>WOVY01011460.1:0-1202500 GCA_013436015.1 Rhipicephalus annulatus
AGTGTGTGAAAAGATAACTTGCCTGGGCAGGATCCGAACCTGCGACCTTCGAATGACGCGTTCGATGCTCTACCTCTGAGATACCACAACAGCTATCCCCCCAGCCACTTTATGGGTTTATATGTGAATTAAACGTGGGAGTGTCAGTCAGCGCCACCAGTAGCGCCATGGCGGCGAGGTGTTAAAACGAGCCCTTAGGTATACACTTCTTTCCATATATAATATATATATATATATATATATATATATATATATATATATATATATATATATATAGGAGAGCAGTTGAAATGGTGTTAAAACAAAGGCGAACAACATGCAGTATCATTTGTACTCTGTTCTGTAAGAGCCACAGCAGTATGCCGTCCCTGTAAGCCTACTGAAGTGCAGACCCCGCGGTACATAGAGACTATTTCGCTGTTACAAACACAGACTCTGAACGGTTTCGGGTTTTGTCTTCTGAAGTACACTTAAGCTGGTAAGGAAGCATTGGCTATTGGTAGCCCGCAGATTTTAAACAATTTTCTCCCAGGGTTTAGCCAGTACTTCAAATAAATATTCCCATAGGATATGTACAGAAGGTCAGAGTTATTATTTTAATTTTGTGCGCATTCATTTAATCAGAAAACTTAAAAAGGCTTACCGTACTTTGAGACAACTTAAGAGCACATTGCTCGTTTCGGCGTTAGAGGCTGATAAATAAATTGTCTGTTATGAAAAGATGTTGATGGTTTTCATGGAGTTAATACACCCATCAAGAGCACGAATATATATATTCTGAGCATCCCATCAGTATACAAGAATAATGGCTCTATGTCCTATATATATAGGGCACACCTGGGCTTAGTGGTTGTAAAGTGAAATATGGTGAAGTTAAATACATTATTTATTTAACCCTGTTAGTGCAAGTTATTGTCGTGAAACTAACATACAGCAACCACGTATTAGTTACAGTGCCTAAATGTCCAATAGCAAGTCTTTGCGCTCGTTTTACACAGCTACTCATTGCATTTTAATGGCCACCGTCTAATCATTGAACACATTGGAAGATGAAACATCATCGAATATTGCTGAATCCTGCTTTGTGTGGCCTGAATTAATTCCGCCCATGTTTGCAAGGGCAAGCTGATTGAACTACACTTCATCGTCGTCGTCTTCCAGCTCCATCAGTGCGTACATTTATTATATTTCAACTAAAACGGATTAAATTTCATTACGTACTATCTCGCTATTAGACACCCCTTACACAATTATGTGAGTGATGTGGGCAGGTTTATTGATTGGAATAACAAGAAATCGGGAGTTTTTACTAGAGCTACACATCTGGATTAGCCTGAATGCATTCAGAGGTTTGACAACCACTGAGCCCCCTGGTGTCCTATATTTAGGACATGAAGATTATCCACTGCTGCGGGTGATACGTTAGTGTTATGGAAAAACCACTTTGTAAATAGCATTGTAGACATCTTAGAACATGAAAAATTACTATAGCTACTGATATAATAGTTCACCAGGAAAGTGTCATTTATTATTTGGGTGCGTCGAGTGTCATCGTTATTGCATTCCGCCATTTTGTTTTCACTTTGCAGAGTTCCAAAGAAGACAACGACGAAAAAATGACTACCAATGCTTGTTCTGGTGTATTAAGAATAGTTCAGACACATTTTTCAATTCCTGACCTAATTATGTCACATTTAGCAGCGAATGTTTTCCCTGTACGTTTTATATGACGCCAGAGCCGAAAGGTTTAGAAATGCGATGGAGATGTTGGGTTGATTTCGTTCGTTTGTTACGTTTAACCTATACTAAATTTTACATTATTATAACTGTATCAGGGGTGTTTTGACCACAGCGTATCACTTTTACTTAAACACTTCGTAATGTTCCAGATGTAAAGGAAATAAATGCATCATTGCCATTATAAATATTTCTACAAAGTTCGCGCCGAAAATCATTCAGCTAGGATATACGGTGCGCGTTTTGTGCAAGGATATTTCATCAAGCGATTGGGTAGTGCGTTCAAAAAAATTGATAAAAAATATCGACAGCTCGTTCATGTCACTTTGTGTAGAAGTTTTTGTTTTGATATTCCTTAACGGGTAACAAAGTTTCAGCTACGAAATAACTTTTCACTTTTGTGTTATATAAGCGATTGTTGCGAAAGAAGCATGAATGTTCTTCGTTCCATTTTTTTTTCTGCTGCTCAGTGGCACGTCTGGTCGGTTTCTCTGTTATAGTACACTCAGAGCGAGCCATCACCATGGCAGGGCGGAAGCCCGCGAGTTTTCTTGTGGATTGAGGGAGGCTCTGAAAGAGGGCGTTCCGGTGCAGTGTTAGTACAATGCTATCCTCAAGGCCCAAGTCCTCACGTCGTATTGACCGCGGGCACATTGGGCATGCATGCACCCAAAGCGCGAAAAGAGGCTTCGCCGTGTATAGCTCAGGTCTGTATATAGCAGCGTATACTACATATATCGTCTTCACTTCTAGATCCGAAGCGAGGTTTCCACGCATGCGGACGCCGGACTCTCGCAATGGCGAGGCCCGGCCATTACGACCGGCCAGTCGCGTATACGCACTGGTATACGCCAAGTGCTCGGAACTCGCTGCCCACCCGCGGCGGTGGCAGCAGCCATTTGGGACTACGTGGACTTTCCTTTATTCGGTCTCCCTCGACTCTGCTTTCGTATGTCCTCCGCTTTTTTTCTTTTGTACCTATGAAGTACACGTTTGCTGTTGGTGGTCTCGGTGCGCGATGTTGTGTTCGTGTGTAATATATACCTTTGTGCGAGCCCGATAGATGGAGGGTAGGTGCACGAATCTTCGCTCGTCGCTGCCTCGCGAGTCGCATCCGAATGGCCTCCATTTGTACGGCGTCGCTCCTTATCCCGTAACTCACGCCTCACTTTCTTTCTTTCTTTCTTTCTTTCTTTCTTTCTTTCTTTTCTTCTTCTTTCTTTCTTTTTTCTTTCTTTCTTTCTTTGTCGCGAGAGAAAGATCTCGAGAATCCCGTTGTTGCCACCGCGGATACACCACACTCTGGGTGACATTGAGATGGAGTGCTCGTTTTTGGGAGGCGCGAGTGGGGAAAGAGTCCAGTTTACCCTCGTTGGCGGTGCTCGATCCGGCCACTGTGACGTTACCGGCCCTTCTCGTCTCTTCTCTGTCTTATCGCTTTATTTTTTTCTTTGCATTTTGTCTTCTTCTCATATTTTTTTTTTCTTTCAGCGAGGGGGAACCTCGTTCTCGCGGAGATACTTCACTGACTGCGAAGTGGCCGCGCGCTATCATTCTTGGTCGTTCGTGCTCCGATCCCCCTTGTGTGGTCTTATTCACTTCACGGTCTCGCCAAGTCTTTCCTTCTCTGACGTATACGTATCAGTCTATGCACAGTATTGCACCGACTGGTGGCTGCATTCTCTTTCTGTTATGTATATACTTGTCTGGTAAATACCTATATCATTGTTTCTCTGGGAGTCGGGTCTTTCAGTGGCGCCGCCTGTAGTCCAATATAAGTCTATTCGTATGCCGTTCCTGAGAGCGCCGTTATTGCGGCCGTCAAGTGCATAAAGGGGGCTTGCAGTCAGTTTAAACTTTGGCCGCTCCAGTTAGATTAATTCCGCGAGCTGTGCGATGTCCAAGTATGCACGGATGGTGCGTGTGTTCTGTGGCGTGGATTAGCGCGAGTCGTACGTATTACAACACTGCGGGTGAGAGTGTATTGCGCGTTCTGCACGCGTGGCAATCGAAGCCGGTTTCATTCGGAAAAGTGAAATCTTTCGAACGAACAGACTTGGTTAGTCGCCAACTCACTGGGACGAACTTCTGTGTAATGTGTAGAAGAATTGTAAGGTACCTTAAATGAAGGACGTATACATCTCTCTCTCTCTCTCTCTCTCGAAATGACGTGAAATGAGATGTATGCATCACACACTTATACTATTTTCACATTTTTTTGTTTTCTCTCTCCTGTGCGTGAACGAACACGTGGCGTCATACGACCGGAACACACGAGTCACTCACAAAAAGGTACACACATAGACACACCCGTAAACGTTCCTGCAGCAGCAGCTTGCCGCTGGCACGAGAGAGCATCATCAGCTGGCGCCGCATAGATCATCCCTTTCCCTCTCTCCTCTCCATCGCTTCGATTACGCTCTGACTGGTCGACCGTGACGCCGGTTTCGCCGACCTCCACCCGTGCTTCTTCCTCCGGCGCTGCAGCCTCATCTGCCTCCTCTTCCTCATCCGTGACAGCTGCGTCCCGATGGCTGTCTCTCCTCCTGGCTCGCTGTATAGTGTGTACGCGCGCGTCTGCTCCGTGTTGCCGCTGTCCTGCGGTGCGCTCGATTCTTCCGCTCTTTCATTTTCTGGCTCAATCTTTGCCACCCCGCGTGGATGACAGCTCGCCAGTGCTGCAACAGATGGCGTGACGATGGCGACGAAACGTACGGACGTCTTTCTCTCTCTCTCTCTCTCTCGCTCTCTCTCTCTCTGTGTGTGGTGTGTGTGTGTTGTGTTGGTGTTTGTGTGTGTGTGTGTGTGTGTGTGTGGTGTGTTACACGGCCATGCTCGGTACGCATCCTTTATTTTCTTGTACGCGGCGCGATTCCACCCGGTTTTTTGATTGCGTGACCCATGCTCATTGTTTTTACTCGCCGAGAAAGCCGTCTCCGTCGCCCCTGTTGGTTTACTTTTTCTTCCGTCTGCAACGTATGGTCCGCAATTTGTGCTACTGCTACACCGTCTCTCGCAGAACGGAGCTTTTTGCTGTTCGCGTTCCGAAAGATGGCTGAAGCTAGTTTTTTTTTATTATTTATTTATCGCTCCTGTCCTCTCTGTGTGGGCGGACTGGTACGTGACCGTCCAGCTTCTTCACCGTCGGGATGTCGTGCTGCCCGATTGCCGGCTGCTCCGAATCCTCGGTTGTTTCACCCTTGCTCTTACGGAGCAGCGCACACACCCGGCCGCTTTTATTGCTGTCGCCGGCACTTTCTCTGTTCGAGCTTCATTTTTTCCTTTTCTCTGGCAGAACAATTTACGGTGTTCCTCATCCGTGTGATCTCCGAGGAGATTGGGGGCGGGACTGGTGCTCTTAGGACGTGAAATTGTTGCCCACTTCTTCTGCAGCCTCTTTGTTTGTACTGTGCTCTCGTTCGTCTTGCTCAGAGGGCTGACAACTGTACCTTTACAACCATTTGTACGTCGCGTACATCTTCTAAAAGGGTTCTCCTCCGTACTCTTTTCATCTTCTCTCCTATTTTTTTTTCGTCACTTTCAATCGTTATATTTCGTCATTTCTGTAGAAGGACTTGTGGACTAGTTTGCTGAAAATCATAATGCAGTTCAAAAAAGACCACAACGGACACACAGAACCGCCACACCACAAGTCCGTTGTGTCCTTTTTTGTACTACATAATCATATTCAATAACTTCGCCGTGACATGTGCGATGACTGCATTTTTTGAGGCGAAATCCCTAGACAGTCCTCATCCAGCACCAAAAGACGCCGTGGGTGGCGTCAACACGAACGATTGCAAATGTCACGTGATCAGAAATTACACCTCGATGACGTCACATATCGTCGAAGGAATTGACGCCGTCATTAAGTCACAGTACATGGCGTCACATCGTGATCTCATCGCGCGAAATCACGGCATCCTCAAATGTGCGTCGATCGAGGAGGCAGTTTCAAAACATGGTGAGGTCCAGAAAGCTTTCAGGAAGGGTGGGGGGGGGGGAGACGATCAATACTGAAATACATCGATGAAAAAAAAAACAAGATTACTCTTGTCTTCGCGCGTCGTCTTAGGCAAATGCCTAAGAAACCCCGTCAGCTTGTCTTTCTTTTCAATATTATAATGCATTTCAGATTATGGTATGTCACGCACAATATAAAGAGAAGCGTGTCATGGTGCACATTGTTGAGAAACGGACCGATCCCGCCGCTTCCACCACTGTTGCGAACGACGGACCGATCCCGCCGAAAGCCACCACTGTTGCGAAGCGCACCTCCGAAATCCCACCGCTGACCTCCACTGTTGCGAAAGACGACGACGCCGACACGGCCCCGAAGGCGCCACTCTGCTTTCGACTCCGCCGGGAAGGTCACCAGCCGTTTGGTAGCGTAAGTTTCCTCAGCTCGCGACTGCTTCTGCGCAGAGCTGATAAGACGAGCGGACGAGACGACGGTGAGTTAAACAAGGTTTATGTACAGCATATATACAGAGGCGTTACAATTTCGGCACTGGGGCCGACAGAGACTCGAAGGGCCGAGCTCTCTTCTCTAACACACTAGGTCCGCCCTTCGCCTAAGACCGCTGACTCGCACACATGTCGGCTCTCCGACACGGGACCTCCTCTCTCTAGGACCGCCGATCGCGACGCGCCGCAGGGCGTCTTTTATTACACCGGGTCCAACCAAAATGTCCAATCAGAAGCGCCGCTGGTCGTCCGGGCAGATTCCCGCCAATGGGGGCCGCCGCGCCATGCGTCAGACCACCAGGCACGCGGCCGCCGGCTCGCTGTCACGTGCGCCGCTGACCCACTGCACCTGGGCCAGAGGGGCCGCCGCGCGTGTTCACGCCGTTGAGATGTTCGCGTCGGGCGGGCTGCGGCTGGCCTTGACCCAGATTGCCTTTTTCCGAGGCACGGACGTTTTGACGAGGACTCGCTGGCATAACAACATAGAGCCTACCGCGCGGATATATGCCACTTTTCAGCAGCTCGGCTGCTCTTTCACTATGCCCGCACCGACAGCTCAGTGACAGGCCCCCCCCCCCCCACCCCTTTTTTTTCTTTTTTTTGCGAAAACATGTTGCTGACGCGTGTAGGAACTGTGAGAATATAATAACTAGTATACGCGAAAAGTGCGTACGTGGTTCTCGGGGCGGCATCGCTGTGGCGCGCGCAGAGAGGGACGCTGCCCTGTCGGCGCTGACTGATATTGTTGGCGTCCCGCCGCTTGGCACGCGCCCCGCATAAAGGAGCCCCGCTGCGAAAGCTTTTTCGTTGCTTCGTTTTCCTCGAAAACGGGCGACGGTCAAAGCCGATAAATTATTCAGCCGAGGATGTGTGGGCGCTGTCCGCAACAACCGACCCGAGATGCACGAACCGGAGTATGAGAAAAGGTTTGAAGAAACAAAATAAATTAATAGCGCGAAACGTAACTAACAAAAAGTAGAATTTCCAGGGAGGAACTCGGGATTTCTCGGTGAAAGCGATATAAGCCACAGCAGCGATCCTGCAAAACCGCAGTTTCGACAGCTCCCAAGTTTGTAGCACTTTTGTGTGCGTGCGTGCGTGCGCGGGTGTGTGTGTGTGTGTGTGTGTGTGTGTGTGTGTGTGTGTGTGTGTTGTGTGTGTGTGTGTGTGTGTGTGTGTGTGCAGAATTTCGTGCGATTAATAGCGCAGTTACTTCGGTTCACTTGTAGCCTGACCCTCATCTTGCAGCGGGAAAATTTCACTTTTTTGATGACTACTGTAAATAATATTTTAAATCGCAGGGTTTACCGCCCACTTCAATAGGCGTCGTTTGATACATGTACAGTGCGGGATGGAAGGAAACGTGAACATGTGGCGTCAACGTTGTCTCCTGCTCCGTGTTTATTTTTAAGCGAATGTTGATGAAAAAACCTTTTTGAAGTCAGCCATGATACGATCAAGAACCACGCATCTAGCATCTTTTTATTGCCGCAGTGGTCAGAGCGTGATAAGAACGCGCTGCGATGGTCCTGTTTCTTTCCCCAACCCCCCTGTACCTTTTTCTGTCGCAAAAAAAAATATAACCTAGATATTTCTATAATAACCCATTCATATCTATGTCCGTGTGTGCTTACATGCGCACGTGTTTGCCTATACATAAAGAAAGTGCGAAGTGTGTCAGGAAGTGCCCATCCAGCACCCCCCCCCCCTCCCGCTTTGCCTATGGTGTAAGCATCGGGAACGGGAGTAGCCCATACCGTGGACCGTGCTCATCTCATACGTAGCGTTCTGCGCGCTGATGTCCTTACTGGAAGTTAAATTCGAGACCCCTCTGCTTACCGTAGACCACGGGGTGACTTGCGAAGGGATATACCGGATGAGCTTGCCTCTACGCGCTGTATTGGTTTCGATGCAGACAAGGAGATGTGCGAATCGGTTCCCGTCTCAGCCGAATGCTTTGCTGGTAATTATATTGGCCATTCCACTATCAAATAGATGTAATGTCGTTAGCACGGAAGTGCGAGCTTTCAAAGTTGCCGTAAGACTGCGTTTTCTGCTGTTTGTTCCTAACAGCATTTCAAAGCAGACCAAGCAAACGTGACGCTTAATAAGAGGAGAAGGATGCAGGTTTCAGGTGGATCGAGCCTTGCGATGTGTGCAGGAAAGCACCCCGCCCGGCCTGTTTCCTCCTTTCTGCCTATCTTGAAAACACGAAGCGCAGGCAGGCTACCAAAAAGGGTGACGCAACAATGCACGTGCCGGTGGCCCACGAGCTATCCCGCGTTGCGGTGCTGTGCCCAGCTCACCTGTCACCACGCGACGCCCCAATATGATCGCGGTGAGCGTGGCAAAGTTTGGTGATAATGTTCTTTTGAAGCACACCAACTTTAAGACTCACCGATAGACTCAATGATTTGTTTTTTGCGTGGAAACTTGACATTCGGGAAAGAGATGCGGTGAGTGCATACTCCCGAAGTTTTTAAACGCTACCAAACCCGTACCAAACGACGAGTAGTAGCTCTTCGTCAACAGATTTTGCTTGTGTGTTTGCTCCTATGTCTTGGTAAAGTGAACAGCAAAACAGGGCTGTTCCCCCGTTGGAGACGTGGCTCCGGACCACCCCGAACGCTGCGCGACCCCGAGTATAGCAGCTCGCGTTGTGTGCTATGATAATATCGTGACGCGCGAAGCGACGGGCGTGCTCTTGCAAGGCACCAGGACTGCACACGAGGAGACTGTGCTGGGCTCTGCATGGAAAGTGGGCTGCTTTAATTACTGCCGCCTCCTCGGTGCGCAGGCTCTGTCGGGGAGAAGAAGCCGGCACACCCTCCCTTCCGCGTATAGATTGGTTATTTTAGTTGACCTCTAAACGTCTGGTGATGATTGAAGATGGCGAAGAAGCACCAGGCCACCCACATGCATGGAAGTCGCTGTTGTGCCAGTATTTTTCTTTTCTTACATCGGTGTGGTCTTTGTCGCTTGTGTATACAGGCTTTATACGTGACTATTTAAGTTAGGCGCGTCGTTCATTTGCCGCTCTGTGTCCGGATTCCGGCGACTCGGCATGCATGTGAATGCTGCGCACCCTTGGATAACGTCAGGGTAAATCTATCGTCTCCCCCTTCCTCTCTCAGTCGTATTGACCGCGTTATTCCAAGGTCGCGGGTTCGTTCTCTGCCAGCGGCAAGTCACCTCTTCGTCCACTTTTCTTTCTTCGCGTTTACGTAATGATTACTTCAATGTAACATCCCGTATACTTTTCCTCGCCTTTCTTGTCCATTATTTCTAATTAATGTGTCCAACAAAGTCAAGCTAGATCTTAAAATGAGCCTTTCGTTATTAGGGAACCCGAATTCACTCCTCCCCCCAACTGCGCGAAAATCTTCAGTTTTTTTTGTTGTTGTTGTTGTTGTCGTTATACAAGCACACACAAATTGATTTGATTGATATGTGGGGTTTGACGTCCCAAAACCACCATATGATTATGAGAGACGCCGCGGTGGAGGGCTCCGGAAATTTCGACCACCTGGGGTTCTTTAACGTGCACGCAAATCTGAACACTCGGGCCTACATTTCCTCCTCCATCGGAAATGCAGTCGCCGCAGCCGGGATAAGCACACACAAATTTTCGCACGAATGGAAAGTATAGAAATAAGGAAAGGGTATCGCAAACCGCCCCTGTGTTTCGCGAGCCTTGTTAATGTTAACGTGTCTGTGCGTATTGGTAAACGGACATTTCTTCTCCTTTGAACTTACTTGGATGTCGTGTCTGTTACATGTTTGAGATAAGCATTCGCAGTCCGCACGTCAAGGCTTGACTTGGGGGACTGCTGCTTTCACTATATAATAACTTTCGCAATCTGTCAAAGCAGTTAGGGCGCCTGCGATGTGTGCTGCTTGTAACATCGAATGTGTATATTGCGTTGCCGTGTTGGATGCAATGCGATATACGTGCGCTGTTTCGTGCACTCGCCGACCTGCAGGTTCTCGAACTTTGAACCGAGCAGACTCGAACGCACGTTGCTCGAGTGCGGTTTGCCAGTTGCGTGCATTTTTCTCCCGTTGAAACGGTCCGTATACGTATATATCATGTGTATTCACGCGTACATTCACCCCGCTCTCATCGCCCGGCTGGCGTATTCGCGGTCACGTCTATCTGCTTCGCAGTCGTCGCGCTGGAGAAAAGCAAACACGCTTTAACCGCGGATTTGATGCACGTATGTGGAGAGAAGAAAAGCGGAAAGAAATTCTCAGAGGCCGTGTCTGGAGATCGCATTGCATCCGCGTGGGAATCGGCTGCTCGGTTTCGTGTATAGCGTCCAACTTTGTGCTTGTCGATTCGGCGAGGTTGGGCGCGTTATCGGAACTAAACTTGTCGTCTTACACACGAGAACGCTTACCGCAAATGCCTCACACTTTTTACGAATTGCCGCGGCGAGGTTTTTTGTGCAGTGACGTAAAATGTGTGTGTGTGTGTCTTCATGGCACCCTTTTCCGAAACTATGTCGCATAATTACTGATGATGCTAGTTATATTTACAGCTGAAAGCACGCCACTGTGCATGTTTCCAGCTGTTGCCATGGTGCATGTTTGCCATGCACTGTGGCTAACATGTCACGTTGCGCGGTGCGTATCGAGAGCCATATTAATGTTACACCGCCACGTAGACAGCTTTTGACCCGTTTTTTTTTTACACTAGCCAAAGCGACCTGATAGAGCGCTAGAGACTCCACCGTGTTGTTGGCTTAGCCAAATAGTATTGCGTAGCGGTAAAAATTTTAAGCAATCATATTGCATCCGCAATAGACCTCGTATGGTTTGCGTAACGATAATGCGCCGCCTCATGCAACGCGACCTATAGTATACTTCATGATACCTTTAAACTCGCACATCATAACTTTCGTCAACAGGCGGACGATGACAAGTGAATGTAGCGTATAAAAGCCATAGCAGCTCTCGATGTGAGCTTGTGTGAATGCGCCCTACCGACCGTCTTGTCTCTTGAAAGAGTAGAGTGCAAGTGTGCAACATGCACCACAGTGTTCCTCTGGTCGCATACTTCAGTTCTCGATGAGCGCCACTCACTCGACACTTATACGACTTCGCTCTGGGGAATCGTTTGGTAGAATGCCACGAACTGATGTGTAAACCAGAACTGTTAAACTTTATTAAACAGACGCGTCTTCGGGGCATGTTTTCTGTCTGCACAGTTAGACCCTTTCCCCCCTGCTCGAGGTAGAAAGTCAGACGCACACCTTGTCGGCTTCACTGCCTTGATGCACTCCCTCTCTATCTCCCTCGCTCTGTCATGTACGGCTTTCATTGAGGAGAAACAGCCTCGAAATTTAAAGTTCTGCACTATGGTGAATCCGGTTCATGCATCTTTTGCCACCCCTCGCACACACAACTCCGACACGCTGCCCGGCACAGCGTTGTATACGGCTCCCTTGGCCGTCCAGCGTCCATGCTTCCCTCATTAATGCTCGCTATAGGCCATCGACCTCCAGAACATCGAAGCATGGGACGAGATGAAAGCGCTATAACATAAGGAGAAAACGGCGCTCTTTAGGAGACCAGATGGATGAGTGATATGTAGAGGACGTGGTTTGTTTAGGGAGGCGGAGAGCTGGACGCCGCCCATTGTATACAAACGAAGCGCGCGGCCGAGAGGCGCAGAATTGGCGCAGCTTGGGCGTATATGAACCTGCTTGTATACATATATGTACGCATTTATGCTCGTTCATGGGCTGAGTGCCTGCGGCTGTGTAATGCTTATCTTTCGTCTCATTCTCGTTCGCACCTCGACGCCTCCTTTGTGACTATATTGTGTGGATATACATATATCATAGAGCAGCTGCCCGCCGCTGTGGTGGCTTCGCGGCTGCGGCGTTGTGCTGCTTTGAGAAAGAGGGCGCGGGTTCGATTCCTGTGGTGGCTACAGCGCAGACAAGTTTCGAACGGGGCTGAATGCAAAAAACACCCGTGAACTTAGATTGATAAGTACACGTTAAAAGTGCAACAATTGGTCAAAGTTAATGTGCAGTTCCCTCACTACACGGTGTTTTCGTCATGTTTACGCCGTTCGTTTGAAAAGTGAAAGGTGTTTGTTTGTTTGTTTGTTTGTTTGTTTGTTATTTTGTTTGTCTGTTTGTTCGTTTACTTGTTTGTTAATTTTCCGTAGAGCTAGTCTTAGCAAATGCGTGTTCTGTCGATTGACTAAACCTTGACGGGCCGGCGTTTCCTGGCGACGAGACGGAATGTTTAAAACGGAAAGGGAAAACTAACGCAGACAAGCATTAACACTTTTGTCATTAGAAGAGCCGCGGCTTCCGAAGTCTAAATTAGCCGGACGTCCCTCGAGATGGTTGTTCTTTCGTGTCGGCTGGAAGGAAGTGAGTTTGGCAGTCGAGGTGGTTAAGGAGCTCCTCTCGCTGTGCATGTCCTTAATTAGACAGCGGCGCAGAAGATTTGGCTTGTACAAGAGGAGTCACGGCATATTACGCCGCCTGATGGAATCTCCAGAAGCATTCTTTGTGTTAGCTTTTTTTCCTTCTTTTTGTCCTTTTGTGCGTGAAAGATTCTATTTTTTTTTCTTTTTGTGCGTGAAAGATGCTATAACAGTGTATCTATAGCGGAGTGGTTAAAAGAATCAACCAAGGACATTAGCGCGATGTCTGATTAATCGCGCTATTTGAGTGTTTTGTCAGGTGTAGGTGGCGTTTGAACAGGTAATTGGTGACAGGTAATTTGAAGGTTGAAGTTTGGGTCCCTACCAAAGGAAAGTTGTCTTTTCGTCCCTTTTACTTTCCGCACGTCTATATCACAATCACGACAATACTCTTAAATCATGGCAATTATCCCCCTATACTTTCTTCTCTTCATTATCTGCTGGTTTTCATGAGCACTGTGCTGCGACCTTCGAAATAATTAAGTCAGCTTCTCCACAAGGCGATATGCCATCGCATTGATTGTACAGCCAATTATTCAATTGATCCAAAAATGCTTGGTTAACTTGCTTTATTTTGCCCCGCCGCGGTGGTCTAGTGGCTAAGGTTTCTCGGCTGCTGACCCGGCAGGTCGCGGGATCGAATCCCGGCTGCGGCGGCTGCATTTCCGACAGAGGCGGAAATGTTGTAGGCCCGTGTGCTCAGATTTGTGTGCACGTTAAAGAACACCAGGTGGTCGAAATTTCCGGAGCCCTCCACTACGGCGTCTCTCGTAATCATATGGTGGTTTTGAGACGTTAAACTCCACATATCAATCAATCAATCAACTCGCTTTATTTTGTTTTATTGCGTCTTGTGGCCACCATTCAGATGTAAATCAAAGAAAACAAACAAAACAATAAGTGTTGTGCCCTGTTATGATGCGCAGTCATTCGCTCGAACACGTGAATCGTTACATCTTCACTGTTTGACATAGGTGCAACGCGCAGAAACCGAACTTTGTTCTGAGGTATAAATCTTAGAGCGCAGTGTACGCATTGTAATGCGCCGTCTGTGGCTGTGTGAAAAATTGCGAATTAACGAAATTTTCCACGAATCCGTATGTATGTCGTTTTTAACGCTATTTCTCTTTTCTTTTTCCTCGCAGGTAAGTGGATTCCTGACCGATGCCAAACACTCTGCGTCCTTGGTCTCCGTTTCCTGACGTGGCGGGCGTAAGAACTTTCGTGGCGTGAGTGCGCGACGGCGACATCGTGAATGGACGGACAGGGGTATATGAGGAAATATGAATAATACGGAAGTAAAGTGCGGACGGTAATTATACCGGGCTCTTTAGACGCCGCACTGTATATAGTCTGTGCTTCTATCGGTTAGGAGTGATCAACCAGATAGTTGCTCATGAATTCTTTGTTTTTTGATCGCGACTTCCAAGCTCGTAGTCGACTTCCAAGCTCGTAGCTAGTTCTCCGTCCTCCTTGTGTCTCCTAATTTTACAAGGTGGTCTCAATGACCCTGTAGATGCAGCACAACAGTTTACCTAATTACACGTCTTTAACAGATGATGCTCTAAAACAGGGGCCTCAAACACGTGACCCGCGGATGTCACGCTATAGCGTCCCGCAAGACGCACATCACTGTTTTCGTGACTGGTCTAAAGCGCTGTGTGTGAGCTTGTATGTATGTATGTATGTATGTGTGTGTGTGTGTGTGTGTGTGTGTGTGTGTGTGTGTGTGTGTGTGTGTGTGTGTGTGTGTGTGTGTGTGTGTGTGTGTGTGTGTGTGTGTGTGTGTGTGTGTGTGTGTGTGTGTTTTAAACATTTCTCTATCGCAGACGTCACATACAAGTGCGTTAAAAAAGTGAAGCTGACTTTCGATCTTTCAGCGACGTTTGCTACACCAGTCTTTTATACTTATTTTATGTGTTCATCCTCATTCATGATAGAAATGATCGTGACGGTGACGTAAATGGCCTTGTTAAAACAAAGTAGGTAGCAAGTATTGAGGAAGGTATCGCGTTTATTTCGGGGGAGCCTATAGACCTTTGCTCCGACGAAGAACCGACTGTAAAGATTGTCACGCCGTCTACCAGCCCGAAGACATGCACGCCCCCCCCTTCTCACAACCGTTGATATCCACGCGTACGGAACCGATGAAGAGGTGAAAGAAGGCGAGGATCTCCGAGGCGAATTTCGGGCTTTGGAGAACGTCCGCCAACTCTCAAAAGCCACTCGCGTGCCAGCGTGTCAGGGAAAATGGACGACGCGCTGCGTCGTTCAACGCGAAGCGTCTAAACGCGGCGGTATGCAGTGTTTGCGTGCATGAACGTTTGTGTGTGGTTACGCCGCGCACAGACTCGCGGACGTCCCCGCCAAGACACGCAAACAAGCGCACTTACTCGTCGGTGTCTCGAACTCTTCTAAGCGCGCACTCTGCTCAATCGATTGGGCTCCCACATACTAAATGTCCTGCATAGAGTGAGCTGTGAAGCGGAAGCTTCTCACCGCAGCGAACTTTTTTTTTCTTCTTGATTTAGTTCTGTCTCCAACTGCTCGCGGTTGAGAACGTCTCTCCTCGAGAGCGCACCCCCGTTCGGAGTCAACGAAGCGGATGGCCTTCTTGTGACGGCGCGCGTAAACTTCGTTAAAGGGAGGGACGCGCTCGCGCCTCGCTTGACTTGCGGTGTCGGCGGGTGCGTTAAGCGAACGAGTCCCTAATTGAGTTTTTTTTTTTTTTTCGCCACCGCAGCAAGGACATTGTGAAGTTTCTCGCTACGGCTCGAGAAGAGACGAGCTGGAAGAGAACTTGCCTGTCTGTGTCAGCGTATGCCTGTGTGTCAGCGTATGTCTGTGTGTGTGCCCGTCTCACCGCCATTCGTTGGTTGGCGTCGGTGGCGCCCTAAAACCGTTGGATATTCAAGAAGTGGCTGCAGCCCACGACTTCCGAACGCTCTAAGTTGATAGTACCGTATGCTATTATATATACTAACATCGCGATTTATCTATACCTAACGCAGTCGAAGTGCCTGCAAACGTCCATTGTGGAAACTTTATTAGGTACCATCTTGCTAGGAAGCGCAGCCACTATAACAACGAACACACAACACAAGCGCTTAACTTCAACTAAACGTTTATTACAAACGTCACAGTATTATAAACGTTTAGTTGAAGTTAAGCGCTTGTGTTGTGTGTTCGTTGTTATAGTGGCTGCGCTTCCTAGCAAGATGGATCCTTACCAACTGGCCCGATACAATTGTTTATTAGGTACCCGTGTGTCGAGAGCTCATTCGGAGGTGCGTAGATCGGCAATTTCGCTTACACGTGCTGTTTCGCCACTCGACCAATCATGAACATCTGTCGATAGCTACGCGTGAAGGCGCATTACGAACGCATGCACGGCGTCGTTGAGCTTGTACTGTATGGGCGTTGTAAACGAGTGCCAATAACTCGCGTGCATGGACTTAGTGTGAGCTCAACTCTGGGGTAGTTATCGATGCCTGTCGTGGCCACTTTCGCAGCTCTGCATGATTTTGACGGCAGTGTGGTCGATACCGGTGAAGAAGGGGGGGGGGACACGTCCTTAAGGGGCTGCATGGTCCTTCGTTTATTTTTTGCTTCCGAAATGGGCATCGCCTACATCATCGCGCTCCGACAGAGAAATAAATATGTGCGAGGCAATTTTTCAGGCTGTTTCACGGATGGTAAACTTCGTTCGCGTCACGCCCCCGCAATTTACTAGGCGCATGAGTCCTTGCATATACTTTTTGACAAACATTCACGATATACATATGTAAAACCATTTCCGTTCTAGCCCTTACAAACTAAGCCGAAGTTCGACACTATGAATTTAATAGTTGTAGGAAGCGCAAAAACACGCATATGAATGCGCCGTGGTACAGTGAGCTACCGCACTTTCATGCCGCAATAGAGGTTTAAAGAAGGGATGAATAAAGCAGAAGGAGGCTACGCAGAAAATAAATCTATGGTTTGTGTGAAGAGACTGCCCTTGTTCACTGAGGACAACGCCCGTTAGCTGAGTACACTTAACACATTTCGGGTGACTCCTTGTCCTCTAGCTTCTCTTTTATACCGCTTAGCTCGGCTAACTCTCGCGCGAGGCTCCGCGCACGCACGCGCGAGAGAAATAGAGATTCATCCGCGTGACTTGCTCGGTGGAGGTGTTTTCTGAGAAGGCCGAATGCTGGCGTGCGTCCATGCACCCGATGTGCGGTGGCCTCGCTTCTTGACACGCCATGCAGGCTATAATACTTCGACGGCAACGCCTGCAGGCAGTGCACCGTACGAACAACGGCCCCGAGTTGTGGGTGAGCGAGAAATAGTTTCATTCCGGGAAGTTGCGTTGGATCTGCGAATCGCCTCCTGTATTGTAGATACGGCGATGGGAGCGCAGGAAAGAGACGACCTGCAGAACGCGGCTACAGGAGAACGTGTGCCATTGCCGCAGGCACTGCGCCGTGCTCCCGTCCGGGTTTTCAGAAATTAGGTGCCTTTTCTCATCTTCTAACCACTACCACCACCATTGCCGCCTCGGCTGAATAGCGCGTGAAACGGTAAAGTGAACGTGTTGAACTTCGCGTGCTCACTTTATTGACCTTATAGCCTCTCCGTCTGTAAATGCGCACGCGTTGAGTGTGGTTATAACTATATCCTTTGTTACGGGTCTTGCAAGGAGATGGCGGAATCGCTGTACAGGCGCAGGAACGTTTAGTGCGAGCCTGGAAATAGGGCAATCGAATTAGTCGCGGCATTGAGCGAAGCTGGTCCAGGCAAAGCAGCAATTAACAGTCAAAGGAAGAGAGCTTAATTAGCTAAAGGGTGGTGGTGTACGAGCGCGTTGATGCGTTACACATTAGAGGCGCCAGAGCCAAGATGGCGTTGCGCTGCACGACACAGCGGGAAGTATATAATATACACGCCGGCAGTGTGCGTATATGTAGCGTTGGCTTATTTACGCAATAATTTTTTATGCACCAAAGGTATCCGTTTGTCTGTATATAAATGTGTTCGCCTGAGCTATAAGGTGATCATCAGCATGTAACTATTGTAAAGCATGATTACCAAATTTGACAGCGAAAGCAGAAGGGTGTATAGGTCTGAAAATTAATTTGCAGAAAGCTAACGTCATATTCAGCAATGATTTGGTTCATTCCAAAACAAACGTTTTTGTTGAAGGTTCAGCTGTAATTGAGACACGCGATCTCACATTGAGAACAACTGGCAACAAGTCCCCGAGATACATATATAAAAAAAGGAAAGGAAAGAAAATGGAGAAAAGAGAGCCACAAAAGCGTTACAAGGTCGGACCCTCATCTGCTGGAGCTAGCAATTACAGGCCCGGGCCGTCCTCGTGCGTCTTTCAGAGTTCTCGCCAGCCGGCCCCCATAACGACTGTAGGAGGTCACATTCTGCGTTGACGGCATTAATTTGACCCGACGTTTCTTTCGCTGAAACGCCGTACTAGCAGCAATGGCAGAGAGAGAGTTTTCTAGCGTCAACAACTCCGAGTATAAGCGATTGATACGGCCTCGCGCTCACCCTAACAATTCGGAGGATGACGCTGCAGATCGCGGCAGCCTCATGTTTCGGATATTTCGGTATGTTATATATCGATGCAGTTAACTGTGATCGGGGTATGGTTACAATGAAGAACCAACAGCTCGCACTGAAGTGGTAACCTTTCAATAGCCAAAAGTTGCGAGACAGTTCTTTTTTTTTTTTTCCTCTTCTTCTTCTACGTCTTTTTTACCTTCTCAGCGCACTTGTGCCTCCTAGTGTTTCGACATGTGGGCCTTTTTTCGTCGGAGAGAAGACAGTCTATAAAGAAGGCTGCTCTGACGAAGACAGTCAAATCCACTTGGCTTAACTCGGCTCCGTACGTTGGCTCCATCGATAGCTCTTGTTCAAGGATTATTCATCTCTCCAGGCTTCCATCTTTCCTTGACCTTGTGGCTTATTTGATTTAGCTCTTATAAGTGCCATTGAGCTGTGTGTAGCGTGTGGTAGAGCTTATGCAACTAGCTACTTTCGTTCCGGTTAGCTTCTTCAATCTCGTTCTCTGAGCAGCGGGAAAACCGTTCGCCGTCTCGACGTGCTTGTAAGTCTGCGGCAGAAATGACGGACGCATAATTGGCGAGCCTCTCGCCACCGCGAAATGCTTCGTCGGAACCGCACGTCGTGGTTTCACGCAGCCGGGGCGCTTAAATGCATTTTTTTTTATTAAAGGGACTCTCGTAATGCCTAATGCAGAGTCAGCCCTGCGCGGCGCTCCCAAAAAGGCGCCCCTCCGTAATAACAAATCGTGACCCGGTGCCGTACTTCTTTGCGTAGCCGGCCACGCTTGTAAGCGAAATGTTCACGCCCACTTTGTGCTGCTCCTCCTGTTGTTGTTGTTGTTGCCCCTTCGCACTGGCACATACCCACTATGGGGGATTGGCCATGAAATTCCTGCTGGTTTGTTTTCTTCCTCGTCGGTTCACATTCGTTTGGGGCGCCCGTTTGGCGTGTCTCTCCGAATTCCTCGCACTACTTGTTCGCGTTATTTCCACCGTCCGTCCGTCGGAACCGGCGGGGAGTCTCGTGCTCACGTAGAAGCGTTGCTTGCCCCCTAACGCATCCCCCGCTCCCCCTGAATACCGTCCACCAGACTGGCGGGGTAGCACGCGAACGGCGATGAGTCGCCCACGCGCTCTCACTGTGGACCAGGCGGAAGGGACGTTGATTCCAGTAGAGTGGTTCCCCCACCTTATCGTGGCGCCTGAGGCACCGACTCCCACGTAGCCTCGGGAGTTGGGGGGGAACCCGGCCCTCCACTTATTCCTGTCGGTCCAATAGAGAATATGCTGGACGTTGCCGGTCCTCTCTTATTTTTGTGCAGCGCGCCGGCGCGTGTGGTGCGTTTGGTAACGTGATTGGTTGTTGGTGCCGAAGTTTCGCGACCAAGGTATACAGCATTGAGAGGCGGGATGTAAGACGACGTGGAAAAGGCAGTAATTTTGTTGTTTCCGAGTTCGGCACAACTTACTAGCTGTCGAACAGTAATATGCATATTACGTTATAGGTGGGGGCAAGACTGGCTCGCACACCCCTTCCTGTATCCCACTTGCGGCCCATTTCCTCGTCCGTCTGGACATCAAATGTAGATTTGTGTTTATTAGATCCTCGCATCAGCACCGGCCGAAGAAGAGTCTGATCATCGTTGTGCAGTGGGCCAAGATAGTCATAGTTTGTGAATCAGAGAGAGAGAGACCCTTTATTAGGAAAAACAGATATTTTTGCCGGCGTCTATGTATCGCTGGCATGCTACTCTGTACAAGGATAAGGAAGGGGACTGAAAGATTTCAGCAGAGAGAAATTGTGAAAAAAAAAAGTACTAAGTCAACCTGATAACAAGTATTTACACTCAGGGTATCAGGTAAATCAAGGCTTTCCTGAGTGAGTGGATCAGGGAAAATTACACGTGTGGGGTATGTGTAAGCGCACACTTCAGCGGCAGGTGCTTGCACGTAGTTCTTTAAGGGCCACTCTTCTAATAAACAATTACATTGGGCCAGTTGGTATGAATCCATCTTGGTAGGAAGCGCATCAACAGCGCTTGTGCCGTGTGTTCCGTGTATAACTTGCCAAGATGGATCCACTGTTCTAACCGTGCACTTGTACTCGTGTCTGCCAACTCAAGAGAAGTTTCCGTGATGCAATGCGAATTCGGTTGAGCTGTTCGATGTTGAGTGTGGTCCGCGAAGTCCTGGAAAGCCGCCCTGTCGGCGGCCGGGTGATAATTCAACAGCATTTCGTAACTTACAGAAATAAGTTCGTGGAGATAATGACTGCATGTTTTGATATGGGAGGGAATGTGGGAAGACACCAGAGGGGTTGTAGAATGTGTTTAGTGGTACTACCAGTACTGCTTGCCTCAGCAGGTGATTGATAAACCGCGTTAATTTTCAGCTTCGGCTGTTTGTTGCCGGTCGTGTGGGGTGTTGAGCCTTAATGTTGCTGAGTGCGTATGTCCGAGACGTTTGTGTCCATGATGGAAGTTGGTGTGTGTGTGTGTGTGTGTGTGTGTGTGTGTGTGTGTGTGTGTGTGTGTGTGTGTGTGTGTGTGTGTGTGTGTGTGTGTGTGTGTGTGTGTGTGTGTGTGTGTGTGTGTGTGTGTGTGTGTGTGTGTGTGTGTGTGCGCGCTTGCAGGCCAGCACGGTTCGTGCAGCACGTGGTCAGATGCAGGCGAACAGCCTCTTACGTGCGGGAAAACGCGGCACACCGGCGGCCTCCGCCGCGGTATGCGCATCAAGTGCGCCGACTCCGCAGTGGCGGGTGTCTTTTCCGTTTATCGCGCGAGCTGGCCGATCCCTTCTTGGGGCCGCCGCATCTTCCTCACGACGCGGCGGACGAGCCTGTGCTCGGAATCCGCGCGTGGCAGGGGGCTTCTTCTTCCTCGTGCGCTGCTCCCTTCACTTGACAGTCGGTCCCGCGCACTGGTGTGTTCTTCGCTGCCGGAACGTGCTTACTCTCCTTCCTCCTGTCCGAAGGCCCCCGCGGCGGACATATCGCGCGCATACCTTTCTAGACAGTCTCCACGGACTTTAAGCATGAGCAAGAAACGCTTCCGAACAGGCGCTCGTATATAGGAGAGGTGATTTTTAAGAGCGAAAGGAAGAGAAAAGTGAGCCCCGTAACTGTCTGCTTCAGCGAGCGACACCTCAACTGTAGCTCACAAGAGATGGGGGTGAGGAGGGATTAAAAGGATAGGAATAAAGGTGTAGAGAGAAAGAGAGAGAGAACAGTATGCCAGAGAGCGATGACATATCGAGGGGATAGGAGAGATAGGAAAAATGGAAACACGTTCACATGAGTCCGAGGACGGAGCACCACTTGCGAGAGCTCTTGTCGGCGTCAGTAGATGGCGTAGAGCAAGTCCAGTCAGTCAGAGCTACACTGTCGTCGAAGGTCGTCGGCGTCGGGAGATGATGTAGGGCGAGCCCAGTCGGCCAAAGCTACGATGACGCCAGAGATCGCAAGCGCACGCGTGCGTGCGCGCGCACAACCGGTCGGCACGGAATTCAGCAAGCGACCCTCGTATAGGGATGCCTTCGGCGCGTTCGAACAACCGTAGGGGGTCATGCGTCGCCGCAGCAGATCAGTGGCTCCCGATGGGGCTTCTCAAACTATATATATATATATATATATATATATATATATATATATATATATATATATATATATATATATATATATATATATATATATATATCTATATATATATATATATATATATATAAAAAGCACGTTTTTCGAGATCTGCCCTTGTGAACTTTGACCTATACGTTACTTGCCCAGTTGATGAAAAGCTACGCCAGAACGCGCTCTCCCAAGTACCTTCAGAGGACAATAGTATATGCATCAGTTACTTAGTTATAATCCGTGCTTTTCTCTTTTTATTTTTAACGTAAAATTAGCGCATATTGCACTAAGTCGCGAAAGACTGGCTCTCCGCCGAGCTGGTGGGCATTTAGTTCGTCTTGGCTAGGCTTTTACCCTTTCACCTGCATGCATCCTTCCCACCCCTGACTATACTTTACTATGCATAGCTATGCTTCTTGTCTTACTATTTTTTTTTCAGTTTGTGCTTTTTTTATATTACTATAGCGTGTATGTGTGTCACAGAAATCGCGCATACCCCGCTACTCAACCACTCTGCATGGTTCGCAAAACATTATGGAAGGAACACACGAGCGGCGAACACCGACTAGAGACCGCACGTTGGAGCTTATCTTACTAACCATCTGTACTGGGAATCGGTGTGGCTTGAGCGGTCATTGAGTGCGTGCTGGTTCGTGATTACGTTAATGATCTATCTACGACACACGGCAGACATCGACCGACCATAACAGCTGTCCAGTGAAAAACTGAAATGCGGTGTATTTTCCATATGTTTGACGTGGCAGCCCGGCCGAATTCTGTGGCAACGTAGCTAAACGGGCAGACTGGATATCAGGGATTTATACACCCGCCTATATTTATTGAATTATGCTTTTAATTACGTTCCTCATCGTGTGCCTCAGAAGTGGTATTTCTTAGTGGCTGTAGCATTGTGTTGTTAAGCACGAGGTCGCGTATTCCATTACCGGTCGTATGAACTGCATTCTGGTGTGAACAAAGACGTTCGCACACCGTGCTCTAAGCTCTATCCCACATGGCGAAAATTAATCTGCAGCACAGTTCTGGACGGCATCCCTTATCAGGGGCTCCCGAAGTATTTCTGAAGTGTGGGTGCTACGTTTGTGAATACATATCTCTTTTTTTGCTAAGGGGAAACAAGGAGGGGGAGGGTCGTAACAGCTGTTGGGGGGGGCGCATGCCCCTTTGGTTTCTAGCCTGTGGGGGCAACGGCCCCCCCCTACCCTCTCCCTCCGGTTCCGAATCCCCTGTCCCTTATCTGCAGTCCGTCGGGCAGCTTCGAGAGGTTTAACAACGTGATAGTTTTTTTTTTTTCCTTTTGTTGCTATCAAGCTTGTTTTCTATAGGAATGGTGGAGCTTCGATTATAATAACTGTTTGATTGCTTTGACGACGTTATTTGAATTGTGTAAACGAGTAAGTAGACCGCGAGGACAACAAGAAAGAACGAAGGCGTGTATAGTTTTCTCAGCCACTCTTGACTGTCGATAACACCAAGCGTGAAAGTAATTGATTGGCCACGGGTGGTCGACCATGCGTGGCAACACACACGAGAATAGTTGTTTTCTCCGCTGCGCGCGCCTTGCTCTTCGGGAGTCATGGCAACTCAATTACAACGTATCAGCCTTGTGTGGTCACGCGTCAGAATAACTAACGGAGAGGAGAAAAAATGGCCTGAGGCTCCTCTAGCGTGATTAATTGGCCACCGAGAATGTATTAAAACAGAGCGCGTACATCGGATATATACCCTCATGGTTCAGGGGATATATAGCTTCAAAGCGTTCAGGCAAGTGAGCTTCGCCACTATTTCGTGTGGGTGATTGGACAGTCGCTCCTTGCTATTGTGCAGTCGGCAGGGTAACCGTTATCATCTTTGCCTATCCCTCCAATCATATACGGCACATCGGCTGCGCGCCTGTCCTCTTGCAAAGCTTTGCGTACGCTACTCGTTGTGGTCGCTGCCACTGCGCATGCGTCATAACGCTAACCTCCGTTAGTATTTGCGGTCCGCAGAAAATCCGAAGTAGTGCGTGGCCCGCACAGCCCCTTTGCGGTTAGCTCGAGGAGATCGCGCAACGCGGGCACATTGAAAAGCCCATATGGCGCCCATACGCCAACGCAGCGCCGGCTAACTTAGCGTACGTTATTCGAAAACTCCTTGCGGTCTTGCATGCCTTATCATCTGAACCGTAATTAAACCTTGCAACGGGATTTTTTTGAGCGTGGAATTCTTCCAAGTGGAACTGTGTGGAAACACGACTGTCTCCATCTTTTCAATGCCAACATAATCGCTTGGTGCAGCCACACTAAAGAAGTTCGTCATTATTTGTCGATTGAACTTATGACAGCAATAAATATTTTTCCTCTTTTTTTTCTATATCGATACATAGCATATCTGCAAAAACGCTTTTTCACGCATCCCCTAATGCTCAATTTCACGATAACCATTGAGATTAAATTTGAACACCCGATATGACGGGGTGTGTAGAGAGAGAGAGAAACGAGAAAAAAGGAAGACAGGAAAGTTGACCAGATGCTAGTATCCGGCATGCTACCCTACTCTGGGGTTGGGGAATAAGGGGTTGAAAGAGATAAAGAGTTAAAAAAATAAGAGCAAAACACGGACACACGCACATACACAATCCACCCAGAGTCGTTCAAACAGGCCCAGAAGCCCAGTAGCGCTTGCACGGCCTTCTTCAGTGATGATGAGTCATGGCGATGGCGCAGTATACTTTCTTCTGACAGCGGCTGGTCATCTAACTTGTTGAGTGTATTAGAAAGTTATTATCTTTCTTAGTGTGACTGCCCGGAATATATTTCGGGCAGTCTCACAGGACGTGTCGAATCGTCTCTTCATCTCCGCAGAGTGCACAGGCGCGATGTTAGCTTAATGCTGTAAATGATAAGGTATGCAGATCTTGTGCTGAATGAAATTTGACATGTACTGTCTTTTAAAAAGTGTGTGTGTGTGTGTGTGTGTGTGTGTGTGTGTGTGTGTGTGTGTGTGTGTGTGTGTGTGTGTGTGTGTGTGTGTGTGTGAGAGAGAGAGAGAGAGAAAGAGAGAGAGATAGACAGGGGAAGTTGAGAGAAGTCATGGTCAGTATACGATTCAATGCAGTACAAAGTTTGTGCGAGATGCTTCTTTCTTTTGCGTAGCTGGAAAGCTTGCGCTGCTTTACTACGCGTCATCTATTAGTCACTTCTGCACTCTGCACTCGACATATACGTGACACACCTTGGGTCGGTCGGCATAGCCTTATCTGGACTGGGTCCGAGCTATGGACGAGCTTCAAGTGCGCACGCGTGAGGTGCGAGCACACGAGAAAGCGATCGTGCATCGTCGCCGTTCCTGCGCGCCGTCGTCGCGCGTGAAAACGTCAGGCGCCGCGCGTCCGTCGGTGCTTGAGTGATGCCCTAACCGAGCGGCCGGGGCGGGCGCCTATACGTCTTTTGTTTTGCGCGAGACTCTCCTCCGGGTCGCGCGTTCATACCGCACGACGTGGAAAGGGCGTCTGACGCTGTTATCGCGCAGACATTGTGTGCCGCTGACGCTGCCTCCGGCTGCGACGTCGTAAAGAAAGCTATACGGCGACGCTTGCTGCCGCTTTCGGTGGCTGGGAAACAATGCGTTCTCTTGTACTCGCTTGTGACCGCGTATACGCGTTTGTGTATATGAAGGGGACGGCGGGGAAAGGGCCAGCCCTCCACAGGGAGCTCAGTGGATCCGCGACAGGGTGCGTTCTGTTTGGCCTGCCCCTGGCGCGCACCACGGAGGCGCCAACTGCGTCTGCCCGTGTGGCGTCGTGCCTGCGGCGGGCAGCTCGTAAAGATAGCGCGAGATGAACGTCCTGGTGGGGTGCGCCACCAGTGCTCGGGGCGATATATGGTCGGGTGTCTGGTACGTTAAGCGTTATGGCTATACAACATCCTGCTCTCCGTTTGTTTACTTGCCCGGCTCGAACGTCTCTCGCGGCGATTCAGTCTGAATGTGGTACACACTCATCTTCGACTGGGTCAGGTTATCTTTCCTTTAAACATAAGTGTAACTAATTTGCTCACGATATTCCCTCGCTCAGTCAAGTTATCCTTTTCGAAGAGAGAAAGGAAAAAGAATTTGCTTGTGTGCGTTAAATTGTATAGGTGAAGTAACCCGCATTTTGACGATCACAGAGAAGGGACAAGGCACGGCACGACACTTCCTTTTTGTCCTCGTGAAAATGTGACGCCTCACGTTTATACGGTATAACGATCAATCATCAAATATATAAGCTAAGCTTTCAATATTCACGTTATGCAGCTTCGTGTACAGTTTATGACCGAGCTGGTGTCTCTGGGCAGATCTCCATACCGCAGGCATTGCTGTCCACAGCCGCGCGGCTCACACTACAGGCACTGCCGTAAGTTTAGTTGTGCATGCCTGAATGCGGGCTTTGCACCTCCGGAACACGTGTCTATATCCGTCCCGTACAATCGTCCACGTTGTCCACTGGGGTCTAGTGTTGATGGTGTCCGACGGCTGACCTGAAGGTCGCGGGATCGAATCCCTCCGTGGCGGCCGCGTTTTCGATGGAGGCGAAAATGCTCGAGGCCCGTTCGCTTAGGTTTAGGTGCACGTTAAAGAACCCAGGTGGTCTAAATTTCCGGAGCTCTCTCCTACGGCGCCCCTCGTAATCATATAATTAACTGACGCTGTTTTTAGTGCTTTTTTCTTTCCTCTATACTTACATATGAGCATTACGTGAAATACATTGTTATTGTTCATGGTGTATCTCTTTACATGCTTTCACTTTTGGTATGAATATATATGTGTATATAGATGTGTGTATATACTTATATGTATGTGTATGTATATTTAATATCAGTATTTATACAATTAGAAAACAGTTCTGTACGCGTAAAAATATCGATGTCTCCGATTATCGTTATCGTAGTATTCTTTCTGTATAACTATTGTACACTTGTTTTTAGGTTGACTTGATATTTCTTTTATTTTTTTCCATTTTCGTGCATATTTTGTAATCCTTACCTAATGATCATGTACACAGGGTCCCGGTACGGTTTTTCTGACCTTGGGACCCTCTTCTGCATATCCTTAACGATGTAACCATACTATGCAAAAATGAAGATTGATTGATTGATTGATTGATTGACTGAACTTGCTTTGTGACTTTAAACTCCGATAACTGTGTTCATGAGCTGTCGTGGCTTAGGTTGTAAGAGAACAAAGAACGGAGCTGAAGAGTCATTGCCTATGCAGCGTTACAAAGGAAACTTCAAAGTAACGCTGATATTTACAATATATATCATCTAAAATTGTAGCTGCCTATAGGTGAATGTAGCTCGCGCAGGCTTTGTTCCGGTCTCACGAAAAGTGCACGAGTCGCTGATTGTCATTTCCCTTTCTGCCTCCTTGCTTACGGCAAACGGTAATACCGTAATATACAACGATTAACTTCATCAATCCTTCCTGGCTCCGCCAGCTATATATATATTCTCATATATTTCATGTTGCCGCACTGCGTGCATGCAGGGTCGGACGTCGCGTGCCCCGCTGAGCGCGTGCGCGCGCGCATATCAGAGAGGCGCGCGCGACTTCCGGTGGCCCTGCAGCCGGAAATTGCCCGCCGCCGTGTGCGTGTCTGGCTTCGTCGCGGTACAGAGCGAATCGTGTCGCGACACACCACCGGCTTCCTTCTCTCTCTCCATCCCGTTCTGCCGTTGTTGCGGAAATGTTTGTCCTGTGACATAACCGATAGAGCCTCGTATTGAAGGACTTCTCCTTATACGACGCCTGCAGAATCAGCTCGATCTCCTTGTATCCGCCTCCGGCTCATTTGCCTTGTCTGTACAAATAACGCCCTCGAGACTTGGCCGCGCAGCGGGATGAACGCGTGTGGCATGCTGTTCCCGCTGGAAAACTGCACGCTTGTTCTCACGGCACGTTGGTATATACGCCACGGATAAGTCTATAGCTGTTCGATGCCTTCGCGGCGTAAACTGAAACTGTCGCGTATGATGTTTTTTTTTATTATTGTTTGGCATTTGCTGCGTAGCGGGGCTTGACGGAGGAGTGCTTACGTAGCGCTAACACTGGCCTCTTCGGCTGCTTACCAAATCCCGCTGTTGCTAAAAATACGACGGCACTATCGCTGCTATAGTTGTTCGATTTTTAATTAGTGTTCGTGGAAGCGAGGGTGTAGCATATTATATTGACTGACTTGCCGTACCGCTGTACCGCGCACGACTGTACCTTTTTGGACCGAATTTTAGCCCCGCAACACAGACTACGGGCCTTCTATATATAGAACGACCAGGACGCGGGTTCGAATTGTAGAGCCAGGGCGACCGTATTTTGATGGAGAAGAAATGAAAGAATGCTTGTGTATTTGGATTCGGGCGCACGTTGAATAATCCCTGATGGTCAGGCGCAATCGAGAGTCCTGCCGCTTTGATGGGCTTCTTAATCTCAGCTGTGGTTATTTTGGCTCTTAAAACCGGACATTTTTCTAACCACCCGCCAACAGCCCAACGTTGTCTCCCGATTAAACCTTTATCCTCGCTCGGCCTGCACAATACAGCGAACTGAGCTAGTACTGCTGCCGGAAGATGCTGTGAACGTGCTCAGCAGTGATTAGGCCATTAACTGGCTCTATAGATATAACGAAGCTGGTGACAATAGTGACTGCGATATAATATAATATAGTACTAATTATTAGATATATTTTGTATATATGGTGTCCCTAGGAGATGTTTGCTCTTTTAGATGAGCGGCCGACTGCTCCCCGTTACAGGAATTGTAACACAATGGACGCCACAGTCGTGGAAAAGGCCATGTAAAAATTGCTATACGAAGTTACTCGGACACCCAGTGTTATAAGGTCGTGTGATAAGAAAAAAAAAAACGCACTAACACGGGAACACGGAAACGCACGCACCCGATTTCTCTACGATTTTGCCTCTGCGGGGAGTGAATGTTACCTGAAGTAAATATAGTTTAAGTGCAGTTATCGTCAATGAGATAACTCATTCAGGGGACGACTTACAGCTCATGATTGCTGAACTGGACTCGTAAAGTCGAAGAGTAGGTCTGAAAATTAATATGCACTAAACTAAAGTAATGTGCAGCAGTTTCGGCACAAAAGAGTGCTTTGCGGTAGGTGGAGAGACGCTGGAATTTGTAAAGAAATGTGTCTACTTACACGTCGTAACCGCGGAGCCGAAGCATGCTAGTGAATTAAGGAGAAGAATAAGGATGGGGTAGGTCAAATCCGACAAGCATTCCCAAATCATGAATGGTAATCTGCCATTAACCATCAAGAAGAAGGTATATAACAGCTGCATCTTGCCAGTACTTACCTACGTATAGTTCAAAGAGGGTTCACCTTAAATTGAGGACGACGCAGCGAGCGATGGAAAGGAAGAGGATAGGTGTAACCTTAAGAGACAAGAAGAGAGCATAGTGGGTCAGGAAACATAGCGGGGTTAAGGATGTCATAGCTGAAATCAAAAAGAAGAAATGCACATGGGCCGGGCACGTAGCACGTAGGCAGGATATAACAGCTGGTCATTGAGGGGTAACTGAGTGGATTCCCAGAGAAGGAATTAAAACACACGAAAGGGAGACCGAAAGTTAGGTGAGCCGATGAGATTAAAAAGGTCGCATGTATAACGTGGCAGCAGAAAGCACAGGACCGGTTTGGTTGGCGGATCATGGGAGAGGCTTTTGCCCTGCAGTGGGCGTCTGATGATGATGATGATGATTGTTAATTAGCAGTTTACGCGAACGTATGCGGTTACGTACGTACGTATAAATGTTTACGTACGGGAAGCTAAATGTTAGCCAAAACATGCGTTCCGGTAACGGTAAGAACGATCTGGTGTTTCGGAAACACGGTAACGTTAAAAAGTAATAATAATAATTGTTGGGGTTCAACGTCTCAAAACCACCGCACGATTATGAAAGACGCCGTACAGGGTAGGGCTCCAGAAACTTCGATCACCTGGGGTTGTTTAGTGTGCACCTGAATTCGAGTACAAAGTCCTCAAGCAATTTTCGCCCCCACCGAAAATGCGGCCGTCGCGGCCAGCCTTTCGATCCCGTGACCTGCGGGTCAGCAGCCGAGCTCCGTAAAACACTGTATACCGTGACCATCATAGACCACCGTGTCATGTAACGTTAAAAAGTATATGGGCGAGCTGAAAACCCCCATTTTCGTTTCCATTTCAGTCGCGCACAGGTGAGACGGTTACACTCTAAAAAAATATCGATTAAAAAGAGTGTCTTTTTGTCCCACAACAATAATCGTCATCAGGCTTGCGTGCGCTTCCTTTCCTGAAAACTCGGCGCTGGCCACTTTCTTACCGAGAATGCAATGTAACGCTGATAATGGGCATGACGATCGTGACCGGAATGTACAGGGCGCGGGGCGATAGCGCAAGGATGGAACGCAATATAGATGACGATTATTGTTGTGGGACAAAAAGACACCCTTTTTACTCGCTCTTTTTTTTTTAGAGTGTACCGACGTGTGATGATCCCGCGGTTTCGGTAATCCAGCACCGTTCGTCGTGGCTTCGTGGTGACCACGTCATCCGCAAAGCCGCGAGGGCGAAGTCTATCGCTTGCGCTTGGCCTCGGCGACGGGAAAAGTTGACTGATCGAAGGGTGAATGAAAGTCGGTCGGCGGCCTCCGACCCCGTATACACTCGTGCTACATACAGCACGGTCGGGCTGGGTGAAAAATGCTCGCCGTCGCGTGTCCCAATCTTTCCGCAGTTCCCTCCTCTCTGCGCGCGTATAGCTGCCGCGGCGCGCGCTTTTCCGATAGCGTGGCCGAAGCGCGCCTGCCTGACGGCGAAATTGCGTGCGTTCGCATGCGCAGTTCCCTGGTGCTCGGAAAGATGGAACTTCCAAGTGGGTCACCGCGGATGGATGAACGCCCACGCTGTCGGCGTCCTTTGTGTTTGGTTACGCGAAGGGCACGCGCGGGCGCTGGAATCGTGGAGGGTGCGAATGCGTGCGCGCGAGTTCATTGGTGCCGTATGTACTCTTTCACGTAATTCTGAAGCCCTTTTTTGATGTATCTAGAGAAGGTTGACAACTAGAGTTATAGTATACGAACATGAATATGTGTGCGGGATCGAATCCCTTCCGTGGCGGTTTGTCCTGGGTAGTGCTCCCTTTTTGTCTCGCGTTCTTCTTGCGCTGTTAATTATTATTATTATATTATTATTATTATTATTATTATTATTATTATTATTATTATTATTATTATTATTCATCTGCACCAACCAGCCCAGCTTACGACTATTCTGCATCAGACTGGCTGGCCGACATTTCCATTTATGTGGACCTATCTTCATAAAAAGCGCCTTGTCACCCCTTCAAACTAACGCGCCAAAGATGACAAAGTGCTTTTTGGCAAATATTATTCTATCTTTTGAAACATCGGCCAGCCTGTCTGAAGGATCTATTTTTGGCTTGTATTCACAAAATAGTCTAAGTTAAAAAATATAACGATTCTGGATATATTATTATCTAATGTGGCTGACCGATGGGAAGATTCGCTTATGGAAGAAGTTTTGTGAATTCGACCCTTTGTTCTTACAACCCGTTTCCGTCCGTCCCGTGGCCGCCACCTTAATATTTAACTTTATCGCTTTGGAAGAATGACGAGGCATGCGCGTGCTTTGTGCGTTGTTCCTGGCGTGGCGCAGAATTTCTTCACATCCCTGTGCTTCTCGCTGTGCACTTTTGGTTCATTGCATTCTCTATCGCGTGTGCATCTGCCGGTATTCATGTTGGGTAGTTGACCACGTGATCACGTATGACCGCTAACATGCGCTTACTTTTTTTTCTCCTCTTCTTCTTTCACCTCTCGCAGAATTCTATGGATCTGCCACCCGACAAAGCTAAACTGCTCAAGCAGTATGACGACGAGAAAAAATGGGACATGATTTGCGATCAAGTAAGTGACATCTCTTCCGCTCTCGTTGGCCGTGGGGCTGAGCTGGACACGCCCACGACAGAGTGCGGCTCGACTGCGGAGTCCGGCTGAAACGGGTGGATGTATCGGCCGCGCACATGCGTTTGCCACTTTTCACATAACACCAGCTCGGCCTGTCGATTTTAGTGGTCTGAGCTTTTTGCTCATTTTGACATATCGCGTGTGTGAAAGACCTATACCTTCGGGTATGTTCCCTTGTTAAGCTGCAACAAACATCATGTGTTCGAGGAAGCTAACATTAGCTAACAGTGTTAGTTATATATTGAATTTAAACAGCAACACGGCTTACGAAATGTGAACGCTATCGTCTAAACACGTTACGCTACGCAAATGTGCTAAAACAAATTCAAACAACCCTATGTAAGCTGTGTGCGAACGCCCACGCCAAGATACTGCACGCAACGCAAAATTCACTGCTAAACATTCTGACGCTCAAGATATGTCGCTGCATATTACGTCACCTTCGCACAGGCACGGGCTGCATGCTTGGAGTAGTTGTGACGTAAGTTACGCAGTCGTGTATTTGCTCTCACCATCAATGTGTCGTCATGCCGCAGGTTCACTGCTTTTATTATTTTGTTAGTTTGTCGTGTTAGATTATTTGATGGATTTTAGTACAACTTTATCTCCAATATGGATAGGAAGGTCCAGCCTTCAGAACTCTGAGAAGTGTACTCGTAATGTGTGTTTCGTATATCCAATTCATTGTTACCAACCGGATTGTCTGTGCAGCATATGTGGGCGGTTTCATAACATCGACTATTATCGAATGTCATAGAACAATTGTTTATTGAACGGTCGTCTCAGCCCTGTCGAAAAGCGATCCTTCGATCGTTTTCTCTTTCGCTCGCATTGCGGAAAAGAAGTGTGGTTTAGCGATGTCTGACTGAACGAGGCATTTTATGTTGTGTACTAATCCATTTTTTTCTCTCTCTCTCTTTTGCCCCGTTCCCGTCCTTTTCTTCATCCCCGCTTCCCACCCGCCCTTTCCACATTCCTCCATGTACGTTGGCCACCTTTGTCGACCACGCCTGCCCCCCTCATCCTCGCCCTTCCTTCTCTGCGTAGGAAAAAGTGATCGCAAAAGAACCCCCCTCCTTTTACTTACGTAAATTAAAGACCTACCTTGATCCCCGAGCTTCCAGGAGTGCCAAGGTAAATAATCAAATGGTGTACGATGCCGTTTCGACATTATTGTTACCCATACAGGTATACATTTCTTCTTCTGCCTGAGTTTTTCTGCCTCCATGCATCGACCTCACTAACTGTGTGCGGGGTGTTTTTTTTTTTTTTTGCGTGCGGTGGTGGTGGAGGACACTAACTGGGGGAAGGGGTCTTCTTGGAGTGTACGCGTCATTGGAATGAGACGCGTACCATGCGTGTGGTTTTGATGGGAACGCCATGAAATAAACTAACCGCCCGCACTGTGTAACGCCTCTTGCCTTTCTCTTTCTCTCTCTCTACATCTGTGTATATCTGCATTCCATGCGAATGTCTTTCTTCGGACTGCCAGCGGTGGAGGGTAAATATTGCAGTGTAATGACGTTGTGAACTGTGTCTGTTTGTTTCCTGTGAATGCGGCCTGTTTGGGGGGTGGGTTGAACTGCCTTTCAGCTTGTTTGTGCATTTGACTCTTGAAGCTCGTTTGGTGAGCCAAGGGGGGCATGTGGTTTTACTCATGAGAGTGAAGGCACCGGACACCTGTGTAACCTTTATTGGCCATGAAACACTCGCGAGAAAGCAAAAACAATAAATTGTAAAGTAAAACAGCAAGCAAATGATAAATTATTGAAATGAACTTGGGATATTTGGCAGCGCTGCTATAAAACAGAAATTATCTCCTAAACCTACCTAAACAATAGGTTCTTCCTCCTCTTCCTCAAATGGAGATAAAGAAAAAAAAGGGGGGGGGGGCAGATTGCTGAAAGACATTCGTGAGGCCTTGCCACGTAGTGCACCATCAACCATAAAATTTAAAAAAGAAGACAGTGCCTTTTTGCTGGAAATACAGAGGCTCGCCCGTGCCTTCATTTTCCAAAATGTCGGATAACGTTGCATTATGCATGCGAGTCTTATTTTTTTGCAAGTCTCTTGTAACATTGTTGTGTGTACGCGCCTTAGTGATGTTCGATTCGAGCGCTCGACGCAAGTGGTACATATATAAAGCGAATTTAATCGCACACATATACAGCATAGTGAATGAGGATGACTTCCATTTGAGTTGAGTAGACAACCGAGAACAAGCGGCACCGTTGTATCCGGACAAGGTTATATACATTGCTTTACTGGCTGCAATCTCTTGAGAATGCGGTTATGGCAGCATGCCGATGTCCGTGTTTATGCCATTTTGTTACGGTCATGTGCTCGATATTGCTATGTCACGAAAAGACACTACAAAACGAACAGAAAGTTGCTTGAAGCAGCAGCAAGCTATAACATTTGCAGATATAATTGAGCTGTTTTGAACTTCTTGCAACGAGCGCTTTCATAGCGAGAGACCGTGCACTGATAAAAGAAGCGAAGAAACGGGCTTCAGGTTGCCCATCTCAAATGCCATCTATATCGCATTAAGACTGAACGATTGCAGTGTGAGCGGTGTTTTCGTTGAAATAACTACTTGTGCACGGCAGATGCATACGCTGACAGATTGGCAGAGCTGGTATCTTGAAGAGAGGTCATATAGTGCGCAGTTTTAATTGAAACTTCAATAGCACTTTACGATATGTATTTATTTTTTCGCGTGCTAGAGTTCGATCCTCGAAAAAGCTCATAGTTTGTTCTCGGGGTAACACGTTGTTTATCAAATTCGAAAGCAGTGCATGAACTATACGTTCAATGGTGAGCATATCGCTTACTCGAGTTGCTGCTAATCGATTTCCCAAGATGCGTCGTTTAGATGTTGCTCGTTGTCTGCGGCCTGTTCTTTTCTCCTTCGTTTCTGGTTTGGTATAACACATCGTAATAACAAAATGTGTAATGTACTTTACAGGCGCATGTCATCTCTCGATAGTTATAGGTAGATATTGTCTTCGTTGTACACGCTGCACGATACACGTGGTGTCGTATGTGCACGTGACCACTGTGCATGTGCTTGTGCATAATGTCACACATGCATACACACACCTTGTGAGCACTGTGTTTTTTTGTGTCAATTTGCATTTTCGTGTTGCATATATATATTTTTTTTTCGCGAGAGTGATATCTGTACAATGCAAGCTTGGTAGTAACGGTCGTTGTCGAAGCCACGCCGGTCTTTCAGGGAGTCAAACGCGCGACCTTTTTGTCACGTTGCGTCAACGAGGTCTTCTTTGTAATGCCTACTGATCAGTAGTGCATGTACGATTACGTGGTCATGACGTATGCACGTACAACACTGATGTTTGTTGTGAGGCTGTTTAAAAAGCGTCCAAGGCGACAACTATAGTTCAGTGGGAAGTGCGTTTTAGGCCACTTTGGTGTTCAATAAGCCCGTCGGAAGTCTTCGGACAACGTGAAAATCAATGGCATTACAGCGCTGCTTCGTAGTTTTTCAATTTACTGTTAAATGTTTGTGGCGATAAATGCCATCTTAGTTGAGCTTCTTTCTCTTATTGATATTATTTGACAGAAAGGAAAAAAGCGAAAAAAAGATCTGAAAATGGCATTGTGCTAGAACAAGTATCATTGTCGCAATTTAGCGGTTGACCTGGACCGGTAGTATTACAATGAGGGGCATTGATGCGAAGTATGTCGTTGGCGCAACGTAATTAAATGCGTTTGCACAGAGAGAAAAAATAATCTCGAATCTGCAAGATATTGAGGTATTGAGGTTTTGTTTTATTGTAATTCACGTCATCTTTGAAATTCGCTCAAGACAAAACGCTTGCAGTTAAAAAAAGAGAAAAGTTTGTTCATCACGGATTCCAGTTTCGATAGCGCGAAGTTGGTACTATGCACGAGTCATATAAGGGTCATTATTTTTTTGTGACATTGCGAGCCTAACTATTATTGTATAGTTGTAGATATGATTATCGCAATAGGGTTATTTTTTTTCGTGACGTTGCGATGCTATAGCCTACTCATTAGCGCGTCGTTGTAGATTTGAGTCTCGCATAAAACATACTCCTCCCATCGAATAATGTGTTCACTGCGTGTGGAGCTTGCTATACTTGGCATATGTGTGCACGTGCGTGATCTTGCGTGTTCTGACTCCAGTTGGCTCCGCCCCCTCGTTGCCTTTCAGAGAAGACGAATGTTGGGAGACTCGAAATCCACTCAGGTCCTACGAGACCTAGAAATATCGCTGAGGACGAACAACATCGAGTAAGTGTGTGATGCCGAATATTCTGTTCATATTTCTTCCTTTAAAAAAAAAAGAAAACAGAACGTATATCAGGCTAGAAATGCTCTTAGAACTATGCTCTCGCCCAGGTCTACCCCATAGCCACTCGTAAAGGGACAATATCGTCTGAGTCATTGTTAAGACAACGCTCCCGTAGACTTCGTATGGGAGCGCGTGCTTATCGCCAGACGGGGTCGAACGCCACAACAGAAAAGCTACCGAGTTCGGCAGTATGCTAGCAACGTACGCTACCGAGACAGCAAGACGGTCACTTGACCTTGCTGCAAAACGGGGCTTGGTAATTTATGTATGCGTATATATAAAGGAACGCTCCTGGTTTAGCGTCGGTTAGTAAAAAAAATCTGTCTTTGGTTTAGAAGAAACAAAAGACCCTATATAATGTAAGCGATGGTGTTTTTTTTTTTGTTCTTTTTTGACAAGGTACCATAAAGGCTAAAATTTCTATATATTGGTGTAGATCAAGTGTGCCAAAAAAATGGCACGCCTTGTCTTCGGCCGCGTATTTCGGCATACCGAAATCGTGACAGTGCCAAATCGTTCTGAAACTGCATTGCACCGCATCAGTGAATGGACTTACACGACGCGAGGCAGTGCCAACAGTGGCCTTCTATAGATCGGCTAAAGCTACGCATTTATACGGTGATGCGGCGGCGTTCGCCGTTGGTGTGAGACCGATTGCGACGCGCACAATTTCCCGCGTCATACATCGCTTTTGTTTCTATCTATCTTCTGACACCTTTCCCCGTTCTCGTTCTTTTTTTTTTTTCGTAGGTGGGTTAGAGAATTTCTCGACGAGCAAAACAAAGGACTAGAAGTGCTCATCGATTACCTGACGTTCCAGCTCGGATTTCTGAGGTGAGTCGGGGCATTGACGTTTGGCCTTGTAAGTTACGCACTCACACTTGTCGTTCTCGTCACTAACGAAGCCCTCCCTCAGTGCGCTCGCAAATGCGAAAGGAGAAAGAATGCGCTTATAAGACGTTCGAAAAATCCGCGCTCGTACTTGACTGAATTAAAAAAAAATATCTTTTGCTACAGTCGATTCGTGAGGCAATGAACTGCTTTAGTGAAGCCGCTCGGTGATCATTTGGAAGAAGTGCTGCGGGTCCAGTTTTAATGTACGAGGTAGTTTCGCTTTCTCCCAATTGCCTCTCCGATCAGTGCTTGCATGATATAAGTTCTTCTGTTTTGCGCGCTTTGATATTTATGATTTCTTCTTCTACTACTACTACTACTACTACTACTACTACTACTACTACTACTACTTCGTGTCGAAGAGAACGGGTCGAGCAACAAATGGCCCTCCTCAGCGCTGCGTGGCACGGACACCGTTACATCGCTCGTGCTTACGCGTGTGCAGGTACGACCGCGAGATGGCGATGTCTTCCACGGCCTCCGAGAACGGCTACGCGGCGAGTCCGGTCAACTGCCGCAAGTCCATCCTGGAAGTGGACACGCCGCGCCTGAAGCGCGCCACGCGCCACGCGGCCAAGCTGCACATGGGCGAGGCGGAGGACGACATCCACGTCTGCATCATGTGCCTCAGGGCCATCATGAACAACAAGGTGGGTGCGCATCTATGCCGTGCGCGCCGCCGGATTACTTTTCTCTATCTCTCTCTCTCTCTCTCTCTCTCTCTCTCTCTCTCTCTCTCTCTCTGCGAAGCACTTTAGGGGCCCGGGCTGTCGTCTCGTGTGGTCTAGTCAGTATAGCAGGGCGTGGGAAAGGGAAGTTGGGAGGAGGGGAGGGTAAAGCATGGAATAGACGAATGGGAAAGGGAAGTGGTTGAAAAAACAAGTCACTGATTAATGTCAAACAAAACAATGACGTTTCGGGACCCGTACGGATCCCTTGTTCATAATCACCGTACGGATGGATCCCTTGTTCACCGAGATTGTGAACAAGGGATCCGTACGGGTCCCGAAACGTCATTGTTTTGTTTGACATTAGTCAGTGACCTGTTTTTTCTTTTTTTCAACAATGCCTTTACCTGACCAGACGGCATTCCGTCGAACTCTCGATTAGGAAAGGGAAGTGACGTTTTAAAGAAATGATTTGAGGGTGTTGAGGAAAATGAGAAAGGGGGAAGTGCGAGGCACTTTAAGGGGTTCTGGCTGTCGTCTCATGTCACCTTGTCAATATAGGAAGGAGTGGAAAAAGGGAAGTTGGGATGAGGACGAGGGGAGGGTAAAGCATAGCATTGACGAGTGGGAAGGGAAAGTGACGTTATATTGCAATGATGCGCAGGTGACGAGGGAAAGGAGGAGGGGACGGGGCGCCCCCGTATCATCACAATTGAGTGTTTCATTTTTCGCCAGGGACGCCGAGCAGGCTGCAAGTTTCGAACGCGCACTTGCCCGTGAACTCTAACGTTGCTGAAGGGCAAGCGAATCATTGCTGCGCGTTTCCTTCAGCTTTCACCTTGAGTGCAACTGCGTGCTTTTTTTTTTTTGCTTTACGTAAAGCAAGTTCATAAGCATACGATAGCGTTCTTGTGATTGCCTTCTTTGGGCTGCTTCATCTCCGTAATGTAACGGGACTGCGATGGTGTTACCGAAAATGCGCGAAAATGCGGGTTGATCCCCAGGGCTTGTGCTGTCTAGCAGTCAGTCTCGCGTGTCACGTGGCTTCAGCTACCGTATTTGCATTCATAACCCGGCCACTCGTTAGTATCAGATAACGTTGGCTAGCATTGGCTGTACACTGTTATGTCAACAATATAACATTGTCTTCATTCAACCTCGTTGCAGTAATTGACTGACTTCTATACCAGCTTTTTATAATTCATTTTTGTCGTTAACTCTCGTTTGTACTTCTTACCCCACCACATTTTTGACTAACTAGGCATTCGGAGATGTCTGTGTATCTTTTGACGTGTAGCACGTGCAGCAACAATCGCTCATTTGTTTATTGTACACTGCATATTAAGTCGGCGCCATTTCCTTCCGTGTGCCGATTACGCGTGGGAGGGACACGGCAGGCAAAGCCCACCGTATGGGCTTCGCCGCATGCTCACTCTTGATGCGGCGAAGCACGCTTTGGCGATGCACTTGGCGTACGGGTTTCTCGGGGAAGGGGGGGGGGGGAATGAAACGTCTCATTTCATCAGTTTTTCTCCACTGTACGCCCGACTCTTCCCTTTCTCCCCGTCATTTTAATACACTATAGATTTATTGCTCCAATTAAGGTCGATTTGCATGTTTAGGAGTTTCTGCACTCAAAACTGTCACTTGTGCGCCATTTTGAAGCTATGAAAATTACTGATCAAAAGACAGCTAAAGCATTGCATAGTAAGTATATGGGGAGCCGTATATAGGTAGCAACTTGAACTTTATGTACACCTATTAGTTACAGAACACTCTAGAATTCATGTGTATATATGTTGCATACACTATTTGCGAGTTTCTAATTGTATGGCTGAAAACAAATGGCATAGATTGCCAGAGCTTTTTACCAGATGTCTTATGAATGGCAGCACTTGTATATTTCAATGCACTTGCAATAGAATGATTACTCTCAAATGAGGATGTGGTGACAAAAGCCAGTTGAATTCTACCTAGGTACGGTGAGATGTGGACCTTATAATACTGAAGTTAGGCTGATATTCTCCATTTTTATTGTGGGAGCGGTTAACTCTCACTCTACATGCCACTATCCTACTGAAATAGTCTTTATCACATTTTTTTTGCCCGTTCATCATCTGTACTTTTCATGTCCCTCTTACAGTTTGGCTTCAACATGGTGATTGAACACACACAAGCAATAAACTCTATAGCCCTGAGTTTAAACCACAAGAGCTTACGGTAAGTGTGCACATGAGATCTTACTTCTGTTGATTCAACAGTTTCACCTCTTGAGTAAGAGTCACTCTTGCTCTTTTTTTTATGATGTGCTTGATCATGGGCTTTTTGGGATTTGGTCATGAGCATGTAATCTTTACTTTTTAATTCATGACATCCATTCCATGAATGGTTTAGAGAGTATACTAAATCACTTTTCTTTATTGCATAGTAATATAAAATAAATTATCTTTTCACCATGTACGTGTTACAGAAATTTTGGTGGATGTGTACGGCATTATACCAATTCTCATTAGGTTTTCTGTATATCTTTTTATAGTTTTTGCATTCAAAGCAAACAATTTGCCTGATATTCAATGCTTACTTACGAAAAGGTAGTAGATGATAAAATTTACCTGTGATGTTTCTGTGCTGTTTTCCTTTTGAAGAAGGATGTTTAACTAACAGAACTTCGTCAAGACATCAGTTAGATCTTCAAGTGCACTCAATTTTGTGTGAACTGTCATTAAGCACTGATGAGTCTTTTTTCTGACTTGTATTTGCTCAGAACAAAGGCACTGGTCCTGGAACTGTTGGCTGCCATCTGCCTCGTGAAAGGTGGCCACCAGATCATCCTCAACGCTTTTGACAACTTCAAGACTGTATGCTGTGAACCACGGAGGTTCAAAACACTCATGGATGACTTCCGGGACTATGAAACATTTAATATTGACTTCATGGTATGCACAGGATATCCTACTTTAATAACACTGTCATAGGAAAGTGACAGAAATGAAATATATACTGAGGCTGAACAAGAGCATAAGAGAAATATAGTTCCTTTAAGCAAGTAGGTACAACAGTGTTTTGTTTATGTTGTTGTGCACATTCATGATATAGAAAGTCTTTTAGCAAGGACACGTGTATTAAAATTTGTAATCTTGGCTGGTTTCAAGTTGCACAAAGAGTGCATTAAACAAAGCAATGTTCATGTTACTCCTTATCTATTTCCTATTTGCATCGCTGGCTCAAATGGCTGTCCTCAAATGGTGCTTGCTTTATGCCTCTATTTGTGCATACCTTATTACTGGCCAGTGAAAACCAATGTTTTACGAGAACCTTACTACTACACGTGCAAAAAGATCTATTAATGGTGTCCCTGCAGTATAATAGTGAACTATTGTTTTTCAATCCTTTTGCAGGTTGCCTGTATGCAATTCATCAACATTGTTGTTCACTCAGTCGACGACATGAACTTTAGAGTGCACCTGCAGTACGAATTTACCTTTCTTGGCTTGGACGAGTATTTAGAAAGGTTGCGCTCAACCGAGAGTGAAGAGCTTAAAGTGCAGATCTCAGCCTATCTCGATAATGTCTTCGACGTCCATGCCCTGATGGAGGACTCCGAGACCAAGAGTGCTGCCATCGATCGAGTTGCCGAGCTAGAAGCCCAAATTTCAAGGGTGGGCCTCTTACCTCCACGTTCTTGTTTGTGTTGTGTTTGTCAGTGCAACGTGAACGTCATTAAAGGTGTTCTGGCAGCATAAAATGCAGCCTCAAGGAGTTATAATTTCAAGCTCAAAAAGTGAATTTGTGGCTTTAATGAGCACGACTTGCGTTCTCCAATAATGAGGGGTTTCTCTCGGCACACAGCTTCTACTAAGATACACAAAAATGCACTGAGCAAAACGTAACTTTTTTAAATGTTTTAAATAGCGAGACGTTTAGCTTTGGTTGGTTTTAGTGTTTAGTGGCGCATAGGCAGCACAGCCTATCTTGCACCGAACGCAATTACATTTTCTTTAAAACGTTAGAATACCTAGGTGAGTCCTTGTGTGTGCAACCTGTGTTAAGCATTATAAACACCATATTCTAAAAGATTCTTGGAAAAGGAATGCGCCTATTCCTAGAAAAATGTACTGCTTTTGTCCGGAGCAACATGGATTGAGATCTCGCCATTCTACATCAACTGCTGTGTTATTGTTATCCCAGAAGATTAACACAGCATCACACAACAATCTTGTTGTAGCAGTTCTCTTCATTTACTTAAAAAAAGCGTTTGATACTGTCGACCACAATATTCTACTAATGGCATTAAAACGCTATCAATCCCACGGCAAAGTTTTTAGCTTATTTTTTACTACATTGATTGACGTCATCAAATGGTCAGCATGCAAAATCTTACGTCGTCATTAATAAACATAAAGACAGGTGTACCGCAGGCGTTGGTCCTGGGGCCACTGTTATTCTCACGTAAATTATTTGCCATTCATAAGGCTGAGTTGCTAATGTATGCCGACGACACAGCTTTAACAGACGACACAGCTTTTACTGCATAGTTACTGCTGGCAACATAGCCGACCTAGGATATAAAGCTAATGAAGAACTAAAAAATATTTGTACGTGGTTTACCATGAAGAAATTAACACTTAATGCACGGAAAACTTAATATACTATTTTTCACTCCCGTTACCGAAACGTAAACTACGAGTCATTTCAACTGACAATGAGCGACTGCCTAACTTGAGCATGTAGAAGAATTTATATATCTAGGTGTAGCATTCCACAGCCGATTATACTGCAAAATACAAATAAATTCTGTATGTACTAAGCTAGCATCTGGCTACAGTAGGCTACTGGCTGCTTGAAATTATTTTAATAGCAATATTGCCTGAGTTCTTTATTTCTCATTTGTTCATTGTCACCTGTCATACTTCTTAGACTCGTGGGGATGGACCTTTAAAACTTACCTTGATCCTATCGGCATATTGCAAAAGCGAGCACTTAAAATAATAGATAGTGCGGCCTATAATGAACCCAGCGTGCCTTTGTTTCACAAGTTGGAAATTTTATCTTTTGATTGCATACGGCAACATAAAACCACAGTCACCATCAGCAATGTCATTGCAAACAGTGTACCGTTTGATGTACCTATCTTTCCTTCCTTCTCCCAGGTCACTAGATGCATGACATCGTGCAATTTTAATTTTCCAGCTACTAATAACGTCTATTGTGAACGCTTCTACACTTTCTAGGAGCTAAAGTGTGGAATAACATACCACTTCAGATTAAAGATACTATGGCTTTCTCAAATTGCACTTAGAGAATATTTGCTCCATATAGAACAATAGTAATGACCATGTACCAAACCTTACACATAGTTTGATGTTTCGTCTGTATTTGTTTCTTTGTTTGATGATGAACAGAGTGTAACAATGTTATAATTCTTATATTTCTGTATGTGCTATCATGCATTTATGTCACCTTAAATCATAATGAATTCGCTCGTGTATGCTTGTTCGTTTTCTAAAAAAAAAAGCTTCTTTGATGTGATTTTTCATTGAAATTGTTATCGTGCTTGTATACCTTCTCCCATTAGACCCCCTACAAGCCTATGGCTATGGGTCTAATCAGTGTTGTGAATTTACATTACGTGTATTCATAACAACCTCAATAAATCTTGAAATCTTGAAGGGCCCTGTGGATGCCAGCAGGTAAAAATTACCTCGATCTTTTTCCAAGCAGTTAGAAGCTCATTGAGGTGCTATGAGGCTTGGGGGTGGCACGGGAACAATCGCAGCATAATAAGAGAACTATTTAATGACACTGGGTTAGAATACACGCAACAAGGCAACATCTTCAAGCGTTAGTGTCTATGGCTTGACGTCGGAACTGAAATGTTGTTGGACTAACGGTGACGCCCGCACGAATCCCGGAAGCAAGAACACAATGTTGCTGGCTGTGAGGCTGTTCATGGCACAGGACATTGCACAGGACACTTGCACTATCTGTCGCCGTTCTAATGAACCGTCACTTACGAACCATCACTCGCAGTGTCCCTGTGTATTTGGAGTGGCACAGAGTATGAACTTAATTTTTCTGGAATATCTAGTTCATTCACTACGCCAAAACTGTAACAACGTTCATACAATAAAACCATTACCAATAAATGCCTTTTTAATTTATCGATTCCTACTTACTTTTTTGGCTGTTGTGGAAGGAAATACAGTTGGATACCTGTGCATTTTGCTTTTCTTGAGTTTTCTCTTGCATTTCTGAATCTGCAAATGCATGCCTCATTTAGTCATGCAACATGCAAAAGTGAACATGTTTGAATTGAACTGATCATTACAAAGTGTCTTATGATGTGCCTTAAAGGTAGCACGAAACAGCAGGGAACTTGCAAACCCCAGTACAGATTAATATAATGGCTCATGCACCATGCTTGGACCTTAGGTACTGCAGTGCTTATAAGAATGGATCTTAAGGATGTGGAAATGAACTGCTTGTAATCTTACCCTTTAGCATGATGTCACTGGCAGAAAGTGTGGCTCATGTTTTCATTTGGTTATTTCAGGCACATGAGCTTGAAAATGAGATGATGGCAAAGCTAGGTAAGTTAATTTTTGTGTCACACTTCATTTAATATGCCTGTGTCTGTAAAATATAGAAGACTTTAATTTTTCAGTAGATTGCTTTATTACTTACTTAATTTTTTTATTTTGTTTCCATGCAGTGGAGCTTGAAACACAACTACAAATTCTTGACAAAGAAAATCGGGAGTTAATAGTAAGTACCTACCTTTACATTTCTGCAGTCTTGCTCATTCATACCTTGCCCATGATGTACAGCCGTCAGCACCGTTAACGCAAACGCTCCGCCGTGTGTCCTGCAGCAGTTTGATTGACGCTGACATCACGTACGTTTGAGTTCTGTTGCCAAGAGGCTAACCATACATGCCGACATACTATCCAAGCCTGCCGAGGTATTATCTCGGCAAAAGCGCCTAGCACTTCGCGGCAGGCATCAATCAAACTAGTCCTGGCCACGCATAGAAGTGTTCATGTTAAAGGTGCTGACAGCTGTAAGCATGTACCTGGTGAGGTTCCAGGTCAATGCAAAGCATTCAGTGTCTTATGCAGTGCTTACCACCACTGCGCATAAATGCCTTGAATGAATCTAAGAAAATTTGCATCCTCCGCTTGCTAATTCACCTGGCCATAGTTTTTTGTTTGATAAAAGTAACAGATGGAAATCACCCTTCTGTGCATGAGTCGTGTATACCCGCCACTCATATTGGTTTGATTGAAGCACGGCCAGCTGGTGTACCTTTCAGTTTCAGATGAACTGAAAAATTTTTTGTCACTGTGGCAAAGCATTTTTCGAGCAAAGAGAGATTATTAGCTAGATGGAAATTCATCATTATTAAAAGTATTTTGAATATTTCTCCCTAAAATAGTTTCCTGTAAGCCACATAATGTGATGTAGCTTATATGAGAGGCTGATAAACATCTTTGTGTGCTTTTTACAATCAGCAGTGTACTTTGTATACATTCCTTTTAGCAGTTTTGCATGGGTTATTTTATTTTGCTAGATGACCATGCACTTGGCATTGCAGAGTTGACCGCAATGCATGCAGTTAGGCAGTGGTTAAACTATGCGAAGAATTTCGCAGCAGATGCATCAGATGCAGCTTTTGTTACACTTGCAACGCTCTGAAATTTTTCGCTTAAGTTTGTGCACTACATGTTACATTCTTCTGTTCTGGGCCCTCACCTGAACTCTAGAAAGTCTAGCTAAGACATTGCAAGCTTCCTTTCCTCTCTATTTTGTGCCTATTGTCATTGTTGATGCAGCTTTCTGCAATCGTCTCTCTTCTTCCTCATGCCTTGATGAAAATAAATGAGTCAATGCTGTGACATGCTTTCTGTACCATCCTTTGCAGGAGTCGCAAAAGCAGACGAGTGAAGAACTCAACACGTTGCGCAAGGCGGTGTCCGAAAAGGAAGAGGAGAAGCGGCAGCGAGAGAGTTTTCTTGAAGGCAAGATACAGGAGCTCGAGAGTCTCACTGGAACATTACCCAGAGGCAAGAACCACTTTAAATAACCTGTCATGTCACTGGAACTTACTTGTGCCAGTTTATACTAGTATGCAGTGTACCAGAGGGTGGCAGGCCATGCATGCTGCTCAAAATGTTCAGTCACATTAGCATAATTAACATAAAACGACACTCGACAAGAGCACCTGTCACCCCCCCATGTTGGGTTAAAAGCATGCCAATTCAAAAAAGGTCGCCTGGTCGCACCTCTGTGCTGAATGGAACCAGGCAAAGAATCTCATTCCACAGTGCTTTATATCGCTCTTTCTTGATAATCAGTGTGTTGCAGCAGTTTCTAATAAAACCTTGTGGTTAGTGATTTCCTAATTTTAAAGAAGCAAATCTGTGTTACAGAATTTTCCTCATGGTTACAATTAACAATACCACACTTTTGTCATTAATGGCACTGGCAGTATTACTACTAAAATTATTGTAATGTAGTTATGGATGACACCCGCCACGGTGATCTCGTTGTCATGGTGCTTGACTGCTGAAACGAAGATCACAGGATGAAATCCCAGCCATGGCATCTACATTTCAATGGAGCCGAAATTATATAGGTTTATACGATTACATATAGGTGCGTGTTAAAGAACCCCACGTAGCCTAAATTTATGGAGCTCTTCAACACAGTGTCTCTCATGAGCATACGAGGGTTTCAGGATGTATAATCTGAACAATGATTATTATTTTTTTTTTGTTATTGGTGGCGTCATTATCATTGTTAGCAACATCATTTTGATCATCACACCTTCATTTTTCCTTTTCTGTTTTCCTGTGGTGTAGGTTCCTCAGCCAGCTCGATCCACAGTAGCAATGGCTTGTCTGGAGTGCCGCCTCCACCCCCACCTCCGCCACCACCCATGTTTGGCATGCCACCGCCTCCACCACCTCCGCCGCCTCCACCTGGAAGCAATGCCATCCCTGTGCCACCTCCCATAGTGCCCCTTCTCAAAGGAGGCATTCTCGCGCCGCCACCGCCTCCTGGCAGTATGCAGGCGCCGCCTGATGGTAAGTGCAATTTCCAGCGGACTTATCAGCATCATAAAAGTACTTACTTGTTTACTTCACGTTTACTGCTTCTCCACTGCTCAGGCGGCGCAGGTCATCGGCAATACCAAGCTGTGGCAGCTGCACTGATATGACATATCTAACAAATAATGTTTTCATGTTTCTGGAGCCAGCTAAGTAAGAAAGCCATCATGGTCATTATTTATGGCAACAGGGTGCCCAATAGTACTATTGATTCCCCAGCTAGTATGGTAGTTCAATAAGGTTACTCAGGCTGGTCAAGCTAGCATTTTCTATATCATGCAAGTTTCCCATGGCACCTTTGATCTTCTTCAAAGGGTGACCACACACTAAATGTTAATACTTTCAATATTCTTGAGCACCACAGCATACCATAGTATTCCAGGTTGTTTTCTGTAACACTTGATTCTACAAACCAGATTCTGTTTTGTTACTCCGTAGAAGAATGTGTCATAATTCACGAAACTGACTCGCTGAGTTGCTGCTACTGGTGTGGTTCCCATATGCAAGTGTAGCCAAGCAAAATCTACAAATGGCTAATAATATCATACCTGGCCTTTCTACCTAACAACATCGGCAAATATTTGTCTCTGTCGTGACATCACAATAATGTAGCAGATGACAGATCTCCAATATATAGCGCAAGTTTGATATCAAATCAAAATAGTATTTTATGGCTCCCTACTCTCATACTTGCTTTTGAGTGCTAGAGGCATACGACATAGCTTCTTCAACTCGTCTGTCAATACTCATTTCATGCTCGAAAACTCGGCTTCAGTGCGCTCTTTCTCAAAGGAGTGACTTTCTGATGGGTGCTTTCTTTGCACTTGTTTCAGTGCCTTTGCTTTCATTGATTTTATTTTGTCATATAATGCAGCAATGACAATCAAGCGCAAGTTTCAGACCAAGTACAAGCTTCCCACACTCAACTGGATTGCTCTAAAGCCAAACCAAGTCAGGGGAACTGTGTTCAGCGAACTGGATGAGGACAAACTGTACAGTGTAAGTACATCCTACAGGGTTTACCTGTGCTGTGCCGAGAAATTTTGGGCATTGTAAATATGTAATTTATAATTATATAATTGAATGTTCTGACTCATGTGCCTCCAACATTATAATCTACTAGTAGCTCGTTTCCCTAAACCAGGGATAATTTATACTTAAAATTCAACCCTTTTGATTCAAATTCTTTCCGAGCATTTCATTCAGAAATCTCCTGCTGTGTTGTGATAAGCACAGGTGGATACCACCCTCTCCCTTCAAGCGCTCTTCAACGAAAATAACGTGAGCAGAAGTGGTTTGACATAACGAAACTATATCAGTCTTGTTTTTTCGATTGCATAAAGACATGTTTACAAATGAGATACAAATAACAAAAACAAGCATTTTTTTCTGTGACAACCTGAATTACTGCATGCAAAGGGTTTGTTCAGCATCAGTAAAGTCTTGATCATTGCTTATCTCTGATACATTCTCCTGTTAATTGCTGCATTTCCCTTACGCTTGTAGAGAAGCAATAATGAGAAGAAGAGATTGCTGGTCTAGTTGGTATTATACTATGTGATGCGTTCTAACTAGACCAGCAAATGAAGTGAGCAAGAGGGAGACATCTAGTCACACATGGCAGCTATACGCGAAGACTCGGCAAAGTGCCGCATGTTCATCTAAAATGTCTGTGATGTAGAGCTGCCCCTACACTTGTACCTCACCCGTATCTCTTTTTCTCTTAGGTTATTGACTTTGCACGTTTTGAGGAACAGTTCAAGCTGGGTGTACAGGGTGCCTTCCCCGACCGAAGCGATGACATCAATAGCAGCAAACGTTTTAAGGTAACTAACTTATTACTTTTTCTAAACTAACTACTGCCTTTCTTTTTATTCAAAAGGCTGCTAGGAACGGTTTGCAAATACAGTAAAAGCTCGTTAGTTCGAATTCCACGGGAACGCTGAGCAATTTCGAATTAAACAAAATATGAAATAATGAAAGTGAGCAAAAATGGGTGGATTTCGGGGGTGGGGGCACGAAAAATATTTATTGGCCAAAAAAGTCGGTGATGACCATCTGCTTTTTTTTTCTGAATGCCACAGCTGCGGCTCCCTGTTCCAGCGCGCGGACGCGGCGCAGGGAATCCTCTTCACCCTCTTCAAAGCTGAAGAAGAGACGCACCACATTAAGTGCCTCCATCACCGCAGAAGCTGACGGGCACACAGTCGCTTCGTCATTTTCGTCTTCCTCACCTTCTGGCTCTTCAGCATCAGGCTGCGCACCGGCTACTTGAGCGATAATGTCCTCATCAGTCAGGGCACCACACACCGATGCACCAGTGTCAGCTTCAACATAATCGGCAAAACGTACGCCTCGAAGAGTGTCGCGCAATGCCACTGGCATGAGCTCCTCAGCCCCATCCATATCGACGTCACAACTATCCTGCGCACTTCCAGCTGCAAATACACTGTGGCGGAAACAGTTTGCGATTGTGGTCGCGGTCACCTGTTCCCATGCGCGCACCAAGATGTGCATGGCAGTGAGCAGCGTAATGCCGAAGTCCTTCCTATCGCCCGCGCACAAAATCATTCATGAACGAACAACGTGCTCGAGGAACAAAGTGACGCTGCCGGGAGCGGCCTATGACTTCTAGGACTACTCCGCCGACTCCTCAGCGTCCCGTGGGTCCCGCGTATAAGTGGCGCCAGGCGCTGAGATAGCGGGAGGGCTACGAAAAAAAAAAATTGCTCCCAGGATTTTGGAGGCCATACTTTGCTCGCCCTTTGCTCGGAGGCCACTTGAAGCTCGAAAAAAACTGCTCGTGCCACCTATCGTTCGACCGTAAAAACTTCCACTAGTGTTTGACGATGATGACGCTCGGCGGCGCGCGCTTGGAATTATCCGTAGAGGCAGCAATTTCTGTTCGAATTAACGAATCGTTTTACACATGGTCTCCTATGCACTGCGGACCGGACTGCGGCGACCATTTCGAATTATCCAAAATTTTGAATTAATGAGGTGTGAATTAACGAGCTTTCACTGTATTCCAAGCTGAAGGACAAACCAGACGTTGCTTCATACTTGGAGATAAAAATATAGGAGGCTCATTGACACAAAAAGCAGCCTGATGCACAAGCGTGGACACTTTTATTTAGAAAAGTTGCTCAGCGTGTGCCTACCATGCATTGGCACTGTGGTTCGTGCCTTATGTACAATGCTCACGGATTGAAACGGGACCATTTAGGGCTAAGCAATGCACACACTTTCATTCCCACCGTGTTCCGTTCAGGTCATATCGGCCTATTTTCGACTCGAACGAGTAGATCAGAGCCAAACATTATCTTTACAGAAGAAATTCATCATGACATGATGTGCTTATCTCGAGTCATTGCGCATACCAGCACTGCACTGAAAATTATGATGTCGCGTTTCATTCCGTGAGTACTGCACATCGGGTATGCATGAACTCAACTTAAAACTAAAGACATATTATTAGGTTGCTCAGACCTGGCACATAGAGTTAAAATGTGTCCATTTTATGAGCCATACTCATGCATAAAGAGGTTAGCCACCAGCTGTGTGGCTTTTCTTTTAAACAAGCAAACAGTATGTGAGGAATGGTCGTTTGTGTCCAGGCACTAGCCAATTTCCCGTGTGCGCAGCCAGTCATATTGACGCAACTCTGCATCTGTAGTTCAGAAATTGTGGCGCACCCCCTAATCTCGGCAGTATTATCTAAAAAGTCCTCAACTGTCACTGTTCTTAAATTTTTCAGGTTCCTGAGAAGGTGACGCTGTTGGAGCACAACCGGTTACGTAACATGGCCATCTCCAGGCGCAAGATTGAACTGGCCACGGATGTTGTTGTCAAGGCTGTCAATAGCCTCGACCTCAAGACCATCTCCCAAGACTGCGTCGACATTCTTCTGCGCATGGTGCCAAATGATGCGGAGGTCTCTCAGGCTCAGCCATTTCTTCCTCATCACTTAGTCTAGCTAGAGTTGCATATCGTTATAGTCCACTCAGGCTAAAAGAGGAGAGTTATTATGGTTTACATTTGGTTCTTTTTCTTGTTTTGCACTCTGAATGGTGCTATTAGAATACATTTTAGTTTGCAGGCATGAAACTGTGCTCAGCTGCACAGATTGGTAGTGTTCATAGCTATTCGACTAGAAGCTTTGAACAAGATGTTTTCTCATTATATTTCTTTTGCTCGTCTTAGCATCACCTTCTACACCCTCTACGACCACATATGTGTTTCTGGCCCTAGCAATATTTTGTTTTTCATTGTGTGTATTTGATGATGTGGGGAATTGATAAGCGGGGTCATGTGAGAAACTCTTGATAACCTACTTGTGTTGGAGAAAAAATTGTCTAAGGCTGCACTTTGCCAACAGCACAATGTAGCTAGCTACTCATAGCACATTTTCCAACACTGCAACGTTCTTATACAAGGTTAGTCTTTCCTGCATGTTTAAAAGAAAATTTTCATGAGGCAGTGTGCAACTTCTGTGAACTGTGAAAAGGAAAATAATTGACATACCCTCATTTGTAGCACAAAGCTACAAGTATTCTGTATACGAATTTCTCAGTTGACAAAAAATGCACTTCTTCGTAGTTTTGCACTAGAAACGTGCTGATGCCAATTTTTTTGCTTTCATACTGCTTCCTCTACTATGTCAGATTCCACATAACTTTTTTGCCATTTTCGGAAACTGCTTGCAGACGAAAGCATATCGAGAGTACGAACGAGAAAAGAAGCCTGTGGACGCTCTTACAGATGAAGACAAGTTCCTGCTTCAAGTGAGTCATTAGCAGAAATTGATGTGTACGTGAAGAGTAATCATGTGCCTTAACTGAACAAATGAATAAATAGAGTATTTGACTATTTTCGTGAGATGTCAAACATGTAAGCATGAAGTATTGCTACCTAAAAGAGAAATTAATGCTCAAAGATGCTGTGATCCACCTGGCTTCCTCCACTTTAATTTAACTTGTCAAGTTATCTGCCCTACACCCTGAAATGTGCTGCTCTTTTGCTACTACAGTAAATGCCCCATGAGGCACGAGTGGCAGGTAAATTTGGTCGTCCTCTCAAAAGGGTCTCGCGTTCAACAGGGATCTTCTGAGCTGGTTGCGATTTACTTCTCACAGTCCAGCATTTACGTCTGCCTGGTTACGACAATCAGACACAGTTGATGACGTGCAAAATCGCATAAAATTAAGACAACAGCCCTTACGTTTTTCAAACCCGCTTTCTTTATAATACTTATGTCTTTTTTTAGCACATAAGCTGATAAGGGTGATGCAAAAGTGAAACTTGAAATTTTGGAGGCAAAAATGGTTTAGGCTCGTGTGCTCAGATTTGGGTGCACGTTAAAGAACCCCAGGCGGTCGAATTTCCGGAGCTCTCTACTACGCCGTCTCTCATAGTCATATGGTGGTTTTGGGACGTTAAACCCCACATATCAGTCAATCAAATTTTGTTATATCATAAGTTCTCTCTATAAACCCACTTTAGCTTTTCCTTTGCCACTTGTTACCTGAGTGGTTCTTGCACTTCTATCCAATTCAAATATATCTTGATTAATTTTGTCACACATTTGTTGTCTGCATGCTAAAAATGCCCAGTGTGCCATGATTATTCACAAGCAATCTATTATTTGCCTGCAGCTGACAAAGATTGAGAGGTTATCACAGAAGCTGAACATCATGAGTTACATCGCATCCTTTGCAGAAAACATCCAAATCATCACACCGGTAAGGAAGCTATTTGTACATAAAACATCAAATGATATCAGATTGTTCCTTTCTCTTGGATGGAGCATTCTGCTAAATATGCTTAGCAAATGTACAACAAAACCACGTTAACCATCTGATAACCAGGTGCGCTCCAGAAAAAAAGGTTCAGATTTACTATCTGATTACAATATTACAGTACTTATCAAGGTAAAATTTGTTGAAAAGGACTAACACAGCGAAATAGAAGACTCCATTTGACCTTAAATTGCACTGTTTTCAAGCCTTGTCAACTACAACATGTATTCAAAATAATGTACTTGAGAATCAAGGTACAATGCTGAGTTTTATAATGAAACTGATTTCACCGGTAGCTTTTTGTGCTGAACACCTTTTTTATATCACTGTCATGATCTCTTGATGCAGCCTTTTCATTACTTTTTGTTTATTGTTTGCCTTGCAGCAAGTGCACGCAATAACAGCGGCATCTAGAGCGATCAAGAGCTCAAAACGACTTCGAAAGCTTCTCGAGGTAAATACTTCCAAAATATTTCTTCCAACAGCTACGGTTCCACATCTTTCATACATAAGATGCAAGAATGCCCTGTGTGAGGCTTCCCATTCATGCACTTAAGCATTGACAAAGAGTCTTAAAAATAGAAAAACAGCAGTGAAATTGCTCATGGCTCGGGGTACAGAAGTGATGATGTTTACTTTCGTTATGAACAAGGCCTTTCCGACCTGCCCTTTCTTTATTCATCGAGAAATGTGAGATCAGATTATGGAAGGCAGGAAGCGTGAGAAATTGAATAAATAAAGCAGGTATGGCATGAGTTTTATGTTGACGAAAAGCAAGTCCATTAAAGTAAACCACTATCTTTTTCACAACAAATCACACATTTTACTTTCGTTATTATTGTATATAATAACCCACTCCTGCCGTACTATTCATAAAATTAAAAAAAATTAAAGAAAGAATGTGTGCATACGTAAATAAATCAAATTGTATTGTGCATCAACAGGAAACCTTTTCAAGAAAAAAAAATACAGTGCATAATTGTTGATGTAAACTAAATCACACCCATGGTGTTGTACTATGCATTGAAGTCCGGGCGTGAGTGTGCTGGTACGCCATGTGGACAAATTAACCCGTGAAATAGCTGAGGTGTATCATATTAGAAAATGTGGTGACAGATGCGTGAGCCAGCCTTCGGTGGCCTTGCATGACAAAGAGATCGCGCTTTTAGATAGGGGTTAGCCATTTTATCATTGTGCCCTCTTTTTATCGGACACTTCCCCAGAATATGTAGCGTTGCTCACGTTTGCTGTAAGAAGGTTGCCTGTTGTATATATTTTCATGTGTGCCGCAAAAAATAAAATCAGTTGGTAGTCAGCGCTCGTGTTGTCCTCTTTGCTTTCCTTGCCTCACCTTTCGTTTCACGTTTCTTGTAGCACCTTTGTGCTTGGGCTGCAACCCTTATTACCATGGAATTTAACCAACTAGCCCACATAGCCATTCTTTTTCTGCATTGAAATCAGTGTTTCAAAATAGAAAAAGAGCAATGCTGGTTATATGAAATTGTAAATGGTATGAAAAAAGACCCTTTTTTTCTTTCTTTCTTTTCTGTAGATGTGTAATGCTTACCTTATGCTTGAAGACTTGGTTCGTAGCACATGGCCTGTAGTATTCATTAAGATAGTTTCAACTGGATTAATGTTTGTTTTGTTCAGCCAGGCTTTCTTCTTTTTTATCCATCTTCCTTCTTCTCTCATGCCAAACTTGTAAGAAACCTGTGCCAGGAAACTACCCAATGCACAGAGTGAATGAAGAACGGACTACTATTTCTTGGAACTTCGATTAATATACAACTTGGCAGTGTCAGTTACACTGTTCAGTGGCTCTTTTATGCTATTGTATTTCATGTGCATTCTTTGTATCCCACAGGTAATTCTCGCTTTTGGGAACTACATGAACAGCTCGAAGAGGGGCCCCGCATATGGGTTCAAACTCCAAAGTCTTGACATGGTCAGTTCACACTCATACTACCAGCTGCCCTCGTTTGTGTAATGAAGAAGCGTTATACTAGTATAGTGCATGCTCTGTATAATGTTTCATCTCTACCCTCTCCTGAGAAAAACAGAACTGAAAAACCACATAGAGTGCATTGTAAACATTGTGTGCAAAACGTTCTTGCCTTTTATGAAGTTGTAGTGGGAGCAGATATAAGAAAGAAGCAGTGACAGCTTTTACAGTGACGTCATGTTTCCAACGCACATGTCTGAATGAATTTAATTTGCATGTTAAAGCTGCCTTTGAAGAATGCATTCAACTGCTTTAGAATAGTTTACATATTGTGCTCAACACCTGATCCAGCTGTCTGCGATTCTGAGCTGAGTATTCATACGTAGTGACAACAGGCATCATTCAAGAGGGACTAGTCTTTGGCTTGGACCTTGTTCTGTGCTAGGCTGTAAGAAGGTATTTTTTTACATGTGTGGCACACGCGTATGTGCTCAAAATTTTTAGGGAACCTGCAGGCTTCATTCACCTACCTAAGTTGTTTTCACTGAATAGTTTCTCTCAATGGCCGAAGAGTAAGTACTTCAAGGCCTTTCCCCTTTAGTTTCTGCTGCGCAATCTGCAACTCACAAGGATCATGCTGAAAATCGCCCCCTAGAAATGTGCTTTGATACTTAGTACTGTAGCATCAGCTGGATGTAACATCCTTATCCGGCCATTTTTTGATAGTGTGAAAACATTCGTGTCAAGTGCGGCAGGTAATGAAACATGCACAGTATGCCGCTTCACATTCTATCGCTCTTCTTTTTTCTTCTCGTTCTCACAATACTGTTGGCTTTACCTCAGCTCGCGGACACCAAGACGGCAGACAGGAAGATCTCTCTCCTGCACTACATCGTCGAGACAGTCAGCAGCAAGTTTCCCGACCTGATGGGCTTTGATCAGGAGCTGCGGTTTGTCGAGCGTGCATGCACGGGTGAGGTCATGTTCTCACTGCTGCCGTTATTACTTTACTGTTGTGTCACTTATTTAAGAAAGATGAAAAGGGAACACAAGTTTATCACACAACTAACGCCTTGCAGTTCAGCGTACGTGTCTTAAATGTTTGCTGGCATATTGCCTATTGAAATCTAATGCCTTAAAACTGTACTCACAGTGAAGTTTTTGTCAGCAGGAATAAATCTCGATTGAAAAAAGGCTCGGGAACACTTTGAGTGAAAATGCAAAGTCACCCTTTTTTATTCGTGTGTAGATATGTTTGCCCGACACATCAGGCCACCAGAAAGATGCAACTTTTATTTTTATTTTCCTTGCGGCCACGTGTCCTTTCAGAAAGCTTCAAACACCGCAAAAAAAAAAGAAATAACTGCTATCCTTATTAACTTAGTTACCTTGATTTCTGAATTCAACTCGCACTGATTGTTCAACATTTGTCCAGTGTCTAGACATTAAGCTTCCAGATGCATTTTTCATGGTTCTTCTTCATTGTGCAAGGAAGTTCATTGGTTCAGTGGTAAAACTTCAAACAATATCTGATTCATGTCTTATCATTACAGCTGTTTCTAGTTGGATGTTTTGCCATAAAAACATTGAATGGCTCGTTCATTCATTAGCTGCAATTATAAATTTTCTCTGACATTTCTTCACCGGATTTTGTTGCTGCATGCCGGAAGCCCACCCAGTAATCAGAAAAGTATAAATTTTAAGCAGGAGAGGGGGGGGGGGGGTAGTTAGTGCCAGATAGTGCCATAGTTGTCATAAAATATTGTCGCTCCTTCTTTTATGTTTCTAATCTATCAGTTCACGTGCAGCCGTACAAAACCTAGCCTATGTTAACCAGACTAAGCTGAACCAACAAGACATGCCTCAGAAATACATACCTACCAACTCTGACAATTTTGTAATGTTTCAAATTTGGGCTAATTGAATGATCTTACGAAAGTTTTTTACCTTCAAAGAAAATACTGGTTCAACACGCAAAAAATTTTGCTCACCATTCGTAGACCAGAAATCTTATAACAGTGGTGTAGTTGCTTTGACTAAGTTTACAGAGACAAACTCCTGCAGCAGCATGCATCCAGAATTGACAGCAAAAAATTTCTTTCGCAAGTCAGTGCCATCTAAAAGCAGTGCTTGCTTCGCGTTATATGTTGTTTGCTGCTATACTTGTGCCTGGTTTTAAGGTAAACCATCATTGACTTGTTCAAGCTTTGAAAGAATTGTGCATTGTTATTCCCTGCCCTTATTTGTGAATAAATCTTGAAGTTCACTGATTTACAGGTATGTAGATGTGTTGTATAGGCTCTATGAAATGTGCAATTTTTACATTTTGACTGCTTTCAGTGACACTCGAAAACATCCTGACAGACAGCCATGAGCTGGAGAAGGGCATGGATCTGTGCAAACGAGAGCTAGCATTGAGGCGAGACTCTAAGGATGCAGCCGTGCTGCAGGAGTTTCTGGCACAATCCGAGGAAAAGCTCCGTCGGCTGCAGCAGGACATCAAGACAGCTCAGGTGCTCACACATGTTATCTTTACATTAATTATGTACTTGGTTTGAGCAGATACAGTCGAACTGCTTTTCAAGAGACACTGATATAAAAGACAAATGGGTATAAGAGACACCAGTGTGCCTACGGTAAAGTACGGGTCGATAAGAAAATGCATATGAGGTACCCTGCTTATAAGAGACATCTCATATAAAAGACAAGAATTGCTGCCCAGAGCATGCCTCTTATAAAGGGGTTTAACTGTATGTGCAAGTGACAAGAATAAAGGAAGCAATGAATAGGCTGGCAAATCGTGGCATGATTGTTCATAGTGACTTTGAAACAGATATAATGCGTGCTTTCTAAAATGTCTACATAGAAGTTTCATTGTTTGAGCTTCAACTCAGCTTCAGTAAAATTTCACTGCAAGAAATAGGCACGGACAGCATAGAACAAGACACATGCAGTGCTGGTTGTGTCTTTTCCTGTGTGTGTGTGCGTGTCTGTGCAGTCGTACTGAAGTAAAGAATTATTATACTTGCCAAAAATGGTGCTCTCATTAAGTTCATTGCACCTGATACATTCCCATGAGAAAGCATACTTCTGAAGCAAGAATGTTGTGCCACCTATGAGTTGCTTATCAGTAGAGTGAGTGCTAAGATTTATGTGTCTGAAATGGCCGATTGCTTTTGTAGGCGATACGTTATTAACTTATCATATCTGCTGGCATATGAAAAACAAAAGGTTTGTTCCATAAATATCTTTTGCATTGACTAAATGGCCCTGTTGTCATTTCAGGAAGCCTACGCCGGCTGTGTAGAGTACTTTGGGGAAAGTGCACGGAGTGTTGCTACCAACATCTTTTTCTCCATGTTCGTTCGTTTCATCAAGGCATTCAAGGTAATTCTTGGCTTCTGAAGCGTCAGTCGTTCGCAAAGCATTGTATTGCATAAAAAGGCAGCTCACCTCGCATTCACTGGTATGCATGCATTTGAATAAAGCAAATGTTTCATATTGCTTCTGCAATCCCGTTTACAGACTTTACTTGTGAATCAGCGATACAGCTTAGTTGGGGGGCTCACATTGATCGAATGTTACTTATTGACTGCAAAAATTATATCCTCCTTCTGTAATATCAGATTTTAGCCATTTATTGGTGTTTTACTTACGAGCTCAATGCTTCAATGCTCAATAAAGTTAAGAGTATCGATCATGCTTACAGTCGATAGCTTCAGAGGGCCAGGAATGCTGGAGGCACTTTACCACATGAACAGGAGAAGCGTGCATTATTCTATTAGACAGAACATGTGTGCAGCTTCTGTAAAGCAACGATTGTGGTAAATATGAGAATAGCGGTGCAGGATTTTGACAGTGTTATTTGGTAACGCTTTCAATCTGCTTTCTAACCCGAGCAGCAGGCCGATCAAGAGAACGAAACTAGGAAGAAGATGGAGGTTGCGGCCCAGGAAGCGCTCAAGAAGCCACCCCAGGAGTCCATTCAGAAGAAGAACCTGCTAAATGCCAAGAAGAGCACCCAGGTAAACAACCGGCCGCTGGCTAACATCCCTGCTGTTTACCGCTTCTGGCGGGCACAGACCAGCCGCTGAGTCATCACCTGTCTTGTCTGACCCCATCTTTCTCACCATCTTGCCATTGACAATCACTGCTGTGCCCGTGCTTCCGCTTATGCTGATGTAAACTGGCTTCGCGGTGTCAACGCCGCCCCTGTTCTGCGGAGCTTGATGTGCTTGTTGAAGAGTGTGACGCAGGGCTAAAGCATTCTCATCTCATTTTATTTAGAGTGATGTTTCCCTTTTCTTTGTTCATTGCACTGCTTGCCTGCGATGAGCACTAGCAAGTGCGCTTTGGAGTGTCACAAATCATTGAAACAGTAGCACTGCACCAAACATAGCAGCACCCAAAATGAAACAATTTGTGGCATAGTTGACATAACCTTGGTGCTTTAAATGCCTGTCTATGACTTAGAACTGAAAAATTAGGGATCTTTTTTTTTAATGTGGTTGGCCGAATTTTTTTGTGGGATATCCAAACGTCACTCTTTGTTTCTCTTCGTTGCCTGGGAGTACGCGACCTTTTTTCATTGTAGTGACAGGCAGCTAACTGTCCTCATCAATTGTTTTGAAGCCTAGTGGTGACAACTGAAACCTCTTGAAGTCACAAGTGCACTGTCGCTGAGTCACGTCGGTAAGCCCTTCCAAGAGCTTGCAAGCTTACGTGCATGTCTGGTGATCTTCAACTTGCATCAGTGGCTGCAGCTTGTGTTATTTTATAGATTAAGTTTGACGTCTGTTTATTTTTAGACAAGCCACTAATTTAGGTGGATAATGCTAGAACTGACAGAGCTGAGCGAAAGAGGGACACTCGCACCTAATTTTCTTGTTTCCCTCATTTATATTTCTTCATGACAGTAATTACCAATTTTGTATCATTACTGATGCCCGTTAGCACCAATGCCAAAGTACTCCTCCTATTGACTGCATCACTTTGCACACATCAACAAAAAGCCATTACCTTCAATGGCTATCTCTGGCTTTTAAAGGGCCACTCACCAGGCGGCATACCAAACTTTAGTGAGACAGTGGAAGTTGTTGGGTGTAAGATGAGGAACATTTTGTCACAAAAATTTTTTGAATCGGTTCGTCACGAGTGGAGAAAACAGGTTTTTTGAAGCGGCGCAAAAAAAGGATGAGAGGAGGCGAGCTCGAAACCCTTGCCGCTCCTTCGCGTAGCCTTCGCAAGCCAAATCTCTTCCCCACTCTCTCCGGCATCCAACCAAGAGGTGACGTGCACATGGCCTGCCCAAACAAGTCTAACCCCCGAGCACGCGAGCAGCGTTGCTTTGTTGACCAGCGTTATTTTGTGGTCTTCTGCCTGTTTCTGCTGGATGGTTTGGAAACGCTGGCTTAGACGCGGTAGAATAGATGAGCACAATAAGTGTGCAAACGCGTAGGCGCGTTCTTCGGCGGTCGTCTGCTCGATTCCCTGACCGCGAGGACACGAATGCATGCGAAACACTGGCACATTAGCCTCGCATCTCGTTGCAATTCACGGCAGAAAAATGGAAAAAAGATGCTCACATTTCCTTATTGCATCTTATTATTTTTATTTAGTGTTCTTAATTTTTTCAAGCAATAAATTACATAAACTGCACTTGCCGTGTTAAATAATTTTCACCATGTCACGTGCTATTGTTCGCAACGTCGGAGCAGAGTCGTCTACGTAGAGAACCAACGTCACTGCATTGCCGTACACGTAGGGCCATTCATGCGCGCACGTCATGCCCTCATTCTCTGGGCGTGCGCCAGCAGAAGGGACGCGGAGCAGCATTCATCTTGAAATTTGACCAATTACTGCGGCGCGTAGCGCTGCAAATTTTGGCAGACGTGATCATGCATGCCTCATCTACGCATTGCGCTTGTCAGCTGAAAATTGTCAAACCTGGTGAGTGCCCCTTTAAAAGCTATAGCAGTCATTCTTTTAATTAATCTCTTGTCGACATGCAGAGACTGCCTGTAGCTATTGCATTGAAAATCATCATAAAGCTGATAATTTTTGCCTCAGATTACTCATCTGGTACTAACATAGTATACTTCTATGCAGAAATAGCAGCTGCTAACAAGCTTACTGTATTTACACAATCGTAAGTTGGCTCTAATGTTGATCGACCCCCTAAATCTTTTCGTCAAAAAAGTTTTAAGTGTACCAACACATTTCATAAAGATTTGTGTATGTATATATAAACGATTGACAGTTAAAAAATGGCATGCATGGCTCTTATGGAAGTGTCAATTGTTCATGGAAGCGCTGTGCTTTCATATACAATTGACACTACTGACCCCTAAACCTGAGCAATGATTGTTTTTGTTTACATCACGTGGATTTGCATGTATGTGGGATTTCAGCTTTGAAATTATGTCAGCAAGACAAAGACTTCGGAATCAAGGTATGTTATGTGTAATGTGAACTTGTTAACGATATCATACTCGGACATCTATACTAATTGGAGGTAGGCGTGCAGACAAAGACACAATAGAAGAGATCAAGACAGCACCAACTGCGTTTGTGTTGCCCGTATCTCTTCTCTTGGGTTCATGTTTGCACGCCTGCCTTCTTTTATCGTGAATCTGTACTAACTTGCTCAGCTTTCGGTCGTTCTCAGACATTCAGATCAAACTGATGCACCAAGTGGACCTTGGAATAAGTGAGCTGTGCTTAGTACTGAATTTTAAGAATTTGGTATATAAATAATACAAAAATAAAGGACGCAAACAAAATACATACAATGGGATGCATATGATAGCTGACAACAGAGTGCTTATGTATGTAAATACCATGGGTAACTACACACTAACCCACAAGAACGCAAAAGTCCCAGCCATTAAGTGAATTCTGGGTTCATGTCCAGTGCATGCATTTGGTGGGGTTTTTTTTTTTTTTTTTGGTCACATCCTCGGATAGGCACTATTTACTTCTTGGTCGCACACTGCCAGTGTGCCAGTACCCTTGTAAGAAACGCCTGATGTTGTCAACCTCTGAGAAAATTGATCAGATAGGCATCCCTGTGACACCCCTATCACCATGATTACAGTTACCGTGCTGTATATAATTATATATGTGAGACATCACATTCATCTGTCACCACCTGCGTGTTTCAGAACACGTCGATCACAGATCTATTGTTCCACGCCACAGCTGAATGCTTCTGCTGTGGTGAAGGTGACAGCTCCCACGTTCCAAAAACTTTTTGCCGTACTTCAGCTTTCTCTGAGCCGAGACTCTTGTGCCCCGCGCCACCCCACTTTCAATGCTGGCCACAAGTATGCACACGTAAGCTTCAGCCACTTGCTTCAGTGTAAGGTGCTTTATAAGCTACAGATAACGAGTGTGGTCAAGGCCAGCATATCACCTGGTGCAAGATGAAGCCACTCTCATGGCAGGAACCAGTGCATCTGAATTGCTGTCACTTTCTTAATTTGAGTGTAGGGCATGACCCTTTCCATCGCTTTTCACACCCATCGGACAGCGTGTGTTGCATTCACCAAAATGCAAAATAGAAAGGAGCAAAGTATTCCTAGGATACGGCCTTGTAAGTCAGACACGAGCTTACAATCCCAGAGGCTTTGAACACTCCTTGTTTCCTGCCTGCCATGGGGTGACGAGCATATGTTGAAGTTTGTTACTCAAGAACATGTCTTGAAGCCTATGCTGGTATGTGTCCTTGGGCCATGTCATAATGAACTTCACATTTTTTCCTTCACAATGCGATGTGTGGCTGAATTTGCTCTACATGCAGTATGTCACACAGCAGTAAGGCACTGTGCTCTCACCATGCTTCGAGGCTCAGTTGAACAGCGATTTAGGTGCCTTGGTGTGGATGGCAAGTCAAGGTCTTTAGAGAGACCGTTGTATTTGCCGAGGTTTCAGTGTTCAACGAAGTAGCCTAGCCAATTACATTCATATTTTCTTTTTCATTTGTTTAGTTTGTTTAATGCTAAGTGTCAGACTTTGTATCAGTTTTTAAATGTTGAACGATCTGTTATGAACTGCCTACCTCTTATAGTATATACGTAAAAGCTCCTCACAATGGATGTTGCAACGAAATGCCAAAAATATTGCATGTACCGTTATCTTATTCCCTAACTGACATTTTCATTGAATTCTCAACTTAGAACATCACTGTTTTTCTATGGTGTTAAGTAAAAAAACTTTTTTTGCCTTTTGCATCGCAAAATTGAAGAGTTTTTGTATTCTGTGAGTGTTACTCTGTTATAAATGACATATAGTGGAAATGTAAGTTGTTTTATTTTTGTTGAATATTGTTGACACAAATTTTTTTATATGTAGTTTTTCTGTATATTACAAGGTATATTGTAATTGTTGTGCTTGAAGATAAATTACCCTGAATTAAGCAATGAAATTATTGCAACCCCGATGATTTTATAACCTAGCACATTTAATTCATAGCATTTATTCCTGGTTTTCTGTGGTTTTCTGAGTTTGATTTAGATTCGCAAACTGCTTTGAATATTTTCCATAAAAAGTAAAGCCTGTAGTTGAAATGGCATTTTTATTGCTGCAGAATTCACCGCATTCATAGGTACATTTGAAATGGTGTTGTGTACCTTTTTTCTTTATTTACATAGCAAGGAACATAGCATACGCATAGATGAAGATGTAGTATATGCATAGGTGTAGAAAAGTTTTGTTGTACAGATTCCTTGTTCGAATATGCAAAAGTGTCCTCCATCAGTTATGGAGAAATATTTCTTTTGAGAACACTTGATAGAGTGAAGTTGTGGTTTGTTTCCACTTCTTTATGAATTGACACACATTGCCTTACTTTATGCTTTTGTTTGGTTTGCATTGTGGCTCAAGAATGTGATTTTATTCGCAACCAGAACACACTTTTTTATTACCATCAGCAAGCTTGAGAAGTGGAGGACATCACCCAGTGCTTTGGCTTGTTTTCAACATATAGCTAGCCACATTTATATATATTGCACATTCTGAAGCTGTATTACATGCAGCATATTCTGGTCATTATGTGTATGATTAACAATGGTACATTTTGTACATTAAGGTCTATTACGTTAGTACGTTAAGAATGAACCAACTCGCCCTACAAGTCACTCTGCTGAAGTACATTTTGTATAGTGTATGTTCACTTTTTTTCCATCCAGGTTCCTATTTATTAGAATGTCAAGAAGCTTGTTTGTTTTCTAAAAAAAAAAAGTGCATGATATGCTTCCTGACTGGCTGTCATTACTTACTCTAGACAAAAAAAAAAGGGAAATTATACAAATAGTGCTTGCTGTGTGCAGAGTTTATTGTACTTCTTTCCCACCCCCTGACAAGCATGACTGGCTTGCTATGTTTGCACATGCAGAATGCACGGGTTTTTTGCAGTTTATCGTTTGATTGAAGGCACGTAACAAATAACTGTGATACACGACCACGTATTGTTTTGCTCCTGAATAAACGCATTCAGCCCCCCGTCATTCACCTTTAGCACTGGTAGTTCTCGTGGCATTGCAGTGACTGGACTGGTATCTTCTCATTACCAGTTTCCCACAATGAAGCAGGTTTTTCCAACTCCATTCATTATGATGTAGTGGTTCAAATACTAATTAGAGAAAGACTAACAGCCAACTGTATGTTAGACTTGTAACTACTGAAAAACAGGTGCAGTTTCATCCAGTTTTATCTTCCTTTCTTGCTGCATAAGTTACACTTTTTTGAGGCATCATATCTCTCAAGCATTGTTCTGAGGTGGCTGCTTTTTTAAATGGAGCCTAAACCACCTAGAGGTCAAAATTTAGTAGGCTCGTGCAAATATTTGAACAAATACTACAGTATATGAATTTGCTTTGATTCGAACTTAAATTATTGAACATTTCAAAGTACACTCAAACTTCATTATAACAAAGTCACACCTGCCACGAAAATATTTCATTATATCTGAAAATTTGTTATAAATGTATATTGCAGTACTGTACGTATAACATAGCTATTCTTCATTCAGTTTGTTATAACCAATAATTTGTTATATCCACCTTCGTTATATCAAGGTTTGAGTCTGAAATGAACGAATAGGTGTATATGACTTGCATGTAACCCATTGTAAAGGTAGTTTCACTGCAGTGAAGGGATGTCAAGCCGGGAAAAACATTCATCCAGGAGAAACCCCTCACTGCTGTGAAGCTCCACTTTGAGGTTCAATGAACATGATGCTCTCACATTGATTCACCATTTGTCAAGTTTTAAAGCTTCTTATGCCAGCTTATATGCTCTAAGTATAGTAAATTTTAAAATGTAACATAATTACAAGTTATCACTTGCATTTCACCGAAAGTCAAATTCTGCTACTACTCAAAATTGCTTCCACTTCCCTTTGATCCAAGAAAGAATGGCTCTCGCTTCAATCGAAAAAAGTATTGTGCACGTTAGTATGGTCATGACAAATATGCCCATTTTCTTCTTGGTAATACGTAATTTATACTAACCAAATTATTTAGAAATTATTTGATCAAAATCACTATTCGCTTCAAATTTGCCTCAGACCTAAAATTCACTATTCGCACAAGCCTGCCTAAACTTTAGTTGAGATGTCACAGTTTGCTTACGAGTCTTAAGCAAACACGTAGCGGCAAGATTTTTGCGAGTGCCAGTACGTGCCAGCAGACAAACAGGTTCTTTTTGTTTCTGGTGGGACCAAATGCAAGCAGTACCATCATTGCCAATGCTGTGAATAGTGAAAGGCCTGGAGAGGATAGGGGATTGTTTCTTGGCATTTGTGGCACGCCCACAGCTTGTAGCACTGCTGCAGTTGGCACTGTTTATGGTGACGGCATTCTAAACCCAATGCATGCGTTTACTTGAAATCTAAAGGATTATTGGAAGCGGTTTAGGGGCCCTTTAACTACGAATTCCTGAAGAGCGTGGCATTGGATAGCTGCAGTGCAATGTGAGGTCTTCTTTACTTGAAATGTAAAGGATTATTGGAAGCGGTTTAGGGGCCCCTTTAACTACGATATCCTGAAGAGCGTGGCATTGGATAGCTGCAGTGCAATGTGAGGGTCTTTAAGAAGATATCTGAGATTGCATTCATTAACTTAACAGAACCCACTTATAATGACATGACATTACAATTCAATCTCTAGTGCACATATTTACAGACCATTATGTGAAAAAGGGCACTTAATCAGCATGCTCTCTTACTCTTGTGAACAGCCAGTGTGGCATGCAATGCAGATGTAACGGGGTAAGTGTCTGGAAAAAGGTAATTCAGTTGTCAAACTTAGTCATCGGTCAAGTAAAGTTAGAAAGACACCAGAAGCACCCTCTCATCTAATGCATTTAGCTCTTTCTTGTACTCAAAATATAACTCTCTGGTAACTTTTCCTTTTTATAGTGAGAGGCATGTTCCTAGAAGGTATGAGAATATGAGCAAGTAGTTTTACAGGATGTGAAAGGTTTGTTTTAAAACCAAGTGCATGTACTATTTTTAAAGTTTAATTTTGGCCCTTTATTAAGTGTTACATTTCAACACACATCTTACACTGGTGGGTAACTGTACTGACTTTGTATATTCTCATCAGAGATTGACATCACAGGGCCCATCTTTCAGTCAAGCTTTTGTATATTGCATTGCTCAACCTATCATGAGGCGAACCTGGCGAAACTGTAGCAACAGAATGATTGTCAAACCCAGACTGAGCATTGCTTGCCTGTGAACAAAGCACGAAATATGAACTCTAAAGCTGTTGCCCTCAGAGTTAAACACACAGAATGCAGCCACAAGTACGTAAGTCCGAAGTTGCGAGCTCCTCACCGACACAAATTGGCCCCCCTCCCCCCATTGCATATTGCGTTGAAGGTGAGTCCCCTGCTGTGCAGTCCATTGTCATTTGCGGTAAAGTGGTTGCATTGTGATGTTAATTATAAGTGGGTTGAGTGAGCTCTTGATGTACACATCCACATATTCATTGTCACCCTTGTCCAGCTTTACTAACCTGTGTGTGCGCGTCGACACTGAAGAGGGATAGGCAATTACCCCTAATTGCCGCATCAGAAAGGGAGCTTGTGGTTGATGGCTTCTCCATCTGTGCTTGCGGGTAAAATTGCACCGTATTCCACTGGGGCAACTTTTCATGGTCAATTTTGTTTATAATCAATCATTTTGGCATGAGGCTCTGGCTTGTTTCTTATCAGATTAACTAGGAGCAGATGTCATGCATGATGGAAGAACGGAAGATGTTTGTCTGCTGCAATCAAAATAAAGCTTGCATTTGTATCCTGTCATCTTCATAGAATGAGTTTCAACCCCTTGGGCTAGTTTCAACCCCTTAGGATAGATAACCCCATTTTTCATGCATCTGTGAAAAGGCATATTTTTGTTCATCATTGCTACAGGTGCCTCTGAGCTATGTGGTGCTTGACAAAGCAACTAGTACCGTATTTTCTCGCATATAACCCGCACCAAAAATTGAAAAAAATCGCCTGAAAAGTGGGGGTGCGGGTTATCTGCGAATAATTCGGAAGCAGAGGTCGGCTTCACGGCAATGCAGAGCCTCCCGTGCAGTCCGCATTCCCATCGGCATCGTCAGGTGCAAAGCCAGTAAAAGCCAACACAGGCCGTAGACAGATCCCCTCCGTAACGTGTTTATTCACTTTTTGCGTGCTTTGGTTGATGTGATCACAACAGCGATTTGACAGCGCCTTTATCCGAGTGAGGTGTGGCACCATGAGTGGGTCTCGGCGGCAATCTTTCACCGCGAAAGAAAAACTAAAGATTATAGCTGTTGCGGAGGAAATCGGCAACAGAGCTGCTGCGAGGAGGCACGACGTCGACGAGTCGTGCATTCGCGACTGGCGAAAAAAAAAGGCCTCTCTCGAAAGTGCACGGAAGGACAAGCGAGCATTTCGCGGCCCGAAGACTGGTGCATACCCCCTTCTGGAGACGCAGCTCATCAAATTTATTGAGGAGCAGAGGAGTCGGGGGCACGCTGTGTCAACAGAGATGGCACAAATGGAAGCGCTGAGGTTGGCCCGCGAAATGAACATCCCTCGAGAGTTTCGTGCGAGTCGTGGATGGCTCCAGCGATTTATGGCCAGGCACGGATTTTCGATGCGGCGGCGAACGACAATGTGCCAGCGGCTCCCCAACGCCTACGAGGATAAGCTGTTAAGCTATCAACGTTATGTCATCGGGCTGCGGAAGGAGCACAGCTACTTGCTCTCCCAGATAGGAAATGCTGACCAAACACCCGTGTACTTCGAGATGCCCATGGACACTACTCTGCAGAGAAAGGGATCGAAGTCTGTAAGCATACTGACGGGCGGAAACACGAAACTACGCTGCACAGTAATGTTGTGCGCTTTGGCGGACGGTACCAAACTGCGCCCGTACGTTATCTTCAAGCGCAAAACGCTACCCAGCACTCCACTGCCACCAGGGATTGTTGTGCGAACTGAAGATAACGCGTGGATGAATGGTGACCTCGTCCGTGACTGGCTTCGCACGATCTGGGAGAAGAGGCCGGGCGCCATGTTGGCACGGCGGTCGATGCTGGTGTTGGACTCGTTTCGCGGCCACTGCACTGACGCAGTGAAAGCGCGCCTCGCTGACCACCGCACCGACCTCGTGATCATACCCGGTGGCATCACTTCCATGCTACAGCCACTGGACGTGTGCCTCAACAAGCCGTTCAAGGCGCACGTGAAGCGGCTGTATGCCGAATGGATGGCCGACGGCCGTTACGCCCTGACACCAACTGGGCGCGTGCGGAGGCCAGACATTGCACTGCTGTGCCAGTGGATCGTGGATGCGTGGGGGGCGATCCCGGCCGACATGGTGCGCAAGAGTTTCAAGAAGTGCGCCATCAGCAATTCCTTGGATGGCACCGAGGACGATTGCATCTTCGAGAGCGGCGACGAAGCCTCGGATGGCAGCAGCGACAGCGGCGAGTCGGATGATTAAGGAACTGGAATCGGCGCCGTCAATAATGTTGCGGCGATCGCTTCGAAATACGTAAACAAGATTGTGATGTGCTGTGCAGTTGTGACTTCCCAAAACAGTTTTTTTTTTTTAATTTAAGCATGCGGGTTATACGCGAGGACTTTTTTTTTTTTTTCGGGGAGTTCAAAGTTAGGGGTGCGGGTTATATGCGAGGGCGGGTTATATGCGAGAAAATACGGTATTACCACAATCCGGTATTTTTAAAAAGATGCATCATAAAATGGAATCTCTGCACAGGGCTTGAATGCAAGCAAGCCACTGGTAGCAATGGAAAAGCCATTATATCGGGCTCCATTATCAGCACAAGGGTCAGAATGCATGACACACGCTTTGATGCCTAAAAGTCCAAGTTGTGATTGAGGATAGGTTTATCCGCATTCAGCTCTGCATTTTTACGTCAGCACCACCTTTTCTTTAATGCCCATTGTAATACCGCCTGCTTGCTCTACGCGAATGCTTTGCATATGTTCGAACAAAATTTTTAGCTAAAATTAGTGCGAAGTGTGGCTGTTAGAATTTTGTGCTCTCAAATCTGCTCTACCAAAGTTCATTTTATGTGCTTACATTTCATAATTGTGGACATTGAGGCTAATTTATTGTCCCTAGCTGAAGTCTTTTAACCCCTCTTCAGTGTCTGCAGGTTTATCTGCATCCAGTGCCTTATGTGTCGGCTGTACAATTTGCACGGCTTCATACATGTGTGCGCCGTTCATTATTGTGTTGTGAAGGTGGTGCCGAAAGCAATCAAGTGGCACCCATGAAGCAAGCTCCTCTGATGGGGCTGTTTTTGTTGACCTTGCCACGCCTTTTACTGCCTTTTATTGCCTTTCACTGTGAAACTAACATGAGGATTTTTCATGGCAAGCTTGCATGGTAGCTGATTGCTGCTGGTAACACTAACAGTTTCCTTGTCTATATCATTAAGATGAAACATCACTGGTGGTGCACTACTAGACACCAGTGCTGCACTCTTCTACACTAATTGCTGAAAAGAAGTGCTGCACTCGCATGCTAGCCATTTCCCTCATTTTGCATGCGTATGTCGTTTGTAAGGGACTATTTCTTGCGTTATGGCCTGCGCTACGCATGGAATTGTAACTAGTTGCACTGGATTTTTTCTATTTGGCAATATTAAATCTTGGTAGCACTTCGTAGCAGTTGTTGGCTGTTCGTATCAAGTTGCAAAGGAGACTGAATAGCCATAATTGCTATGTCCCCTTCACACTCTTCGTGCTTCTAGCAGACAAGATATCTTAGGCACACAGTTGCAAAATTATCTGCACGACTTGTTTTTGTAGATGTGGTGGTACACCTTTTGGCATGCGTATTTTGTGAGATTTATGCATGGGACCTCGTCTCGCTTGTCTGTTTTAATACACTGCCTAATGTATAATGAACTCCACTAACAAATTCATTTCGTTCTCACCAATTGAGTTTTGTTTATTTTGTCCTCCACACAAGGAGTCTGTGCAAGGCTGTCCAAGTTGCATGAGCTGTAATCTGGCAATATTAACCACTTCAAGCTAAGTTTTTTTAACGTGCCTCCATGTCCTTTGTAGTAGATGCATAATTTGGTATTTAGCTACATTGTGAGGTGTTCCCAATTTCCAACAGACTTACGCATGCCACATGTTCTTGACACTTGGGTCAGCAGAGCTGCTGGAAGTGGTGTTTATGCCTGTTATCTAGGAGAGAGTGTGAAATGGCATTTTACATTGTAAGTTATGTGAGCTAGCACTTTTTGTGTATGTGTTATGTTTTCATTTCCCACTAAGCTGTTCAACTGTTATGTCACTTTGTTAAGTATGAGCAAACAATGGCAGAATACACAAACCCAACAGGAGTAAGGCATATACAGAAAGCAACCACTTATTTTTCTGGCTGTTTTTTCTTCATTCTAATCCTTGATCCATGGGTAATCCATTAATGTAGTATATTAAGTTTTGTTCCAGGAGCAGTTTCTTAACCAACCCTCTCCCACAGTAACAAGGTCCATTTCAACAGCTAACTTTAGTGAACGATTCAATAGGCATAATTTAAAGCCTTTATTTATTGGCTTTTGTCATAATGTAGCTCACTCTGCATTTAGTGTCTCTAACATTCATCATTCAGAATGAAGTTAGGAGACTGCGGTATCTGAATCCTATTCACACGCTGTTTATTTCGTGTTCCCTTTCACACATACTGCCCAATTTCTTTCTCTAAATAGAAACCACAATTACGGCCTTATCACTACAAGACCTAAGACAGCTAACATACTCAAATTCTAAAGCTTTCCACCAAAACACAAGCTCTAAATATAACTCGTCCTTTATGTTGATAGCCAACGCCTCTGAAACCTGATTATCTCTATCTTTTTTTTTTTTTGTCATTACCATATTGGATTTCACACTATTATATGTAGCCCCCGTTACAGTACTTGCAGTTTTTATACATGCCTGTGAGCAGTATACTATTGTGACTGGTGCACAAGTGTCCTGCTTCTCGTATGCTAGTTCTTAAGAAGAGCTAGCTTTCCAGAGAGCTGCCACATAGCACATTCTGATTCTGTTCTTATGCCATCAACATTGCATGATAAAACTTGTATGCTTAGTTGATCCTAAGTAAACAAGTATCCTAGTCATTCATTGATAGTTGTGTTGGTTGGTGTGCTTTACTACTCTCTTTCCACTTTTTCTCAATGCAAGGTAGCATTCTTAAAAATAGGCTCACAGATAAACTGAAACATTTTTCTCGACGTGTACACTTTTACTAACTCCATGTTTATTTGACTTTGTGGAGAAATAACAGCACTTGGACCGTCTTGCACCTGTGTTACAGTAGTGTGAAAATGTTGATGAAATTGTTTAATACCAGTGGAGGTCGAGCTTTTATGTGGATTAGTGACTCTGTTAATGATGTTTGTGAGCTTACTCATAATTATTTTTAACATATTTATCTTTCTTGTGCTTTTTTTTTTTCACTGTAATTCTGACTTTTAGGTTTCATGGAAAGAGTCTGCCATAAGTTCACTTCAAGGAATAAATACGATGATCTGGGGTAACGCAGTGTCTTTTTTTTTTTTTCATTTTATCTATGTGCTGCCAGGATGCTGTGATAAATGAGCTGAAGAACAAAACACGGATGGTGAACGAGAAGCGCTTGCTGAAACAAGACGAAGTTTACAATGGAGCTCTTGAAGACATTCTTCTTGGTGGGTGTTTTCTCATTTCATTCAGTGAGGCTGATTCGTTTACTACCTTATTATGCTTTCTCCAGAAACCATTGTCGTGCTAATGGCTTTAAAGTCCATTATCGCAGTGATCAATTGCAGGCACCGTGGGCTTGCATGAAATGGGCTGTATGTTATGTATAATTCAGGTACGAATAATGTATGCGCAACACAAATGAAATATAAAAGCTGCTGTGAAACTTCACTTCCCCTAATGAAGAAACGTGGGTACACGTATTTCAGAACAAAGTGCAGCTAAAATGAAACTCATACGTGTGTCTCAGTTGTCTTTTTCATGTCTACCCGCCGCAGTGGTGTAGTGGCTAAGGCACTCAGCTCCTGGCCCACAGGTCGCGGGATCGAATCCCGGGTGTGGCAGCTGCATTTCCGATGGAGGCGAAAATGTTTGACGCCTGTGTACTTAGATTTAGGTGCACGTTAAAGGCGGTCAAAATTTTCGTAGCCCTCTTGACTGTGTCTCTCATAGTCATAGGGTGGTTTCGGGACGTTAAATCCTAACAATTATTAAATGCGAAGCATTTCTTAGCGAACTTCTGCGACTTTGAGCGTATCTATCTATTTAGCAGCCTACGACTTTCAGCTCTCCTGGCCATCTCAATAATGGTATCGATGTCAAACATGACATGATGTAACATGACAGTATGAAGAACATCTTTGACTACTCATACCATGAAAATCGCGACATGTTTGTCATGATTTACATTTCATGGTCCTGCAGCTCTTGAAGTGATTTAGTTCACATGGCATGTTGCAAAACTGGTATGGTATGACATGATTGCATGGCAAACACAAGTGACAGACCCTAACATGAAAATAATGACATGCATGTCATGTAACAACATGACTACATTCCACGCTCATGATGCACTTACGGCCGTTTCGCTAGCGCCATATATACCAAATTTGGTATTACACTACATGAATGGATGACGAAGGTATGTGACTGAATCCCGGGTGTGGCGGCTGCATTTCCGATGGAGGCGAAAATGTTTGACGCCTGTGTACTTAGATTTAGGTGCACGTTAAAGGCGGTCAAAATTATTGTAGCCCTCTACGACTGTGTCTCTCATAGTCATAGGGTGGTTTTGGGACGTTAAATCCTAACAATTATTAAATGCGAAACATATCTTAGCGAACTTCGGCGACTTTGAGCGTATCTGTCTATCTAGCCACCTACAACTTTTAGCTCTCCTGGTTGTCTCGATAATGGTATCGATGCCAAACTTGGCATGATGTAACATGACAGTATGAAGAACATCTTTGACTAGTCATACCATGAAAATTGCGACATGTTTGTCATGATTTACATTTCATGGTCCTGCAGCTCTTGAAGTGATTTAGTTCACATAACATGTTGCAAAACTGGTATGGTATGACATGATTGCATGATGAACACAAACGACAGACCCTAACATGAAAATAATGACATGCATTTCATGTAACAACATGACTACATGCCACGCTCATGATGCACTCATGGCCGTTTCGCTAGCGCCATATATACCAAATTTGGTATTACACTACGTGAATGGATGACGAAGGTATGTGACTGGTGCAAACATGATAATCATGACATGCGTGTCATGTAACAACATGACTACATGCCACGCTCATGATGCGCTGGTGGCCGTTTTGCTAGCTTCACGTGTACCAAACCCGGTATTACGCGACGCGAGCGGACGACTTAGGTAAATGACACATCCAAACATGATAATCACGACATGCGTGTCATATAACATGACTACATGCCACACTGATAATGCACTCATGGCCGTTTCGCTAGCTTCACATATGCCAAATTTGGTATTACGTGATGCCAATGGATGGCGAAGGTATATGACTAGTACAAACTTCACAATCATGAGACGCGTGTCATGTGAGAACATGACTACACGCCACAGTCAAGGCGCCAATACATTTCGATGTGACCCGGTGCGCACGCTCGCCAGCGTTCATTTCGTCGCGGCACCGGTCAGGTGCCTGTCCTGCCAAATACTCGCAGGTGCGCTCCGCGCTGCATTGCTTTGACGCATGCGCGTTTCAGCGCGTCCGGCGTCTCTATATAGTCACGGAAAAAGGGAGCCCATCGGCAGCATGTCGCACCAGTTGCCGTCGGGCCACGTTGACGAATGCTGATCGCGCCTGGCGTCAGACTATAGAGTGCTCGCGCTTTACTAAGGTTGTGTCACTGTGCGCAGCGTGCACGTGCGTCACCGCTACATTGGAGTATATTGGGCCCTTTATTATGCACTCGCGGTCATTTCGCTAGCTCCACATATACCAAATTTCGTGTTACGTGATGTCAATGAATGACCAAATATATGACTGGTACAAACATGATAATCCTGACACCCGTGTCATGTAAGAACATGACAACATACCACGCTCATTGCGTGCTCGTGGCCGTTTCGCTATCTTCACATATACTAAATTTGGTATTACGCGACGTGAATAGATGACGAAGTTAACGACACATCCAAACATGATAATCATGAAATGTAAGTCATGTACAGCATCATTTACCTCTACCTCCTAACGTTGTGCTGATTTTAATGTGACATATCAACATTTCTTATTCCTGCTTCTTAAATCATCGATTCCCGCAATACGTGGGATCTGCCAATTTTTCATTATAATTATCTTTCATGTCTTGTCCTGGTTATGGCACAGCAACATGCAGCAGCCAGTCTGGCATCTTGTCTTATCAAGCTATATTCACTTCTACAGGTCTCAAGAACGAACCATACCGTCGAGCAGACGCTGTGCGCAGGAGCCAGCGACGGAAGCAGGAGAATGTGCGACTATCACGCACGATGGAAGAGATGGAGCTTTAGCCTCTGTTGCCTGGTGATAAGGAGTGTACCAGTAAGTTGCCAGTCATTATCATTCGAAATGCTGCAGTCAAGGCAGCACATCTCGTGCAACATATCTGACCTAGATTACTTCATGTGTTCTCGAAGCTTTTTTTACATATACACTGTCCTAGTGGATCTTTTATTTCTGCAGACATATTCGTAAAAACCACAAACTAGCAATGTAATACAAGTTGCTTCTTTTTTTTTCTTCTCAGGTGATGTGCACATCATGGAGTGCCTTTTTTCCTCATCCACACAGGTCCGTTGATGATAGTGGCAAGCCTGTTCATTTTCAATGACACCTCTGTGTGCAGCGTGCATGTGCAATTTGAGGAGCGAATCCGCTTTACTGACTCCCTATCTTGTACATATAAGCCGTTGGATTGATAGCGCTCTGGCGCAACTTGAAGACACGTGGACGCAGGGAGTGGTGCTCCTGCAAGCGTCGAGTCAAGCGGATGGTGCGAGTACATCACAGCTGCATCCTAATCACAACTTCCCTCTCAGTCGTAGCTGGTGCAGCAGCAAAGGGGTGGCCAGTCTTCCCACATGGTCATGCAACAACGGTGTGTACAGTCATAATTGTGAAGGGGCGCCGCCTTTGTGCCTGATTCGTCGCCGGCACAATCCACAGTAGCATTTCAGGCCCACAGGAACTTTCCCACGACCCGAGTGCCATCGTCTTCTTGGTGCTCTCGACGGATGATGAAAGAGACTGCACAAGCTTTCTGTGGCTGTGCTTTATGTGACTTTTTTGTACATTTGTTTCGTGTTTGTCTGCCATTGCTGGTCATCAATGTCCTGCGATGTCTTCAGTGCAAAGACAGAGCCACTTGTGTTTTTGTTTGTATGCGCTTCTGGTCATTCACGGGGAGTTCCCTGAAAAATTGTCCTCCTTTGAGCCCTGTGCGCTTCCCTGACGTATATATTGCATGCAGCGAGCGACAGCATTGTTAGTGTCCCTATCTCCTCTGTCTCCTTTGTTGGTGGAGATATAGTCGCGTTAGCCTGTCGCTGAAGGTAATTCTGTCGATGATGGTTGTTTTGCAATAATATATACATATATATTATATATACATATACTATATACATATACAAATGACTGCGTTGCGAAGCAACAGTTTTAGCTTTTTAGCTCTGCTACCTGCCTTTTTTATATTTCTTGAGCTTCCATTCAGAGATGCTTTCAAGCAGATAATGAATTTTAATCCCCTCAATGAAATTTTTCTCTATCTCCTTTTGCACATGACAACACAACCAGCCTGAAATGCAGTGTTTATAATTGGTAACAGTTACTGGGTTAGGATTTCCTAGTGGCTCACGATGACTGAAAATGCTTTAAAAAAGTGGTGCAAACATACTATTGCATACGTAAAAATAAAGTGAGTGAGCAACATTTTACAGGTATTTTATAAGTCTGGTAAACATTTTCGGTTTATGTTTTGTTCATGGATACGCAGTGGCAGAACACACGTAACACAAGGCGTCCTTGTGCTTCCCCACCTACTCATTTCTTTGGCTCTTCAATTCTAAAATGGAGCTTTGGAAGCTAATATCAATCGATAAAGAATGCTGCTTTATTGCTGTACTTAATGAGAAATCATTGTAAACAAGGCTTCTCTGCCATCCTTTCTGTTCCTAGCCGTGCTGTGTTATGCTCACATTGTAGCACCGGCTCATCCCGTCTACAATACTTATTTTCATTCAGCGTCACCCTAATTCATGCGTGTTACTTGAATCTGTGTCTTTGAAGTAGTGCTTTCAAATGAACGCTAAGTTGAAAAGGAGCTCTAAGTCTTAGAAGTGCATGAGTCCATTGAGATCAAACTCAGGTCAGTGTTGGAGTGCATTAAACAAACATTAACATCTCTGAATTTTGAACACAGTAATTTTTACAAACTGTTTGTGTACATATTCCCAAAGCACTTTTCATAGTGTCAAGCACTGTCAGTGGCATTGAGCATTTCTCAACTGTTGATGTTTACAAGTACAGGCCCACACTAGTGAGTTTGTGTGTGTGTGATGGTGTCTACAAGCTGCAGGATGCACCATGACCATCCTGTTTTTTACGTAAAACATTAATGCCACCCGCACACATAACATTGTTGGTAAGCTGCATTATGTGAAGGTGCTTTTTAAAGTTTTAGCATTTTCCCCATGTGTATGTGTGAGCGTGCATGTGCATGAAGTTGTTACATTCTCCGTGTTAATGGCAAGAGGGGACAAAAAACGCCTTTTCTCAAGCGCGTGCAGGTGACATTCACGCCAGAATTTTAAGAACAGAACTGCGTCGTATTAGCTGCATTTAGCTGTAGCACAGCTTTCGTAGCACCTCCGATAAAAGAAAAAAACCCTGCCTTGTCCTTCACACTCTAATTGCGAGTGCATGTACTTCCATAAAAGCATCAGCCAAGGGACCAAACATTGATCATCCCATGAAGAATACAAAGATTAAATAGGCAACCTAGGACTTCTTAAGGAGGCATTCAATGGCGAAAGCACAATGACTTTATACACAGGTGTGGGTATCTTTAGCGTGAACTCTCGCTCACAGAGGTAGTCGTATTCAAGATCTTTTGTGCCAGTTTCATGGGAAATCTGCACCGAGTGCCACTCACAATCTCTAGATGAAATGCAGCAATGTTGAGGGGTTTTACCCTGTGCTGTAGAAATGAATGAGCCAATTGTTTCCACCTACAGTGGCTGCCATGTTGTCCAGACCTTGAGGTAAAAGCAATTCTTGTAGGGCGTTTTCTTTTGTACATTGCTGAGATGTTTATTAAAAAGAATGTTTTTATGATTGAATGTCGGCCTAATACCTAAGTGTATTGATTGCCTTTCACAACCACTTCAAAAGGATGCACCACTTCATCTTCTGCCTCTTTCAATAGAGTGAAACCTAGAAATGCTGTCATCCAGCCACTTATAACTAAGAGTGTAGAAGATTTCTTCTTTGGATCTGCCTTTCTCACGATGCCCTGGTACATGCACTCTTCTCCTTGCAAAGAAGTTGCAAAATGTCTTTTCATCATGGAGGCTTCCCTTTTAGTGATACCAACTTACCTGTCCCCTACCAAAACGGCACAGGAAAGTGAAAGGGGTCAATTTGTCCTAGTACATTCTAGACGAGAATGGGATGCTTATACAAAAGAAAACCAGATTTGGATGTAAATAGCCGTTATTCAACAAAAGCTTGCCAGCAGGTCATCGGAAGTTTACACAGTATTGAACCTTGAAAATTTCGCACTGTTGTACCTGTGAAAGTGAATAGGCAACTATTATACTCCGGTCACACTGGTTTATTTAGTGTCAATTTGAGCCGGTGCACATACGTCTCCCAAGTGTCACTTTGAAGGTGAGCTGCTACACAAGAAAAGGAAGTGTACTTTGGAAGTGATGGTAATGTTGATGGCTGATTCAGTAGCACGACAGATATTCATTATTCCATGCAATGCGTCCTAAAGGGACCCTGAAACGGTTTCGACCATTTTGTACAAACACATTGGGCCGGTAGACTAAGTCCAAAGAGTCATTTACTAACCAAATTGAGCTCTCCGCAGAAACTGTGTAGTTTGTTACAACACCTTAAAGCTGTGAATCACTAGAGCTCATTGCCACTCGGCCAAACTCATTTTCAACAGCCCATTCACAGCGCGACATGCCCTGCCCACTTGACGTTACCGTAGGCTGTTGATCTAATTGGCTGTGGAATGTGCTGCGCTGGCTCCGTGAAGGTGGAGTTTAGCCCTGAGCGCTCGGAGGAAGAGGAAAGGTATTGAGGGGGAAAGGCGGAGCGGAGGAGAAGGGTACCTATTTATCACTCATAGCTCTATTAAAAAGGGGCCAATGATTTGCTCCAGTAGTGGTCTAATCAAATACAGAATGTGAAAAGCAGTTTCAGAGACGGGGATTTAAGTGATCATGTGTTTTAGTTCTAAGCAGCCCTTAGATTAAGCTTCACATACAAACATTTTAATTTGCAAGGATATTTCTAATAACAAAAACGAGTCTAAAAATTGCTTTGATCTCAGCTTTTTTTTATCACTTATTTATTCTTGAGCGACTGCTACTGAGGCTAGATGCTCTGTCTCGGAGAAGTGAGTTTGGTGAACACACTCGCCGGCAAGTGCACTTTGAAGCGAGTGTCAGTAAGCGTATACCGTGTGATAAATAGCGTGTGAATGACACTCGTGGTGAAGCGCACTCCCTCAAAGTCCCGTTAAGTTGTCCTGTTTACAGGGGTATTATAGTCTGTTGAGTACCCACAGTCTTGCAGGTTGCCACGAGGTAGAACTCAGCTCATCGTTCAAGTTGAAACATAGAAGAACGTAGAAACATATTCTTTCACAATACTAGAAGCCCCCGAAATTTTTCTTTTTTTTTTTGTTCTGTGAAAGAAGCGTGCAGATTTCACCGTGTTACAAGATTAGTTTCACACAATCTAACATCACAAATAATTTTTTGGGGCAAAGAAACAAGGTCTCTAAAATGTAAAGTGAAATCAAATGTTAAGAATGTTGGTTGTTAGAACAGCACAGTCACTCAAGATTTGTTTACCTTTACCGAGTTTCTTATTACAAAAAGCTCTAGACTGAGTGGTAAAGTTCACAATGGCCTTCAAAAAATTCTCTTGATATAATTCTCTATGCTGAATTAATTAGGGCTTCTAAACGGGAGAATTTAATGCTTTACCCTCAATTGTAATAGTTTGTTAATTGCATTTCTGTAAAACCTCAAAAAGAATGTTACTCTAATCATGCTTTAATGCAACCAAACTTAGATATAATGATGAATTACCAGATATAACGAAGTGAATCTGAAGCATTCCTCATAAGCACGAGAAATGAGCTCATTTTGCTTTAGATATTGCTCCAGCATCACAACATTCAATTGCATTTTGTGCAACCTATGAAACAACGTGAGATACTGCCGCATAGTATTATCGCTGCAGAATGCCTACTCCACGTAATTGCAGTATTCCTAATTTGCTACTATTCTTTTGAATTACCGTGGTGCAACACTGTCTTTCAAATATGAAAAGTAATTCAAACTGCTCTCAAGGACACTTGCTACTCGCATGTAAGCATTGGGCATAATATTAGTTAGAATAAAATCTTTGGACCAAATAAAATAACGTCAAATGGATAGCTAATGCAAAAGTTGGCCTCAGTATTTGAATGTATCTGCACGTGATGGCAGAATCTGAAGAAGTTATAGTTGAAGAGATGAATATGAATAAAATGGTGCACCGTATTGAATGCAAATGTGCAACTTTTATGGAGCGTGGCTTTGTCTTATGAGCCTCTGATGTGCTGACACATTTTTTGCATAATTTCAAGTGAGGTCATTGGTCTTGTTTCTTCATATTAAGGGCAAAGAACCAGCATGTCAATAAATTTCAATGATTATAAACGATTAGCCAATTAGCTAATGTGCAGATGTTCACTGTCTGCTTATTCTAACTTTCCAGCCCAAAATTCAACCACTGCTGATTTTATTGAAAAAAAAAAAGTGGTGGAAGGTAGCTGTGTGAGAGTGATTTTGGCAAAGTATTCCTGTTTTTTAAAAATTCTGCTCACGTGACAACCCTTTGAATGTTCCAGCAAAAAGAAAAAGTTACATAGGTGGGAATATATTATTCTTATTTTAGCTTGAAGCTGCGTAGAATCACTGATTATGTTTTAAAGCACATTACTGTCATTGTTCTTTTACGTGATGTCAAAAGTGAAACCGTATATCAATTTTCCACCTTAAAAAGGCCTAGCGAATAAGCAAAAAAACACGGCAATTCAGACGTTTTTTTTTTTTTTTCCGAAAATGCCGGCATAGTTTCAGTCGGGAAAATTTTTAAGTATCTTACGAGTCGACATAGTATCTGCTAAAAATATTATTGAGCTATTTAAACAAACTTTTTCGTGCAACATTCACAAAAGTTGATTTTTGGGGGGATACTCGCTCGTCAATTAAGCATTGAAGCGCTCCCCTTCGTCCCTTCCCTTGTCCTGTGCGTTTTCTAACTGTGTGATCAGTTAAGCATTGAGGTCATCATCATAAAAATATATTGAAGGGTTTATTATATGCTCCAATGTCTTTTCTTGTGGTGGGCAAATTTTCGTTGTAAATTTTGTTTAAAGCAAAAAAATTAATTCCGAAGCCCGCAAACGATTTCACTGGTAGGCGCTTGCAAACCGATGCATTCTCTGCTATTTTAAGTAAGTTATCGCAATCTATTGTTGGTTATTTCTGCATTTCGTATTGTGTTAGACCTTGCTGGCTCATTTTGATTGGTTTTGAGCATTGCTAGCCTTGTTTTAGGCATATATTGACTGATATGTTACTGTGCGATAATGGATGGACAAGGGGTTTCCTAATTGGCTGTACACCTAAGATAAGAAGGACTTTTTGAACATTTACTACCACTAGGAGGACCACAATAAATGAGTGGAGCAAAGCTTTTTTGTAACTTCACATGGCAAAAGCACATACGACTGTGTTGGCGGCCGCTTGAACATCTGGCAGCAACAGGAAGTCTGCAGAGGCCCATACGGTGGTCAGATTAAGACACCGCAGGATTTCCCTCAGGACGCCATTGCAGACCCCTGGAATATTGACGTCTTGTCTCTGTACAAAGTTGCTTACTCTCAGTGACTTTGCAGGCTTGGTTGAGGACTCAGTCAGTTTCTCAAGCAAACTGCGGCAGTGTAACTTTGCACCAGCGTACACATATCAGAACCAGCTCACTTCAGTGCCCTAATAACAGCTTTTCTTGGCACTTAGGGACGTCAGGTAGATGAGCATTGCGTAGACATAATCGTTCAGCCATGGTATTTATTGGCTGAGCCGCAGGGCGCGGGTTCGAATCACGGCTGCGGCGGCTGCATTTCCGATGAAGGCGGAAATGTTGTAGGCCCGTGTGCTCAGATTTGGGTGCACGTTAAAGAACCCCAGGTGGTCTAAATTTCCGGAGCCCTCCACTACGGCGTCTCTCATAATCATATAGTGGTTTTGGGACGTTAAACCCCACATATATATCAATCAAATCAATCAGTGGTATTTATTGGCTGAATCTCCTTCATTTCATACCACACGTATGCATGGATCACATAGCTCTTTACTCTCAGGTATTTCACATCAGAACAAGAACAGCGCTTCATGATTTACCACCACTTACAAAAGGAAAGATGTGGCACACGAAATGCTATTTCTTGTTGTTAATGTCTTTTATTTTCATGTGTCGTTCTCTGTTCACATTTCCGACACCATAATCATTAACATCAAAGTAGGCTGCTTTGTCATTAACACCTGCTTTCCCCCTGAATTTTATAAGTGCTAAAGAATAGCGTAAGCCTAATACTAAATCTTGATAGAGTAGATGGTTTGACATGGTGCAGCTGTGGAGTTCCTTTGACAGCATCGCCATGGAAAATTATTGAGCAAGCTGGGTTCTATTTTCTCAAATTGTAGAATATGGCACCCACATTAGTGTAACACTACTTGCATGCATTTCGTTGTAGATAAAAGAACCTTGTAGTGTCTTAATCTGACCACTGTATGAGCCTCTGCTGGCTTGATGCTTCAGCCAGACATTCAAGTGGCTTCCAACATAGTTGCATGCTTTTTTGCCATGTGAAGTGGCAAAGAAGTATCGCCCTATTGATATGGTGGTCCTCCTTATGGTAGTAAATGCGCAAGAATTCCTTATCTTAGGTGTGTAGCCAATTAGGAAGCCCCCTTATTCATCCATTTTCACACAGTGACGTAGCAGTCAATATATGCCTAAAACAAGGCTAGCGATGCTCGAAACTGATAAAAATGAGCTAACAAGGTGTAAAACAATGTGAAATGCAGAAATAACCAAAAATAGCTTGCAATAATTATTGCAGACTATTATTGGTTTTTAAAATAGCAGAAAGCGCATGGGTTTGCCAGCGCCTACCAGCGAAATTGGTTGTGGGCTTCGAAAAGTATTTTTTGCTTTAAACGAAATTTACTACAAGGACGAAAATTTCCCTTTCAGAAGAGAAGACGGAGCATATAATGAACTCTTTGATATATTTTTTATTGTGAGGGTCTTGATGCTTAATCTATGAGCAAATATCCCAAAAAATTCAAATCACGTAAACTTTAATAATAATAATAATATTATCTGGGGTTTAACGTACCAATAGGGGAGGGTTCCAAAAATTTTGACCACCAGGGGTTCTTGAACATTGGCCTAAATCTGAGCACATGGGCCTCAACATTCTTGCCTCTATCCAAAGCTCTGTAATCATGTTTCTCAATACGTGTTTGTTTACATAGGTAAAGAATATTTTTAGCAGATACTATGTCGACTGGTAAAGAACCTAAAGAATATTGCCAGCTGAAAGAATGTTGGCATTTTGGCAAAAAAATGTACAAATTTGCGTGTTTTCTTGCTTAGCCTACTTAAGGCTGGAAATTAATATATGGTTTTACTTGTGACATCACATGGAAGAACAATGACTTTAGAATGCTTCTTTAAAAGGCACTCACCAGGCCCCACACCAAATTTTAGACAGTGGAAGTTGTTGGGTGTCCGATGAGGAACATTTTACCACAAAAATTTTTTGAATCTGTTCATCACAAGCCGAGAAAACGGGTTCTTTGAAGCGGCGTGAAATGAGGATGAGAGGAGGCGAGCTCGAAACCCTTGCCGCTCCTTCACGTAGCATTTGCAAGCCAAATTTCTTCCCCACCCTCTACGGCATCCGACCAAGAGGTCGTCTGCACATGATGTGCCCAAACAAGTCCAACCCCCAAGCACGCAAGCGGCGTTGCTCTGTTGACTAGTGTTATTTTATGGTCTTCTGCCTATTTCTGCGGGATGGTTTGGAAACACTGGCTTAGACGCGGTAGAGTAAATGAGCACAATGAGTGCGCGAATGCGTAGGAGCATTCTACGGCGGTCGTCTGCTCGATGCGCTGACCACGGGGACACGAACGCATGCGAAGCGCCGACACATTAGCCCCGCATCTCGTTGCAATTCACGGGAGAAAAATGAAAAAAAGACGCTCACATTTCCTTATTGCGGCTCATTATTATTCTAGAGTTTTCTTAATTTCTTCAAGCAACAAATGACAAACTATGCATGCCGTGTTAAATAATTTTCGCAATATCACGTGCCACTGTTTGCAACGTCAAAGCAGTGTCGTCTACGTAGACGACCAACATCACTGCATTGCCGTGTACGTAGGGCCATTCATACGCGTACGTCAACCTCATTCTCTGGGCATGTGCCGGCAGAAGGGAGGGGGAGCAGCGTTCGTCTTGAAATTTGACCCATTTCTGCAGCATATAGTGTTGAAAATTTTGGCAGACGTGGTCATGAACGTCTCGTCTACGCATTGCACTTGTCAGCTCAATATTGTCAAACCTGGTGAATGGCCCTTTAAGACACAGTAATCCTACCCAGTATGAAGTTAAAATAAGAATAAATTATTCCCACCTTACTTTTCCTTTTCGCATGAACGTTCAAAGGAAGTTCATAAGACCACAAAATTCTTTTGAACAAAAATATTATACCAAAATCACCTTCCAGCTCAATTTTTTTTTTTTTTCAGTAGAATCATTGGTGGTCGAATTTGGGGCTGGGATGTTATATTTGGAATGACTCTAATTCTTTATTCACTAAAATTGGGGCATAATTAAAAAACTTGCTCTCATTAGACATCAGCTTGGTATCTGTATTGCAGTTACTTCTAGAAACTTAATTTTTACTGATGGGTGCGTGTTTTCTCCAAACCTCAAGAATTGCAGTGTAAATAAAGCAAGTATTCATTCACTGATTTGGTTTTATAATTTCACGATGGCCTAAAGTATTAGCTGTGTGTTAACCATTTGCTGTAATCAAGGACCACAATGTAAATACAACAGAGATTTTAAAATCGGACCATGCTGTCATTGTATAGCGGAGCAAATTTCGTATTCAGTTCACATAGTACTTCAAGTTACAGTCCATATAGAAAGTGGTCGTGTACTCTAGAATATTTTGGGTAAGTGTACAGAAGTGTTCTATGCCTGCATGGTACCCCACTTTTTGTTGCACTTAGTAAATTTACGTTCGTGTTCTTTGTGGCTACTGCTTAACAAAAGCAAAAAAAAAACTCATGTATTTTGGCGTGTTGTTCCACAAAAACCTGAACTTGTCACAAACGGAGCTGTTTGAAGGCTGAAAAGGTAAGTGGTGACAAAAATGAATTCTTGCACATTTCCGCCGAAAGAAGACAGACAGCCACACACCTACCATGCTTATATGCTACAACTCCGACGCATTCTTTATGGAAACTAGGCTTTGTGCTTAAATATATTATCTTTTGGCATAGCTGTAAAATAGCTCTAGTACACCAACCACTGCAAAGAGAGAATAAAAAATGCCGTTCTTTAGTGTGCACCAGCACTATTTGGATGCTCACATTGCACAGTCGCATGCATATATTGCACCTGCTTACTTATCTCTGAGTGTAGCCTAATGAAAGCATCTTGAACGAAAATACAGCTTGAAAAATGAGGGTGAGCAAGGAACGACAAACACGAGTGCTGTGTTTGTCCTTAGCTTTGTTGTCCCAGAACAAGACACTATAGCAAGGACGGTAGAGGAGATATAAGTTGTTCCTTAGAAGGGTACCAACACTGCTTTTTGAAGGAGAGTTTACCGTACAACTCTCTTGTGTTCAGAAAAGGCTCCACGCAAGTGTGAAGCTGAGTAAATTCCTACATAATTGCTATCGTGACAACAGGTGTTAATTCTGGCAGTTTTACACGCCAGTGTGGCTTGTTTCAATAACGTAAGGTACCAAGACAATAAAGATGGCTGCGTGTGCATCCCCAACAGGGCCACGTACACTTCAAGACATCTTGCATTATTGCACATGACGGGAAACTCTGTGTAGTAGAGCTGTGCAAATATTCGAATCTTTTTCGAATAATGTTTGCTATTCAATTCACACAAAAATTTCGCTATTCGAACTTCCCTAAGACATATAGTGAACATCCGATTGCAAGTGATATTCAGTACGCACCTCAGATATTCAGTACGCACCTCATCAGTGTTTCTGCAGAGCTGCCTCTCGGGCTTCGCTACGGTTGCAAATGTATTGGCTTCAGAATACATTGGTTCCAACATAAAGATAATAAACGTGGGAGATTCGGGGGCTCAGTTATTGCAATTCTGAACCTGAAATTTGGGCAGAAAGTCCGAAAAATCGGACGCCAACGGTTTTCAGCATCCACAATTTCAAATGTCATACATAGAGGTCTACGAGGCGGTTTTGGAACTCCGGACTTGAAGGGAGCACACCCTTGCCCGTCACATCAGTTGGGCTTCCATAGGAGTTCGAAGATATTATTCAAGAAATATTCCATTAGTACTCGCAGTTCAATATTAAAATTTGCTTTGCACCCAAAATTTTGCTATTCGCACAGCTCTACTGTGTCACAACATATATTAGGAACATAAATTGCCTTATAAAACCAAATGACTTCTTCACCTTGTATTTACCAGTACATTTTCTAGGCTCTTCAGGGCTTGGCCTTTCATTTGATGCAAAAACACAACTGAAAATATTCATGCCAGTACCCCTGCAACCGTAGTTTATAAGTTACGTAAATGCAGAGACATTAAGCCGAACAAAAAGACAGCTCACTGTTATTGCCTGAAGTTGTAGTTTGTAGAGAAAAGCTACTACATCATTGCCATCTTCAGTAAGGTATTGCATGAAACTGGAACAGTTGCAATGGGACATTCATAGCCCTCTACTCTTCTCGGAGTGTGTACGCTGCCACTCATGCCTTTAGCAGTGCAACAGTAGAGTTATCGCTTGCCAAAGAACACAATTTCCATCATGCTTTTGACAGGCCACCAAGACTGGTGTCGAATTTGTACTTAGCTGGAAGGCAAGCATCAGGTCTCCTTACATTCTCCTCTCCTTACATACATTTAATTAAAAAAAAAAAGCAATCATACTTACCAAGCCATTATGAACTCTCTGCAAACATTTAAAACTGCAGTGGTATCACTTACAGATGTCAGCATGTGTACTGAAGGCATGAAAATTGTTCCAGTTATGTGGGTGAATTAGCCAAGAATCTTTTATTCCGGCTTTTTGCACATCTGCAGCCAGTTATAAATTTCAATGACAAGCTTCAAGTATTGCATTGTAGGTTTCTCGTTCAGACTGTGTTAGTTAAACACATAGTTACTGTGTCAGGCCAACTGTGACTGCATGCTTTTGTGATATAACCAATTATGAGAAAATTTGCAATCACATCTTTCCCACATAAAGAAAAAGATACATGCATCCATTAGGACACCCATGTAACTATGATTGGCCAACACGCAGCACAGATGCTATGCAGCTTTGTTATAGGAAGGCTGAAAAGAGGATAAAAAAATCATCCAACCAATCAGCACAAAGTACAGTTTTTCAGTGCCACAATTAACATCTTATAAAATATACATACAATTTGGTGAGCTGTACAAAAATTACGTTTCTGTACTGACACCTTTGCAAAACAAAAAACAAGAAGGTAAGATAACAACTATACATAATATTGCTTGCATTTCTGCTACGCGACAAGCTCGTAAAAGGTATTCGTAGCAGCCAACACTCAATACCTTTCAGTTTTAGCAACACGTTGTGTAGACTCTTATTGTTCAAATATGTCTGTATTCTGTTCATGCAGGTGCAAAGCCCAGTAGTTTTTGCTGGGCTTTGCACCTGCATTTTTTGCACCCAGTTTTTTTTTGCTGAGTCAGTATGAAAATGGTTATGCATTTGATGAGGTATGCACAGATACCATTTTGAAGATCTGCACACTTGCAAAAGAACGCGCTGCATGCACTGTTCCCGAGAACCATAGAGCGGCTTGAATGACCAAACTTCCGTAACACCTCCTACCTGCCGACACATGGACAGCACAGATGGTGTGAAGGTGTTGCCACCTTGCAGATTAAGGCACAGTGCATGCCCCCATCGGAAGCCTTACTTATCATTATCCATTCTCAAATTAGAAAGAGAAAACTTGCATTCTGTTGAACATTACCAGTAGGTTGCTGAATGGAATGCATTGAGCTACAAAACTGTTTCCGCTCACTGAGCACAACATGCTATGACATTCTCTCAGCATTCACCCAAGTTTGAGGCACACCTTCACATTTATGCATTGTCCCCATCCTTGTTCACATAATACATGTTTTTCCAATAACGAGTCTCTGACATTCACACATTGTCCACATTCATATATGTAATTACAATGAAGTGTCTCTCTAACGTCCTTAAATTGTACACATTCCATTTTGCACATTGTCCAGATTCACATTCCTACACATTTTTACAATAAAGGGGCCCACCCTGTCATGTTCACACATTATTCCATTTTGCCCACAGCAACATTCCTGCTCTAAACCTTAGTGCATGCCAGATCAACCACATGGCATTGTTTGCAATAACTGACAAAACATGGACGTTAGCGACCTCCAAAAGTGCCAGTGATGCGCCTGACAACAATACAATGTCTAAAACAATACAATGTCTACATTTACTAACTGTCGACTGCATCTGCAATGATTAGACCCACTGTGTTATATGGAGTTTTCCAATAAAATCAAACAGTTTTTAAGTTTTGAAGATGTTGCACTTCGGCTTGATACTTTTGGTGCCATGTGCTGAAGTAAAGAACACAGCATGCTTGTAGGCATTTTAAAGAGCTATTTGTCGCAGCTAAAAGTGCAACATGTCTGTAGAAACAGTCCACTAAGAGTGATACCACCTCATGCACAGACATGGTTTTGTAGCAACAGCCATTTGTCCAAATAAATGGTGCATCCACCTGTGCAAATGAACTGTAAAATGAGTCACACACTCGTAAATAAATGGGCACCATTCCAGGAGTCACACACACATTGCACAACATTGAAAAGTGAGCAAGGGTCTTTGTGTAGTGCAATCACATTGAGTCATTGAATCACAGGCATTTCACAGAAACAAATATATTGCATCAGCATCATATATTTCACGAAGAAGGGACCATGCCTTGAATGTTCTCAAATTTCCTTTTAAAGGTGACACTTTACGTTATTCATTTTTTGCAGGACCGTGAGTGAGTGAAATGCTCTTTTGTCAAGTACTGCAGAAATTCAATGTAATAATTTTTTCCACTCTTTGTGTGTAGAAATGAATGTCAATTGTCCCAGTGGTGTATATACCATCTCCCCCCCCCCTCCCCATCTGTAATGCCTGCAAAGGCAATGTAGTGAATGAATAAATAAATAATATGATGTGTTGCCAATCAGGTAGTGCTCCCATGGTACTGACATTTCTTTTACATGATTAGAATAGTTCATCTTCGCTTCCACACTCTGAATGAAGTATGTCGGAAAGCTGATCCTGTTGCTTTTGCAACGTGTCGTGCAAGAGTGCAGCTTTGTCTTTGTTCTCTCTGAGCACTTTGGCTTTCTCAGTCACATCCATGCCCTGGCGAATGCTATTTTTAAGTGCATTAATAGACTGCGTTAGCTCGCGGCAGGGACTTGAGAGTTCTTGGAGTCCTTGCTTTGAGGTCCTGCGGTCGAGAACGATCCAATAACGGTTCTCTTTCTTGTCTCTACGAACGCTCAGCCCATTGAGCCGGACATGTGCGCCGAGAGGCAGTACTTCGGCGACTCGAGACCATGTACGAGGTAGTACACTAACGGACACGAGGTCAGATCCGAAGAGCCTGCAGGCTTCATCGTCTTGACGGATGAGTTTCGATCCTGCAGGTGGTGTCGACGGTTGTGACGGGGTCACAAATGCGGGAACTGTACCGTCCCAGACGATGAGACAGACATGGCTGCGTGAAGTGGTAACATGGTGAACTGCAACCACAACACAAAAGACGTCCACACTGTGCAATGCAGCTATGGAGGACAGCCGGGCTGATGGTCGCGTCATCCATCGTGTCGGTTTGTGGGCGGGTTTTTCTTTTTCGCGGAGTATCTGTTCCTTTTGCTCATCCCACGCACAAGTTTTCCGATAAGACTCAATTACTTTTGGGAACTGTGTGTTTACACTGTAACCAAAATTTTCTTTTTTGTGGGGTTCCCGTAGCTGCTGTTCATTCCTTGTAAATAGTTGGATTACAATGTCAATCTCTTCTTCTTCCCGTATATCCAACTTTACGTTGGAGTGCGGCGAGAAGGCCTCGATGACTTTGCCTGCTGCGAGGGAGTTGCGCTTGAACACGGCGACTGTTCTCGCACATGGCGACAACAGTGGGCTTCTTGCAGCACACCAGGATACTCGCGCCACGCACTCGCAACACATCACCCGCCTCCGCCGAGAAGACGGCCATTTTCGCGGGGCAGTTCTTAATGCGACATGCAAACGAAGTGACAGAAGTGTCGGCGATGTCAATCGTCGCGGTCTTCGACTTTTTGTCCACGTAACTAGAGCTTCGAACGACGGCGTAGAAGTTGAGCCGCCGCCGCACCGAGGTGAACATTGCAGGTCGAGCTCTCGTAGGCAAACGCTCTGCGCTCTGCGACTTCCCATATTCGGTAGTGCGACGTGCGGCCTAACACGAGGAGTAGCGAGGCGTCAGACCCACTGGTGCGGTTCAGTTCGAAAGCCGGACAGGGCAACTCTCGTGTTTTTGTTCACGTTGCATGACACCGAGTAAGAAGCTTGACCGAAAACAAGCGCTGCGAACTGCTTCCCTGTTTCGGGCTCTCGAAGGATCATCTTGATCCGTGCACTGTCGGGCTCCTCGGGATCTCCTGCGTAGTGAGGGTGAACAACCACGACGTCCCCAACAACAAACACCGCGTCGTAGTCCTCGCCTTCTTGTAGACGGCTGATGAACGTTCTTTCAACATCCTTAGCCACTTCTGCGAGCGCGAGCACCGATTCCATGTTGCACACAAATAGTCGCTGTGCGAGTGGGCCTATTTACCATGTAACAAACATGGCCGCAAAGAACACGAGTTCAGTGGCAGTCTGTAGTGGCTTGAGAAAGGAAGACAAAATCACTAATGTCTGCGCCACTCAATTGGTATTGTGCTGTGCCTTACCGCCGCTGAGAACGGTGACTTCGTTCCGTGACTGTTGCACCGCATTAAGGCCGAAGACGCTTTGGTAGGCCACACATGTCAACGTAAGTCCAGTGAGGAAAGCACGCCGCCTTGCTGGGCTGCACACGAGGGACAAGGGCTGACGTCAGAGCTTCACTAGTGCATTTTTGGGGGGTCACGCATGTTAAGAGCAGCCCAGGAAACCGTCTATGAATGGTTTACACCTTTCTGGACTATTTCGCGGAGGTAAAAAGGCTGAAACCACTACCTCAGCGGCGCATTTTTGGGGGATCATGCCTATTTATACCAAGCAAAAAGATTTATGGGCATTTTTATGGGTATATTAATTTCAAGTTCACCGTAGCATAAGCCATGGTTAAAATTTGCCGCTGGTTAGCACGTGACCTCTCGGCTACGCTACAATGTGACAGAAAGCATAAAACATCAAAAATAAAAAAATGCACCTTTACGTCAATAATACAACTTAATTATTCAACAGAAATTAAAAAATATTTTAGTACACATGTAATACATGAAGTTTATAAATATAGTAACTAAGTTGTTGCCCGTCGCCTTTTTCTTTCGGGTTTTTGCAAAACACGCACACCAAGCACACAGATATGACGTCAGCATAGGCTTGCAAATTCCGTGAAGCTTAGAAGCGATTGCGGTCTTCGGGAGATTTAGCATCCTTCGCAATCCTCGTAAAATATACATAGGACTTCGTTAAATATTCCGAAATTAAATACCTGCACTATCAAAGCTATTGAACGGTGTGCGTATTACGTCCACCCGCCCAGAATTAAAGGGCTTGCGAGATTAAAAAATATTCTCCTTCCCCTTGCTTGAGAAGGGTCCGTCTCGATTGGCGAGCTGTACCAGCGGCAGCTCGTTCGACCGCTATTTCATAGTGCAAGTTGAATATTTAAGTTAAGCAGTACAAATACTGCCATTTGAGCTCTCAGTGTGAGCGCCAAAGTATTCGCTTCGCTATGAGACCGCAGTCGCCAGTTTAGGCCTTGTTTTCCGCAAATCAATATGGTGGACGCGCCATTCCTTCAGTGAATCTCGCTTTCGTGAAGGGGCCCCCAGCGGATCGTCCGTTCATGGATACGTGACGACGGCTCGTCCCTCATCGACCTCAAGCCAAAATGCGGGGATCCGAAGAGCGTTCGACGCGTTCCCGCACCAAGGTGAAGGAGAAAGCACGAAGTCCCGAGGAGAGCCGTCGCGTGAGCAACAGCAGCAAGCCTCGCCCCCCGTCCCAGGGCAGCAGTCATCGAAAGCACAAGAAAAGCCATCGGTCGCACCGACGTAAGCACGCAGCGCGCGAGTCGGAACGAGCCGTGGTCGCCACTAAGCCTCTCGTTGAGTACGACGATGTGAGTTCGGACTCGTCGCTGTTCTCGGATGAAGCGCCCGTCGAACACCTGTACCCGACCTCTCCGCTGCCGGTGCCTTCTTCCTCCAGCCGGCACGTCTCCGACCGGCCCGAGCGAGCGGTCCGACAGCGGCAGCAAGCGGCGGCATCCTTCGCGACACAAGGCGAGCGATACCAAGGAGAGTTCCTCGCGCTCTTCGAGTCGGCGTAACCACAGTGAACGGCCACCGTCTCCGCCGCCACCGCTGCCGCCTTCGTCGTCGCGTTCATCGCGGGACTATTCGACGATGTCGAGCGGCTACTACGACCGAGACGTGATGAAGGACTACGCGAGTAGCCGAACTTATATGAGTGCTTACAGGGAATCTTCGGGAATGCTGGACTCTTATTACGGTGTGTCGGACTCGCACGGCGACTGTTATGGCAGCAGCAGCCGCTCGAGCCGCAAGCGATCCCTGTCGCCCGATCATCCGCGTGCCTACAAGAGCAGCGCTCGGAGCCCTGTGAGCTCACCGAGCCCGCCGCCTAGCCGAGCCTCCAAGCGACGCAAATCTCCGACGTCCGACGCCCGCGAGAAAGATCGGCCGTCGCGGAACTACTCGCCGAACAATTCCTCTAGTCTGTACTCTTCGCGCAAGACCTCCGCGTACTCAAGAAGTCGGAGCAGAAGTCCTGTAAGGTATGTACCATTGCACTATCTTTATTGAGCTTCCTCTGTTCACGTTACGACGTAAAATGTCGGCGGCGAGAGCACAGGGCGTAGTTTTACGTTGCACTGCGCGTGACCACAGGACTTCCTCGTCGTTCGTGCCGTGGCGCACGACCTGTCTAGTATTGACTGAACATTGCGGTTAAACGACCGCACTATAACCACACCAACTGCTGAGGCGATTAGATTTCGGGCACGTTTATGCGCCTCGGCAAACGTGATTTTGAGGCTTCAGATTTGCCGGTTGAATTATGGCAGCAGAGCCTCTTTCCTTTTTATTATTTTTTTTTCAGGGATTGTTTTCCTCCATCATTAGGACAGAGCTGCCCTTGCCTGTAAAGCATGTCACAAGGGTACTGTGAAGCAATTGTATGTGTAGAGCCCTGGGGTTTTGTTACTGGACTGAACATACATAGGAAGGGGGCATTAATTCCTTATAAAAGAAATTTGTAGTTTTTTTTTTTGTCTATTTCCTTAGTGTGCTGCTTTTATATATCCTGCAGCAGTTTGAAATGAGTTGAAAATGCATTTTATCCACATGGTAGGTGACTCGGCTACCATCAAACCTCAGGTGCCGAGGTTTGATCCGAGCTAGTGGCAGCCACATTTCAGTTTGGGCATGATGCAAAAGTAGTTTTGGGTGGTGCTTTCAGTACTATTGAAATAACTCCAGGTCTTCTAAAATTAGCTTGGAGCATCTCTCGTAATCCCTGTGGATTTTGAGATATTTGTCCTTGCAAACGGTACTAGTGACCGTTTACACCATTTGCTAGGTTTGCGAGTTGGGCCTTTCAAATATCTCCTTCAGGCACGTATTACGATGGGCTGTATACAAATGTGTCAAATTTACGGAACTTTATTCCAAGGGTCTCTGTATTCTATTGAAAGAAAGATCAGCCATTGAAGTGTTTATTTATGCATTGTCTTAGTAATTAATTGGTGTAATTTAAAATGTAATTTCTGTAGACCGCCCTGTTCTACTTTTGTGTAAAATTGATTCACTCTCAGGCTAGAAATACATGAACCTGCTATGGTTGTATCAATTCTCGGTGAACGAAATTTCAATTTTTGTTGTGGTTATTAGAATGAGGTACATCAGTCAGCCTGTCCAATATATTAGTGCCTCTGTCAAAGTGGTCACTTGCACCTAAACGCAGCGCAGTGGAGTTAAAAGTTAAATGAGCAGTGGTTGTCCACTCTGGAGTCCAAACTTGCACATCCCATTTCAAGCCGGTCTGAGTAAGACATAGTGTGTTATTAGTCTGTGATGTTTGTGTGTACATTTGAGAAACTTGTTAGCAATGTGTTCAGTTAGCACTAGGTTCTAGTCTGTTTGGCACAACTTCTCTCTGTAGACAACCCTCCTTTCTTGATAACACTTTAATGAAGAGCTCCTTGAAGGGGAATGCTAGCACATTTTAGGTTTGTTTTACACCTGTCCTTTAAGAAGGCTTAATGTTGTTTGTCAAATGACATTTGATGCATCCCATGACATTATAAGTGCTTTGCGCTCCTACAAGACGTACTATAATGTCATGTGCAGAGAACGGCAGTCTCAATGCAGCAAACATAGGAATTAACAGGAAAAAGTAGCAAAATATGTAAAAAATTGTTCCCATATATCAAGTTTTTATAAATTTTGCAGCAGATGCCTGTGGGTTGCATTGAGGTCTTTAGTGGTACGCAGGCTTCACTTTGGAAAGACTAAACATGTGGTCTGGCACGGCCAGCAGTGCTTTTAACAGTGTCGCTGGTAATAACGATACCCAAAATTTTCAGAAAAAATAAGCGGGATCATTTGAAAAAGATAAAATAAAGCAATACACTTCAAAATGAGAAAGTAATAATTATAATTACCTTTTGTCATATTTGGCAAGAATATGCATTCACACAAAAACGTATTCAAATAAACTCATTTGGTTACATTAGTCATACTTGTTTAATGACATCAAATGTCATGTGAAAGACAAGTAACCACATTTAATGAAAATGTCATTAAGTACAAATGCCATAAAGTTTCTCGTGTGTTGAGGTACTAGGGTATTGTCATTTTCTTCTGATTGCATCTGAAGTCTGTAAAGGGCAGGGGTTTTAGTCTGCTTAGAAACTTGCATTGTTAAAAAGAAAAAAGTGGGTTTGAAACCAAAGCATGTAGCCGCTTTGTTTCATATCTACGATGATGTCACCACCTACCCCACCGTAACGTAAACATGGTTTGCCTGTGCTAGCATCAGAAAGGAGAAACTGGCAATGCAATAAATCAGACTACGCTTCGAGCGTACAGAAATGAAGGATAGTCCTTATCGTTGTTCGTAGTAGCCATCTCGTTAAAGAGGGGGGGAAGCTCCGTCGCTTCATTGCCTGCTTGCAGATGTAGCCAGCTAGGCATTGCACAATGTGGCATGCTTTCAGGTACTTGCTTCATCGCCTGCTTGGAAATGAAGTGAGGTAGGTTTTACAGAAGGTAACATACATTCAAAGGCATCATTCAAGAACTCTTAACTAATGCCGGAAATTCATTTTTAGAAAAACTATGTGACTTACAGTTTTTAGATTTGCATTTGATAGAGATGATCAGAGTATGAAAAAAAAAGAACATTGAAACTTTTATAGCTAGTATGAAAAAAAACAGTCTACCTTTAATATAGCCATGTACTTTCTTGCATCGCCATTGCCTCCTAACTCCTTCCTTACTTGGTCTTCTTACGCTTGACAAAAGCAGCTGAAATATTTCTAAAACGACAGGCATTCAAATTGCTTGTAATGCCTTTACATGGGTTGCACGTTCGTCGCATCTTGGAACGAGAGGACCGAGAATCGCCACGTTTGTCAACATAAGCAGCTGCCTGAAAGCGTAGTCCGTATACTAGCAGCGGCGAAATCTGGTCTTCGTTCGTGCTACCGGCTTCAGCATGACTATTTGTGACACTTTTCGATGCAGAATAATACCCGCCACGGTGGTCTAGTGGCTAAGGCACTTGCCTGCTGACCCGCAAGTCGCAGGATCGGATCCCTTCCGTGGCGGCCACATTTTTGGTAGAGGCGAAAATGCTTGAGGTGTGTGCTTAGATTTAGGTGTACAGTAAAAAACCCCAGATGATCCAAATTTCCGGAGCCCTCCACTACAGCTTCTTTTATAGTTATATAGCGGTTTTGGGACGTTAACCCCAATCTGCGACGGCAGTCATCACTTCATCACAGGTTGGGGTTATTTACAACTTATGTCCAAGTTTGCCGCATTTACTAGTGTGATTGCATAGCTTTCTCCAGAATGTCGCCTAGTTTCACACTGATGTAAGCTGACCTTTTCTACTTGAATAGCCGCATCTCGTGTTGTTAAATGAGGCTAACAATTGAACATATATGACCGTGTCTTCTTTTAACGTTCGAATTTAATGGATGACACAAACCTCGACTGGGCACCAAGCCTACTAGTTGCTGGTCTACGACAGCTATGAACTGACTACTGGCGCGGCATCAGCGCGTTTTCACTGCTCTAAAAAGTTAGACGAACGCACTTGGCGCAGTCGCAGCGGGCACACGTCCACGGAATCGGGAACATCGCTCGAATTGCTTGCCATAGGCGCGAAACCAGAGCGGGGTGAACCACCAGAAGTAGATCCCTTGAAACCGTAGCTCACGAGAGGAAAATAAACCAAGCATTACAACACTACTGAAACGAGCACAATTGTGGTGACGTCTGAACATGGGCGTAGGTAGGAGCGTGCAAGAGGGGCATTAGTCCTTCCCAAACAACACCAAAACTTCTCCCACTATGATGCAACTTGGGTTCGCACTCCTCCCTACAAAATACCGTCGAAGCCCATGTTTTACTTCAAACGGGAAAAAGCGTCGTAACTATCCTCGGATCAGAACGACAACACGCTGTGATGGAAGCTGCTTTGCTGCTATGTTCTTGAGCCATCCGCTGGTGAAATAATTGTTGTCGTCCGTCTACTTGTAGACAATCGCCCCGCCGCGGTGTTCTAGTGGCTAAGGTACTCGGCTGGTGACCCGCAGGTCGCGGGTTCGATTCCCGGCTGCGGCGGCTGCATTTCCAATGGAGGCGGAAATGTTGTAGGCCCGTGTGCTCAGATTTGGGCGCACGTTAAAGAACCCCAGGTGGTCGAAATTTCCGGAGCCCTCCACTACGGCGTCTCTCATAATCATATCGTGGTTTTGGAACGTTAAACCCCACAAATCAATCAATTACTTGTAGACAATCATTTGTTGCAGCGTCACGTGACTTGTCGAAAACGCCCCTAGTTCACGATGTCACCATGTGTCACGGAAGGTAGCAGATCGACGTTTCGTATAGTATCCTTACCGATGCGCAGTTCGTACGCATTGATGCCATCGCATATTTCAATTTTCGCTCGGTAACGTACACGCGTTGGTCCCACAAGCTCTTCGAAGTACAACGGGTGAAATGGGTGCACGTTTCATTTTGCCATATCGCAAGAATGATGCCGACAAGCTCTCACTTGGCGGTAAGCTGCATGCGCAGCCTGACCTGACTCAGTCTTGACAAGCATGGCGTTCGCTCACTTTGCTGGCCGGAAATGACGTCACCTGCAATCCATGTATAAACATTGCAGGGGTAATTTTAGTGAAGCGAAGCTCTTGCACTTTTAGTGTTTTGGAAAACACATTTCAAGAATTTTAGTGTGGCCAAATGATCTACCGTATGCATCATGGCTCTTGAACTTGTATGGGAGCAGACAAGTGAGCAAATTGCATTTAACATCAAAACCCAGTGTCAAATAAAGAAAAGCAATATGACTATCCCACTTCAATTTCCTGTCATATATAGCAGTTTGTGAAAAGCTTATCCGAGACCAAAAGTGTTATGATAATTAGTCAATTGTTTACTTGTTGATTAGCCCCGCCGCGGTGGTCTAGTGGCTAAGGTTGCTGATTAGCCCCGCCGCGGTGGTCTAGTGGCTAAGGCTGCTGACCCGCACGTTGTGGGATCGAATCTCGTCTGCGGCAGCTGCATTTCCGATGGAGGCGGAAATAAGGCCCGCGTGCTCAGATTTGGGTGCACGTTAAAAAGCACCAGATGGTCGAAATTTCCGGAACCCTCCACTACGGCGTCTGTTGTGAGAAGACAAAGCAATTTTTAGCTGACTTCAAGAATTTGTTGTGAATTTCAGGCTACATGCTGCACCCTAATATTTGGCTTGCATTTTCTCTGGAGCCTCGGCTACCAATTTGCAGCGTTTTCTGACCATGCTCAAAGGTGTTGTAGGGCCCCTTAATATTGGCGATCCTTCGTGTGCCTTTTGCTTTATGTCGGCTGATATTCGAAGTATAATATTTTGCAGGGGTGCTTGCTGTTCTGTCACGGCTTTCTCTAAAAGATATGGTTTTTATGGGGCCCATAAATTTGTTGGCATTGTTTTTAAGCTTGCCACACTTAAAGGGGCCCCGTGGTCCTCTTTGAACATAGTCACAAAATGCTGCTGGTCAATAGTCAAGGCTCCTGGGAACATGAGGGCCAAATATTGCAGACCTGCCAGAGGCAGTGAACTTAGTTACATTTCAGACAGCTAAAAACTTCCCTTGGCAAATTACATTATTGAAGGGCCAGATTCCTTTTGCAAATTACATAATTGAAGGGCCAGACTACATTAATGAAGAGGAAGCTATTTTATGATCGCTAAAACATGCTCAAGGTCATAGGACGAGCCAACTTATCTTTTTACTATTTTGTCATCCCCTCTGTGTAGCACGTATGTCAAGATGAAAGAAAATAAAGCGCTTGAATTGTGCTTGAAACCCCCATATTTCTGCTTCTATGTGTTGAATTGTGAGAACCAATAGTTAGAGCGCACAAGGACAGGTAGCCTGGCATGCTCAGGCCCAGGGGCGTGCATTGTTCTGGCAGGACGGCTGGCAGTTGAGCCACGATAAGCAGCAGTGAAGATCTTGTTCTTGACTCCATATAATCTGTAAAGGCTTCAGTGGCCTAGGGCCCACAGCATTAAAAAATTTTTCGCAGCAATGATTCATGATGCAATGAACTCTGGTAGAAAAATCATTTTATGATTACTTCGAAAAGTGTAGCAGGACTCCCTTTTAAATTTGTATCTTGAGGTTTTAAAAGCTTTTGCATATGCGCTATGTTATAGAATCAAGGGTTAGTAGCACGGAAATGTAACTGTATGCAAATGTCATTTGGCTCTCCAGCTTTCTTTCCAATAGCCTCTTAACTCTCTCGCTTCCATGGGAAAAAAGGTCATTTTTACTAGGTGTAAAAAAATTTTTTTTTGTGGCTAGATAATGCCCTATTTACATTATCTGGTACAAAACTGTAGCTAAAAGAATGGTCTGTTCAATAACATAAATGTAGAATATATATTTATTATACATATCACGTAAAAAATGCTTAAAATGAAACATTTTTAGAGTGATTATACAGTCGACATTTAAAGAACAGCTTAAAGAATAATGAGGTTAGAAATAACTCAAAATATACAATTTGTAGCTCTTATGTTGCAAAAAGGTTGTGCAAGTTTCAAGAAATATTGCTAAAAACTGTTCTTTCCACAAAAAAAAGAAAGTTAGTGGGGGTGCTATCGTAGATGGGTTATCCTGTGCAGCTTGCCATTGCAGACGAGGCCGCTCAGAGTCCGTAACACTTAGAAATACAAGGAATGAACAAAAATAGATTCTGCGCGTGATATTCAAAGAAATCGAGCCTCAAAATGACTCCGAGGTATTCCAGTAGAGATGAAGACGAAGTAACTCAACGATTTTCATGTAAATGAGGATTCCAATGCACTTCATCGGGAGTGAAGTTCCTGCGCGAACCGCTTCCTCCCACGTATGTCTGCCTTTCTAAAACATCTATTCACTCATATTTGTTGGCGAGCCGCAGATCATGCTGGTCAGCTGTGCAGTGAAAAACGGCTGGATGAAATCGACTGCCTGGAAGAAGCGCCGTGAGTTACTCTGGAGTGCACCTCTGACTTCGGCCTCTGGGTTTTGTCTCGAGAGAGACTGCACACGGTTGACAAATGCCGGCCAGGAATCATGTCCGTAGAACGTTAAGACCCTCAAAATGAGTGAAATTGCTGTGAGTACATGCAGCCGGCACTCACTAGCTGAATTTTGCGGCTTGACGCATCCTCGTCATCGGGGCTGAAATTTGATGTGTCAACTTCTTCAGACTCACCGCTGCTGATTCCATCCTCAAAATCTGCTGTTAATGTACTCGATTTGTGAGAAACTCGTCCTTTAGGACCCTCTGCATGGACAAACGACATGATCGAGGGAAAAACTTCCCTAAAGCAACAAACAAACAAAACATCACGGCTCTCGTTCTGCGATTCCCACTGTCTTTCATAGATGGTGTTAGGTGCCCGAAAAATCCACGAGCGCGCAGGAATTTAAACTTGAGAATGCATCATTCAAATTGAATGATTTTAATAGGTGCAGCTGCAAAAGAGTTAAAAAGAGTAAAACAGGTGGAGAATAAGTAATGGATGATAGGTACTTACTTTTTGTAACAGGTGGTTGCAGATTGATTAGTCTAACATGTTCTGAGGTCAGGCTGTTAAGTGAGCTGTTTCATTGTTTGCTATGAAAGAGTTGAATGGTTTCTTGTATGAAGTGGGAATATTGAAAGCACTGGTATTGAATGGTTTCTTGTATGAAGTGGGAATATTGAAAGCACTGGTATTGTCTAGTGAACATAACAAGGATTCTGCTAGCTTTATTTTTGCTGGACACCTATTGTGCAAAATAAAATTATTGCAGCATTAAGGGATATTCTGCTCTTTCTGTAGTGAGATTTTTAGTATCTATAATAAAAAAAAGTTGAATGCTTGAAGTTCTGCAAAGGCACCTCCAGTTAAAGGTAAAGAGAAGCACCAGCTTTATGAAATGGTTTGTACTTATTACATGTATCAAATTATTTTTCCATGATAATGTCTGTGATCAATTTATGATTGACACCATCTCAGCTTGTGCAGCCCTGCATACATTTTCATTGTGTTCAAGGTAAAAGCAATACCAAAAAGGGCGGCAGTAAAATTATGTTTGGACGCATGTCAAGTGCTTTTATCATGGTGCTTGGCATTTCTTGAGCCGTACGACAGGCTGTGCAACAGTGTAGGAGTTTCATTGGCGACAGGCTTTCTTGGCTGCGTTGCTCCCAACACGACTGCACACTTGAGTAGTGGAGGTATGGTATGGTGAGTGAGGTAAAAGAACAATCTCTCTTATTGCTGAGCTTTGGCATGTCGGTAGTTGTTAGTCCCACTGAAAAAAAAAAAATTGAAGCAAGATGAATGGGACTTCCCGCAATTTGTGAAGGCACCCGCAAATTTTGTGTGACACCCTCAAAAGTTAATCGACGGTGACCTCCCTACCTCCCTCACGTCACCACGCTGCAACCTATAGAATTGTGATGTCATAGTCACATTTCCTCTTCCATTGCGACGCATGCATTACAAGCTTTGTGTTTGGCGACACTGCAGTACCGTTTCTTATTTGAGAGGACTTCTTCATGCACCGTGCGAAAGTGTGTCACACTTCTGTGTGTTGACGTGGTCAAGAGCTGCACATGCTAGGAGGCAATAGTTGCACTCGGCAACTTGTTTTGAAGCTCCGTCAAACCGAAACTGAATCTGGTCAATTATGAAGAGCCTGTAATTATCTGTCTCATGCTGCAGCAAACGATGTAGCTAACATCACCTTGAGGGTAAGCTTAAAATCGGAGGGTAAAAACCTTGTAGAGTTTGTCGCTAATCGCACAGGTGTTTGGGCTAATCGCACAGCTTGGGTGTTTTGGCTCTGTGTGAAGGTTGTCTATGCCTAACTGTTGCTTTCAATCTTCATTTAAGGGAGGCAACATTTGTATCTCTCTTGGTTTTTTGCTCACTTGTTTGGCATTATTAGGTGGTCAAATTGAGTTGCTCTTCTCAGTCGTGATTATGTAACTGAACACAATGCATATGTGCATTGTGTTCAGATGAATTTTATTCCAAGGGAAACTTATGTGGTTAACTAGAATGGAACCCACAAAAGTATATGAATTTGGAAAGAACATTGACAAAAACCAAACACTTGCAAGTCATTGAAAACATTGGTAGGAAAGATGAAAACAAAATATCAGTTCATTTATGGGGCAAAATTTTTAGGCATATCTTCAATGCTGCTTGTGTAGCCTTTGCAAAGTCAATATTTAAAAAACCATTCCTCTGTCAAGAAAATAAACAGGTCTTGTAGGCACATGTTGATGTACCGCTGTTTAACCCTTTGTTTCCTCCAGTCAATATATTTGTGTGTGTGTGTGTGTGTGTGTGTGTGTGTGTGTGTGTGTGTGTGTGTGTGTGTGTATATACATACAATACATACTACTGTGTGGATAAACAGATAACCTGTAAAATGTAGCCTTCTAGAAAAACAGAAGTTTTCATTTATGTAAATGCTGGGAACACTAATTATGCTACGTCCATCGTCCTTCTTCTTCGTACATGGGAAGTTTGCCTGCTGGGAACTGTCTTTCAATGCACAATTATTATCAGCATCACTACTCACCTAGTCACCTTCATAAACGTTTACATGACTGTTTGACAATTGCTCTGACTGTGTATTTTCATAATTATTGTTCATTATTGCCATCATCAATGCCTTATTTTTCATGTTCAATGCTTTCATCATCAATGTCATTATCACTATTCAAGATTTATTTGCTTGTGCACACCTCTACTTTAGCGTGGTTTTCATCACCTTTAACGTCGTTTATTATCATTATCAAAATGTTTATGGTTACATTCAAGCTGAATGCTTTCATGATCAATAGTACCATTGTTCAAGAGGCCTTTACTTGTTGTTGTCTCTAGTTACAATGTGCTAATTATTGATGATCTCCAAGTTGGAACATTTGCGTGCACTAGTCAATGAGAAAATTATGGCATGTCTTTATCATTTAATCTACATCCTAAATAAAGTAAGTTGTAATCACAAGTTTTAAATGTCGTATTATCCTGTTATTGAGATAATGTTTTGTGCGGAGCTGCTTGGCGACGAATCAAGTATGTTCTGTCAGATTCTTACATGAACTCTGCAGGCTTGGTGCCCACAAATGTGGATGCTGTAGTGCCAACTAAAGTAACAAAACTTTAGGGGTTTGCAGTGCAACAAAACTCTCACAAAAACAAGATCAACCCTTTCTTTTTTTGAATAAAGCCAAATAATTTAAAAACTTGTGCATTTAGAGTGAACCTGACAAATTATGTTGGCATGCACCCCTACCAGGAACTTGAGATCATTATTTTTCTGTGCGCTCATACTGTTCTTTGTTCACAGTAGTGGACACATTTATGTTTTTGTGGAATTCCTAAATAACGTTTCAAATAAATTTTTAAGGCAATGCCTTTACTGGCCTGATCGCACTACACTGATTTGTTTTATCCACATATGTTTACGCTGGGATACAATGAGTTAAAGCAGAGTGTGGTATGTTGGGTATGAAAGCAGCTTCCAAATCGCATTGCTCTTCTGCTTTGAAGAAACATTGAATGGAACTGAAGCGCTGTGTGTACACGTGTCTAGATATCAGATCATTGTTCAAAACAAATGTGTTCCTTTATACTTTTGGGCAGTCCCTTTCATAAGCTTTTTGTTCATCCACATATGCACAAGCTTCTTGTGAACTGGCATAAAAATTTGTCAGAACGCTTCTTCATTATTTCTGTCCAACTTAAATATTAATAGAAGCTCTGCCCCCAGAATTGAGGCGTGTGCATCATTTATTCAGCCATGCCAGGTGGCTTTCGTTGTAATCATAAATACTTTTTAGCTTCTAATGCAAATATTATGCATAATAATAACTTCAAGGTCGTCAAAGGTCGTCAAAAAGCATTTTCAGCTGAGTAGCGATTTCCAAATCTTTGCATAGGTTATGCAACCAGTTCAGGTTTTTAAATAAACACCAACGTCACGAACTTGTTTGTATGGGAAAAATCTGTTTTAATGTGTGGAAAGTGCTTGAAATCATAGAAACAGGCAAATGCGATTTTTATAGGTAGGGTTGTTGGGGGAGCTTACATACTTTCTTAGGCTGTGATGAACTATGCTGCAGGTGCTTCTCTAAAAGTATACAGCTGCTTCTAGTTTAATGTACATTGAGTTAGAAAAAGACCGAAGTTTGCTTATGGACTTGTATGCTGGCAGATACATTGCCTGCATACAAGTGCATAAGCATAAGATACATTGCCGCATTGCCCCTTGCTGTAACGCCTTTGGGCAATGCGGGGTTTCCTTTGAATAAAGATTATAGACAATTTGAGAAGTAATAATTATTTGGCTCCTTGTTGCAGGTCCAGGCGAACTCGAAGATCCAGAAGTCGGTCACGGAGCCCCCCTCCCCAACGCACTAGGGTCGGCAGGTCCCGATCCCCACCCTTGAGCCCTCCAGCTGCCTACCAGACACATCGGCGGCGGGAGCGTAGCCCCAGCTACGAAACCAAGTTCGCCTCCACGAGCCTCGGTGCCGAGTTGCGAAAACATCGCAAAGGCCGCGAGCTTGAAAAGAGTCGTCACTCGGTTGGCAGCCGGGTAGCCCCGCTTCCACCACCACCACCTCCACCACCGCCTCCAGCACCCTCTGCGTCGTCCAATGGCCCTGCTTCGTGCGCAGACATACCACCGCCTCCATTACCACCGCCACCCCCCAGCAATCTAACTCATCCACCACCTCCTCCACCCGAAGCTCCACCGCTTCCTCCACTGCCTCCACCTCCACCTGCTTCTGTGGAGCCACCACCTGCAGTGGAAGCTCCACGGGAACCAACTCCACCCAAGGCACCCTCCAAGCCTTGCACACCCTCTGAAGGCTCCCCGGAGCTGGTCTCCTCGCCAGAAGAGGCAGCTGCAGCACCGTCCTCTGTCGGAGGGGGGGACACCAGCGCCCCACATAGCAACAACGGTGTGTTGGAAGAGGAGGATGAGATTAGTCCAGTGAGTGAGCGATCATCCGCTGAGCAGCTGTCAGCTCAGCCAAGCCCTGCACAGCCTGCTGTGGTGCCACCCCAGCGCAAAAGTATTAAGGAACTACCTATGCCACCTGGCATGAAAGTGGAGGACATGATGTCACCTGAAGCAGCTGACAGGGAAGAGGGCTCCCCTCAGCTGACCCAGCAGCAACAGCAGCAGCAGCACCAGCAGATGAAGCATGATTTTGCCATGGCTACACAGAAGGAATTTTCTGCATGCTAATAATTCTGGCTCCCAGCCACCTCATGTGGCAGGTGCTGCCTCCATGCAGGTGTTTCGCAGGCCAAGGTGAGCAATCGCGTGCCTAGTCTCAAACTTCACATTCTTCTGTACTAGTGGTCATTATAGCCACTAGTCAAGTTATTGCCTCAATCACACGCAATGAGAGCTTTCCCATGATAGCTCTCAATGGGAATAGTTGAGAAGAGAATGACTTAGTGCCCAATTTTCAGTTCCAATTGTTCAAAGAATTCTACGCGTTTTCTCATTCTTAGATATTCTTAGGAATGGGGGCACAAGCTTGAAATGTTCTTGCTGGTTTACTATGCTATGCTTACTTTGTAGCTCTGTTATTATTGAAACTAAATACAGACTTTTCGGACAAGCCCAATTTAGGGTGCTTTTGCACCATCAGATACCTCAGGAAGTGTGAAATTTTGCTTGCTTCAACCTTTACCATCAGACTTTTAGAACTTTTAATGAAGTTGCAGGATAGAAATCACATAAGTGTGGCGGCTCTTTTATAGTATGTATCTGTTGGTAACAGCAGCATAACTATGCATGAAACTGTAATATATGCAATATTTGCGAAGTACTGATTTGTATATCCTGATGTCTGCCTCTATTACCAACAAGAAAATGAAATGCCATAACAAAGTTCTCTGAAGCAAGTACTGCAAGAGTTACCTTGCTTCTAAACAAATCGAGAAAAGCTCTAGTTCTATCACATGAACACGTGTGGCGGCAATTTTCAGAAGAATTTCAAAACCTAAAGGGTCCCTCCCCTGGTGACAATGAATTTTAGTTAGACACTGGAATATGTTGTGCGTCCAGGAAAAAGAATTATGCCCCTATAATTTTTCTAATTGCTTCATTATAAGCTGAGAAAACTAATCTTTTGAAGCGGTGTGAAACCATGATGCGAGAGGAGGAGGCCAGTTTGAAACCTTAGCCTCTCAGCTAGTGTAGCCTTCGCAAGCCAAATTCCTTCCCTGCCCTCTTCAAAACGACAGTGAGACAGACGATCATGACGTGCCAGAACCAGCCCGATACCCTGTGACGTGAGCGGAGTTGTGTCGCCGTTCTCTGCAAGTTATGCCGAATGTGCCCTAGCTGATTACTTGGCTTTCAAGTTATCACTGAGCATGAAAGCTGCTACCTTTGTCTAGATGTGAGACTAGTGGTATCATCAGCCAGTGCTGCATCAAGGTTTACTTGGACGTAGTAGAATAAATTAGCATAATAATGTGCCACACATTAACAAACCTCGAGGACACGAATACATGTGAATTGGGGGCGCAATAGCTCGCATCTCGCTGCACTTTACAGGAGGGAAAGTAGAAAAAAGATGCTCTCATTCCATTTGCATGCCTGATTATTTCTCTCAAGTTTTATTTATCTATTCAAGCAACAAATCATACATGTCCTATTCAATAATTATTGCAATGTCACGTGCTACTGTTAACAATGTTAAAGCACAGGCGTCTACGTAAAGGAACAATATCACAGCACTACCAACTAAGTTGGGCCATTTTATTGTGTACATCATCGCCGTGTTCTCTGGATGTGCACCCACAAGAAGGGCAAGCAACGTTCAGCTTGAAATTTGACCCATTTTCACAGCACGTAGCGTTGAAGGTTTCGGCAGGCATAATCGTGAATGCCCAGTCAGTGTGTGCATTGCACTCGTCAGATCAGAATTGGCAAACCTAGTGAGGTGCCATTGTAGTTGCAGCAGAGTGACAAAACAAAGTCTGGTGCAATGTTTTTTTCACTGCATGCACCTCTCAACTTGTGTAGTTCGTGAAACTAAGATGTGAAACTGAAATCGTATGCTTTTTCAGTATGTGCAGAGACTGGCGGGCCAGTGATTCCTACTTCGACTGTGGCGGTACCTATAGTCGATACAACTTTAGAATTCTGCGAAATTTCTTCCTGTAATGCGGATGTGTGCAAGCCTACCCCAATCGATGCGCACTCCTGACTGGCACCTTGAACAGGGCGGCCGATAATTTTGCCATTGGAGAACATTGCCAAGTGCATGAGCGGGACAGGACTAGTATTTCTTTTGTTGCTGAGGTGATTGGCTTGCGCGCTTTGGACGTCTGGGCAAAGCCTCTGCAGAATTCTTGAGTTGTATTTGACTATAGATAGATGAGTGTAGGAAATGCAATGAACCACCATGATCGCCACTGACTACTAATGTGGCATTACGACTTATTGCCGACAAACCTACCACAAGAATCGTCTTGGACGATCTGTGTGACAGTGCATAGCATTGTACTGTTGTAAGTGCACTGCACATTTTTAATACTCTACAACCTCATCGCACTACTGTTTGCTGCCACCTCGTGTGTGGCCACTTGAAAGTGTGCATTGATTTGTAGAAATAAGAGCATATGGCAATCTCCAAGATGGCCCGATAAGTACTTGCTGCACTCATGCATGATCTCATTGCAATGAAACCTCGCCACACAGATGCTACAATGACAAACGTGCCCACAATGACAAATGTGTCCATATGGTGCAGCGATTGTTCTGTCACAGTGACAGTGTGGGTTTAGTATACAAAGTGTGGCATGATAATAGGTAGATATATTTAGCTCTGTGTGGTAGTAGGCAACACATTTGGATGAAGCAGTACTGATTATAGCTCTAGCAGATCACTGTCGATATGTGCCTACCTGCATTAAGAAAAGCCAGCCATGGCATTCGTTCCACTGCCATGTTAGCCTTTGGGGTCCCTGTTGTAGTGCTGACCGCCGTACACAAAATTATGACTGTGGGAGAGGGAGCTCTTTTTACTTTGTTTTGGTAAACGGAAAGAAAATGTCATGTAGTTTTGGGTACTTTAGGCACCATTTACTGTAGCTCCCTAGGGAGTCCATAAATTTTTTCTTCTATTTTAGAAAACAGGCTATGAATGGCATGTCACCCAAATTGAAGGACTTTTCAAGTATCGTGCAAACTTTATTCAGGAATATCCATGTGTTGCTGCTGAATAGGTAAAGCTGAAGGCTAGCACCGCTTCTCATTTATTGGCTGCTGCTGTGCCTGATCAAAGATGATTATTTATTGATAAACAGGGCCCGTTACATACTGAAGTGTTAACTTATCGTTAATATAGGCTTAATAAGCCTGAGAATATATATAAGAGCAACAAGGATAGTTACGTGGTTACGTCTCCCTGGAATGGCTGTGCTATCTGGGCAATAAAATATTCATTATATGCATAATGACTTTTTGGAACTGTATTTTAAAGGGACACTATAGTCAAATAACAACTTACATCAAAGTGAAAGCTTAATATATGACATCTAAAACGACAATATTATCAACAACTGTGCCCTACTTCATCATCATCATCATCAGCCCTACTTACCGAGATATTAAAGTAAATGCACAGTAGCACTAGCGTTGCAGTAGTGCATTTCAAAATCATCCCAATGACATCAGAAGGACCGCCTTAAATTGATCTCTAGTAATCTATCTAAAAAAGAACCGTCGGACGTTACTATAGGGAATGGCACGAGTGGTTCAAAAATTCAATTTTCGCATGGTTACACGGGACAAGTGGTGCCATTCAGCTGGGTGTGGTTGAACAAAGACACGTCTGCCATTTCGAAGCAAATGGAAGGAAATTTATCAATGGCTGTTGGTGCTGCTGCGGCTCCCGCTGCTTTTGGTCTGCTGCTGCTAGCGCAGTAAAGCTGGGCAACGTTTTGCACGGCAACAGCGACGTGAATCGGTGTGGTCGGTCCGTTTCTTGAGGCAGGTAATTTAAAGTGCGCTAACCTGATGCGGATCATGCCCCGCCGCGTGGTCTAGTGGCTAAAATACTCGGCTGCTGACCCGCAGATCGCGGGCTCGAATCCTGGCTGCGGCGGCTGCATTTCAGATGGAGGCGGAAATGTTGTAGGCCCGTGTGCTCAGATTTGGGTGCACGTTTAAAAAACCTCAGGTGGTTGAAATTTCCAGAACCTTCCACTACGGCGTCTGTCATAATCATATGGTGGTTTTGGGACGTTAAACTCCACAAATCAATCTGATGCGGATCACTAATCGAGATTTCGTTTCAGAATGGGCCTTTCTTTAGCACAAAAGTAACACTACGAAGTTTCTGGGTCGCTATTTCAACAATCAACGTCGACTTAATAGTTGCCTTTAGTCTCCATTCAACAAATGAATTCAAAAATGAAAACCTTAGTCCCCCCCCCCCCTTTTTTTTCTGTTAGTATTAATGAACATTTTTCTGGAAGAGGAATGAAGATCCAATTTCAAGTTTGAAGTTAACAAATTGAATTGACGCTTCTGTATTGCTGCACCTTAGAAGCAAAAAGCAGGTCATGTGATATGTATCAATGTGCTAAAGATGGTGCAAAGGCACGTTGGCATAGCATGCAATATTGCAGTGCTTCTCTTGCAGTAATTATTTTTCATCTTCATTGCAGGATTCTCAACAAGCCTCCATCTGACGACGAACGATTTCCGAATTGGGGAGAGCGTTGCGTGGACGTTTTCGATATTGTGTGCCAGATTGGAGAGGGAACGTACGGACAAGTGTACAAAGCCAAAGATAAAGATACCGGTAATTTTCTCTTCCACATTTTTGTACTCTGTTACCCGTCTGAAATATTGTGCAGTAAAAGCCACTGTCAAGGGGGCATTTAAGGGTCCCAGCAAAACTATTGCAGGGTTGAGACAGCCGTGTATTTTTGCGCATTCTTGTTCCAAGCTGCTCCAAAAGCATCAAAATCGTAAAATTTGCACCGAATTGCTCCAGAACAGCCTCAAAAGCTTAAATTTTCATGCCAACCTTAGCTTCAGCGGGAGAAAAAGGCTGAATTGACGAATAAGACTCTCCCAATCGCGTTCTTCTCTTTTTTTTTTTTTTTTGCTTCCACTTTTCTGATGCCGAAGGCTCCCAGGGTGCCGCCGTAATCTCTTTTAAACTGTTGTAAATATACGTGATCTTGCAAAAATGTGCTGCCGTGCATCAAACGTGCTGCTTCTACTAGCTACGTTGTGTGTTCTGGTGCCATTGTCGCTTTGCGAAAACCACAGAGTTCAGTAGTGAGCGTAGCGCGGTTGACTCTCAGGCTCTTTGTTCTGCGTTGCGTGTTCCTCTAGTTGCTGTGGTTTTCATGTCGATGCTGCTGCGTGTGGTCACCTAAGCTTGCACGTTTGCCGTGAGTACTGTAAATGTGGAGTCATTTCTCTGCATGCAACGCGTCTCCTGGATGCTCTGACGCGTGCAGCCCATTCTTGGTCGCTGTATGCGTTGAGCCCATTCCATTTGCCACGGCTATGCTTATAGGCTTAGCTTGATTGGTGTTTCAGTCGGCGGCAGTGTGACTTCTTTTGCTCTCTTTTCTTCTTATGCAATAAAACCGGCCTCTGTATGTTCAGCAGTTCGTTTGCTTGGACACGGACGAATTTATTATTTGCGCTGCGTGAGCGCTTTAATTTAAGCCAGTCACGGAACGACAATCGCTAGCATGTCTATGTATTATCGGGAGTTCTACATCAACGGTGATGACCTACGATGAAAAAAATACATATATAGAACTGGTCAACGTGTGCCGTATCAATTACGCGTGGTAGCTCACGTCGAAAGGCATTATCAGTATCATTTGCTTATCAGTTAGTGCCATAAGCTCGCGCTTTACGAGATAGTCGGTGCAGCGAGGTTTCTTGGCTCCTGCGCTGCAATCTTGAATGTGGTCCGGCACAAGGTAACACAGTGATCCGTGTTTTGGAGGACCAAATAAAAGTTTATCTAATCCATTCCAAGGTGGCTGCAAATGGTGGTGCAGCGCGCTTTTGTTGTCTGTTAAAAGCTCTTGAGGCTATCTTGTCAGGCTTGTGAGACGCTATCTTGTCAGGCGAAGGACCTCCATTACGGAACTAAGATTCTTGTGCAATCACAATTTTGTATTTTCTTTTTGAGTGATGAGTTTTCATTTTAAATGTTTTCGGAGAACCTAGTTTTTCAACAAAACCTTTTTTTTATTAAGCATCGTTTCACATATTTGTTATGAGGGCCATATAGATCACATGCTATGTGGAAAGGTAGTGCAGCTCATACCTGACGATAATCTGTTTAAAAACTTCCTTCAAAATTTGTTACGGTGTTATGTGTGTTATGAACCAATTAAAATGTGCCCTGGGGCCCCCACGTTGCTAAAAATTTGTATTTTCAAGCTCCCAGGATGACATATTAAATGCCGCTAACTGCTCCCAAGCAAGATTCTCCTGCTCCAAAATTGAAATGTTGCTGCTCCAAATAGTGCTCCCAATTTAGTCTCAGCTGTGTCACCCCTGCTTTTGGAGTGGGGGCAGAAAATGCTGACATTCAGTAGTCAAGGCTTATAAGAATATGTGAGTAACACATTAGAGCGCAGCATGCAGTCTGTAATTTACAGTTCATTCTGTCTGCTAGAAATAGCTCGTTCTTCTCTCCACAAAAGACTGCACCTAAAACGGAAAGTGCATGACAATTGGCTTCTAGAGCTGCATAGTTACCACGACCTTTGTGAGATTGCACAGCATGCCGGCTCACTTGCTTTCGATCACACTGAAAGTAAGCTGCACGTTCGGAGAAATAAATAAGTATAAGGTGTTTGAGTTTATGATGCACGTATGACGTAGCTCTTTCTGCTCATGCCATCACTCGCTGCTTAGCTTCCAGGTCTGTAGGGATCAGAAAAGAGAGAACCCCTGTACAGCGTTCAAGAAATGCTGTAATAATAGACCTCTACTAAGGGGCATCACAGCGTGACGTGACTGGCACACGTGCGAGGCAGTGGTTGTAAAAACATTCCCGCTGGTGCCTTAACGAGGTACAGTCGCGCAGTGCTTGGGACAGGGTGTTTTTTTTTTTTTTTTAACACTTAAATTTCAGCTTAATGTGATAAGATTAGTTTTGGTAAGCGCCAGAAAGCATCTAGGTGTGTGGTAAACTGGGTAACAAAATACTTGCCATGCTGGCTGGCTGCTTATCTTAAACAAGTAAACACGTGGCAGCTTGTGCAAGAAACAGTGGCATTGTCTTTGAAAATGTGCAGTGTCAATTGTGGTGTGCAGCTTGTGCAAGAAACAGTGGCATTGTCTTTGAAAATGTGCAGTGTCAATTGTGGTGTGTATGTGCATTCAAAGGCATCGGCAATATTGATTCACCTTTATGGACAGTGGAATTGAGAATATTGTTTGTGGTGTGTGTTGCTGTGAATAACGACTATTACGGTATTCTAATTCAGTTTAAAACAAATTTGAAATTTTTTAATATTTCAAAGTACTTGAAATGGATTGATAGACGTACATTTTACCATATGTAACCCCCTGAAAATATGGTTGAACAGCTATGTGGGACTGCGATGTCGAAATACCTACCCACCCAAGACAAATTTTTACTGTCTCAAAGCCATATACATATCAACTTCATGTCGATGAGTTCTTTTCAAATTTAAAAGCTTGTTCTAAGGGCCTATATACTCTAAATACAGTAAACGTAAAATGTTTAGTTTGCAGCATGTTGTACACTGTTGGCATGTCAAGCGGTTCACAGTTCCTGGCAATGCTCCCTCGCGCTTTCAGGGGAACTGGTGGCCCTGAAGAAAGTACGACTAGAGAATGAGAAGGAGGGCTTCCCCATCACAGCTGTACGAGAAATTAAGATCCTGCGTCAGCTCAACCACCCAAGCATTGTCAATCTGAAAGAGATTGTCACCGACAAACAGGATGCCCTCGACTTCAAAAAGGACAAAGGTAAGAACATTGTGTAAAACTGAAGTGCGGGCAATCGTGAATGCACAAGATCTTCCCTGGCATTCACAGTGGATCTAATCTAGTGACAGTTGATGTCGAGGATGTTTTAGTGCGACATTGAGCCACTATTCTGCCCAACTGCAATGGAGCCTTCATTGTACGTTCCCCAGTTTTGCGGCAATCGGTGTTTTACGAAGAATTTGTTTTCTCTTGGCTGAACCATTATCGAAACAACGTATTAAAAAACAACTCGGTTATACGATGCAATCTTACACCAGTGCTGCATCATGTGACAAATTTCTGATCCAAGCAAAAATTGTTTATATATATATATATATATATATATATATATAAGTGCTTCTTTTAACACTCCCATCTAATATTCGTGGGTCCAAAAAAAGAAGTTCTCCTAGGTTGATGACCAGAAAAAAAAAAAAAAGATTGAGTGAGACAGGGACAGAGTGCCTTACTGGAACAAAAATTTTTTGCTCCTGGCAGTTCATTTTCTTCTACCTTCTCTAAGAGAATTGGAGTGTTTTGGCAGGCTTTTTTGGGAGGTATATATCTTGGTTTGCTGGCAAAACTGAGAGTCACTGCCTATACATAGTTTCCCGGACATCACAAAGCATGTAGGATAGGTGGCTGCGTGTGTGGGTCCAATATTTTTGTGTTGTGTGGGTTCAATAACAGCCCTGCGTTGCAATGCCAATGTGTGCAATCACCGGCTGCAGTGCAAGAAGCACACCTGCTGAAAAGAAAACAGACCTGGAGCCAGCAAGTGGGCTTCTCACATGGCTGTGCCACAGTGCACTTTGGTGATAGCCAGCAGCCAGAGTTATGGGGTTGCCCAATAGGTTCCCTTCCCTTTTCCCCACTCTCTACAAGTAAACTTCTGTCCACATACGTTGCCTAGCATGCAAATAACGGCACAAGGTAATCACACATTCCCAGCAAGGCCTGCAAGACTGTAGTACATTGTCGCTGAGTTGTCAAACAGTCGCGATAGTAATCAGAGCATTATGATGATGGCTGTGGTAGCTAGCACGTCATGCCACTTCTCGCTTAGTCGAAAAAGTGACTACAGGAAAAATGCAGACTATAGCACACACAGTTAGGATTATGTAGGGTGAAACCAATGCCCATCCAAAGTTAATGAGCTCTTTAACCCTTTGTTGGGCTACGGCACATATACATCCTACTTTATTCCTCGTTTTCAGCACTGTAGCTCCTTAAATTCGACCAGTGGGCCAGTCTTCGTCGAGGCTTGCGAACAAGGCTTGAAATAGCTCTCGCTACCACTTAGAAACCACTAACTGAATCTATTAATATGGTGATACTAATAACTACTAATGCAGTGTCATTTGTTTCCTCATTGTGTCCACGGAATATTTAATAAATGGAGTTCTGTGGAGCATTGCCAGACCGTTCCTGCGAGAGAGAATTGATTTGGTATAAATTAATGAGCTTTCAATCCCAGCTATCCCTGCCTTGCTTGGCTCAATTTTGTTATGCCTGTCTTGTTCTCAATTTCACTCCTGATTTTTCAGAAAAAAAAAAACTCCCCGGTGTTCATTTAGCAGTGATGCTACTGCTGCGCCAAACTGCACCGAATTGGCCTGGCTGCTACAAGCTGCTATAATTGCAATAATTTTCACCACCTTAGCTGGCAAAAAAAAAAAATCTTACAGTACTTTTACACAGTTTCAAGCGGAGGTATTTAGGAGATGGATAAGAAAAGTGCTACAGAAACTGAAAATGTGATTTTCAGAAAATCAATTTTTTAAATTTTTTCTAAAACCCTCATTGAGAACAAGTTTGTTTGACTCACTGGTTATAACAGAGCCATTCAGAGTTTACTTAAGAGTCTGTTGTAACAGTACTTGGATTTTACTTGCTTCTTTTACAACAGACGAAAATCCTCTTCTTTTGGAGGTCTGTTGTGTTAAAGTTATATCGTATTGCCTATTTCGTTGTGTGCTGGATTATTGTGCACAACTTCCATGCACTTTTTATGGCAGTGTACAGAGTTTGAATTTATTGTGTGCCATGACATGTGGCTGCTGGGACGCATTCAGGCGTTTCCTATTGAAAGTATTGATTTTTGTTATCTGCAGGAGCATTTTACTTAGTGTTTGAGTACATGGACCACGACCTAATGGGCTTGCTGGAGTCTGGACTGGTGGATTTCAATGAGCACCATGTGGCCTCCTTTATGCGTCAGTTGCTGGATGGACTAAGTTATTGTCATCGACGAAACTTCCTGCACCGCGACATCAAATGCTCCAACATTCTCATGAACAACAGGTGTGTATATGTGCGTGCACACCTGTGCAGTATATCACTGTGCGATTACTAGGAGTCTTTAAAATAATCATGAGAAAAGCCATGTTTACTCATATTATCGTGTAACTTGTGAATTTTATCATAATTTGATTTGATTTTTTTCTAGCATAATGGCTGCACCTCAAACTTGGCACCACAGCAAGTGGCTAGTTATAAACTCACGTGTTTACCTTATTGTGAGGTGGCCACTGCACCCTGTGAGATTAGGCACCAAAAGCACCTCCACTTGTGCAGAGAGAAGCATAGCCTTGAGCTCTGTAACCTCCTAATCAAGATAACACTGCACAACGGTTGCATCACAGCAAGTTTGACGCATCTGTGTAATGCATGACGCGGTGATGCAGGGTTTTCTTAATTTTCGAAACTGTGCATAATGCACGGCATGTTCAGCCTCATAAATCCAGCATGATCTGACGACCGGCTGATCTAATCCCCATAATACCCCCTCCTCCATGCCCCTTTCTTTCCCCATTATTTGCCTGATTAGTTGCTCAACAGTTTACACTTTGCTCTTTGTATCCACCTGCTGTTCCAAACTCTAATATGAGTGCCAATTTGCTGGTGTTCACTTTCGGAAAGAATCCAACCAAAAATATGAAGATCAGAGGTGTTTTCAAGGCCACAACTATAGGCAAGCACTCTGCTGGCAGCATCTGCCATATAAACGACCATTCAAACTTCATAGTGCTGTAAATAAATGATTAATCAGCCTTTGTTCAGTCAGACTGGCATGTAATTTCAGTAACCTGTGTTTTTTGCTTTCTTCCCCCCCCCCCCCCTCCCAGAGGACAAATCAAGCTGGCTGACTTTGGGCTTGCACGACTGTACAGTGCAGAAGACAAGGCACGGCCGTACACAAACAAGGTTATTACACTCTGGTACCGACCTCCAGAACTACTGCTGGGGGAGGAGCGTTACGGGCCTGCCATTGACGTATGGAGCTGTGGGTGAGTCGAGGCTACTCACTTGTGTAGATGGTAGCTGAACCTTCTGGGTTATGAATTTTTGTACGGGCTGCTTCTCGAAAGTTATGGTGAGATAATATTTAAGGGGAGATGCGGGTCGAAGAATCGCATTTTTTTCGAAAATTTTCACTTTTGAGATATTGTTTCTAAAATCACTTTTGATCATTCAACTATCATTTCCCCAAAGGTCATAGCTGAATTCAAACAAGAAAGTGGTAAAAAGTCGATCTGCGCTAGTGAAGGTAGCTCCCGAAGTCGCGAATTCACGCATCCGACAGCTATTTTTGAAAATCCACCACTCGGCAACACGTCCGCCATCGGGGTTTGTTCGGTGATGTAGATTAAGGCTCCTTCTAGTGTACAGGCGTCCCCCTAGTCTCGTATTTTAGTGAGGAATTTCACAAAATAGTCGTTTCCAAGTCGGTTTACAGCCAAGCTGCAGCCGCTTGGCACATCTCTACCGGTCACATGGTACGCTACTGAGGCCGCCATTGGCTACATCTGATCGGCCTCGCTTGCTGAGCGCTTGCGACGGTCGGCACTTGCCGTGCGTTTCTACGTTTTTCCGAGTTCACCATGGATAACTCGAAGAAGCGAGACTTCCGAGCACGAAAGTTTGCAAGCAAGAACAAATACCGAGGGCGTCGACGTAAACCGAAGCGCAAAGCAGCGGTAGAAGAATGCGAGCCGCGGGCCACTAGGCCTAATCAAGGCAGCGGGGATACGGCGGCTTGCGGGAACTTTGACGGAATCGACGCCGCTATCAAGTTCATCAGTGCATCAGAAAAAAGATTAAACAGTTCGAAAGCGAGAGAACGAAGAGTGTTTGTGGCTCTGTGAGCAGAGTATTTTGTGACATGGGCGCACTGACATCGATGGTAAGCCGTGCTGTTTGTCCAACATGCCACACCGCTGGACTCGTTGTTCGCGACACCGCAAGTAAACGTAAGGGCCTCTCTTCGTTCCTCGAGCTGCACTGTGATAACAGTGAGTGTCCCGAGTCGGTGGTTTCTGCCGCGCATAGTTCGCGGCATGTTCTGCCGGAAAGGCAGCCCACCGATGCCGGTGATGACTGGAGCTACCGAAGCGGCAGCTCGCGCGGCAGCTTCGCTGTCAATGTGAAGGTAGTTGCGGCTGCGCGTGCAATAGGCATTGGGCATGAACAGCTGTCGCGTTTTTGCGCTATTCTCGGACTGCCAATACCTATGCATCATAAGACTTTTATTGCAATCGGCAAAAAAGTTCATGCTGCAGCTACCAAAGCTGTGCAAGAAAATCTGGCGAAAGCGCAGATGATAACTAAAGAGAAAGTGGATGGGGCTGATGTTGCTGTCATGTGTGATGGCACATGGCAAAAAAGAGGGCACAAGAGCCACAATGGCATCGGCACTGCTGTGTCTGTGGACACTGGTTTGTGCCTAGATTTTGAAGTGCTATCGAATCACTGCCTTGCCTGCAGCCGGCACCAGGACTTGGGTGATGAGGAAGAAATATGGCCAGCATTCCACACACCTGTCTCCGAAAAAAATACAGAGTGCTCCTCTCATGCTATGGAGACTGAGGCAGCTTTGCGCATATGGGGCAGGACATCCTCATACACAACACCATTGCGCTTCACCAAGTTCCTCAGTGATGGGGACAGCAAAGCTTATACCATTATAACAGCATTCTACCGCTGTCGCTGAGGCCAAGGTATATGGTGAAGTTGTTGTGGACAAGGAGGAGTGCACAAACCATGTGGCCAAGCGTCTAGGCACTGCACTTCGGAAACTGCCAACACGACTTCCACGAAGAGAAAAGCTGACAGATTGCACAATTCAGAAGCTGCAGAACTATTACTGTATTGCAATCACAAACGACAGAGGTGATATTCTGAAAATGCTTCGTGCCATCTGGGCCTCATATTTCCATTCATCATCGAGCAACACTGCAGGCAGCCACCGATACTGTCCAGAAGGGGCGACTTCCTGGTGCAAGCATAGACAAGCTGAAGCGCTTGGGGAGGCCCCACCCGACCACACACCAATCTTGACCAAGGCTCAAGGATTGGCTGTGCTTCCCATTTACAAGCGGCTCACAGATGAAAAGTTGCTGGTGCGTTGTATCCAAGGGAAGACCCAAAACGCTGCAGAATCTTTGAACAGCAAAATCTGGTTGTTGTGTCCGAAGACTAAGTTTGCCTCCCGGACAACAGTGGAAACTGCAGCTGCTATGGCCGTGCTGTGGTTCAATAACGGACATTCAAGCTTTGAACACGTGCTAGAGGAGCTTGGTGTAGTCCCACCAGATCAACTGATCACCCTGGGCCAATCCCGCGACCAGAGGAGAATCGAAAGAATGTCTGCGTGTGAAAGAGCCGAGGCAAGGGCTCATCGGCGGAACGTGGCAAAGAAAGCGCGCCTTGATGACTCCCTTCTCAAGCGGCGAGAAGGATCCACATATGGAGCAGGACAATTTTAGGTGCTCTAGCTGTGTCTCTTCTATGATATCACCAAGTTTTGTGCAAATCGCACTGTGTAATTATGAGTAAACATATTTACAACTTTCAAATGCATTTTTCCCAATTTCCATATTCAGGTAATTCTCTCATCTTGTGCACAATCTTTTTTAGGCATAAAATAGTCCTATCTTGATGAAATTTTGCACAGAGCTTAATCAGCCACTCTAGAATACAAGTATCTACTTTAGGTTGCATTATACATCACAGATTTTTTGTTACACAACTTGATACACTGATAGAGAGATGTAAAATATGCATTTATTACTCTTAATTTTTTTTTAATGTAGCAAATAAATTTTCTATTTGAGGTACTTTTCTGTATTGTACTGCTCAAGTGCAGCAGAATGAGCCATTTTGCAATTCTGTGTGAAAAGTTTTAGTAAGCTTTATTTTGTGCACAAAAAACTATATATTCTGATATCAATGTTGTAGTAACTCCGTAACTACTATAGCTATCAAAAAATAATTGCAGTTATGAAATCAGCACTGCAAGTTTTACTAACACCTAAAATTTCAACGAGCTGGGTTATGAAATAAAAAAGAAAAAAAACCTTTTTCGAGTAGCATCTCCCCTTAATGGCTTTTTCGGTTTGTCACTCTGGTTCTCTGGCTCAGAGTCGCCAGATGCAGAAGCACCTCACAATCCGAGCACGAAAGGCAGCGTACCAACTGAATACATCGCCAATCTCGGAGTGCCCAGAGCAGGTAAAGCGCGCCTGTAGCGCCACCGTGCATCCAGCGCGGGAAGCTGCCGGGTAAACAGGGCTGCGTCTGCGCCGTGTCAACAAATGTTGCCAAGTTCAGTGGATATCTCTGACATGTTTGACCTGTCCTGTACAGTCGACTCCTCTTAAACGGAACTCGAAGGGGATTCATAAAACTGTTCCATTTATCAGAAGTAAGCAAAGTACATTTATTTAGTGAATCGAAATCGTTACTTAAATTGCACAAAACTCATCTTACTCATGAAGATGAGTGTGAGAAAAAAAAAATGAGGTGAAGAGTGGTTTGTTTGGCACGTCTCGTGGGTCAATGCTCATCAAAATTTTTTTACGCCACCCCTGTTGCCAGTTGATGCAAATGTCCCTTTTGACTGCAGCACTCCCTCCTGAGATTGCTTTGAAGACTAGGACATGACGTGTTTTGAAGCGGCTGAGCCATCCGTCGAAGCTCTCAACACCCATTTGCATATCGATCTCTTGAGCTTTCTGCTCAAGAACTGGTCCGTTTATGAACCAATCGATACTTCGTGTATGCTTGACCACAGGAAAGGAACTTTTTCTTGTTGTTCATAAGGATTCGTTCACATCCATATTCGTTTTGATGTAACGACCCCGTTCTTTACAGCGCCTTCAACCTTTTCTCTGTCTTTGCAGATCTGCGACAGCGTCGATTTCGGGGTGTATTTTTTTGCCACCTCCATTTTGGGCAGGTGGCTTCAATAGAGCTCCTAAAGAATTCGCAGCTTTTTTTGATACGAGAGTGCATGGTGCGGGCTGAAATAACACCGTGATCCACCGCACTTAGCCGCACAAATAGGCCTAACACACAAACGACTCGTCGACTCAACTCCCACAGCCACCACCAAGTGAAAATGGCTACTGGATTGGCTTGTCTCGAAGTGTTGCCATAGTTGTGAGACTATCTTTGGCCTGAACGAGTCTGTGCTGTGCTTAGAGTTTGTGCTGTTCCGGCGTCTGCTGGCACGCCAATAAGGACCACTTCTAAATTGTCCACGCTTTCATGGTGCGGTTCGGGGGGCCGATACTTCGGCTCTTGGAATTAGCCCGGCGATCGCCTCCCTAATTAACGGGACTATGTGACAATTAATCTGGCATAACCGTAGGTGACCAATAAACACTGTTTATATTAACCGATGAATTTTACTGCAAAAAACATGGAAATCTAGCCATATGAGCTCATTTAGTTCTGTTAATGAGGCATTTTCGTTTAAGCGAGTTTCGTTTATTGAAAGTTCACTGTATTCTTTCTTTCGCTCTCTCGGACATGTCTGGATGTAGGGAAAGCCTTCTGAGCTCAGCACATACATTTGGTGATCGTACTCGTCCGAGCTGTTACCTTCAAGGCAAATCGCGGGGCAGTCTGCAAGCTGCTGTAACGACAGCATTGATGTTTCCACAACCTTCGCTAGCCGCTTTGTTAATTGACATGGTGCACTTATGGCTTCGTAGATGTGAATTGTGAAAAAATGCCACTAACAACGCATGTACACGAAGTACTACGCGCCCGGCAATGCCCCCTTCCGAAATGCATGCTCGCGCTCCTCACCTGGTTCACCTGCCGGCAGCCACGTGATTGGCCGGCTTGTGTAACGTGATTTGTCCTCCTGGTCAGATCATGTCTCGCTCTCACTTCGAAGTCAGAGCGGTTGGGAGCTGATGCTTTGAAAGAACCAATGGAAGGTAGTCCGAGCGCTTGAATCCTACAAACCAAAGGCGCAGCCACTTTTAGAGCGCTGGAAAACGCCCAACTGAATGCGCCATAAGAGAAGCATCAGTTGTCAGTGTTAAGTACGGATGTGGAAACACTGAATACCGTATTTACTTGTGTAATCTTCACACTCGCATAATTGTCTGACCCCCCTTCCACTGCATTGTCTAAAAACTTTTTATTTCTGCGAGTAACTATTGCACATTCAAAAATTGCAGCTATAAACTCTGCTTCTTACAATCACTGATGATGATAGGACACTACAGCTTAGCGCATCTCTTAAGCATCATTCATTAAATCAATGCACATAGCTTCAATCCAAGCTAAACTAAAGTGGCAAGTACGCATTGTGGCGCATTAATGTTAGTGCTAGCAGTGTTAGTCCATGTAGCTTTGGTGTAGCGTATGTTGTCTGTAATCTGGTTACGTTGTGGTTCGATACGGAAGATACACGGCTGCTTTCAAATTGAAAGGTATTGATCATGTACTAGACAACGGCAACAGGGCCATAGGCAGGCACTTCGGAATCTATGAGCTTTGTGCCCGTTACTTGTGATGGCAGCATGCGCAGCTGAAAGTCACCAACAAGACATGTTGGGCCTTTTGTGGACCTATGACTGAGAAATATCCCCAGTTTGAGGCAGTCTTTCTTAATTATGTCAAGTGTCTTGTTGCGAAGACCCTTGAGACAATATTTGCTAGTCGCTTTAGTGGCTGCAAATAAATCTTGCTTTGTGTTGGACCTGGGCTTTCATTGTTAAGGTAAGCTTATTATAAGTTGCAGACGTGAGAATCTCGATTTGCGGCTCAGTTCTAAGCAGTGCGCATAACTTCTAAGATGAAGTGTAGGTAGCAAAACGGTTGCTTGAAGATCTTAGCGACCTGGAAACGTGTATATTTAAGCCAGGTGTTGGCTCGGCTACTAATGGCTACAATACTGTCTAGGTGGTGCAGTTGTGCACCATTTTTCTCTATAAAACATGGCGCGTTCTTCAAAATCCCCAAATTTGAGCCAACCCTGGAGTTTTGATACAAAGAAATTTTTAAAAATAAACGTCGGCTTGGATTTGAATAAATACGGTATAACCCAAAATATTTCAATACTAACAAAAAAAATCGATCAACTGCATGCAACAATCAACGGTCATGTGGCTGGATACCGAGAATCCTGCATGTTTTTGCGGCTATTGCTGCCAGAGGTCATTTTTCGCGACTTTTAATGAAAAAATGAAGATATAAATCCACCTCTTACGAGAAAAGGGGCTGTAGGTTTGAGTCAATGCAACAATCTTTCCGTTGATAGAGTCCTCATTTCGTGTTCTGAGTAGTTGTTAGTCTCTTTAACCACTTGCGGTCCTAAACTTTTTTGCCAGTCTCTGGCACTGCAAAGAAAAACAGGAACTGCGGAAGAAAAACTCAAGATACTTTTTCTTTCGCATTCTGCAAACAACTAACTCCTTTAGCGATATTTAGGAAGCGTGTGATACCGCTCAAAGCATTCTCCTGGGTGCAGGCCACTGTTGTTACGGCAGGTTTCGCTGAAAAACAGTTTCCCTCCTGCCTCCATTTGTTTGCTCATTGCTACAAACAGTGCAGTCTTTGCTGCTTCGCCCTGGGAGCTTGTAGATGAAGTGGCTCCTTCCTTTCTTCACAATCGTTCTGTGCTGGCGGGCTCCGCTTTTAGGTTTCAGCCCTCGCGTCACCCACAAGCTGTTGGATGAGGTTGCGGCGGTACTTCAGGTGTCGCTGTTCGTGCTGGCCATGTATCTGCCCCCGTGTGCACCTCAGAATAAAACTGTTGACAATGGAAACTTCCAGAATTCAGAAAAAAAAAAAAAGCTTGCACCTCCATTTCATCTTGCGACAAAATGCGTAGCTCGCACAGTAATGATCCGCACGGTCAACTGCACCCATCACTGTGATTGCGGCACGTAATTCTCTTCCACACTAAAGCCATCTTTGCTTTCGCTAAAAGCGCCACCGTAAAACACTCGGGTGAAAACGTGGCCATGCTTCTGAAATGACCCCGTGCGAGTGGATGCGCTCTAGGTTCTGTGCTGAACATAGTGCTGCATCCTAGTGTAAAAAAAGTAAACATCAGCAACCAAGCTCACTCATTTCTAGAAAGATGGCGCTTCATGTATTTAAAAAAATTCAAAGGAGGAACATGCTCGTCGGGCGTTGCCCGACAGCGGACTGCTACGGCCATGTGGCGCGAAGAGTTAAATCTGAGCAATTCACATATAACAGGACTGCACTTTGTTAATGCACATTATTAGCCCCCTTTTTTATTATGCATGTTTAATGCAAGATAAATGGTTTCATTTTGAGTTATACTGTCTCTCTGTGTGTGCAGTTGTATCCTTGGGGAGCTGTTCACGCGCAAGCCAGTGTTCCAGGCCAACCAGGAAATGGCTCAACTAGAGGCCATCAGCAGAGTGTGTGGCACACCCTGCCCGGCCGTCTGGCCACGAGTCATACAGCTGCCCCACTGGGCCACTTTCCGGCCCAAGAAGCAGCACCGGCGGCGGCTACGTGAGGAGTTTTCCTTCCTGCCGCCTCCAGCTCTTGATCTGCTGGACCAGATGCTCGAGCTGGATCCCGATCGTCGTATCACAGCAGAGGCAGCTTTGCGCTCCCCGTGGCTTGCCCAAGTGCGGCCCGAACGCATGGCTCCTCCTGAGTGAGTCCTAACACTGCCTGGAGCCTTCTCATTGCGGTTAACGACCCGATGTGATTGCTTCAAAGTTGTATGACGCACTTCAATCAGCTTTGGTAATGTAGCAGCTGTGTGGTGTTGTGCCATTTAGTGTAGCTGCACGAGTTCGATTTCCAGCCACATTCTAAAGGGGGTGAAATGCGAGGATGCCTGTGTACTTTCTAGGTTTATGTTAGATGATCAAAGTTAATCTAGAGTGGCCCACCACAGCATTCCTCATAATCCTATTGTGCATTTCGGTGTACAAATTGTCGGACTTTAGTTTTTTCGATCAATTATTTGCACATTTGTAAAGTTCAGCAAGCTTGCGCGACACTAGCAAGCTAAAAATGACAGAAAACACTGTGGCCATTCCAAATACATGGCAGGGGCTAACCATTGCAAAGCCAATGCACTTTCATACGAACGTTTTGTTCTATCGTACATAGGGGTGGCTCGTGAGTTTATGAAAAGGGGCATTTAATTTCACATAGGAAATTGATTCTTGGAGAAGTACGAGTGCGCTTCCAGTGAAAAAAAGACAAAGCTTTTTTTTTTTTTTTTTTTCTCATGTGAATTTTGCCATCCAGATTCAACAGGCCTTAAAGTCAATTGTGCGTGCCCTTGATCAGAATTCGGGCACTGTAATTAAAAGAGCCTTGGTTGCCATTGCAAAGCTTGTCAGAAAATCTGGATATCTTGGTATTGCATCTGATGTTTTAAATACAGTAGACTCCCAGTGATACGAATCTTGCATCGCCCCGCCGCTGTGGTCTAATGGCCAAGGCACTCGGCTGCTGACCCGCAGGTCGCGGGTTCGAATCCCGGCTGCGGCGGCTGCGTTTCCGATGGAGGCGGAAACGTTGTAGGACCGTGTGCTCAGATTTGGGTGCACGTTAAAGAACCCCAGGTGGTTGAAATTTCCGGAGCCCTCCACTACGGCGTCTCTCATAATCATATGGTGGTTTTGGGACGTTAAATCCCACATATCAATCAATGAATCTTGCATTCACAAAAAATTAATAGCAAAAGCTTGTTAATTTGAACTCGAAACAGACTTCAAAAGTGTTTGAATTAAGCGGAACTCGCGGGCAGGCACTAGAATGGGCAGACATTGCACCACACTGTGCGGAGAGAAGCCACCTCTACACTCGTTCCCACAAATTACGCAATATTACAAGTTTGTGGCGTGTAATTTCATAAATTTAAGTTTGTGCTCTAGCAGCGAACAGAATTTATTGATCAGTCAGTGATATGCCAGAAATAAGCAGCGACTTTCATTCACATGATCAGTGAGCCTTAAAAGCCAACTTCAACGAAATTTTGCACACCTCAGAAATCCAACTTTTAGACAGTCTATCTGGAGGCAGTGCTGCTTTCCAAATTTCACCTTCGAAATGCAAGTGGCTAAAAAAAAAAATCTCGCCAACATCGCAGTTTTGGTTACCTAAACTAGAAAAAACACCATTACAGCCTACTGGAAGTGACGTAGACAGCAGCTCGAGAGACTAAGCGATGCTATGTGCTCCGAAGTATGTGCTTTCTGGAGGCAGTGCTGCTTTCCAAATTTCACCTTCGAAATGCAAGTGGCTAAAAAAAAAAAAAATCTCGCCAACATCGCAGTTTTTGTTACCTAAACTAGAAAAAACACCATTACAGCCTACTGGAAGTGATGTAGACAGCAGCTCGAGAGACTAAGCGATGCTATGTGCTCCGAAGTATGTGCTTTGTGGTTGCGCCCCAGTTCTCTTTGAGTGATAACGAAAAAGCAAACAATGTAAACATGCATCGTGAAGGTTACTTGATCGTGAAAGCTCGTTCAAGCGCATATCTACACGGCTGCCCACTTCGCACTATCGTCTTGTCCTGCTATCTTGGCGAACTCCCTGGTTCACAATAGATGCCGCTCGCGTACGCATAATACCATCTAGGTATTGCTAGTTGTGTACCACTTTTCTCAAATAAAAATAGCACGTTTTTCAGAATTCTTGAATCTAAGCCTACCTGGAGTTTGATGCAAAGAAATTTGAAAGAAACTATCAGCCTGAGTTCAAATAAATACGGTATTATAAACAGACTGAAAGTCATGTTAGCCTGGTTCTTATCACTGAAATGCTCCTATAGTTGCCAATTGCCAACACAACAAGGATAGTTTTGGTTTTTTACCCAATTGTAACTTTAAGGCACTTTTTGGTACAATTTAATTGAAAAATTATGCATGTCATGTTCTTGTGAATACAGTAATTTTCAGCAAAATTGAAATTATTTAAATTTAAGTGAACCATAGCCAAGTTTACCAACACTGAAGCATTGCTTGTGGTATCAACCAGCATCACCACCAGTGTCTATTCAGACACTGCCATTTCTTTTGCTGGTACATTTGCTTGAATGTTGTAGGACAGAACAAGAGATGTTTATAGAGGTGAGTCCTTACTGTGTACCATCCAACTTTGCGCAGCCTCCCACACTGGCAAGACTGCCATGAGATGTGGTCCAAGCGTCGCAGGCGACAGCTTCGGCTAGAACAGGACATGGCGGCCACGTCATCAGGGCCTCTGCTTTCGACAGGCTTGCCCATGAACCTGGGAGGCGGCGGAAACAGTGTGCATTCGGCTCCAAGCACTCAGGACATCTGTCGAGACGATGGTGTGCCACTTAGTGGACGACCCTCTGTGCTCGATGGTGAGTAATTTTTGCTTGTGACCTCCTTTTTTTGTAATCAGTAAGACATACGAGTGAATGCATGTGCAAAGTTTTTAGTGGGTCTCTGTTGGTGGCATGTTACCCTCAACTCAAGTTCGCCAACAAAAGTAGAAACACAGTAGAATCGCCGCCAACAAAAGTATAAACGCAGTGCCGCAGGAAATATTGCCTGTAGTGCCATCCGCATAGCCTTTTCTTTCTTTTTCTGACTCTAGAAGAACTGCCCCATAGCACGCGATGGAGACGCAGATGAGCATTTTGAAATAACCGTGGGATCCAGGATATGCAGCGTGGTACAGCGACAGAACCATGGAGGAAGGAAACAACTTTCCTTCTTGCGTGGACAGAACGGACACAATCGGCTGTCCGTGATACAGTTGTTCCGCTGTCTGCTTCTTGGCAAAAACTGATGCAGTTGTTTTTTTTAAATTTTGTACAGTCGCAGAGAGCCAAATTGTTTACTGCATGGTCAGTTGCATGGTCAGCATGCAGCGTTTCGCTCACTCTGCGCACACCGTGACTGCCGATCCGCTTGCAGCACAGATTTGGCGAGTAGCCTGCTGGGTTAACGCGGCGCCGAAGAGCTTTCCGCAAACAATGTGTTCTCCGCGATGCTCTACCAGTCCTGGCAGCGGACGGAGGTGCATTTCGGCTGTCACTAAATCAAAGTGAGCAGCGTGGTAACAATAGCGCTACGCCCTCTGTTCGATGCACGTGTTGGCATAATACAACAATGTTTCTCGGTGCCCGCGATCCACAACGCTGAACCTCGTGACAGCGAGCTGCTTGCATTTCTGTAAAGTGGTGCACACGTGAACACGGTCCCGTAAAACGGCCCAGTGTGTTCAGGTAGCCGCCCACTAAAAGCGCGCAGTAGGCCTAAAGTGACGCTATGCCACATGCGTGCTTGAGGAGATAACCATGCATGCTTACTCTGATAAGGCTTTTTACCAGCGATAAGTCATACTGTTGTGTTTATTGGTGGTCACCACCTCGCCTTCGTTTTTTTTCCCCGATGGTTACTCGCTGCGTCATCGGCGCAATCACGCGGAAGTCGTTATAACTTGATCTCCGCACTTATTTACATGACGGAAAACCGTTCACGGCCCATTGTGGCATCTGCAAGTTCAGTGGAGCAGCAAAATTTTGTCGCGCAAAATGTTATCGCGGTATGCAGTTAGTGCGCACTAACCGAAAGGCATAGGCTGAACACTACGGCTTAAGCAGTCTGAGAATGCATCAGTATCAATGAGACTATGTCGGGGATTCGTCGCAACTACGTTTTAACCGTTAATACGCTTAAAGCGGGTATGCACTAACGAGGTTTGACGTTAGTACACTGTAGACTCGCAATATTTCAAACTATGATAATCCATACTTTCAGTTAATTCAAACAAAATGCAATTTTTCGTTGCTCTTCTACTCTTTTGATGCATCTAAAGGCCTCTTAACTTCAACTCCATCATTCGGTTAATTCATACTGTTTGCGATTCTGTTGCCCCACCGCGGTCGCCTAGTGGCTAAGGTACTCGGCTGCTTACCCGCAAGTCGAGGGATTGAATCCCGACTGCGGCGGCTGCATTTTTGATAGAGGCGAAAATGCTGTAGGCTCGTGTACTCAGATTTGGCCGCACATTTATTAAGGACCCTACGTGGTCAAAATTTTCTGGAGCCCTCCGCTATGGTGTCTCTCATAATCATATGGTGGTTTTGGTACATTAAACCTCACATATCAATCATTTTTGCGATTGTATACCAGAAAATATCTGCTGCTTTTTCACTTCCATTTAAAAACTTAGGTGCTTAATATAATCTTAAGTCTAAAGATGAAAAATAAGTTTTTCAGGCCTTCAAGGAAGAAGGCGTTGCTAATAAACTAACGTTCAAAACAAAGCACTCATAGTAAACCGTGATGTTTCTCAAATGGTAGAGCTTTGTGCTCAAAGCAAAAATAGCAACGAAGCAGATGGCAATTAATGATTTCTTCAAAAAGTCTAATCTGCAGTAAATGGCAGATGACCTTGGGGACTTTATATTTCTGCTTTCTGTTCGTTGCATGCAGTTAGGGTGTAAAAACGCTTTAAAAATTTGTTAAATTTGATAAATATCAATGCCTGATCATAATGTGTGGCGTCACGTTACCCACAGTCATATATCAAAGGACCATTTGTGTTTCATATAACGAGAGTCGACTGTATGTTTACGACAGCACTGAATGTGTTTTTCATGATAGTGTCCTTGTAGAAAGATTTCTCTATGCCCGACCAGTCTCAAATACGCCATGCACTTTGTTAAGCCTACTCTAAAAACTTCTTTAGTTTCAACAAAGCAATGTGCACTTGAAAGTGGTCCCATGCAAGGATGCATGCAGCGAACAGCAGTAGGGCGCCAGTGAAGCACTTGTGTTGTTGCCTATAAAGTTTGTGCACTGCCCTTAAAACCAGATGCACTGCCAAGCTTATGGCAGAAGGCATTCATCGTATTAAGGTTGTCGGTGGTAGGTAATACTGATTGATGCTTTTGTCAATGGCCACTCTCCGGCCTTAATTTCTTTATAGGCTCGTGCAAATAGTGATTTTGGTTGAGTAGTTTCTAATCAAATTCGAATAGTATACACGACACCAAGAAAAATGGGCATATTTATTATAACCTAACGGTTAGCACAGTACAGTTGACTCCCATTCATTCGAAGTTAATGGGAATCGCAAAAACGTCCAATTAAATGAATTTCCAATCTACGATAAATCACAAAAAAATGGCATCTTTATTATGTTCAAAGCCAACAGTTCTTTAGAAAAAGTAGTCAGTCATCTTAGTCTGATTCTGTTTGCTAATTCTAACACTGGGAAACAAGTCTTCAATGTCGCTTTGATGAATGCTTTCATGGGGCTGAACAATCTGCACAATCTCACTGTCTATCAATGCACCGCATGTTTCGACTGTGCTGTCCACGGCGACATAATCTTCAAAGCAGGAGTCACCGAGAGCAGTGTTGAAACTGCTGTCGTCGAGCTGACTTCGCATTTCTACCGGCGGACAAGAAGAAGCCTCTCCCGTAGAATTTGCCGCGAAATTACAAGCCCTAAAGCAGTTGGCGATGGTCTCATTTTTCATGCACACGCTAGCATGTGGATGGCACTGATTAAACATTGATGCAAGCTATAAGGCTTTCGCTGCAACGACCTCGCCACTGAGAGCAAATTTGTTGTTGCGTGCTTCTCTGATCCAAATCAGCAGCACCTTCTCCAAATCTGGGTAGGCGCTGGTGCGCATTCGCTTCCGTGACATCTTAAGGGGAGATGCGCGTCGAAAAATCGCGTTTTTCGCGGAATTTTTCAGTTTTGAGATTTTACCTGTAAAATTATCTTTGTATATTCAGCTACAACTCCGCAAAAGATCAAGGCAAAGTTCGAACGATAATTTAGTAAAAATTCTATTTTATTCAGCCACGGTGGCTCGAGAAAGTGCTAGTTTCGTCGCAAATCAGCAACTTTCGATCGTCTCCATCTCGAGAATGCGGCGTCTCCCGCCATTGCTGTTTGCTTGGAGAGGTTGAGAAAGCCTTCGTTTAGCCTACAGCACCTCCCTCAGTTTCGCATTTTGGCCCAAAGTAATAAAAAAAAGGCACGTTTTGGCGCCTGTTCAAGCGTTTCTACTGGACATTTAAATCACGTGGTGCTCTAGCGAGGCCGCCATTGGCCTACACGGAGACGTTGCTGCGGCGAAGCACCGAAGCCTGCATCCGTCCTCAACTGTGTACGGCGACTCGATCGAACTCTGTGGCCCTTTTCCTGCGTTTTTTCAGTTATTTCGTAATGAACTAACCGAAAAAGCGCGATTTCCGAGCTCGGAAGGCTCGGGCGAAGATCTAGTACCGAGTGCGGCGTCGTAAACCTCTACGGAAAGTGACAGCGGGAAGCAGCCGCCCGACGCCTCCGGCTAGCCCTAACCAGCACAACGACATCTCGGACGAAATCGACGCCGCGCTGAACTTTGTGAGCGCTTCGGAGGTGAAGATTAGACTCTTCGAGAACGATAGAGCAGCAAGCGATCGGAACTCTGCGAGTGCTGTGATATGCGATATCAGTGCGCTTACGGTGCTGATAAGTGGAGCTGCTTGCCCTGCGTGCCACACTTGTACCCTCGCGGTACGTGAACCGGTCGAAAAACGGAAGGGTCTCTCGGCGTTTCTTGAGTTGCATTGTGCGAACAGTGAGTGCCCTGAATCGGTACTTTCTTCTGTGCACACCTCGAGCCGTGTTGTGCCTGGTGAGCTTGCGAACGGTGCGAGCGGAAGCCGGGAATATCGGAGTGGGAGCTCCCGCGACAGCTTCGCCGTGAACGTCAAGGCAGTGGTAGCTGCGCGCGCGATTGGCATCGGGCACGAACAGCTTTCACGTTTTTGCGCCATTCTTGGCTTGCCGACGCCGTTACATCACAAGAACTTTATTGCGATCGGCAAGAAAGTTCATGCTGCGGCCATGAAAGCCGTGGAGGAAAACATGGAGAAAGCGAAAGTTCACACGAAAGAGATGGTCGGCAGCAGTGATGTTGGGCAAACGTATGCTGAGGGGCAAATGTATGGGCCAAGGGAGTTCTGAACAGCTGTGCTGTGTTTGAGACATATTGCTCTATATTTGCAAGAAATTTCATGTGCTTTCGTCATGTTTTTGAAAAATACAGATGTTTGAAACTTTCAAAAGCATTTTTCTCCATTTGTACTTTTCAGCATTTTTTACGTTTTGTGCACCACATTTCAGGTACTTCAAATGGTCGATCTGGATGAAATTTTGCACACAACCTCTTCAAAGTGTGTAGAATGTCGATATCTATATGCATTTTAAATATCTCTTGTACATTTTTTGAAAACAATTAAAATGTTGACTCACAGCACACAAAGTATGTACTTTTGGTATTCCTGATTTTTTTTAGAAATGTAGAAATTATTTGAATAAATTTTAAGTAGTATCTAACATACTACTTTACCTAACCAGCAAAATGAGCTATTGCAGACTTCTCTAAACAAAAATTTATTATGAAAAAAGATGTGCACAAAAAGCCCTATATTTTTCTCTTGAGAGGTGTCTCGCACAAAAACTAATAAAGCTACATAAGAACTAAGCACATATTTGGAACCAGCGTTACAAACTCAGTCTATGACCAAAGTTTCATAACTTTAGGTATAATATTAAAGAAAAATTGTTTTCGAGGAGCATCTCCCCTTAAACTTTTCATTTCCAAAAGCATTCATTATTGAATGCTTATTTTTCATAAAATTCGAAAGCGTGTTGGGGAGGGTTGCTTAATGTTGTACTTCCGTGCAATGTCTTGCTTCGCAGTGCCTCTCTTCTTTTAAGACTTTGACTTTCGTCGCCAGATCCAGCTTTCTGTACGAGCCGCGTGTTGCCATTATTCAACGTCGCGACCAGCCGAACACGGCAAAATGTGGAAAATACCTGCGACGCTCCGCTGATACACAGTCAACGAAACACAAGGACAGAGAGACTGAGACAATGGGCCGAATAGTACGACGTTCGACACGCCGGCGCTGACTGAATGATCCTGCCGCCTCATGCACTGTGGCACTCCGTGCAGCGGCGATGGCGACAACAGTGCGTTGTGGGCAGCTACGATGGTGACAACACCAGTGAGGTAGCTGTTCTGGCAGTTGAAAAATTGCACATTTTATTGAAAAGCACAGTTGCCTCGAGGCTGTAGATAGAAAAATATCTTCGAATTAATCGATATTATGGGCTTTCAAATTAGAATTATCGAGCATTTTTTTCTATAGGGTTGCATACAAAACTGGTAGGATTACCTCTCGACTTCTAATTGACTGAATATTCCAATTAAGCGACTTCTAATTATCGGGAGTCAACTATTTTTAAAAATTGATCTACGCAAATGTTTTTTTTTTTTTTAAATAAAGTCTAAACAATTTTGAGTAGTAGCAGGACTTGACCTTTAAAATATGTAACATTTAAAAATTCACTACATTTAGAGCATAAAAATCGTCGTAACAAGCTTTTAAGCTTAAAAAAAGGATGAATCGGTTTGAAGGTAATATGTTAATTTAACAGGGTTCTGCAACACTTTCTTCAAGTAGCCATGGAATGAATTAACTAAAGAAGCTTATTGCCCGCCGCAAAATGTTTAGTATCAGTATAGTATGAGCAGTATAGTATAGTATAGTATGAGCAAAGATTTATTGCACAGTGCAATTGCATTCTCTTTCTCGTCTTGACGAAGGAGCTAGAAACTAACATGGCACGGGGGGGGGGGGGGGGGGGGTTACATGTTCCTCGTGGTCTTTATTTTTTATTTTTTTTTTAATATGCAGCCATTCAGTGTGATCGTACACATAGGCGTGCATTAGCAGCGGCCCCAGTAACGACCGAGCTCGCTATGCTCAATTCAACCAATGCCTGTGACAAGTGATTTTTGAGCTTTTAGTGTCATTTGCCGAGGTAATAGAGCAATTTTCATTGCGTTCATTGCGAATACTTTGAAGTTTTCAATAATTTAAATTCAAATTGAAGCAAATTTGAATACTCCACTAGTCGTTCAAATATTTGAAGCATTCGAATATTCGCACAAGCCTATTCTTTTTCTGCACTAATTTTTAAAGGTATGCTCATGATAGCGTTCGTCAGAATCTTTGGTTAACCAGTCTCTGCAATCACCAAAAAAGCAGAAAGACCTTTTGTGCCACATTGTGGCTTCTTCTACCGAAAGAGTCGAGAAGCGCAGCTACCTTTTCTGAGACACGAAGTGATCACTCCATGAAGCGCAGTCGAGTTCCTCCATAACAATGTCCGCTGCAACGAAATCCTCGCCACAACAAATAATTTTTGATTTCCCGTCAGCTGACTATAGAAAACGATGCAAAAAATGGGATACTTTCACTTTAACAAAGTTTTCACGAGTACTACCACATAAGGAAAAGGAATCTGCCTTGCATTGCCACGAAATTCCGCTTCCAACTCTGCCATTTCTCATTGGCTCAAGGCTTCCTGAACAGTGCAGCCGCATCGCAAGACCGGGTCTTCATTGGAAGCACGCTTTCTGCTACCACACGCTCATCTTGTTAAATGTTTCGCCATTGAGATGCTCGGCGACAGATAGGCTATCCACCACGATGCTGCCTGCCGGTGGGTATTGTGTAAGTGTGGATGCACCATTTTTATATGCGGGGGGGGGGGGGGGCAGAGATAGGGGTCGAATGTCGTTTTGTACCCTGTATGCTATGGGGGAAAAAGTTTTGGGAGGGGGGGAAGCAGCCGATTGATGCCGCCACCAGTCATCCTTGTATTTCCAGTTCTTTGCGTCAAATGCATCACCATATTGTACAGAAACAGTAGCCCCTTCATATATTGGCGATGCTTCACCGCATTACACTTTGGCAGTACAGCAAAGCTAACTTGGAGAATCCGCATTGGTCGCAAACAGATCGACTCCCATTAGTGATGGCTCAAGCCGGCGAGATGATTAACATGGCAGTGGTAGTGCCTTCAGTTAATGCCATCTTGGACATGCAGTTTCAGCACAGAATCTTATTTAAAAAATTAATTTTGCATAGTTTCAGTGTCTGATACTTCCGACACTTCTGAAACACGTTGGCTTTAAGGAGCCTGTGGTAGTGCTGCGAAAGCATACAAGTCTTCAATCATGTTTTTCTAGTGCGGCTTTTCACTGTGTCGGTTTTAAACGGCCTCTAAACCACCCAGGGGTCGAAATTCTTTTTTTTTTTTTTTTTGAGTGAATTGTGCACGACGAACACGAAGCCCTGAGAATTTTTCGAAGCGGTGCTGTAATAGCGGAGTTTTAGATGTGTTTGGTTATCGAAACCGCAACGATCACTCCTTTTGCTCTCTCCTGCTCTACTATTCCAAAGCCGGTTTGCGCTCTTGCCAAGCGCCCTTCCCATTCTCGCACGGCATACGTCATCGCTGGCACACTGCTTGAAACACCTTCTACTTCCTGTTGCCGCGACTCCGTCAACTGCACGCTTGTTGGCGAACCATGGCTGCCACGCGGGCCCTAGCTTATACAAATTGTGCCGGTATGTACCCTGTGTAGAGTGCACGCCTTCAAAGGGTCTCCAACACGATGGACTCGCACGCACGCACGTGGGCAACACGGCGGACAACGAGCAGTGCGGACAGCTGCTTGCAGAATAACCATAAGTCGTAGGCTCTTGCCTGACTAATCACAGCATATTCGAACGGCGCACCAGAGATATTCGTACAGTGCATTACGCGTAGGCCGGAAATAAAGGAGGGAATGTTTCTCTAAATTCGTGGTGCGCTGGCAGCTTTTTGCGCTGCCACATGTAGAATCGTTGATCGGGACGGCATTTAGCACATGATGCTCGTGTTTAGTTGAAATGGTTTAAAAATATTGGAGGTGGTTTAGAGGTTTCGTAAACCAACTCAAGTGGGAGAAAAAGTTAATAATTAGTTTGGCTAAGCAATGAATTAGTTTGTGATTTCTTCCTGTGCTTTGTCTTAACGAGACTGGGACAAGACAAGATGAGACAGTAAGTAAATGCAATATCTGAGAAAATTCATTTGCAACATTTGATGGGAGCTTTGGCTACCATGTGATATGGAGCAGAAATTGGGTGTGTTTTGGGGATTCATGAGACATGTCTATAACTCCCTGTGGGATCTCTCGAAGCAGAGTATCCTTACTTTCTCACTGGCAGATTTGAAATCATTAAATGTTACTGCTGGCTCGACAATTTCGATGGCCACTCTGTTACGGCCCATGCAAACTTTCGTTAGAGTGGTTAATATGCTACTCACTAAAACGTTATTAATTTGCAAAGTATCAATGCAGGCTCATCCTTAGGACTTTTGCTATGACTCGCGTTACAGACAGGTAGATGGCAATTTTCTCTTTCATAACCCTTCCTCCACCTCGCAACATTTCACAAAACTGATTTGGTAAAATACATGTGCATTCTATAGTCCATAATTTTGTAATAAAAGTATTGTTTTCAAATATGGATCACACTGACATTAGCAAAGAAAATACCAGCGAAGGGTTGGGGCTCACGCTGGAGGCTGTTGATGACGTGAGAAGGCGCGGCACACGGTTTGGAGTGGGAACGGCTGCAGCACCGGCCTCATCTTGGTGCGACATATTTCCGGACACTTGGCCCAAGCGGCGACCTGAACGTAGCTCCAAGGGGTAGAGTGGTCGAGAGGATGGCGGGAGACCTAACAGCACGCTCCACCACGTATGAAGTCTTGGTTTGGATTACTTTTATTAGGCCCGAGGAACCAGCAGCCGACAGCTATGATGAATGAGCCAAGATGATGATGCTACGCGACAACGATGAGGATGCATGAGCCACACATGATAATGATGATAATGTACCGGTGAAGAGGATGCGTATACTAAATGCCCACAATATATATACAGTTCACGTCTGATTTCCCGGACACCCGAAATTCCAGACATGCCCGATTTCCCGGACTCATCTGTGGCACCGCCAAGTTCCCCGTAAAGTCAGTGTATTACAAAGTCTGAAATTCCGGACGCTTATTGCCGAAAAATGCCCACAATATATATACAGTTCACGTCTGATTTCCCGGACACCCGAAATTCCAGACATGCCCGATTTCCCGGACTCATCTGTGGCACCGCCAAGTTCCCCGTAAAGTCAATGTATTACAAAGTCTGAAATTCCGGGCGCTTATTGCCTTCGGCATCTGATTTCTCGGACTTTTTACTGTTAACCGCCCCTAAAGTCACCACGACGATGCCATTTTGGTTGTTTTCATATCCTCGCGCCGCCAACCACTGCACCACGCCGCGGCTGTCGTAACCTCGAAATTGCATGTGTCAATCTGTTGCCAGCTGTTGCTTAGCCAAGCCAAACCTCACTGTGTTCGTTCACGTGTTGTTTTGTCAGCTCTGTGCTTGTGTCTGCGGTTGATTGTTTGCTGCTGCACGCTATCTTCAATGAGCACGTTTCCCGACCTTCAGCATCTACAGAGTTTCTAGCTGTTTCGTGCTGTGCTTTTTGTCGAGCAATGGCACCAACTACCGTAATTACTCGAATCTAACGCGCACCTTTTTTCCGGTTAAGCGAGTTCATAAATCGCATGCACGTTAGAATTGAGTACTAACAAAAACATTACGGTCAATCTATTGCCATCGGCAAATCCAAAATGGCCGCCCCCTACGTGCGTCGGCATGGCGCGTCGGCCATTTCTGCCTACGTGTTTCCCATGTGCGGCACTTCGTACGTGTGCTGAGGAGTTCGTCATCTAGTAGTGCATTAGCATCGACGGCGTGGAAGGGCCGGACTCCAAAAACTCGAGTGCACCACGATGCCGCTTTTAAAAGAAAAGTCATCGCGTGTGCAGAAACGGACGGAAATCGGGCCGCGTCGCAGTCGTTCGGACTTCCCGAAACGTGTGTGCGGGACCGGCGGAAACAAAAGCAGAAGATTGTCGACAGCAAAGCTTCACGCAAAGGCTTCAGTGGACCACAGCAGGGTCGGTTTCCGCAAATTAAAGAGCTGCTCGGCGAGTATGTGCTTGAGCAGCGAGCGGCTTGTGACGACAGAACTGCTCCAAGTGCGGGCTATGCAATTAGTCTTAGAAAAAGGTCTAATGCGGAGCCAGTTTAAAGCGAGCAGGTGCTGGCTAACTAACTTTATAAAGAGGAAAGGCTTTTCCCTCCGAAGGGGAACATACATATGCGAAAAGTTTTGCGGAGGAGTACGATGAAAAGCTTCACAGTTTTCAGAGGTTCGTCCTAAACTTGCGGCGCAACAACAGCTACCTGCTTGGGCAAATCGGGAATGCCGATCAGACGCCTCTTTACTTCGCCATGCCTGGCACCACAACCGTCGAGAAGAAGGGGGCGAAGCAAGTTCGCGTGCTGACATCGGTCCACGGTAAAACTACAGTGACGGCAATACTCTGTTACACGTCAGATGGGCACAAGCTTCGCCCGTACCTCTTATTTAAATGGAAGACTCTCCCGAAGGGAGTCGTTTTTTCGTGTGGTGTGATCGTGAGGGACAGCGAGAAAAATGGGTGTGCGTTGCAATCGATGTCTTACCTTTTTTTTTTTTCCGCGGTGGAAATCGGGTGCGCGTCACAATCGAGGGCGCGCTAGAATCGAGTAAATACGGTACTCCTTCGTCTTTGTCCACGCCTTCGAAGCACACAAAGCCTCCTCGTGGGCTCACGATAGGAAAAGCTATGTTGTTGACCTCAGGTCTGCCGTCGGCATGCTAGCGGAATCGTGGAAAGCGGTTACGCAAGAGACTGTGCGGAACTTTTGTCGCCGCGTGGGCTTCACACACGACGTCAAGACGGCCGTGTCACTTTAAGTGGGCAGCGTGTGGGACGAACTGGCATCTGCGGAGGTTGCCTTCGACAATCTGCGTGCTGCCGGCAGTTCAATTCCAGCCGGGATAACCTTCGAGGGCTTCGCCGACACTGGCAAAGACCTCAAGCTATGTGCAAACTTGACCAATGACGAAATCATTTCTCAAGTTACGGAGGATTCAGACTACTCAGACTCCGAGAACGAAGAGCCATCTCCTACACAGTCAACACGAGCACTGATGACACTGTCATCGGTGTACAACGGCAACATGAGGTTGACTGAAATTGAGGCAGGCATGATCGCGAGCAAGCGGAACGCCGTGCAAAAGGAAATAGGCGACTTCTTTGTGCCCAAGTGCTGACCTATAAGGTAGCGCCGGCCACGTATGTGTGTGTATATATATATATCTATATATATAAACCGCTCTTTTCAGAGCCACCTAAACGATGCATTGGCTGAATTGCAATGGGAATCTTGTACTCCGGCCGTTACCCTCTTCATCAGCGAAAAATACCTACATTAAAGGTGCCTTTTCATGTATTCGTTATTCCGGACTGCCCGATTTTCCGGACGTTTTGGCGGTCCCTTGAGGTTCCGGGAAATCGGACGTCGACTGTATGTGAGCCTGAAATGGACTTGAGCTCGTTTACAGTGGCGAGGACAGGTACATCATGGTTCTGTGGAAAGACCCTCATCTTTTCCTAGGTTACAGCTAACTAAGAACTTGCCGAGGAGAGCTTCCTTTCGCTGCGTCATTTGTTTTTCACAATGATAACACGAAACTGCTACGAATGCAACTGCTTTACTTTCGTTAAAAAGAAAATTTGAGCCATTCGACTCGGGGAAAATTTGTGACCAGTGAGGCTCTTTTGCACACAACTAGACGTGACCCAGAATTTCGAGCCATAGCCAATTGCACACCTTACAACTAAATCCTAAATGTCTATCGAGAAAGTCTTAGAAATTTAGCACATGCTCCTTTAAACTTTTCACTTGTGGGCTTCCACTTTGTCTCTCATAATCATATGGTTGTTTTAGGACATGAAATTTCATCATCATCATCATTATTATTATCATTATTTTAATAATTAAACTTTTCTGTGTGAACATGTCTTTTTGCCGACACATGTTCATTTATTTATTTATTTATTTATTTTGAGGGAGGGGGTAGCCACATACAGGGTGTTCAACTTTTGTGTCTTTCCATCCTCATATTGAGCGGACCAGTAGTGAGTCGTCAAGTCAGGTTTGCCCAAGTCTGGGGTGCGTATGTTCATGCTTAATAGCAAAAAGAATGCCCTAGCCATATAGCTTTGCTGTAAAGCTTTGTTTTATTATTACTGTGGTGTTTATGCTGAAAGTGAAGACGCAATAGTGAAATTTTTGGGATTCGTTTACAAGGCTAGTTACAGATGGCATCAGAAAGAGCTTTTTTTCTGTTTGATGACCCGTTATCTTTGCTGTTTGGCTAGAGCCAGCAATAACTATAGAAGCTCTTTGCTTATTAAACACCCAACATTATGCTCCATTTGCTTTAGGCTATACTGAGTTACTGTCTCACTTTCTTGAGTATGCTTGGGTCAGCTGCCTTCATTTACCCAGCAATCTGGCCATCACAGCAAGGACCAACCAGCAACTAACTACGAATCATGTGAACTCTGTGAACCTGCCTGCATGCCAACAACATTGTTGTGATGTACCCCTATACCTGAAGAAAATGACTGCGATGTGGCATGCAAGTGCATGTTTTCTTTGCAAAGCAATAACTGTTATTAATAATGGCATTAAAGCCTCCACATCTGCCGTGTAGGTTTGAACCAGCACTTTCGTGAGTTTATTACGACCTTAAAGGCAGCTTTGCTGAACCCGCACTTTTGCGAGTTTATTACGACCCTAAAGGTAGCTTTGCTGCAGTAGTATAGTGTGCTGCGGTGAAGCATAGGGAAGATACGAAGCGGTTACTGTAACGACACAGTGCATCCCTATGTTGGAAAGAGCGTTTTCTCGAGTCAATAAATTTGCTGTCATAGCAGTCTGAAAGGCAGCTTCGCCACAATGCGAGTCTGGTAGAACGAAGCATATTGAATATCTGAAGGGGCGACTACCAAGTTGACTGCATTAGTATTTGGGAAGTTTGAATACTTCAGATGTCAAATTCCAACGTGAGTGGAATAGCAAACTTATTTGAGAAATATTTTGAAAGTTCAATTATTGTCTCACCTCTGCTCTAAATATAAAAAGGCCTCTGGGTGCGTTGTCGTGATGCTTACGGCATCTTTATGCTTCCGCACAGTACCAGCTGATAAACAGGCAGGGCTGGCAGCCTGTGAACTGGGGAGCCTAAAGGCAAAGCCTGCTGATATGTTGCTGGCATTTCATTAACTAAACCTTTTTGTCCCCATCTTCCATCTGTGCTCTCAATGCCATTCCACATTTATCTCCCCCGCACTGTCTCGTGTTTTCTGATCGCATGCTTCTATGCTTGTAAAACCTTATGTATTATTGCGACCAAAACAGCGAGATGAAAAAAATTTCCCCTCCCAGGATATCACAGGGTTCTATGTGCTTTCACTGGAATACCTGGTGGCATAATCTGCTAGCCTGTCACATTACTTGCCATAAAGAACATGCTAAAACAGGATACCTGGGTTTTGAAATCATAGTACTGTCATTTTGTTTGCATGGCAAGAAAAAATTATTCTGTAAAGTTTAGTGTTCTAAGGTTCCTAGTAATAATATTTTTTGTGTTGGAACTATGAGCACTGTGTGCGGGATGTCAAGATTGTCCGTTAATGTAGTACTTGTAGCAGCAATGTTTTGCTGTACATCTGTATACATATGTAAAGACACTGTATATCAGAATGAGACAGGCTTACAAAGAGAGCACTGCCACGTAAGCTAGATCTGAGATAGTGCCACCTTCCATATTCCATCATGAACACTGTTTACCTGTCTGCCTTTCACATAACTGTTTTAGCCATAGTGTCTGACATTTCTCTCAATTTCAAAATGTCATGTCTGCCTTCCACATAACTGTTTTAGCCATAGTGTCTGACGTTCCTCTCAATCTCAAAATGTCAACTTGGTTTAGTTCGTGCTTATCCATTTCCTAAAGAAAAATGGGGCACAAAAAAAAAACGGTAAGAGAAGACACCCAGCGCTTCGTGTCGTCCCTTTCTTTCTTGTCTATGTCGACTATGGTGGAACATTGGTTATGGTGCTCAGCTACTCGTTCGAAGGTCGTGGTATCAGTCCCGGCCACGGCATTCACATTTCGGTGAAGGCGAAATTGCAGAAGCTCGTGTACCGTGCGATGTCACTGCATGTTAAAGAATACCTGATTGTTTATACCTCCAGGGCCCCCCTCTACAGCGTCTCTCATAATCATATTGCAGTTTTGGGAAGTAAAGCCGCACATATTATCTTTACCTATTTCTTGTTTTTCTGTGCTTTGGGTTTTTTTTTTTTTTTTCTCAGGAAATCAGTGCACACAGTCTCTCTGCCATCAGCGTACTGATTCTTTTTGAGAGTGAATTTCAGGGAATGTGTTAAAATGCGTTCGTACGTCCCTTCTTGTCACTAACCTCTGTTTGTGCCTATCTTGCCGGCTACCTTCTAATGGCTGCCGGCCACTCCCTGTTTGCGTTGCGCTGTTGCTGCTGCAGCTCTGTGCTTTCGCTCCTACCTCTGGTGCAGAACCTGAAAGTTGTAAGTCTGCTGACGGCTCTGACAGCAACCCGGCTGCATCCAGTGTGAACAGCCAGCAACTGCAGACCAACCTCAACACCATCACGGCTGCTTTCCAGAAGCATGAAACTCTCAGCATTGCCCAGCTAGCCAATTTGCTTAATATTAAGGTGAGCTTGTCGCTTGGCACAGCCCGCTGATTTAGAGGTAGAAATTCGACTGTCGTCATTCTTAAGGCTGCCAACACTTACTAATGAGTCCCATCAGACCCACATTGTGGAGCCCAATGTTGCAGGCCATATCACGGAATTTAATTCCCACTCAAATGAAATCTGGCCAAGGAAGATAAATCTGCACCATCTTTGATTACATCTCTGGTGAAAGGTATTATGATGCCAATATTCAGTATAAGGAGGACACAAGGATTGGGCCATGTCCTAAAAAAATTTCTCTGGTTCTCAATATGCACAGTTTTCTTGTAGGTACTACACCTAACAGAATGGCAGCCCCACTACTACGCAGCAACCTTGTAGAATGTTTGATGGTTTTGTTGACATAACACATCGCAGTGTGCGTCTCACGCATCATTCTTGTGTTAGAAGTGCTTGCTGTGGAGTGCCTGCATGCAATGACAGCTACGAGCAGCACAGTTGAGCCATATTGCCTCATAAAATCGCCAGCCACTATAAGACAGTCAGCACTCTGTGGAGCTGCGGTGTGTCGAAAACGTGCCATAAATAAGCTCCATGTGACTTCTACTTTACTGCAGCAGCTCTCAATGAGTAGTTCCAGGCGGTCTTGACAGAATCTCTGTAGCTTCTCGGTAACTAGTTCATCAGCTCAACAAACCGCACAGTACGCTGCCGTGCATGTGACATGACTTTGTAACTTTGAAATCACAGGAATGTGTGAAGAATAAAAACCTCAACAAGTTTTGGCAATTGAGGTGTAGTTCTTCAGTCAAATGCAATTACCTGACGTCAGAGCTTGGATTGACTAGCATGTTTTGCTGCTGGCAGCATTGCTTGCAGTCACCAAACAGTCGTTTGCACACTGGAAATAAAGGAGATTTATCCATAAGCAAGCGCTGTTCTAAACCGAGTTGGATTGAAATCGTCATTGCATTGTGTAAAGGGGGCAGACTGGTCTTAGACATTTTTTGGTTATTCAGTGATATTGATCAAAGTGCACAGGATTATTCAGTTCTTTTCTGCTGATCTCAAATATTTAATTAGTTTTCCCATAACTCATCTTGTTCATGATATAACTTAAGTTCACACCCTATTGTTTAAGGTCATCATATAAAAAAAAGTGCTTGATTAAATGTGATATTTAAGATGTGCCAACATAGACTAATGACTATAGATTGAAAGTATGCAAGAGTTTTTTGTTTTTGAGCCTTTCTTGGTCTTTTTACAGCAAAATGAACTATCCGTTTTCAAAAGCAGTTGAAATTTTGTTACAATTTTGATGAGTAAATTATTGAAAATGCTTGTGCTCTAAATTCTGCTCCCATACTTGCATTTTACACACATACAGGTTTCCATTGCAAAAAATAATTATTGTTGTACCTGCCCTAGCTTTAGAGGTATCGAGGCCTCAAAATTGAACAATTGTAAGTTTACTTTCATGAGAAAAATGGAAAAAACTGAGAAAACACAGCTTCTTCAAAAAGCAACAATCATGGTGCGCATGTTTTGCAATCCTCATAAAGGTGCTCATAAATTCGTAGCAGAGCTTCGAACACAGGTGTCTGCAAATTATAAAGAAGCCTCGAAGTCGGTTACCCATTTTTTTGCAGGTTCTGCATATTAACAGCACCAAGAATCTGCACAGTTATAAAGATATTACAAAAAAATTCCCACTTCCTGGTGTGTGAAAATTTGCAGAGAGATGGTAAAATACTTGCAGAAACCAGAGATGTCAATTTTAAAAAATGATTTCTTTTTGTCACTTTTTCGTCCCAAAGACCAGTCTGCCCCCTTAAAGTATAATTGTATCCGGCATCTTCAAGAACTGTTTAGTGACAAAATATCATGTGACAGCTATAGCTACTTTGAGAATAGTCTATACCGGTTTTCCTTTTGTTCAACCTGCCTCCTTCCTGCCTTTGATAAAAATGTACAACGAACACCTGTGTGCTTGTATCTGGGTGCACTAGAAAGAATCACAGGGAGTCGAAATTTTAATTTCTGGATCCCTTCGCTACATCGTGCTTCATAATCGTAGATTCGGCGCATGAAACCCACTTAATTGTGCCTTGACCATGGGACCAGCAGCAGGTCACGCTTAAGCAATCCTATGTGTCCATTTACTTGTCCACATCAATGCTCTTTAAAAAGCCTTAGCTCAAATTAGATTCCGAGACAGTTGATCCCTAAGATCAATTTCAGTTGAGTTAGCTGATTTCAAGTTTGATAAAAATTAGTGATTAGGAAACAGTTATAATTGAGAGCTTGTGAAGTTTGTTTTGTTTTTTGTTTTTTTTTTCACTTGCTGAAGATCGCTAAGATATTTGGGGTGATTAATGTTAAATGTGAAAAATTTACTAGCATTGCATTTTATTACCCTTTTATATTTTCACTTACATTCCTGGTTAAGCTTCAAGCCATAAACAACTGGTTGCCTCCACACAGTTCAGGACACTTCTATTTTGACCTCCCCTTGCACTGTTTGCTCATTAAGAAAGGAAAGTTAGGCTTGTTCAAATAGATAAACAGTTATGGAAACTGCTCTTTAGAGCATATAAAATGGACATATAGTGTATGTGAATTTGTAGCTTGCAGTAAGACATCATTGATACGTACCTACTTTGAATGCACTAACAGTTCTAACGTAGTTGAGATGAATTCCCAGCCGTATCACTTTGAGCCTAATGTGTTAGCTCACTGCTTAATAATGGCTCGTGCCATGCCTATCGGTTATTGGCTGCAACAATCACTTTTTCTCAACTCTGCTTGCCATCTCGTGAACGCCACAGTGTGCTGCAAAAGGTCTTCACTGTAGGGATTGGTGAATATTGAAAAGGTTCTGAATATTTGTCAAATATTGCATTTGTAATATTCGTATTCGATTTCATAACCGCATACTTGAAAATTTCGAATATTCGAACTAACTTGAATATTCTTTGAATATTCTATCTTCACAAATATTCGTTCATATATGTCACTGTAAAGAGCTTCCGATCTTGTGCATTTGCGATGAGAACATAAACAGTAGTTTATGCTCTACAGTTACAATGACTTCGGTGCGAGTGCGATGATGCCTGCATGGGAATTCACGGGAGCGTGATGGCGCTATTTTTGAGAGTGGCTGCAGGTCATTGCGACAAACCTACCAATAATAAACATCTCTAACAACCTAAATTATGCCTGTTCGGCAGTACGTGTGTCTTAGTGGTTTAGCACTGTTACAGTTCGTGTAAGCACACAGACACACCACGCTATCCGCAGCTGCACCCATGTGCGCGGGACCATTTCAATGAATGATTATCGCTCGTGGGAACGAAGGCAACTTTTTTCATCGCATTGGCTTGACAAAATATCTCTCGCACCTTTGCGCGGTCCTATGCAGAGCGAGCACAAAGAAAAAAAAGTGTCTGCGCAAGGGCAAATGCACGGGAACATTCCAGGGAGCGGCGCTCCCGGAGTGAGCTTAAAAGGCCAGGCTTCGTGTGCAACTAGCTAGGGGTGCGCTTAGCTTGACGTAAGATGGTAACGCAATTCAAATGTGGCAGCTCCAATTTACACTAATGAATAGCCGTACAAACGCGCACGTGTCGAAGTCCGACAAGTCATCCGTCAGCTGTGACACTATTTAAGCATGTATTCCCTTCATAGTTCCGAAATGGTTTCATAAGGCCATGCTCTTTTTGGTAATGTTACAATGACATCATCACATGTAGTTATCAGTTGCTAACGTCGACGCACGTTAGGTGACGGGCAGAAATTCGTGGTAGGGAGTGCGTAGATTTTCTTTATTCCCGAGAGCGCCTTTGGGATTCCGTCGTACACGCATCGCGCGGCAGAATGTCCTGCAAGCAATCCTCCCTAACACCGTCACTCCGATATTGCTCTTCTGCCAAAGTCAGTTTCCTGCAGTCGCAGCCATTGCGCAGAAAGGGGTCGTGATGCGACAAAAGAGTGCCCTCGCCATTGGAGTTTTTGCTTCATAATTAAAAACGCGTAGTTGGGGAGTCTTTCTATCACACATCAGTAATTGTCTATCTCAAGCGCTTACGCAACGCAGCTCACCTCGCATTATCGCAGCATGACTGGTACACCTTGGTCACGATCGTGCAGCTATCGGTGTGACAGAGCACTCTTGATCGGAAAATGGTGAGTGCACAGTTTTCGAGAAAGAGAACAAAAGCAAGTTAGATAACCATGGCTGTGTATTTGAGACCCCTCAAATCACTTCTAATATTTGCTTTAGTGGCCTGACCGGTGAGAACAGGGGAGAAAATTAAAAAAGAAAAGGGTAAAATCTGGAGTCTTACAAGCCAGAACTGATAGCTTGGGAACCTGGACGAATCGTGTTAATAATTGCTTAGATTTGTAACCGTGACATTTCATCTCATCAGGGTACGGTTGAGGAATCAAACGAGTGGCCTCATGCACACTGTAGTCATGATGGCAGGTAAAAAAAAGCTGCTTTTTTAATCTTTTTTTTCTATTTATATATGCTACTGCATTAAAAAAAGATGCAAAAAATTTTAAACATGTGAATTGGATGCAAGGCATTACAGTCACAAGCTCAACTATTAGTCATATGCTTCCTGGCAAGTGCAGATGGTCTTTTTTTTTTTGTAATAACAGACTAGAATGGCCAACAAGTGTACGGTTCTCAACACAAAACTATGATTGAGTAAAAAAATTTTAGTGAAAAATATTGAACCTCTTTATTATTCAATATTCAATTCGTTTCCAAAGCTATGTATTCGTATTCGAAAATTTTGATATTCCCACACCCCTAGTTTTCAAAAGCCTTTTGGGTTACTGCAGAGACCAGACAATGTGTCCGACTTCTGCAGAATTGTGACGCTTATAGGGATAATAGTCAGAATAGAATGAAAGCAAAATGGCAGCCGCCAAGGTACTCGTCGGTGTGTTATAGAAATAGCTCAGTTTCAATAATTTGCTGACAATGGGGTTTTACATTATATAAAACGTTTATTTACAACTTTGCTAGTGAGCCCTTACATTGCTTCTTCATCCACCGAGTCACCCCGCACTCCCGTTAGCCACGCCATCTAGCAAGGGGAAGTCATCCTGTTCCCCGAAATTGCAAGTGTCAGTCAGAGACCCCGCGATTGTTCAGGGAGCAAGAAGATCTTTAAAACAGTATGACTTGTCATTTACATCCTTTTCACAAATGAAAAGGAAGGAATTAAGGAAGGAAGGAACAAGCAGCAAGACAGGGAGGGTAACCAGTTCTTAGACCGGCCGGCTACCATGAGCTGGGGAAAGGGGCAGCTGTCAGCTTGGCTGCATTCGTCTGCTGGTTTTTGTCAAGATTGTGTTTAGCACAGGAGAAGGACGTGCACCAAGCATGCGAAATAACTTTTCCTGGTGTGAGCATTCAGAATAAAAGCTGCACATCACTAACTGACCTTTTCAAGGGAACAAATACTGACGGGGTGCGAAAAAGGTTTTGTGGAAGCAAAAATTTCGTTGTACTTAAATCGAAAAAATATAGCTGATCTGAGCTAGCAAAACAAAGGAACGCTTATTCTCAAAATTGAAAAAGTTTTCGCTGCTTCCTATTCCTTTTCACAGCGTCATGACCCGATTGTCATCCATGCATAGCGAGGCCATGGTGGAAAGCACACTGAAACAATGCCTACAGCCGCTTTCGTGAACGAACCAAACAGTTGCATTAACACATTAGCACCAACAGCTGTCAAAGTGTATCCGACAACACCGAGATGGAGGCAAGGTATCGTGGAGCGGCGACTTTGGTATCGCAAATATCGCAAGTAGGCAAGGTATCGTGGAGCGGCGACTATCGTGGAGCGGCAAGGTATCGTGGAGCGGGAACACTGGCCAAGCTCCAACAAAATGATAAGCAACGGCATCGAAAAGGCGTCGTTCCGCGTTTGCACCAACCAGCTGCATGAACGAAACCATAAACTCAGCTTCAGCTTTGGATCGGCTGCAGCTCAAAAGCAGGGCAGTCTCGTTGCCATCGCTATTGAGCAATGGCGGCGCTCATGCTGGCTGAATAGTGGTGGGATAGTGGCCAGAAAGGTATTCCTAGTGTTGTTAACAAGCGCCTTCCCAAGCGGCGGCGGAGAAATCGGATTCTATGCACCGCGGCGCTGTTTGTTGCTGGCGCACTGGCGAGTGACAGAGGAGGTGGATGACGGGGTGCAGTTCGCGGCAGTGAAACTACCCCGCCGCAAAACTGCTTTCCGAAACATATTAACCGTAGATATTATCGCTAATTATTTTTGCAGCAGGGATAGAAGAAAATAAATATAATTTTTACTATTCATTTAGCCTTCTACAGATGCACAAACTAGGAGTTCGACGTATTTTTGCCGCTTGCACACAATTTTAGTTAAGTCTTAGGATGGCATCGGCCTCACAATGCAGTTTTACCAGTGCTTTCCTCCTCCCCCCACCCCTAATCAAGGTGGATATTTCAGCTGACAAAGGCTGGAATGGTCAACGAGTAACTGCCAGACTAATAAAGCACCAACAAAGACAAAAAGTATGCAACTGAGTATGCACCCTTTTTTCTTAGAGCTGTCTGTAGCAATTGTTGTTAATTTAGTAAACATACCCGCTTTATTGTGCTCTCTATGTACGCAGAAAGCAGCCGCGACAAAGTTTCTTGAAAATCCGCGTGTCATTTGCTTAGGTGTGTGCAGATGGAAGGGGGGCGGGCAGCCACTTTAAGAGAGGGGGGTGAGGGGGCATTAAGCTGCTGCGATGAACCTCTGCCCTCCTCCAAGGTGGAGGTGGATGTTTCAGCTGGCAAATGCTAGAATGGCCATAGTAACTGCCAGACGGATAAAGCAACAAAGGGGGAAAAAGTACACAGGCAATTAACAGGCCGCACTTTTTTTTTTTTGTTCAACTGAGTTGTTTGTGCCAATCGTTAATTATGGAAATGCATCAACTTTGTTGTGCTATTCTGCGTACGCACAAAACAGCAGCGAGAAAGTTCTTTGAAGACCAGTATATGAAGCTTAGGTTGTACGTGGAAGTGGGGTGGGACAGCCGCCGTTACAGGGGGGGATGGGTCTTGTTGGAATTTTGATTTTGTATTTGCAAAGTCTAGTTGCAGATAGGGGAACTGAGAAATCGGTTTGCATCCAACTATTGCTTGAGATATGTAGCAGTGCACTTGACGTTGTAAACGATTGTCTACTTGGGAGGACAGATAGTAACCGTGGAGCCAAACCAGGATATTGAAGTAACTAGAAATATAATAGGGTGGAGCACATTCGGCAAGCATTCTGAAATCATGACTCGTAGACTGCCACTATCTCTCATGAGGAAGGTATATAACAGCTGGATCTTGCCGGTGCTTACCTACGGAGCAAAAACCTGGATGCTTACAAAGACAGCTCAGCTTAAATTGAAGACGACACAGCGAGCGATGGAAAGGAAGATGATAGGTGCAGTGCTGATCCAACTGTGCCAATAGCGTCATTTTGCTACAATTCCATATCCATGCGCCTTGCTGCGCACATTCGAGTACAGCTTGCGCAAACTGCACCAAAGTTCACCCGTTTATGGCCCAAAACTACTTCTGATCGCAACAAACACAACTAGAGCTTTTTTTTTTTTTTTATAGTGCAACTGCTAATCAAAGTATTTGCGCCGCAGCGTGTGTCCCCGTTGTTGAAAGTTTAGCGCGCCGTCGATAGCGTCTCATATTTATTACGGAACTGGTGACAATGGGTAAAAAAGTGGCTTTTCTTTTTTCCCGTTCACGAGTCACTTCAAATATCGTAATGTAGTCACCGTGAACACTGGGCAACAGCTGCACTGTGCTATAAACGGCCTATTCACGCAAATTAAGATTTGGCTGTGCAACATTTGGTTTGGTATTTCGAAAAAAAGTAGTGCCTCTTAATCGCTTGGCACAACGTTCTGGTATGCCTATCGTAAAGTTAAGCCTAAATATCCACATAGAGCGCGTCAGGCACGATGTGGTGCAACTGCTGCTCGTGAATGTTGAACGGCTCGTCACATATCTTGATCGTGAAACCGACAAATTGTGGGGGCTAGCCAGTGCACACAGAAATTGAGCCGCGAAGTCGGCCACAAATAAAGAACAATTGCTTTGACGCCTTCTTAACACCGTCATAGCAATCAGCAATGACGTCAGTCAACCCCACACCCCCCATAAAAAGGGGTCAATTTCACCGCGAGGGTGAAGCAATGAATGCGATAAAAACAAATTGCAATGTTGTAATTTGTAAACAAGTTGCAAGCCCACCCTGACGGCATATGTAGGTCAAGGATTCGTGAACACGTGGCGACGCAAAATCCACTATTTCGATTAACGGACTCCTCTCTTTCATGGCTGACTTGAATAAATGCATCCCCCCTTTCATGTTTAGATTGATCACTCACCCCGGCCCCTCCGTACCAGCAGTGTACATCATGCCCGTTTCATTTTTAGAATACTTTTTTTTTTTTTTTGAAGCTGGAAATTGGGAAGTGTGGCGCTCGAAGTCCTGTTAATTGAAAGAACAATGTCCCTCATTGCTCACACCTCAAGCAATTATTGAATTGGGTGGCACATCATCCACAAGTTGGGGTAATTGCTGGATTGCTGGTTTTCTTTGCCAATTAGGTTTCTTTTCTTTTTTTTTTTTTTTGAATGACCTTAGAAACCTGTCATAATGCAGAGACAGTATGCGCCATGCTTACCTTGTCACTAACATGTGCAAACTCTCTTGTCACTAACGCTTCACTTTTGCACATCACACACCTTGTGCAGTGCACTGAAACCATGATGTGACACTTTTGTGTTAAAAACCTGATCAATGGCAGCATTTTGAGCTTGCACACTAATTGAAATATTCACCAAAATTTGGACATGTTTTGCAATAAATTATCCTAAATTCTGTTTTGTTTGCTCCAAAAATTGCTCCAAATTGTAAATTGGCTGGATCACCACTGTAGGTGTAACCTTAACCCTTTCAGCCCTGCATTTTTTATTTTAGTCAGATACTCTTGTGCGCATTTTTCTCGTAGTTAGGACCTCAGAATACCACAAACAAAAAATTGAGCCACTGGTACAAGTATTTTTGGATTAATTAATGTGGCATCAAATTAGGTAATTAGGCTCCTGTGAATGGAAAATGAAAAAAGTGGCTTATTTTTTTCTGCCAATCGATGGTGCACACAAAATGGAAACCAACGTCTTAGTTTTCAGCCTTATACTCACTGAAACAGCTTTGGTACGTCATCCCGAAAATGGCGCTTACCCGCCTCAACTTACGCACCTCGGCTTCACGGAAGACCTCGGTCACGCTTCTTCTTCTTTGTGGCTGCTACCTCCACAAACGTGCCGCTATATTGGTGTCAATTGCAGTGGGCATCATTGAAGAACTATGCCCCCAAGAATGAGCAGTATTGGTTACATTTCCGAGATACTATGGGAAAATTTGTGCGGTGGTGTCAATTGACACCGCCAGGGCCGAAAGGGTTAAGAGACAAGAAGAAAGCAGAGTGGATTAGGGAACAAACCAGGGTTAAGGATATCATAATTGAAATCAAGAAGAGGAAATGGACCTGGGCCGGGCATGCAGCACGTAGGCAGGATAACCATTGGTCATTAAGGGTAACTGACAAGATTATCACAGAAGGCAATTGGGTGAGCGGGAGACAGAAAGTTAGGTGGGCAGATTAGGAAGTTTGCAAGTATAAAGTGGCAGCAGCAAGCACAGGGCTGAGTTGACTGGTGGAACATGGGAGAGGCCTTCGGCCTGCAGAAGGTGTAGTCAGGTTAATGCTGATGATGGTCTCTTTATCTCCACATCTCTACCACCATGAAGACGCATGCTTGTGTCATGGCTCGAACAACTTTCTGCAGTTGAGACATGTGAAGGCCAGTCGCACCATGCCGTGTCAACTGTTCCCCTCATTCTCTGCATCCGCGCTGCGACGCATGCTTGGTCGATTTTGGAAGTTTAGGGTTCGCCATCTGTCCGTTGCCTTTTTGCTGTTCCCTTGCGATGGGCTACAATAATTATGTTGATGGCGAAATTCATGCTTCATGTTATAAAGTTGAAAGCTGAAACTGTGCCACCGCCAAGCATTTCAGGGTGAAGTTCAACGTGGGACGATTGTGCGCGATCTGTACGGGAGCAAGCAGATCTTGCTGTTGATGAAGGCCTTTCAATTATGTGCGAACGCTAGGTCCTCCGATATCATGCTGTTGTAGGACCTAGTGCCTTCGGCTAATATTGAGAAGACCTTTAAAAAAAAGTGGGGCATTTGAACGCACTCGACGTAATGGTTGTGACAGTGGCTGCAAAGACGATTCTCACACGGACCTCTCGATCAGCAATTCAGACTAGACTGTGTGTTACCACATCTGACTTGTCAAAGTACATGCTAATTCTGTTAAAATAAGCAAGCACACTTCGTATGTGCTCCAAATTATTATTACATTTAATGTATATGCTGTATATACTGTGCACGTTAGGACTAATGCACGTTAGTTTATATGCATTCGTGAAATTCCTGCGTATTTGCACACCCCCTTCTCAGCCCCAAAATTGCGACCGAAAGTGCACAAATTATGTGAGTAAATAAGGTAGTATACATTCACAGGGGCTATTTCCTTGCCATTGTGCCCTGTTGAAAAATCTTACACAATACAAAAAATTTTGAATGTGTTAGGTTTAGTGGCACTGGTGCTTTTGTGTTTAGTGGCACTGTTTCTTTTAGTAGTAACTGTTCGATACTGTTCTGTGTTTACACTTTGCAGGTTGATGCCTCTACAAGGCAGCTTCTAGAAAACCTCAACATGCAGCTGCTGCTGGCGGCGGCTGCCAAGCAGGCCCAGAAGGTGCAGATGGCCAGTCATCAGAACAGGCAAATGCAGCAGCCGCAGCAGCAACTGCCTCCACCCCTTCAGCAGCAACAAGCAGTCCCATTGCAGCACACCCAGTCAGCAGCAGCACAGCAGCAGCCATCTCCGCAGGCTCTCATCTCGTCTTCCAGGCCTCAAGTGGATGTGTCAAAAGTTGACCACATGGGTGGGAGCTTGGGGCATCCCAATGAGGGAGGTGGTCGCCTGGCGCACCCACCACCAGCACCAGGGGTGTCGCCCCCCCATTCGTCGTCCCGCAGGCCACCACCTCCCCACCTTGTGGAATCTCCCACGCATGCCAGGTGGAGGGGGAACGAGTCAGCCCCTCCTGGCGGTGCCTCAAGGCCATCTGTGCCACAACAGTCAGTTCCACCTGCCTCTGGTGAGACTACAACTGTGCTGCCTCACCCTCATGTAGAATTTCCGGTGGATCGGTATCGTATACATAGAGTTGATGTGCCTTTACGTGTGGCACACAGAGATAAGACAACGGTGGCTAGTTGGCCTGCCAACACAGTGTCTTTGGTAAATGCAAGAAGAAGTCTGGGCTTCTTCAGGGAGACTGAGAAAGCATGTTAAAAGAAAGATTGAACATGCACTATTAAGTAGCTTAAGCTTGTGTATTTGCAAAATATTTGTCTTACAGAAGCACCACTATCAATCATGTGCTTCTGTAAACTTCTGAGCCTCAGAGCTTTGTTGGCTGTTGCCATGCTTATTAAAAATAAGCTGCCTTGCTTATTAAAAATAAGCTTGCAAAGGCACCTAGAGCTGTGCAGCAGGAAACTTAATACTACTCTCTCCATTTAGTAAACGGTTCATTACCTTCTGTCGGTGCCCCAACACTACACAGATGCTGGCAAGGTAGAGGCTCTTCCACCTGATAGGGAGACACAGAAAGCAGTTCGGCCTGACATGCAGTGACTCCACGGGACATTCTGGTAATAGAGAAGTTCTCACAGCTGTGGTGCTCACACCCATGAGCCTGCCCGCAAGAGTTCACGCAAATCGCTGTTAAGTGTTGCTTGGCTTATTACAGTGTAGACCACTTATAACGTAACCACTAATAGTGCAGGAGCGGTTGCAACATGGTATTTTTTTTTCCCCGACTCATTCACTCTCCTACAGAGCACTTTGTGGTATGTGGAGAGACGCTAAAAGTTGTGAAGGAATTTGTCTACTTGGGACAGGCAGTAACTGTAGAGCCGAACCATGACAGTTAAATAACTCAAAGAATAAAGATGGGGGTGGATCACATCTGGCAAGCATTCTCAAATCATGAATGGTAATGTGCCGGTAACCCTCACGAGGAAGGTATATAACAGCTGCATCTTGCCGTCAGTTACCTAGGGGGCAGGTACCTGGGGGCTTACAAAGAGAGTTCAGCCTAAATTGAGGACAACGCAGTGAGTGATGGGGAAAAAAAAAAATGATAGATTTAACCTTAAGAGACAAAAAGAAAGCAGAGTGAGTCGGGGAACAAACCGAGGTTAATATCATAGTTCAAATCAAGAAACAGTGGACATGCGCCGGGCACGTATGACGTAGGCAGAATTTGCTAGTCATTGAGGGTAACTGACTGGATTCCCAGAGAAGCCAAACGCACGAAAGGGAGAAAGTTGTGTGGGCCGATGAGATTAAAGGGAGAGACTGGTCTTAAAAATTAAATTATTATTATTACAGATTGTTTAATGAAGGTATGTATATGTTTCTTTCTCCTGTTTTCAAAAATGTATTTAGTTCTATTGTACCTCAATTAGTTGTCATATTATCAGACAATAAGAGAAGCGTAGTTAAGTCATTTCTTACGGGGTGATTAAGGCACTTTCCCTCGATATTTTTAGTTAAGTTTAAGATGCAGCTCTAGCCAAAGGTTTGCCATATGGAGCTATGCTATCTTTAATGATGCTGATATCCATCATCATATCAAAATTTACAATTGTGTTGATGCTCCATAATTCTGAAGTGTAATTCGCTCACATTATTGTTCACACAATTTTATATGTTCGACATAACCATAAAAAAGATAGCATAGCTCCACAGTTTTGATTCTTTGCGAGTTAAACGGTATAACATTTATTAAAGTTGGCTTACAAAAACATAATGACAAGTACCTTAAAGCTACTCGGGCTGCAAAAATTTCTAAGAGGAATCTTCAACAATAAATTTCATTTGGGTGTTCCTTATTTGTTTCTCTGCTAAACAAAGCATAAAGCGCCTTATTTCATCTAAGGAATCTATTTTTTTTTTTTTAGCGTGGAAAGCAAGATCAGAGCCCCACCATGGCAAGTAGTTTGGACACGGGTTTTAAAAGCCGAAAAATCGTCAAAAAGTTGATTTTTTGGAAATGGCAGTTTTGCTATTTCCATCCAATATTCTACCATTTCGCCAAGTTTTATGCAGTTTGAAACGATATCTTAGCCGTAATATCAATTTTAGCACCAGTGCCAGCTAAATATGAGCCAAGAATTTGGTAAATAAAGCGCCTTTTCCGTGACACGCGACGGCCGTCATATTTGTCCGACAGCCGCGAATCATATATCGTTTGAAAGCGCAGCCTCTCGTCTTGATTTTCGCGCCATTTTCGGCTCCGAGCGCGCGTTGGCTGTGAAGATATCCCGATTCAAAAAGAAGTCCCAACACGCGCAGTAATTGGCCAGTTACGGCACGTGACCCGCAGCGGGTCACGCCATTGGCCTGACAGGCATCGTCTGCATCACTCCGCGGCGACTGTGCGCACACCGTACGCGTCAACTGGTTTTCGCACGTGAGCAACGATGTCGACGCCGTCGCCGAAGTTCGCTACGAAGTACAAATTCGGAACAAAAAGGAAGAGGAAGACTCCGTACAACTTCCAGAAATGCGCTGCTGTGCCACCACCAGTTCCTGACCATGCGGAGAACGGCGTGCTTCCCGAGTCGAGCGGCGCCGATGCGGGCGTGTTAGGCCTAGTCCCCCAAAGCGCTCTTGACAACCGCCGCGGGTCTTCGTCGTCGTTTCGGCACGACACTGCAATGTTGCAGCCAGAAGATTTGCGGCGTATAGAGAGTGAAGCTCAAGAAAAACTTAATGTACTTGCTTCAACTCCTGCTACTGCCCGAAAATCTGACTTTTTGGATCGTGATGACGCTGCCACACAAGCTAGCAACGATCTCGCTACAAGTTTTTTCATCGCTAGTTACGACTCGATGAACGCGCTGCTGGCGTCTACCAGTTGCAAGTGTACAATTTGTGGTGGTAACCTCACGGTGCGAAAAGGTGAGCGGGATTTTGGCCTTGCTGTGAAGTTTGTTGCCGAATGTGCGATCTGCGGCGATAATGTGCAGGGATGGAGCTCGCCGCGCGTGAGCGGCAAAGCAAAGCTCAGGCCTTTTGTCATAAACATCCTTGCGGAGCGTGCAATGCAGAGCACCGGAAACGGGCAAACCGCAATGAACGACATTTTTGCGGCGATGAACATTTCGGAGAGAGGAATGCACAATAAAACATGGCAGGGACACTTGAAAACGAAACTCGTCCCCGCGGCAACCGATGGGGCAGAAAAGTTGATGGGGACATGTGCACAATTAGTGCGCGATTTGTACCGTGACCTAAATATAAACAGCCCGGACAACATCGCTATATCGTTCGATGGCACATGGATGACGCGCGGCCACTCGTCTCATATCGGCGTCGGCACCGTAATTGAGCTCTACACAGGATTTGTGCTCGATTATGTAGTGCTCAGCAATTTCTGTGCTGGGTGCGCACGGGCACCAAAAGAAGTTGACCCTGCCTACCAGGCTTGGAAGGAGGCACACGCATGCCAGAAAAACACGGACAAAAAAGCTGGGGAGATGGAGGTGGAAGCGGCACTGATCCTCTTCCAAAGATCGCTGCAGAAGCATAAGCTGCGGTACACGACCTTGTTGTCGGATGGTGACAGCCGCGCTTACCTTGCTCTTCAAGATGCGAAAGTCTATGGATACATACCCGTGGACAAGGAAGATTGTGTTAACCACATTCACAAGAGAATGGGCACAGCACTGCGAAATCTAGTTTCCAAGCAGAAGTCCTCTGGTACAGAGAGTCTCGGTGGGAAAGGAAAGCTGACTGGTGAGCTTATCACCAAGCTCAGCAGCTACTATGGCTGGGCCTTGAAATCGCACAAAGGTGATGTCAAGGCCATGCATAAAGCAGTCATGGCCACATACTACCACATCACCTCAAACGATGTCACTTCTAACCACACTCTCTGTCCAGAGGGCCCAGATTCATGGTGCCGCCAAAACGCAGCAAAGGCCAAAGGTGAGCCTGCTCCAAAACACCGCCACAATCTGCCACCCCATGTATGTGAGGCGCTTCTTCCAGTTTACAGACGTTTGTCTGATGAATCGCTTCTTCGGCGATGCCTAAGAGGGAAGACCCAAAATAACAACGAGTGTCTCCACTCAATTATTTGGGCACTGGCGCCGAAGGAGAAACATGCATCATTGTTTGCTGTGCAAGCTGCTGTGGCAGAGGCTGTAATGAAGTTCAATTCTGGGTATGAAAAAGCTTCTACAGCCATACTTCAAGAACTTCAGCTAAACCCTGGCCAACAGTTGACCAAGCGCATGAGTGAAAAAGATCGCCACCGTGCTGAAGCATGCGCACGCAAGCATGCTTCTGCAGAAAACTTGCAGCGTGTGCTACGAAAACAACACCGAAATGACTCTAAACAGACAGACTATGTTCCTGGAGGGTACTGATGCTAGGCCATTTGTGAACATTGTAAATAGTTTGTGATTTTCTGTATTAAAATATGAGCCTATTTTGTTTTTTGACGTTTTCTCAGAATGTCATTTTCGATGTTTTTGAAACTTGCCAAAGCGATATCTTGGTCTTGAGGTCACATAGAGCCACAATTCTTGTGGTGGCATGTAGCTACATATGTCTCCTACACAAATGTAGGAACAGATTTTTCAATCTAGTCTTTCTAAATTTTTATTCTTGGTACTAATTTAATCGCTTGATAGAGATATCTGGAGATTAAACTTCAAATTGCTATAAAACTGGTAATACTTGTAATATTAAAAAAGTAATCCTACATTTGTGTTAATTACACTTCATAGTATCTAGCCATATGTCAATTTAATATTCTGGCCAATAATTGCCTTTCCATTGTTCTGATAAACAATATAGGATTAATTTTAATTATCTCTGCAACTGGCCAACCAATTTCAAAAGCAATTATATTTTTGAAATCAGCTTGAAAAACTCTGTCTGGGTTACAATTTTCATTGAATTTGGTCAAGAAATATAAAAAAAAAATTTAAAACCCTCTTCCCCCCTTAAGGATGGGGGGGGGGGGGTCATGAAAAGACCATGGTGTATGAGACTAAAGCCAGTGCTTCCTCGTAAATTCATTAGAACTCGATTCGCATTAATTAGCCACCTGAATGTTGGGTATCATGTTGCCCTGTTTAATAGGTCGCTAAGAGCTGAGCGTCGCTTACGCTCAGCCACGCGTGGAGGTAGCTACAACCCAACACAGTGTGGGGTGCTCAAGGAAATGCATAGATTTCGCATTTCTGCCACACGTTTACAAAATCTCGCATAACACGATTCATTTTCGCCCTACGCTTAATCGCCGTTGTAAGCGGAGCGTGACATGCACTCTTTTCGGCTGCTCGTGCGATCATTCTGCACACGAAGCTGATCTTAAACAAAAAAGTGAGTATAAAAGTCTTGACAGTGCGGAAAGGAATTGATAACATGGAGTATAGGTTGCACCCCATAGAGTTCCGAAAGCCCAATTTTACCTGGTAACATTTCCAACTGTACTCGAAAGCTAAATTTCAGGTTAAATAGTGTTCATATATAGACACCAATGTGCAAACTAGGCATTTATAGGCACTTACAGGAATTTAGGCACAAATGTCATATATAGACATTTACAGGCACTATAAAAGCTCTTGTAATCTTCTAATTCGTGCTCACATATTCAAGTGGCACAATAGGAATGCAGTCAACGAAATAGGCAGTTGCCTATAATACGGTCTCTAGTTATGATGACTTATGAAGTTATTACAGGGTTCGTACAGGTCCTTGAAACACTTGAAAATTCTTGAATTGGAAAATGCATTTTCAAGCCTCTTGAAAGTCGAGGAATTTTTCGGCATCCTTGAAAATTCTTGAATTTCCTGAGCAGTGCACTCTCATATCGGCATCGCGACCTCCTAAGTGTGGTACATCGGTGTGTCAACCTGTCAAACTTCCCATTTCCGAAGCAGTAATGCTATGTGGGTGCACATGATCTCGTTTTGCAAAAGTGCATGTGAAAAAAAGTTAGCTTGTGGCGAGGGTGAAGCAGTGAATGTGATAGCAAGAAATTAGAATGTCACTTGAAGAAGGGCAAGCAAGCCCATACAAGCAACGCGCCGCTCAAGCACGAAGGACGCACGAAAAGAAAGCGCACAGGACGAGTGCTGATGAACGACTGTCACAGCTCGACACTGGAAGCGTGCTGCTTGAACAAACCAAGAAGGGTGCCAGAAAAGAACACACATGTATCCACAGGATGAGTGTAAGTTAACCACTGTCACAGTTGTTACTTCTTGGTTGTTGAGCAACGTGCTGCGAGGGTCAACTGTGCACAAGCCGACGCTCTTGATGGGGTGGTGCCATCAAATTTCAAGGCTATAGCAAGCACGGTGTTGGTTTAAGAATATATTTTCAGTCACTTCCCAAGTGCACCTAAATGCCCGATCTTTTAATCAAGGGCCATCGCGAGCACGTCCAACACTGGCGTAGCTCTATAGGAAGGGCAACGAAAGTTCTAGTGATGTTACACCAAATCTGTAGTCGGCTAAGTGACCTCCGGACTTTCGCCCCGTACATACCGGCAAAGCATTGCGGCTGCTGCAGGTAGCGGCAAGTTTGTTGTATAGGTGCTTGTGTGGCTTGTGCGTGCGAGAGCTGACAATACTCAGCATGATGCGTGCAAAGCTTTGTGATTGTGTGACTAAGTCAGCTACACTGCTACGTATCTGCCCAACTCGGTCCCCACAACCAGAAACTGAAAATTGTCCGCATCGAAAAGGCGACAAATTATATAGCGAGACTATATGAATCTTGATGCACGCATCGTGCTTATTGGAGCTATAATTAAAGATTGCAGCAAATAGCGCGCAAGCCACAAATATTGTGGCCTTTAGGGACGACTACACAGGCGCATTGAAACCCATCAGCGAGTGACTTTCCAACATGGCATCGTGCCCTCTCCCTATGGAGAGTGTGGGAGAGGGTGCGAGAAGTTATTAAGACTACACTCTTTTTTTTATGATTGCGATATTCATGTATTTATTGTAAGTGCAGTAATATTGGTCATTTTTGAAAATTTTGGAGTGAAAAATTCCAATTTAGCATGCCGCTTTAAGTCCTTGAAAAACTTGCAACAGGTCCTGGAAAGTCCTTGAATATACTTGAATTTTTGCTTTGGAAACCTGTACGAACCCTGTGTTAGTAAAGGTTGGCAGTTACACTCTAAACCTTGTTAGGGCGTACTCACTTTATACGTTCTAACAGTTAAAACGTAGTTGCGGTGAATCTTCAACCGAGTCTCATAGAGACTAATGCCTTCACGGACTGCTTAAACCATAGTAGTTATTATGCCTGCCAGTTAGTACATGCAACTGCATATCGCGATAACATTGTTTGCTGTCAAAGGTTACTGCACCGCTGAACTAGCAGATGTCACAACGTGTCGCAAACGGTTTTCTTTCACTTAGAAAAGTGCGAAAATTGGCCTTTTCAGTATTTTGACTTTCGCGCGATTGTGGTGATGCCTTTGTAGATAGTTGCACGGGAAAAAACGAAGGCAAGGTAGCAAGCACCAACAAACGTGCCAGTATGTTCTATCGCTGACGAAAAGCCTTATCACAGCAAGCATCCCGAGCTACCGTATTTACTCGGAAATTGGTCGGGCACGAATATAAGTAGACCCCTGCTTATAGTGATCTGCAAGAGGAAAAATATTCGAATGTAGGTTGCTCCGCTGCCGATCGCTGGGCCACGAAAGGAACGACGCCGACATTTGCACGCAAACAGACGGTCCCGCTGCTTTCGTCAACCCCTAATCAATGTCTTATTTACAAAGAACTCGCGCTGCACGGCACAATTGCTCGAGTCCTCGGTAAAAAGTATCACTTGGCACTTGAAGTCACCTGTGTAGCTCTGCCGACATGACATCGTCGCAACTGCTGACAAATAAGTGGTGGTGGTGGTGGTTAAAAGGTGTCAAATTTTTGTGGCCCGGTAGGGAGAACGGTGCAGCATCTAAAGCAAATGCGAACTGTTACTCCGTCATGCGGATCGTACAATGAACCAAGTGTGAGGCGGCGACGGTGAGGTTTCAGGCCAGTGGCAGTGCGGCTGCACACTGGAAGGCAGTACCGGAAGCGCGGCTACCGGGCTGGGGACTTCAAAGCCAGTACAGTCGCCGACCGATTTTTCGGACCTGGCGGGGACCGAAAAAAAGTACGCAAAATCGAACAGTCCGAAAAATTCGTTTTCGCCAAAAATCTGAAGTTTATTGCATCAGGCAGGTTTAAAAAAGTCCTTGATGCTGCCTTGCCTCAAACTACGCTTGGAGGCAATTTGGTTTGCCCGTATTTGCGCTAAGGTGACATCGTCGCCGTAAACGCTCGACAAAATTGTCACCGCATTGGCGATTTCCGCCGCCGACGGCTGCGGGCGGTCGTCGTTGTCGTCATCCGAGCCGCTCTCCAGCTCCGGGACAACCTGGCGAAGAATTTCGTCGTCAGTGGCCTCCGCGCACGAAACAATGTCGTCTCTCTATTAGCTTGATTATGGCAGCTTTCTTCTCCATCGTCAGGGTCGTATACTTCCCACGCTTTTTTACACCACCTGGCTCCCACGATGGCACAGATGGCGGAGCCATGGCACAGAGAACACAAAATTCGATGCCGCAGATAGCCGCTGCGAAGCACACAACGTCTCGACGCTACGCGACACAACACGTGCAGAATGGCCACTGAAAAAAGCTGCAACGACAATAAAAGAATCCTTCTTTCGCCTCCTCCCCGTGCGATGTGATGACGATAGTGCTGACCGAAGACGAAAAAACGGCATTCATCACCGCGTCTTTTAAAAAGCAAACACAGCCTCCGAAACTTAAAATATGGCGTGCGCATTCCAATCTCGGAGGCAGGAAAGGCATCTGAAGACCAAGCTTAGCCAAGCCGACGGAAAATCCAACATGGCGGCGTTCACAATCGCTTGGGGCGTGGCACAAAACGAGAGATTTAGTCCGAAAAATCGAACTTTCAGGGGCAAATTCGTCCGTAAAATCAGTCGAAACAATGCATTAGCTCTATGGGATCCCTGACGGTCCATTTATAAAGTCCGGAATATCCAACAAGTCCGAATTTTTGGAGTCCGGAAAATCGGTCGGCGACTGTACTTAGGGAAATCATAGGTTTTACCCAAACACTGTGGAGCAGCTGCATTTGGCGGGGGCGGTACGCGGCTACCGCATAAATAACTTTTTATGAATTACATAGGTAGTCGTAAAGGAGGAGGGGTCTTTATTTGAGATTTTAAGGTATATAACGTGTATGCAGCAAAAACCACTTGAATAACAGCAGGCCGCGGCATTTGAACAACATAAGCTTGGCGCTCTTGGTTGGTTTGGCTGATCGAGATTCTTTGGTCACGAATATAGCTCGATAGCTGATTTTGACAACATTTTGAAGGAAAAGTTTAACCTATATTTGTATAAATACGACTACAGGAACAGGCTGGGCCTACGATCGCTGCCACCTCGTTGAGTGGGGCCGTGTTCAAGCGGAAAGCATTTTGCAGAAGCGCAAACAGCTCGCAATCACGGAGTTTGGCGCTGCTGATTGAGGGCACCTAGAATAGCAACCTTCCAGGATTGACCCTAACATGTGCACGGTACAGCAAACCTAGCACTATTGTAACTGTACTGCACATTATTATTAAGCACTGCACTAAATATGCCTCAGTCAGCTACCAAAACTGCTTGAGCATCGCGGTGGGCACATCGCTGGCAAAAATCTGCAGCGTTAACTCATCAGACTACTTGCCGTATATGTGCATGGTCTAAAGCAGAGGTAGTATATTCTACAGCAAAGGGATCGGCAGTCACGGCCTGTGCCGAGTAGGCGATGTGTTGCACGCATTTAGCCAGTAGGTTATAGGGCTCTCTGAAACCGTATCGCATTTTAAAAAAACTTAGTTTTCGCCTAGAAGCAGACTACGGAACACATCGAGGACACCTGATTATATCTGTTTTGACACTACATCCCACGACGTATCCCAGACACCACAGCATTTTTGGAATGCTCCTAAGCGTTGCCATTGCGTTCTATTGGGACTGTTGTGCGAGAGTGACAGAATCTTTTCTGTAGTCGCATGGATAATTGGACTAGTTGGTATTAATTCATCTTGAGACTGGAGAAGGTGCGCACACAAAAGGACACAAGAAGGAAACGCTACACACACAAAATGGGGCACAAGGAGGTGCCCGTGGTGTTAGCATTTTTGTCTTGTGTCCTTATTTGTGTGTGTGCCTTATCCAGTCTTTTCTGCATTTTGGCAAAAAGAAAAAAAAAATTACTTGACGGTGGTGGGCACTTTAAGCGACATTTGCTGTGACTCTGTATTTATTCGTTTGTTTGCGACGATGGCACATGTTAGGGAATGCAAATTTGTAGGTGGTAGTTAGTGTGTAGTTATGCCATCCTTCCTGGCAGGTATGTATTAACGATGTTTCACTATAATTGAAGTTCAGTCGCTGCTGCCACAGAATGTGCAGAAATCTTGCTTATTTAGATATTGGCTCATGAAACATTATTTAGATATTGGCTCATGAAACAGTAGCTACTAAACAACTTACTTAAAGCAGTAGGTCTTTTTCAATAGCAAATGTTAAGATATATGTGATGCGACTGAGTTTTAAGTGCCATTGGTTTGTGGTTGCAGACATCCGTGGGCTGCCGACTCTGTCCCTCCACATGGATGACACTCATGGTGACCGTGCCCCTCCCGTGCTTTCGCGGCGTCTTGAGGGCTCCAGCATGCACCGTGGAAGGCCACCATCACCTCCTATGCCTGTGCTTGGCCGGGGGGCAGGAGATGCCACTTCGAGCCATAGGAGAGGACCACCCGATGACACTTCGCCGCCTTTTGATTCCGTGGGTCTGTCTGGCATGAGCTCTGTCATTGCTCAACAACAGAGCTACACCACTTCAGGCGTCAAGGCTGCATTGGCACAGCTGCTGGAAGCACAGGGCTTTCGCGTAAAGAAACCCGGCAGCCATTCAGGTATCCCCGCTTCTCCTCCCCCTCCCATTCCTTCTTCGTCACACCAGCGCCACCACCACCCTGATCAGGGCTTTGACCAACATGTGCGGGAAGAGGGAAGCAATGTTGGGTTTAGAGGGTCGAGAGGTTATGAGTTGTCAGAGTATAAGCGGTCCTATCATGGCGGGCTTGAGTCTCGCGCTGGCAGAGATTACTACATCTCACCCCATGCAATGGTTGATGCACGCGCTTCACTTTTGGACTGCTCTCCACCATCCATGGGGCAGCAACATCGGCACAGCTTGCTGAGGACATCACCATCTTCAAATGTGCCTGAGGTGTCACCACCGGAAGCCTACCCTTCCAGGATGGAAGCATCATCCTACAGGGGAGGGCCACTCAGAGGAACTCCACCGGCAGACTACAGAGGTAGCAGCCACAGGCCATTCCGCTAAAGGCACGGATCTCGAGTTTCGTGTTGTGATGAAGAGCTGTCAGTGTTTTAAGGCACAATCCGCAGGTTTAGATGCTTTCTTTTGTGAGCCTCCGCCCTGCACCCTGTATACTCACATATGCATCCACTCCGAGAATTGTGCACACTTTAGTGCCAAAAGAGTGTGTTGCATAAGGTGGCCTCCTTTCCTTCTTTGAAGGTCACTGCCTAGCAAAAAAAAAAAAAAGCGTAACCTTCTATTCCCTAGAACAGATAAGGGAACTCGTAAACTCTGCTGACCATGTTCCTCTTTTCTTTTAAGATACGAGGGTGTGCATTATTTTCCTCCACAGCCTATCTGGTGTGCTTTTCTGGCACAACAGTTCTGGCCAAAAGGTGGTTGTATGTATCGATGGGGCCAGCCTTCCTATTTACTTGGCCTAAGGATCATAGTAGGACTGCTTTTCATGCTGCTGCTGCTTCTACTGATCATGTTGAGGGTGACATCAGGGGGACTGCAAAGTGGCAGTTCCATATTCTTGGCATTCCCCTCATGTTTATGTGTTTATTTCCATGTGCATTGTACATATGTATATAGCGAATTGTTGTGCTTTTTCAGCGTGACTGGACACTGTTTCTATATTTTTGTGTGTGGGACAGGAACAGTAAATGCCCAAAGGACAGCCTGATTACCAAGCTTTAAATGTGTGCTTTTTTTAAAGGCACAGTTGTTCTTTCATCCCTGTGAAAACAATGATGTGGTGAAGTTTACCTACAGAAAGGACACGCCAAATCAAAGTGCCTCTTCCAAAAGCCACAGGGTGGAGGAAAGAAACTAAATAGGTGGCGTTCAGGATTCAAGGCCTCGACCATGATGCATAGTTGTCCCTAGGAGAGCATGCTGACGAGCATGTTGATTGTAGAGGTGCTTGTTCTTAAGCAGTTTGTCATTTACAATTGCCGAAAGCTGCAGTTTGTGATTTACGATTGCCGAAAGCTAGATCGTGTGTTTCTTGTATGTAAAACCTGATTTGAGTAAAACAGAAGATAACAAATATCTTGCTGTTTGAAACTGATTTTGTAGCAAAACTTCAAGGCTCCCCCCACCCCACAGACAACAGCCCATACTACTACCGCCTTGTACGCATACGCTTTCTATACCCTGGCAATGTATGTACAGACAGCGCATCATTTGAGGCTGTCATGCCAAAGCACTTGCAAACAAGCCTGCCATACAAGGTAGTCATAGCAGTGGCACTTTTATTGTTGTACTGTAGCTAAATCCTAAAGATTTTTTAAAAGTAGGATCGGGAATAGGGAGAGCACAGGCTATATACCGCCAAAATATTGCAAACTTGCAGCTTTGCCGCTAAGCTACTTCATCACACAGCAACCCTATGGTTTTCTCCTTGGATCATCTGCCGAGCCACCTGGACGGGAGGGTACATCCATGCTTTTCAACATCCCCGCTTCAGACTGTGATGCGCAAGATATCTCATGACGGCCAAGTGCGCATACTACCACTGTTTCTGTGTGTCGCCCCCTGACTGTCGTGCCAAACCCGCTGGAAGAGAAGTGCGTCTCTTGCATCCAAGGAACTGCACATGTTTGCTTCAACAAAAAAATATATGTTCACCGCTGTAATCGCAGTGTCAAGGTGTCCTAGGAGGTAAGCGTTGCTTTTCGTCTTTCCTGTGAATGTTTGACTTAGCGGTTCTCTTCACATATTGGCGGCCTGTGACTCTCCCTGGTACATTACTTTTTGGAATTGCACTAGAAAGGTTAAGAACCAGTATTACTGCAGTGCTGGCTTGAGTACTTTATTGCAAGGGCAGGAACTATAGGTACAAAGGTACACACATTATACACATGTTGCCAGCAAACGATATAACTATGAGCAGTACTTTGAGTTTTTTGCTCTTGTAAAAAAATTAAAGTGCGTGAGAAACGCAAAAGCAATTGACAGGCTCCCAGAGCTGTTCTCGGGGGTCCCTTCGCTGCAAACAAAACATTGAGCTAATTTTGCGGGCAACCACAGTCGTTTGGGTTGCAGCACAGACATGGTGTTTGCCTGTGTAGCATTGTGCAAAGGTTTATTAGTGGTAACTGTTGGCATCTAACAATCATGCAGTTGCACACTTGGCTGTCGGGAGCAACGTAATGAAGGGCTGAATGATTATGATGGTCTGCAGCGTTAACATGCCATGTCCTTTCTCTCTCAAGTGCTCTCTTGAGAGCAGTGCCCCACAACACAATCACTGCTTTGCCAAAACCATTAAAGGCCAACTCCAGCCATTTGTTGAATCAAGGTAAAAATAATGATATATATGCAGGTATTATGGCAAATGCCATGAACATCACCCCTTCAGCGTTTTCTTTGTCTGGTGACTCACAAGAACAACTTGGATATATGGTAGTGCTCAAGTGCTCCAAATTTTTCTTTTTCCGTGTTCTGGAATTAGTCTATTTCACTAAGGCATGCTTTGCACTCTATATCAAGCGAACAACAAGTGGTGGCTGCTGCGCATGATAGTAAAAGTAACACTGGTATTTGCTTCAGGCTGTCACCAGCACTCAGAGAAATGAAGTCGGTGGGGAAGGCAATTCGCGACATTGCAGTGTGGCATGCTAGGCTAGGCACCAGTCTTGGCAACTGGCTCAGACGGTAGCAGGCTGTATGCAAATATTGATTATTGGCTGTTTAATTCATTGAAACCACAAATCTTGTTAAGTGATGTGAAAACTGTTGAAGAAGCTGCGCTGGTGGCCATATACAAGCTTGCCTTTCCCACCTCAGACCTACGAAAGCTAAGCAAGTCGCGGCTATAGGAATTTTATCTCTCGCTCTCTTTTTTTCTCAGTTTTTTTTTTCTTTTTGTATCGTTCTCTCGTCAGTAGAAATACAAACATGTTGCCGTATACATGGGTTGCACGTGACGTCATTTTCGGCTAGCAAAGTGAGCGACCACCATGTTTATATCAACATTGATTCAGGCTGTGCATGCAGCTTAGCGCCGCGTCGGAGCTTGTCGGTGCCACTCGAGCGATATGGCAAAAGAAAATGTGCATGCACTCTGCCCATTGTATTTTGAAGAGCTTGTCGGACCAACTCGTGTACGTTACCAAGCAAAAATTGAAATGTGCGATGGCATCAACGCGTACAAACTGCGCATCGGTAAGGATATGCTACGCTGAATGTCGGTCTGCTGCCTTCCGTGACACACACAGAAATATCGTGAACTATATGGTGCTTTTGATGAGTCATGTCATGCTGCAACAAATGATGGTCTACAAGTCGCTGCATGGCTACTACTACTTCAGCAGCGGATGAATGAAGAGCATAGCAGCAAAGCAGCTTCTATCACAGCGGGTCGCCGTTCTAAGCAAGGTTAGTTACGACGCTCTTTCATGTTGTGGTCGAAGTAAAGCTTCATCTTTCTCAAGATGCGTGGGCTTGGGCAGAATCTACTTCTGATGGTTCATCATGCCTTGGTTCTGCGTCTATGGCTGGCAGTTCGAGCGATGTTTCAGACTCCATGGACGACGTGGCCGCTGCGACTGCATCCAGCATGTTCGTCTGTCTCTATTTAGAGTGGTAAAACCGCACACATGCTGCGGCAGTAGTGCGGTCATTGCGGCCGAGGCCTAGGCTTGATGCTCAGTCGGGGTTCGCGTCATCTATTAAATACACGTATTGTGCTATGAAAGAAGACGCATTCACATGTGTTGCACCGTTAGACCTCGTATAACAACACAAGACACGGTTATTCAAGGGGAAAAGGTTGTCCGTACATCACTGATAATTTAGGTAGCATATTGAAGAAGCAGTGCAATCACGTCAGTAAGCGCGGTAACCCTGAACATGACTAAAAAATACCTGTACTTTTGACGGCTGCAGACACGAAGATATTTTTCTTTCTTCCGGTTTTCTCGGTTAATGTGTGCCAGCCAACCGATACGGCGCAATCCTTGTTCGCGCTCTCTGGTTTGTAATAATCCTGGTAATCGTTCTAATGCGTGGCTGTGCCTGGCCTTTAGAAACAGAAGTTCCATTTCATTTCCTTCACTCAGAAATGGCACAAATTGTCATGGTAAAGCCAGTAGTGCGACCGAAGACTGGATATCGCTGCTGCAAAGTTCCCGATTTTGCTTCCAGGCAACTGCATATGTTGACAAACATGGCAGTTCTCGGTCCTCTCGTTGCCGGATGTGACGTACATGCAACCCATGTATAACTGCATTGCTATATTGCACACTCAGTAAAGCTAGGCACAGCTTTGCCTAGCGGTTGCTATGCAGCTTGAGTTTCTTCAAATGATCCAGTGCTGGACTTTGAGCTTAAAACCCCTGCTGTTCCAAAAACGTCTGGAGTTGGGCTTTAAGCCATTGTTTGTAAAAGTGGTGTACAGTTAGCAGGATGGGGTAATTCAGTAACTCTCAATGGCTGTACAGCTTAGTGCTGGTGCATCATGTGGGTTGGTTGTGTTGCACAATTCTTTGTTTTCCTGAGTCACTAATTCAGAAGTGGAGCTGGCTGGCACCACTCTAAATGCCTTGATATATGGCACGAAACTACCAGCACCAAGTTAGCTCCATTATTCTAGAAGTTGCCTCAACGGTGTATAATTGCTGCATTGTATGAAAAGCCTGTTCAAAAGACTACCAGAAAATTGTTACGACTGCTATTTTCTTAACTGTGTATTGTTAAGCATTGATCGCTTTTATGTTGCGAAGTGAGTTGGAAATTTGCTATGACAAATATTTCTGCACTACTAAACAATATTTTGCATGTGTGAAAGTGGTGTTGCACCACTCTTTAGATTTTATTTTTGGGTGCTTAACTGTACCTGTTCCATTAATTTCAGAAGGAACCTACTATATGATGTGCACTTGGTGTGTGCTACAAGACCTGGAGAGTCCTTACTGTGCCTACTGTGTCAGTTTTTTTTATCTACAAAATGGCTACACCCTCAGAGGCTTGTAATGTTTTGGTATTCTGTACATGTGCTTTAAAACTCGAATACTGCTACAACAATGCCAACTAAGGCAGAGCTTGGACAAGTGCTTTGACATGGCCAGCATGAACCTACGCACAATCCCTAATCCATACACTGAACACGCGTGTCGCGCAACAATACGCAGTACGTCTACGCGAACAAATGCTGATCGGCTGGGCTATGTGTGTAATTGACGTCGCGAATCTTTTTTGATGTATTTTTTTTGCCTCTGCCATCGTTGGAACACTTGAACAGGTGAGACTCGCTCTGGCAAAACATGCTGTCACGAGACATGTAGCATTGCCCTATCATGTGCTCATAAGACGCGTATGTGCAGAAGATTATTGATTGTTATAAAGACTCGTGCCAAAAGGGGAAGATGTTGAGTAGTTGAGAATTACAGCCAAAATAACACTTTCTTGTCGTTACACGGTGATACTAGCACGCATACTATATACACCAGTTCAGGACCACTTTTGCACACTTGGCAGGCTAGACGACATTACAGATGTTATTTCGTATTAAGCTATTTATAGGGCCTCAAAATGCTCAAACTAAGTTTGGCTACCATTCATCGGTCAAGCTGATTCAATAAAAGCCTTTCCACATGGCAAGGCGAGCGTAAAATCGCTACAATGGGACTCCAAGCATCTGGTGACGCCCCACTCCGCTGAAATAAAAGCTTCTCTGCATCAGTTTCTTGCGCTATACCTCGCCGGAGCCCCGCTGCAGCAAACAATTTATACAACTCAAGATTGAACTGTGAATTTGACATGAAATTGAGTGTTCTAGATACTGCAAACTTTGTTCTGCTCTCCCTCCTGTCTACTGTGTGGCTGCTGTCGACGTGCAAGCAGCGGTGGTTTGCTAGTATACTTTTGCTGTACACCCATGCTTTATACGCTGGTGACATGCGCTACGCGATGCGAGTGCCAAAGGGCATTGGATGAGGGTGCCTGCAAGTTCATTTAGTCATTTGCTCATGGGTTTCTGTTGAAGCAGCCAAGCTGAATTCAGGGTAACTACGGGCCTGATTTGGAAATAATGTGAAACTGTTGTGAACGTTGTACACGAGCAATGAAAGATACTTGGAACATGGAATGACACCAGAGCGAACATTTCAACAAGCAGTCTTGTCTTCAGGGTAGCTACTGCATACCTCAGCACTACGATGTTATGCTTTTTACCCTTTTCCACATTTTAAATGGAAAGACGCAGAGGACAAACGCCAACTATGAAAACGAAGGGGATGGATGGGATAAAGGGACGAGGGTGAGAATGGAGAAAATATGTTGATAACATTACGTTACTCTGTACATAAGCTTACGCTCAAGCGGTGGTCATTTTCGTGTGTGGTACTTCTTGGAATTTATGGCAGCCCTCAAGCTTGGAGGGGCTTTGCTACACTTTTTTTGAACATGCGGTCAGAAAACGCTGCCCATCGGTAGTCGACGTGCCCAAGAACACCTGGCCTGGAATTCACGATAAATTCCAAGTCGGCTGGAAATTGCTTTGCAACTCGACGAGTGACGGAACAAGCTCGAAAATGACTCGTCACGGCCGTCAGCTCATTTGAGCATGGCGCGCTCGGTCGTTACCGGGCCCGCCGCTTGAGGCCGCGACTGGTCCACGCGTGCGCGCGAGATCTCACTGAAAAGCCGCGTATTCGAAGAAAAAGAAGAGATGTGCTCAAGGTCATAAGGTGCGCGTGGCGCGCCTATCCCCGTGCCATCCCTCCCTGCGTAGCTTCCGGTGCTGTCGTCGGGACGAGGATGCAATTGCAGCGTTCGACAAATCTTCCTTGAATTCTCAAAGGGAAAAAAAAAAATCGAGGGGGTGGGTGAATTCGTGAGGCAATAAGCTCCTCCTTTGAAAGAGTGTTGCGGGGCCCCTTTAAGTGTTAATTCACCCGACTGAAAAGCCCAAACCACATGTACGCGTTACGACGCGTCAGCGCGTGGCATTTAGAAGGCGCTGTGCCCTCTCTCTAGAGAAAGAACGTGCAGCTTTGTGCAGGTGCGCGCCCTCCTCAAGGCCGCGGCGTTGAGGCTAACCGCCATGCGCTGATGCTTCGTAACGCGTATATGTAGTTAGTGCTAATGTGAGCTCTGCGTTTTCAATGAAATGAATCTTGTATTATTCGCTGACGACTAAAACACAAAGAAGGCTAGGCTTTCTGCAAACGTCTCTGTTGGCCGAATATCGTGGAGGTCCATTACACTGAATGATTAAGTTCGCCGTTGTCACTGTGCAGCAGCTCATCTCGGGTTCGCCGACAGTTTGGTCTTGTTACCCGGTGGTCCGTGGCACGTTATGAAATCCGGGTCGCTGCGTGCGATGTAATAAACTGAACGCATAACTGAATATTATTCTCCTTTGGATAGAATAGGCATGAAGTCTAGGGTTCGTTTGTAAATCGCGCTCTTTCTCGTTACGCTCGTACTGGCGCGCTTTCGCTTATGTGCTCGGATAAACGCGGTGATTGAGATAGACAACCCTCTGACCTTAGACAGGTGATCGCCCCCCCCCCCTTTCCCTTGTTTTTAAATACCTTCCGAACATACCCCCTACTCTTCACTACGAAGTTTCACGTAAATCCTTTAAACAATCTGCTTTCCTCGTTCTAGTCACCTTAGCTTTGCGGAGCACCTGAGCTGTGGAAGGAGTAGTGCTTGCGACCTTGATAGCTCTGTTCAAATATTTCCGTGTGTTCTGCAGTGGTAGGCTGCTGCCCCGCAAGATTGCGTGTTACCCTGCCGTGGCGGCCACAAAATTAAGAAAAGTTCCTGTACGTGTGCGTTACTCGTGAGCACGCGGATGAACGCTAGCTTGCTGAAGAATCGAAGCGTTGGCCGCTGTGCTGTCCAGGACTAGCTTGGTGTGCGGGCCTGTAACGAACAGCTGTTCAGAATGTAAATGCAGTTGCGTTCTCGAGCCGTCGTGTCTGAAAATGAGACAATGGGCCGCGTCGTTCGTCGGAGGTTACCCCGTTGAAATGCACGCCCGTTGACGCCGCTTTCTTAGTCCGAGAGCCCTATGCTGGGTTGTACAGCGATGAACTTAAATGACGCATTGTTGGAATACTTGCATGTATCCGTAGACGACAAAGTGATATTTCTTCTATGCAACATCACAAGAAATAGCGGAATAGTTAGTTGAGCTCTACCCCCCCCCCTCTTTCTTTTTTTTTAGACAGATTGCGATGGCTCCCTCATTACGACGCTCTCTTCACCGCAACTATACGACAGCGTGTTACGTAAGAATTTAACGAGCACTTAATTAATGCAGGGGGGGGGGGGGATCCAGAACGCTTCCCTTGAGTGCCTGACGTCCACCACCTACCACCGATTAGAACTAATGAGTGGAGCCACTTGGAGCACAAATTCAGTTTATGGTGTAATTGGGTTCTTTTGGTGACTTCTCCTCTCCTCTTACCCGCTGTATTCAAGCAGCCGCCCCCGATACCGCGAAAATGAGTGGCTGGATTCGTCCCTGAATCAGTGGCGGTAGTAGTATACTTGAATGGGGCGCTTCCAGCTGGCTGAATGGCGGCATTTTTGAGAGGCTACATTTGCGCGCGGCAGTACACGCATTCGGCTTTTGTTGCGATGTGGTTGCTATTGTTTCCGCGCGGGCCGCCTAATTGCCACGTGACCGTCCTTCCGTCCGCGCGAGTCTTTACTGCCCTGCCGAGTAACCTTTGTGTGTACGTAGACCGTGGTATCCAGCGTCACAACCGGCAGGTTTTTTACTTATTTATTTATTAAAGTACCGCATTCGCGGGCAGCTCAAATATAAAAAAAAATAAAACTTTCCACGTTATGTTTTTTTTTTTTTTTTTTTTCGGCGCGTGAGCGTATAGGTTGACCTTCTAATCGTTGCGAGCGTGCAGCAGGTTTGAATAGAACCTTGTGGGTTTCGTCCTTTGCGCGTGTGCACTTCCGTTTTCCCCACTTTTTACGTTCGCTCTTTTCCTCTCGTGTTTTCACGTACTTTCAGTTCCCATTTTCTTTATGTTCACGCGCCTGCATATTTGACGCGCCAACTTTGCGCTCCCCGTTTACTCTGCCCGCGTTACTGTTTTACCATTGTAGTCGGTGAATGGAACCGAAAAAAGAAAGTGATGAAAGCAGTTGCACGGAGCGTAGTTGTTGAGTGCGGTTCCTCGAAAGGTGGCCGGTGTGCACATAGCTCGTTCTCGATTTGTGGTCAGTGTGTTTGTCGTAGTAATGGTTAACAAACGCACAATCGGGGCTAGTCATCTCCGGCGGGAAGCGAAACAGGCCGCCCACGCAGTTTAGGTATTCTCTTTTTCAGTTTTAGTGTCTGTTTTCCGGCATTTAAAAGCGCGGCTCTTGCACGAGTAAAAGCGTTGCACTCGTCCGTGCGCGAGATTTGTGATAAGAGCAGCTGCTACACACTCTACTGTTTAGGGTCTAAATCGAATAGATTCGAATGAAATGTCGATCTCGCGGTACCAATCTTTTCGCCGGATTTTATTCGACGGAGTTACGTGCCATATTTCATCTCTGCAATACCGTGAACAGCGATCAATGCCGAAATGTACGCCTGCTCTGAAGAAAGTAGCACTAATCGGCGTGTTGTTTCCACAGTTGCAAGAATTAAAAGAAAAAAGTTTACTAACGCCTTCGATTCGGCATATAGTGTCGAGGAGCGCGAGTACTCAGCTGCACTTCACTCCTCGCACTTCATCTTTGGTATGAAAGTAAACATTGATGGCGCGGGTTCAACATTGCATACAACTCCCTTAGTCGCAGCTGTTATTCCCGTCCGCTTCGAGATCTCAAGTGCTTGTTTTCCTGACATTCAGCCGTCGAGTTGCGTTTGATATTTTGAAACGCGCAGTGTTTGGAATGGCAATAATGTATACGCGTGTTCGTTTGCGTTGCAAGAACAGCGGTTGTTCTCAAGAGCAAGCTAATTCAGATTATGTGTGTGAACATCGTCTTATGACGCATGTGTCGCGCAAGTAACGAGAGTTTTCCTACCATAGGCTACGCCTATACACGTGCATATCGCACACGAACGCAGCACCACACGAAAACGCCAACTCGGACAGCTCCAATTTCCTGCATTTTGTCCAGGACTCGTAATTTTACATCTTCATTGGTGCGTAAACGAACCCGCATATGTTGATCTCAAGGATCATTCGTGCGTTTGTGTGCGCCTCTCGTGCGCGTTTCCGCTTTAACACACGCCGTCAAAAACACGCAGTACTTCTTTTTTTATTTTTTTATTCCGCTGGCAATAGCTTTGTCGCCACTGCGCGCGCACCACCTGTAGACTGGTTGTTTCAACTTGCGAAGTTACCCCGCCGTGGTGGTCCAGTGGCTAAGGTACTCGGCTGCTGACCCGCAGGTCGCGGGTTCGAATCCCGGCTGCGGCGGCTGCATTTCTGATGGAGGCGGAAATGTTGTACGCCCGCGTGCTCAGATTTGGGTGCACGTTAAAGAACCCCAGGTGGTCGGAATTTCCGGAGCCCTCCACTACGGCGTCTCTCATAATCATATAGTGGTTTTGGGACGTTAAACCCCAAATATCAATCAACTTGCGAAGTTGCGCAATGTGTGAACGCTGCGCCTAATGAGGAACTCGGGGTAAACGTCGACTGAAGTATATTCACGAAACTACACAGGCTGGAGTCTGCTGCGGAGAAGTCGCGCCCCCGCTCATCGCCGCCACTACACGGAGTCGAACCAGCGGCCTCTCTCATCGTCCAGAAAGCCAGTGCAGTGCCGCGCAGTGGAGCTGGCGTCTACCGTACTTTGCGCGGGAAGTTTTCTTCGCGAATGGGCCCCTGGGGACTGGGCAGATGTGATTTGTTTGTAGTCGTGCATAAGTGAAATATATGCCCTCTCTGAAGTACGCAGCTATTTCCTCTCCGACTGCGCACGACGGACCAAATCGCAATTCGAGACTGCGATTGCGTATTACGTCGCCATACGTCAGCCATTCCCGCTTCGGTCCAACGGCGGCGGCTGACAACGCAATTTGGATTGTCCGTATCGCCGAGGAGCAATGCCGAGAGCCGCTCTTGTGACGGGAATTCTCTCCTGTCGTGTGTATGTTGGCTGTGGGGAGATCTGAAATGGTCAAGGTCACGTGACTTGTTTATCCGCCATAATGCCCATGGTGTGAATACAGCGCTTAAAAGTGTGCGCGTGGCTCCGGGCTTGGGTGCGCTGTTTTGCGACCAAAAAAAAAAAGGGGGGGGGGGGGGCTTTATGAACGAGCTGTTTGTGGCGCGAAGAGCGTCTGTGGCAATGATTGATTGATTTGTGGGGTTTAACGTCCCAAAACCACCATATGATTATGAGAGACGCCGTAGTGGAGGGCTCCGGAAATTTAGACCACCTGGGGTTCTTTAACGTGCGCCCAAATCTGAGTACACGGGCCTACAACATTTCCGCCTCCATCGGAAATGCAGCCGCCGCGGCCGGGATTTGAACCCGCGACCTGCGGGTCAGCAGCCGAGTACGTTAACCACTAGACCACCTTGGCGGGGTGTAATGTAGCTGTGTAATGTTCAGACACGTAGGAACACATAATCAAAATACTTGTAAAAATTATAGTGCGCCAGAAAACTCTCTTTGAACAGTAGCAGCAATTGGGGGCAATAACAAGCCATGCTGGGTTCCACTGGCCTAGCTAGAGAGAGAGAGAAAAAAAAGATGGGGGTCCACCCTAGACCTCCAAAAAAAAAAAAAGTCGCCCGACTTTTTTTTTTTTTTAATGGTGTCAGGCACGCCGAAGTGGCTCGCTGTAGTGAATGAGGAGTGAAAACATCAAGAACACCCTCTAACAGCCAGAAACAACGCGGTCGTCCAAGCATGCTGACGTGCATAATTAATCAAGCTGTCCGGGTTTTAAGTCTCCGGTGTAATCTATCCGGTCGCGGACGTTACCACGCAAGAAATGTCCGACTTCCCTAAGCCCTAAAAGTGGTTGATTGAACTGGATGCCTTCTTCGCTCTCGTCTGGTGCTCGCCGTTTCTGCTTGAATAGCCACGATTCCTGAATGCCTTACGTTACGTCTCAGCTGTAGCTCTCGGGCTAATTTATGATGATTTGAGTTCCATGGGCGTAGGCAGGATTTTGGGCTGACCGCGTGTTTGTGCAATTGTGTGTGCCTTTAATGCTCTTACAATTTGTTTTAAAACTTCCCAGGCTGTGCGTATTTTAGGCTCGTCAGGTGATCAGAACGTAAACCTGAGCTAGTTGATACGGATTCGTGATGTAGGAAATGTACCCGTGGAGTCCCGGACACCATGGAAGTGTTGTCTTGATTCCGCGTGTCTGTACGCCGCCTACCTCTTTATCGGAAATCCTCTGGCGGTACCACCGTGTTCTTAGTACTTCTGGACCGTAACCACCACGGTGGTTATGGTGACCTGAATGTCGCGGGATTGAATCCGGCAGAGCTCCTGCGGTGAAGGCGAAAATGGTTCAGGCCCGTACGTGTGCTTAGATTTATGTGGTCGGAAGGAAAATAGGGGGAAAAGAACGGCAGGGAGGTTAACCAGCCTATAGGCAGCCGGTTTGCTACCCTGCGCATGGGAGAGGGATGGGGGAGATGAAAGTGAGCAGAGAGGGAAGAGAGAAACGCGGCACATTCGGCAGCACACGCGCGCACACTCAGTCATAGCGGTCATATGTGGTCTTAATTACCGTAGCCTTTTGCCCCGCCGTGGTGGTCTAGTGGCTAAGGTACTCGGCTGCTGACCCGCAGGTCGCGGGTTCGAATTCCGGCTGCGGCGGCTGCATTTCTGATGGAGGCGGAAATGTTGTAGGCCCGTGTGCTCAGATTTGGGTGCACGTTAAAGAACCCCAGGTGGTCGAAATTTCCGGAGCCCTCCACTACGGCGTCTCTGATAATCATATGGTGGTTTTGGGACGTTAAACCCCACATATCAATCAATTACCGTAGCCTTACACGGGCTACGACGTCCCTCATAATCGTATCGTGGCTTTGCGTCGGTAAACTGCAACAATTAGAATTATTCCGCACCGATTCGAAATTGCGATGGGCGAGAGTGAATAAACTTTTATTAATAGGCGAGAGAGTAGATCCCGAGGTGTGGGAGTAGTTGCTCTCCGCCGTGAGGGCTGTCCCGCGTGCTCCGCTGCACTCCTCCTCTTTAGCGCAGTAGTTGCTTCGTGACTCGCTTTTTTTTTTTTTTTAAGGGGCGAAGCTTCTTACGCCGCGATGTCGTAGCCCCGTGTCGTCGTACTAGTCGGCTGCATTGCTTGTCAATAAAAACGGTGTCGCAGTATGTCCACGGAGTGAATGATGATTAGTGGGGCGAAGCGTCCGTCCGTCCGCGCTTCGCCCCACTAGTCGTCCTCGTGGATATGCTGCGATTTTTTTTTTCCTTGCGTCACGGGATTATGTGTTCCTACGAGTGAGCCCTGGGAGGGCGTTTACCGCCCCCAAGGAATGTGTGTATAAGAATAGATTTAGCTGAACGAAAAGGGGACTTGAGCACACGCCAAGCCCCGTATTGTTTTTGTGTTATATTGTAAACCGACCTAGGTGCTTTGTTTGCGTAGTTTCGCTTTACTCGAACAAACTAAATGCGAAATTACTAATATCAAACCGTGCATCTAAATTTCGCATTCCTGCCCCGCCGCGGTGGTCTAGTGGCCAAGGTACTCGGCTGCTGACCCGCAGGTCGCGGGTTCGATTCCCGGCTGCGGCGGCTGCATTTCCGGTGGAGGCGGAAGTGTTGTAGGCCCGTGTACTCAGATTTGGGTGCACGTTAAAGAACCCCAGGTGGTCAAAATTTCCGGAGTCCTCCACTACGGCGTCTCTCATAATCAAATGGTGGTTTTCGGATGTTAAACCCCACAAATCAAATTTCGCATTCCTCCTCCCTCACCACTGCCGCCGAACCGTGCCACGGCGAGGGCTGCAGCTCGCAATGCCAGAGTTTGTTTCCTTCAAAAAACCGCAGTACGTTCCAAGCGCTTGATGGTGCACCATTGGACGTTGCGTCATACTGCGCAGTCATTTCCGCGTCGCCCAATAACGGGCCTAGAAATGCCTGTAGAGCTGCTGGCGCGTTCTCCTCGCCGATTACGCGGTTTTCGCAAAAGGAGTTAGGTAGAGACTGCCCCCAAAAAATATCGAGGGTTTTTTTTTTTTTTCTTCACCCTGTGGTACTCGCGACCCCACTTTTTCTCGTCTAGAAAAAAAAAAATTCACTATATGTGCATACAGGACAGCTGAATTTTCGGGCATTTATCCGCACTGTGGCTGGTATCGGCACATTGGAAAGTTTCAAGGATCTTTGTACGAGTTTTGTATTCCTTAGCTAGGCATGTGTGGCACTGTGGTGCTGCAGCACTTTTGACATTATTGCACTGTCATGGTGGGCAAAAAAAAAAAAAGAATTGAGGGCCTGGTCACTGTTGGTACCTTTATTGAGTGATGGTGGTGGCACTGGTTTTTTGGAGCTCTAAAGTGTTTGTCCATGAAATTTCTTTCCAGTTGTTTATACCAGATATTTGTATGTTTTACTCATTTTAAAGGAGTAAGAGATTCAGTGTCAATGTTGATTGTCTTCTGCATTCAGGTACCCCGGTGAAGGCATCAAACAGCTGTGCTAGCTGAAATGGTAAGTCGCTATGCATTTGTTATTTCCTGTTAACTGACAGACAGGGCTTTATTGCATGCTGAAGTGGAGTGGCTCTGGAATAATTTTGATTGCTTGCGGTTCTTTATCGCACACCTAAATTAATAGAAAAAGTATCTTGTGTATAACCCCGATCGAGGTGCGGCTGGGAATCCAACCTGCACGCTTGTGCTTTGCATTGCTTCTATGTGGCATGTGTGCACTTCCACCAACTAGGAATCGAAACTTTTTTCCCAAACTCCTTGTGCACTTAGGCTCCTCTTCGGTCAACTGGAATTTTAAGTAAGCATAGCAGATTAAGCCATTTTTGTCTACAACAATGGGAATTACACATGAAAGTCGTAACCCCTTATTTATAGTATGGAGGACAATTTTCTGATAGACATTGGGCTGAGGTTTATGCCGCACAATCTATTGCAGCCTTTCAGAGTGAACATGAATGAAGATTTCATAGTGCAATGAGGTGCTTTACTTACAACTTGATGCAGTATCATGGGACTGAAGTGTTAATGTATGTCGAGGAAGCCGTTCTGAACTGCTACATTATTAAGCACAGTCTCTGAAGAAAGTGTCACAGTACAAAATTGAAAAAAAAAAAACTGTTGGCTGGCTTCGTGCTTGGCACAAGCACTACAGCACACTTGCGCAATGTTCATGGAGGCCTTCGATTCAGGTCATTGAGCAAGCACGTCGCGCTGTATGCGCACATTATTGACTTCCACAATGGCACTCAACACAACAGCAGTCACTGGCAGCTGCTAGGAGCACTGTTTTTCATCTTCAGTTGGCTAAGGTTTGGCCGAGCGTTTACTGCCACGCTCAGCCGTACAGTGCTCACTGTAGTCGGATTGTGGTGCATTGACATCGAACGCAGTCTTCGCAGGCGACTCTTCGGCGGTCGTGTTTGCAGAAGCGTTGCCTGATTGACCTTTCTTGACTTGAAGCATGTCTTGCAGCTCTGCCCATGGGTCCTCAACCATGGATGGCTTGGCATAGCTCTTGGAACCGCTGCTGGCTCCATCATGAGGCGACTGGAACGGCGATCCGGACCAACTGGATCCTCGAGAGCCCGAAGACTTTGGAAAGCAAGAGAAGAACAGGAGAAATAAATGGCAGGCAGCAGCAAGTGCACATGCAGTGCTATCCGCCGCTTCACCGAGCCAAAAAGCAACGCTGTCCGCTACATCATCTCGGAGGCAGCTGCTCGCCGACATGTGCACCTTTTGCTCCATTCTCATTGTCACCTTCCAACAAAACTTACTGAGAATGCTGCCAAACACACGAAAAGGTTTGTAGGACCAAACTGTCATTGATTCTAGGGGCATTTCCATCGTTGTTGATATGAAACCAACACTAGGTATTATGTGTTGCTGTTTTTTCTTCTTTTTCATTCCCTTTCTCATGTTTCACTGTAAGGTGTGCTGTTCCTGTCTACACTTTTGGAACCTCAAGTGCCACAATGCTGTTGGGTTTCGATGGGGCTGTAGTCAGTTATCACTTACAAAGTGAAGTGCCAACACAGAATACATGTGATGTCTAAAGTTTTGGCAATGGGACAAGTGCAGCATGCAGCAAGGTTACATCATTTTGGTAGAGCGTTGCTTAGGCAATAGTGTTGCGAATGCTCGGCGCGAGAATGTACAAGAGAGATCTGTGCAGTGTTTGTGATGCCTTGTTGGATCCGGTTATTTAAATAAATAAATTAAGCTTAGTCATTATTATGAGGTCTCCTGGCGTTATGACGCGCTGGTGGATTCGCCAGAAGAGTACACACCGTGGGTCACCGAAAATAGGTACTACGGTTGCAAATGACAAATAGGAACAAATGCCTCACGACGAACGATCAGTTTAATACGCCGCATGGAATAGGTGATCGGTGCAACCGGAGAGCTTTAACAAATCGCGCAGCGCCTTTTCCTCCCCCCCCCCCCCCCCCCCCTAACTGCAAGAGGACGTCTTTTCTTAGAGATGGTTGCGACGTATAGCTGCTCAAGAGAACATCGTAATATAAGTTGGCAAACTAGGAACTCTCCCAAATGGAAACTTAATGAAATCGTAATGCATACCAGACGATTACATGAGAAACGTTGGCGCGGTGGGTAACCGTGGTAGCCTTGCTGTTGCCACGGTGATCGCGGCGACCCGTAGCTTTCTCTGGGGTACTTGTGCTGTCTGGCTTGGTAAACGGGCGTGCTGAACCTAGGTGAGGAATATGGAGAACTCGAGTGGGTCTGGCTTGGTGGAGAAATGTTGGAAGAAGAGTAGGACGGTTGCTGCTGCCCGACAATGGGGCTGCGGTACGGCGATGCCGGTGGCGACGGATATATGACTCCTTGGGCGAACAAAGGCCGCTTATCGCGTGGAGAATTTTTACTCTGCATCGCTAATTACGTGCTTGCGCGTCACCTGAATGGTACAAAGATGCACAAAAATGATTTAAAAGACACTCGACGTGGTCCTGCGCCATATCAAATAGGCGCCATTTTGCGACTTTGTTGCAGTTGGCTTCGGCTGGCGGGATGGCTCGGCTGTAGTTGGCCGGTGTTTCGAGCGCCGCCTGGCCGCGCGGCGTGGATGCCTTTTTATTCGTATGTGTACGCATGTTGAGTGTCTTTTATTCATTTTAACGGTAGTTTGCGGCTGCTTCAATAAGCAAGAACCGTCGCGTAGGGGCACTGGTATCTATTTTATTTTCTACGTTTCGCGTAAGATGGAAACAGAAGAGGACGCGATCATTTTATTTTTCTTGTGCGGTGGGCGCTGTTCCCGTCAACACTTATCGGTTTAGTTTCTGAACCCGACGATTCGCAAGTTTGAAAGTAACAGTCACCTCGAAGACTGCGAATAGAGGAATAGTGTCGGCGCCAGGATGGTATGCTCTTGCGTTGCAATCTCCGCGGCACTTGAACAAGAATGGCAACGACTACCAGCCACCTGATGGAGTTGAGTGCGCCCACTATCATTCACGGCACTTATTTCGGCGAGCGCTGCTTTGTTTTCGCTCTACAACGACACCGAAAGCCTTTTTCGGATATGGTTGGTCACTGTTTCTAGGTGGGTACCGGACGTGCAGTGCGTGGACTGCGAGTAGACGATTCTGGTGAACAGTAATCAAACTGTGTCGGGCCAAGTTTGTCACCTGGCTTCTGTGGAGTGGTTCTCTCTGTAAGTTGGGTGTTGGAAAGCAACGTTCCTGTAAGCTGCCCATCGCTGTCGACGCACACTGGCAGTAGTGATGGTGGGAATGTGGCGAGAACCGCGAAGTGGTTAGGCCTTTGTTTATGGCCTGTCAGGGACCATGGCACTTGCATCACCGACTGGCACAGTAGTGATGTTTGTGCAACAACAGATAGAACTGTGCAGTAGAAACATCGTAGACCAAACGTCGTCCGGTATTCAGGCGAGTTGCCGTGATGCAATAGTGATTACTGAGAAGACTTCACGTGCCGTGGCTGTGCATTGCTTAACCGTGTAGGTATTTACAGCGTTGCCGTCTACAAAAAAAGCTCAAGTTTTCCTGTTTTCCTGAGCCTTGTGCAAACCATGATGTCTCCGCTTTGCCTTAATAATCCACGACGAATTCGCCTGTTGCTCACTACTCGGCCAACGTTGAAATGTGTTAACACCTCCATAACAGCAGTTATCAAAAAGTAACATCGCGAAGAGTGTGCTGTGCAATCATCACCAACGTTCGCATATTTTTATCAGCAACATACACTTCTTGCCTCGCACGGTAGCTTGATGGAAACCTTTTGTCGCTAGTGGCGAAGAATAGGCCTTCCGAGCCATGGAAACTCTTTTTAGGTTATAGATTGAACTTTAGCCACAGGCCGTGTTGGAATAAGCCCCACGGTAAGTTTTTAGCGAAGAAAAATTTTCTAAAAACTGATATGCTCGAAATAAAACTGAGAAAAAAAATTTAGATGTGCAAAGTGAATTTAGCAGCCACAGGTGTGTTGAAGATATGCTTCAGAAATATCCACATTTGGAAAGTTTTTCTTGCTGGCAGAATTGTCTCTGTGCATGTCATTGGCCACATGCATTATGCTATAAATTCGTAGAATGCAAGTCACGATTTTTTTTTTTTTCCACAAGTAAAGGCACTGCTTATAATGCACAGTTTTCTTGAAGGCAATTCACCATTCCCACTGACATTTTATGGCAGGGTTCGTTGGAATAGTTCATAAGCAGGGCAGACATGCTAAGCTGGCCAGGAAAAAAAGCAATTCTAACTAGACCATATTGGTATACAACTTAAGAGGTCTGGGCAATTGAAGCATGGCATCCGATCGTCTCCACTACTACACAAATAGCCCTGCTTATGCACTTGCCAGTAGCGTTCTCCACAGGCTCACTGGGCATTTGGCGCATGACGACAGCCTGGAGTGCACACCTCATTGGTTGCACGTTTATATAGAAAACGGCACAGACTTCCAAGTTGTGTCCGACCATAAATAGGGTGATTGACGTGAAGGAAGGTCAAAATTAACTGCTATGCAATAGGCATTGTCATGAACCGAGTCCATCCGAAGATGGAGATTGGTTAAGTCCAAGCACATCAAGTTATTTCTGTGGCCCATTCAATTGCCTACATGTTGAAGAAAGCGGCTGAAACATATAGGCATGTGGATATTTTTAGCATCTAAATTCCGAAGGCATATTTCAACAGGTTCAGTGAGAGTGGGCATGTTGGAACCTCCTAGCAGTTGTCATGTTAGCATCATGACTACTGGCCCCGTCGCGGTTGTCTAGTGGCTAAGGTACTCGGTTGCTGACCCGCAGGTCACAAGATCAAATCCCGGCTGTGGTGGCTGCATTTTCGATGGAGGTGGAAATGTTGTAGGCCCGTGTGCTCAGATTTGGGGGCACGTTAAAGAACCCCTGGTGGTCGAAATTTCTGGCGCCCTTCTCTACGGCATCTTTCTCATGATCACATGGTGGTTTGGGGCAACATATCAATCAATGATGACTACAGAAACTTGCCATCAATACTGAGCGCTTCACTCGGGAGCCATAAACTTAGCCATGATCTGATCACGCTATTCCTTATATTTTATTGCACTGGTGATGCTGGAGGCTTTCATTTTTCCAGCTAGGTCGGGGCAGAGGGGAAGAGGTCATGACAATAATTTTTCAAACATTACCTTTTCTGTTCAGGACAATAATTTTTCAAACATTACCTTTTTTGTTCAGCCCTGCACACTAAAATATAGAAAAGCATACTAATAGCTTATGACATTGATCCCACTTTCTCATTTCGTAGCATGTTGCAGTGAAAAAGTTTAGGCCTAAGTTCACCAGGCAAGAAAACTTAGTTGCCAGTATTTTTCTATAAAGCTTGCAAACTTTGAACCAATTTTACAGTTTTTATAAAGCGGTTTTATATATTTTGAGATCAGTTTGATTCTCATGAATCAAGCTAGTGCCTAATAAAATAGCTTTTGCTTTCTAGTGTTCACACATCTTCTTGTAGCTAGTTTTGGATTGTAAAAGCAGGAAAGAGGAGTATTGGCTTTGAGCAAGCTTGCACTTTCAAATTCCTGAAGCTCTTGAATTCACTGTGAAATGCAAGATTGCTCAAAAGATCTGCAATGCTAAAATGCTGTTGTCCTTCACTACTGTGTCGTCTTTTCTTATGTAAACATCAATCATTGTTAACATTCACATAGTTTCCTTAAGATGCATGAAATCAGGGCAAGCTTTCGAGAAAGAAAAAATGCGCATGTCCCAAGTTGCATCAAGAGGATATTAAAAAATATAAATGTGCACAAGCCAGAAGACATGCACCACCACTGTTGGTGCTTTCTGAATTCATCGTCTAGCTTGCTTCTAGGAGATAGTATAGGCATTTCTGCAAGTTAGGCCCCTGTTCTACTAAGCCAAAGTTTCAGTTTGGTAGTGCAGTCGTGTCAACTCTGAAAGCAAGCCATGATAGACTGGTTACATGTACACGGTGTTGCCATTACTATCTGCTTGCTACTCATGTGTTGTGTGCACACTTATTTCTGAGACTCGCTAAGCTCTGTGTGCATGGCTTTAAGTCATTTCATTCTTAGTCGCCCGATACTTGCTTGTGTTGGCTAATCTTAGATGTCTTGTCAATAACAAGTACGCCAAATGTGCAAACGTATGCCACTCCAAAGGTAAGTAAAAAGGACAAACTGGCAGCAAAAAGCATGCAACTGTTCTGCTTGCCTACTCTCCTTTTTCTTAATGCAACATGTCTGTTACACGCTAGCTAACACTGAATTACACCCCCACTAAAATGCAAAAAGCACCAAAGTTCATCTTGGGTCAAGGGGCTTGAATCTCGCTGAATGAAATACTTGCACTTTTTTTTTCTTTCTCACAATAACTAAATTTAGGGTCACTGGCTTTAACAGGTGCTAATCAGTTTGCTCTTTTGAACCATTGTTATGTGTCAACTTTTTTAATGGTAATTATCTGGTTTCACTGTTATCGAGTGGTGCTTGAGTGAATATGCTTTGTTTCTCTGGTTCGTTAAAAAATAAACAATAAAAACTATTGTGTAATTGATTACGGCAAGTTTAAGGTGCTAATATGAAGCTGCCATAGCATATCAGCTAAATCAAGTTCACATTATTGGAAGATGTGGTTACACAACTTTATAACTAGCAGTAAAGCAAGAGGAACAAGTTCTCGTGCGAGTATTATTTCAGCAAGTACAATGTAAATGTGACAGTTACTCTAGCGAAAATCTGCTTTGAGACTACTGGAAGTAAAGGGCAGAGATTGCAAGGGTTCTTTCATGTATCAGTTTGCTATGCATGCGTGTGTGTCCCTTCAAAGTGGAGAGGGGTGTGTCCCTTACTTGGATAGTTGCAGGAGCAGTGAGTTGGTGTCTGCCAGAAGTGATAGAGCAGTGATTTTCCCGGTTAAATGGAGTACTATATTGAAAAGAAATAAAACTGAATGTTAATGTGATGGCAACACTCTGGAGTATTTGCAGTAAGACTAGAAGCTTTTGGGGCGATGTGCCTCTTCTTCGTGCTCCCGAAGTGCAGGATCCTGTTAATGAGCCTCCGGCGCTGCGCTGCAGCACTTCTCGCACACAGTTGTGCATTGTTCTTAAGGTAGTTTGTAGGTGTGTAGGTCAAGCTCTCTATGCCTGCCTCACACAGGCTCTTAATTGTCACTGTAACTGGGAGAAAAATAGTGCACGGTCATATGTGTATGTACTTGTACAACATTTGTGTAAAATATTTGCAAAATGTTTTTGCAGGTGTTTCTCCTCTGGCTTATGAACAAGGTGGTGCTGATAAGTGGGTTGCGGACACTGCTGTCCTAGCTGCGAGTCTCGAAGCTACGTAAAGGCCATTATAAAACACCGCCTGTGGCCTTCCGTGGGAAAAGGTGAAAGTTTTCCACGGAAAGTTTCAAAACAATCTGTTTTTATTTAATGAGGGGTTTTGCCCTCTCTACTGTTCTAGTTATTTGTGGGCATGTTGCAATAGCATTGCAGAAAGCAGTTGCTTGTGCTCTTGTTTTTCTGTGCAGAAGCAGTTCCCTCCCTTCCCCCAGATGACAAGTTCTTTACGTAGTGATCAGGTGCCGTTGTGGTGCCTTTCTTATGCAATAAGTGCTGCCTGTTCATGACGTCACAGGCACTGGTGTCATTTCACTCTGCACTGATGTTGTGCCTTTGCAAATCTTGAGATAATGGGCATCACTACAACGGAAATGCTGTGGTCTTGGCTCGTATGGGAACATGACAACTAAATATTCAGCAGCTGATTGGCTGCTAAGGTTTGTTCTAATTATTTTTCTACATTTTTGTAATTGTACAAGTTTCACTAGCCATTACGTTGAATCGCTAGTTCTGATAAACAACAGCTTTTTGCTTGAAATTGCATCAGACAACAATTTTTTCCTCATTATTAATCGCCAAGGAGCTACATTACATTTCTCTATAACTCTCTTTTCCTTGAATATCTAGTCTTTACACTACCGGTCATGGGTAAAGTGAAACTAGTATGGTTTGTATGACTTCAGATATTGTCTAATTTGTGCCAAAGCTATGTTGTTTTGAAGAAATTTCCACCTGCGGTACGATATTTTTTATTTTCATTATAGGCAACACACACAGCAAGATTGAGTGATAAATATACACCTGTAAGTACTGCTAACTTTGCCGAAGCAAGGACCAGTTGCCCAGCAAAATAAAATGCCTGTGGATGAAAATAGCACACAACTGCTTGTGTAATATTGTTTCGAAGGAGTGATATGATTGTAAGGCCCTTGTATGAAAAAGGTTTTGAGGAGGAATCTACCTTCTAGTGAAAGTTTTCTTAGTGAGAGAAGTAGTTAAGATCCAAGCACTTGGGGCAAGCATGAGCTTGTTAGCAATATTTATTCTTGGGCAGATTGGTACATACTATGACACCTGTCGATATATAGTTCCCCCTGTTCTCGTCTGTCTGTGGCTTTACTTGTGCATGTCACCATATGTCTCTGAGCCTTTTAAGAGGGGTAGAACTGCCTCAAAAGCTATGGTGCCTGACGTCATCTATGTTGCAAAATATGATAACAATCATTTTTAATGGGCCGTGGCATTTGCATATCGATGGAGGCGAAATGCCAAAGGACCATGTACCGTTAAAGAACACCATATTGTTAAAATTAATAATATGAGTGTCATAAAAGCATCTACGGCAATATATTGGTGTTGGTGCCATTCAAATAAGCAATTTGCACTTGAACTTACCTTCACAGAAAGTGCGCAGTGTCAAGAGTTGTGTTTTTATTTAGCCAATCGATCAATCTCATGTTACCGACATACCCTCTATGATCTTTAACATCGCAAGGATTGCCAGAGGGTGAAGAAGAGGAAGATTGCACATGCAGTGAGCCATACTGTTGCCTGGTTGAGGCCAGACACAGCTGGGCATGGCTGAACGCTACCGGGCACAGCTGGCCGAGATTCAGGTCTATGGGCCTTGACTGCACGAACACGTCCTCTTCCATGCTGGGCTTACAACGTAGGCGTCCAACTGCATTCTCGTACGGATCATGTTTGTGGTGGAGGCCACATTGCCCATTCAACAGCTGCTGGTGACTGCTGGCCATGTTTGTGAGATGACTGTGGCAGTTCAAGCTGGCAGCAGGGAGTGCATGTCGCCTGCAGGTTCCTTCTCAGTCACCAGCCTCAAGCCCTGCTTGAGGCTTAAGAGTGTAACCTCCAATGTGCTGCTGTGGCTTCTGCCACTGCTGTTGGAGCTTCTTTTTCATTTTTATTGCCTTTAAGACCATCGAGGGTGTTTTGTTTAAAGAGTGGATTGTCATACTGTCAATACAGTTGTTGCTGTTTAAGGAGTGGATTGTCATACTGTCAATACAGTTGTTGCAGCAATTACTGTGAAATTAGGTTTGCCTTGCTATGCACAAAGCTTGATGAGGAGGTGATTGTGGCAGCATAGTGGGGAAGATAGTTGAAGTCTTGTATGGCTGTAGAAAAAAGTGAAGCACAAAATGTTTTAGTATGGGCACGAGGGCAAAAAACTTGGGGTGCATGACCAGTGTGTTGAGATACAGTAGACTTTTTCATTAAACAGAAATATCTTAAACAAAGCTGCTGCTTAAACAAAACAGCCTCCCCTTACATTTTCGGCTTCATATTTGGATTCCGCACACACGTGCATCTCTCGGGAAATGGAAGTCCAGTTAAATAGAATTGAATGGAACATATTTTTCTGGTCTCTTCAGGTTTCGTTTAAAGAAAGTCTACTGTATATGAGCTGTAGGCATAATGTAAGGAAAGGGCCTTGTAAATCGTACATCTGTTAGCTAACCTTTCTGCTGCACAGCCATGCAGTTGCATGGCTATGAGTAGCCACATCTAATGGCTACCTTCTATGTGCACTTTGCAGGTTAATGTTGTGAAGAGCAACGGGGTGTGCATCTGCACCTGTGAAAGGCTCAAGACCTGGGGTGTCCTTCAAGACCTGGATCTGCTGCCACACCATTTTTTCTAGGTGCATCTGAGAAGAAGCCTGCTGGCAAAAGTTCGGCATCTTGGATGTCGCCTGCTGCACTACATTACCATTCAATGTACAAACCTCCCAACAGCAGTGCTGCTATCCCTCTGCAGTCACCACAAGCAAGGGCCATCACATTGGCAGAGGGAAGGACGTTGTCTGAAGTGCGGTTTTCTTGGTGATCTCTGAAATCGTGGGTATTTGCAGGGGGGGGGGGGGGGGGCTAAGGGCATTGTTTGCATGGTGGTGCATGCCATGGTCTGACTGGAGCTAAAGTTGATGGTCACTGCTGGCGTAGGCAGTGAGGATGTGTCATCACCCACATCGTGTAATGTGCACACTGGGTGTAACTGTGATATTAAACTAGTCTGTGATCTGTTTACAACTGCCAAGCAAGCTAAAGTCAATATGTTTGTTTGAGAAGCCAATATTTGTTTGAGAAGCACCCTCACACATGGCATTCCAGTTGTTGCCGACTAAAAAAGTGCCTGGTTCAATGCAGGTTTATTGCAGTAATGTAGCCCTATCCATCGAGTGCTCTGTATTAAAATGTTGCTGCAGAGCCATATTTTTCCAAGTGATTAGTAGAGTGAAACTTTGGGCTAGTTGGTTTTGCATAATTAAGTACATACAGCGCGAACTTAAGATGGGGATACTTGTCTACGGGGATACAGCGCTTGTCCATGTCTCTTCTTTAGTATTGAGTTCACGCTGTACGTAGTTCATTCGTTTCAAATGCCTGTGAGGGTTCACCGATTGTTTCCGTGCTTGTTGCCAAACTCTGCACATTGATTTTAGTTCTCGCAAAACAACATATGCCGCGGCAAGCCATTACATGCCCTGTGTTGGTTAACAAGCTGCATTTCAGGTATACCAAGCAAGTTTTTTTAAAATGTAGAGCATTTCTTAGTCGCACGATGTCGTGCGTCAGCGGCGATGTCTACACCCCCACTGCACATGCTCACGCCTTGCGTATCGTGCTGCATGCTTCCGTCTCGTGCCAACTGTTTGCCTCCCCCTCTCTCTCTCGGGCCTCGCAAGGCCGACGGAGGTAACTTCTGCTAGTAAAAACTGACTGCTTTAGCTGCACAACCCTTCACTGGCCACCTCGTATACGTAGGCACTGGATCGCACATCAGCGTCCCATTGCTTGTTGAAGGCAACGCTTCTCCTTCATTCAATAAATACGAATAATAAAGACAAAATAAAAATTAAGCATTTCTGAACCACACCCAATTATGCAACAGTTGCGTGATACCCACACCACTCTGCGACGCATTTAGTAGAGTCCCCCCCTTCCCCCCCCCCCAACCGTGGGAAGGTGCGGGTCACTTTATTTTTTTTTATTTTTTTTTTTTGCACGAGGGTAAACATTTGCAAAATATTACAGGCTTTATATATCATTGATGCGCATTTTGTACGCTTTTGCTGAACAGATGGATAACTGATACTTTTCTGTACGTGGTGCATAAGCACAGCTGTAATATTAACGGCAGGATTGTGATCCCCAAGTATCCCTTGTGTGTGTGTGTGCGTGTTTTCTGATACCTAACTGTAGTGTACGTGCAGTGCTCACAGTATGAAACGCATCAATTTAGGGCTGATTAATGCACATACCTTCATTTCCAGTTTATAGCTTGTGTGTCGGCATAATAATGCCTCATGCATTAATCAACATCAAAGCCAACAGCACCTTTAGTGAAGAGATTTGTAGCGATATGGCGTGATGATGTCAGGCAGTTGTGCAAACCTGTTATATGTATGAACTGTTATAGTCATGTTTCATTCTGTCAGCACTGTAAGATATACATGGAGCCTTCATATGCAAAGGTATACCTAGGCTGGTTGCTTTACAAACCATTTTGGCCTCTTTGATTGCTTGTTAGCGGCTCGTGCAATTTGACAATTTCGTTTCTGAATCTTAATAATATGGGTATTGTGTACACTTGCATTAGTCGTATTCTTCTACAGTTGCAGTCTTTTTGCCTTGGGATGCAAGGGACTGGTATGAAAATTTGGTTAATGTGTAAATTTTCAGCAAGAACCGTTGCATGTTCGTTTCTCTATGCACTGTTTGCAATAAAGACGTAGGGCATTTTCATTTGCTGCTTATTGTGCATTGGCCCCGAACTTTGGTGGGCTACACAACAGGTGCTGTAATGCCACAAAATTAAATAGTACGAGCCTGCTCGACTTCAGTATGGAAGTGCAGAGATTTTCAGGTCTTAAGTTGTCACACAGCAGGGCCGTGAAAAGTAGGGGCACAAATTCTCCTGTGGGACCATTTCTTGTACTGCACCAAGAAGCCGGAAGCAGCCCTGTAACCCTCTAGCTTACTTTTCTCACCATATTTAAAACATTTGCAAGTTCTTCTCTTAATATTCTCGCTAGGTGAAAATAACAGGATACAGGACGACGGTGCGACCAGGAAAAACGAGGTCTGTATTAACAGATCAAAAGAGCAGCCGCTTCGACGTCGTCTTCCTCGGAGAAACCGTGGGTGCTGTCCACACTCATCACTTCGTTGTCCTCTGTCTTCTTACCCGGCCTTTAGCCGTGACATTACCCTCCCATTCAAGAAAGCGTCTCGATGCTTTGTAATCAAATTGGTTTGTACTCTTTGGAAACGCATGAGTTCATTCGGGGAAATAAGGCTTCATGTGTACCATGTGCACAACTTCTGGAGCATACCTTCGACGCCTTTCGGAGTGCGCAGTATCAGGAACAACCTCATAATTAATGTCACTGAGACGTCTAAGAACTTTATAGGGATCGAAGTACCGTCTTAACAGTTTTTCTGAGAGGCCACGGCGCCGAATAGGAGTCCATATCCAAACTTTCTCTCCTGGCTCGTAGGAGACTGGTTGATGACGAAGGTTGTACAGTCTTGAATTGTACCGGCGACTAATACGTAGGCGTGCAAGTTGTCGGGCTTCTTCGGCAAGCTGAGTGATATAACCAGCATCCGTTGTGGCGTCTTCGCACTCGTGCGGCAGCATAGCATCCAGCATAGTGGTGACTTCATGACCATGAAGAAGGTGGAATGGCGTTGTTCTTGTTGTTTCTTGATGAGCCGTGTTATAGGCGAACGTGACATACTGCAAGATCTCATCCCAGTTTTTATGCCCCACATCGACGTACATGCAGAGCATATCCGCAAGTGTCTTGTTGAGACGCTCCGTAAGACCATTCGCTTGCGGATAATACACCGTTGTTCGCTGGTGGGATGTGCCACTAAGTCTTAAAACTGTCTGTAATAGTTCGGCTGCGAATGCAGTTCCCCTGTCAGTTATTACCACTGAAGGAGCGCCATGCCTCAGCACCACATTTTCTACGAAAAATCGGGCTGCTTCACTTGCCGTGCCCCTCTCCAGAGCCTTGGTTTCGGCGTAACGAGTGAGGCAGTCGGTAGCTACTATAATCCATCTGCGACCTGCCGATGAAGTTGGAAATGGGCCCAAAAGATCCATTCCGACTTGAGCTAATGTAGTAACAGGCACGTCAATAGGATGGAGGAGGCCTGCTGGTTTGACAGGTGGAACTTTTCTGCGCTGGCAATCAAGGCACGTTTGAAAATAGTGTTGAACGGTCGCCGTCAGTCTTGGCCAGTAGTATTTCTGCCTCACTCTGCACACTGTTTGCGTGTAACCCAAGTGGCCTGATGTTGGTTCATCGTGGCATGCCTGTAATACTTCGCTTGTTAGAGATGTTGGTACGACGAGTAAGTCGTTGTTTCCGTGTGGTGTGAAGTTCATCTTATACAGGACGTCGTTGCGCAAGTAAAATGACGAAAGCCCTCTTGCAAACAGTCTAGGTACAGCTGAAATACGACCCTCTAAAAAACGTATTATGGGTTCTAGTTCGGGGTCGTCTTGTTGCAGCTGTGCGACAGTTGTGTATTTACAACTTCGACAAAGGCTGTATCGTCGTCTTCTGCCGTCGCAAGTTCGTATGGCGCACGAGAAAGGCAATCAGCGTCTGAATGTCGCTTTCCCGATCTGTAGACCACCGTCATGTCAAATTCTTGAAGCTTCAGGCTCCAGCACACCAACCGTCCTAAAGGGTCTTTTAAGTTCGTCAGCCAGCAAAGGGAGTGATGGTCACCGACAACATTAAAAGGACGACCATACAGATATGGGCGGAATTTATAACCGCCCACACCACCGCAAGGCACTCTTTTTCCGTGGTGGAATAATTTTCTTTTGCACGTGAAAGAGTTCTGCTCGCGTAAGCAATTACCCGTTCGGCGCCATCCTGCCACTGCACGAGTACAGCTCCTAAGCCGACATTTCTAGCGTCGGTGTGCACTGTTGTCGGGGCATCATCATCAAAGTGTGCGAGGACTTGTGGCTTTTGAAGGCGTTGCCGCAGCTCGTCGAATTATTTTTGCTGTTCTTCATTCCATACGAATGCAACGTCTTCTCTGGTAAGGCGGGTCAACGGCGAGGCAATGCGTGAGAAGTTCTCTATGAAGCGTGGGTAGTGCGCACACAGTCCTAAAAACCGTCTGACCGCCTTTTTGTCAGTTGGTGCTAGAAAATTCGTAGCGGCAGCTATTTTTTCAGGGTCGGGCCGCACACCTTCACTACTGACAAGATGACCCAGGAACAGAAGCTCTTGAAGCCGAAGTGGCATTTTTCCGGCTTAAGTATTAGTCCGGCTGAACGGATAGCTTCAAATACTGAGTGCAGTCGCCTGACGTGTTCGTCGAATGTGGTAGAAAATACGATGACGTCATCTAAATACACTAAGCACGTCTGCCACTTGAGGCCTGATAGTACGGTGTCCATTAGCCGCTGAAACGTTGCCGGAGCTGAGCACAAGCCAAATGGAAGTACCTTAAATTCAAAAAGGCCATCAGGTGTCACGAAAACTGTTTTCTCCCGGTCTCTTTTATCAACTTCTATCTACCAATACCCGCTCCTTAAATTCTTCGACGAGAAATAACGCGCATGCTGTAGTCAATCGAGTGAATAGTCGATACGTGGAAGTGGGTCGACGTCTTTTTTTGTGACCTGATTCAGCTTGCGGTAATCCACGCAGAAACATAAGGTGCTGTATTTTTTCTTCACTAATACAACCGGCGAAGCCCAAGGGCTTTTCGACGGCTGAATAATGTAGTCTTCAAGCATCTGTCGCACCTGGTTTTCGATGGCTTCACGTTCTCATGGAGCTACCCGGTATGGGTTTTGCCTGATGGGTGTGGTCATGTCATTTGTTATAATTCGGTTTTGTCAGCGGCGTTTGACGTACCCTGGATGTCGAAGAGAAACAATCTTCAAACTTGTTAATAAGCTGCATACTTTGCTTCTGCGCCGGCAGCAAACTTGGGCCAATATCAACAGATAGAGGTGCGGGGGGCTAATCAGTTGAATTTTCTTTCTCAAGAGTTAGGCAGTCTGTCATCTCGGCGAGCTCTTCCATGTACGCGACTGCCATGCCCTTCGTTAGATGTCGGCGTTCAGAGCTGAAGTTCGTAACAAGGACGTGCGTGTGTCCGCATTTTATGCTCACGACGCCTCTTGCGATAGATAAACCATGGCTAAATAGCAGTGTTGGAATTTCCCCGGCGATGTTTTCAGAACTGCTCGACGTGTCACATGTCACAGCCACAAGTGCACTTGACCGCGGTGGGATGGTCACGTCGTCGTCGAACACGCGCAAAGGTTTACACCGCTGATCTGTACAGGGCCCATTCGAAACTTGATCTGGGGCCATCTAAAAAGTAACCGATTTCTCAGGAATGTTGATAACAGCGCCGTATTCATGCAGGAAGTTCATGCCCAAAATCAGGTCTTTGCAGCACTCCGGTAAAATTATGAAAGTAGCGACGAAATCTGAACTGCCGATATTAATTTGAGCGGTACATTTGCCCGTCGGCGTCACCAATTGACCCCCTGCGGTTCTTTTGTTTGGGCCCATCTATATTGTTCCGACTTTCTTTAGGCAGTCTGCAAGTTTACGGCTAATAATAGAGAAGTCCGCACCAGTATCTACCAGTGCCGTTACTGGGCGTCTGTCTATACAAATGTCTATATTGGCGCTTACGATTTTCGTTGGTGTCGGTGGCATCGTATCGTCCTTGGTATCGTGCGTCGTACGATCCGTGGTATCATTCGTCGTATCGCGTCGTAGAGAAGATGTTGAGGGTGTGATAGCATCTCGACGGGCGGCAGCCTTTCCCCCAAAGGTCGCTGCTGTTAGTTTCCCCGACGAGGGCTAGGAGATCTGCCCCGGATCACCTCGGAGTAACTGTGTTGCTGCGGCGAGTTAGGTGCAGGTGAAGGAGAGCGGGGTCAACGATACGGCACATCAGGTTGCTGTGCTTGTGGGCCTGCACTGATGTTACTGCGGCTATTGAAATAAGCACGATGGGAGGTTTGCAGAAAGTTCTGATGTCTAGGGTCATGGTACGGGCAATTGCGGAAAATATGTCTGGCTTCTCTGCAATGAAAGCAAAGTGGTCAACGGTCGACGGTGCGCCACAAGTTCGTCTTACAGATGAAAGGTTGACTGGTGGGCATTCTTTGCGACCAAGATGCAGATGTCGGCGGAATGTACATCGGTGACGTTTGCATAGGCACGTTAGACTGTGGATACGGCTGCGGCGGATTGGGAGCTGGGGCCCACGGCTCGTTGTAAGACCCTTGGCTGATGTCACGATAAGCCAGTGGTGACGAGTTATAGGTTACTGGAGTGGGTCGACGGGCAGCTGATACGTAGCTTACAGACCGCTGGTCTGAGAGCGATTCGGGCAACGAAAATGCCTGGCGGAGTTCTTGCCGCACTTCTGCAACGCAAGCCATGGTATTTTCTTGCGGAGTCACTAGGAGGTTTCGGATCTCCTCTCGAACGACCTCACGAATGAGCTCACCCAGAAAACGTTCACTACCGGCAGTCAAAGCAGAGAGGCTGGGATATGTCTTGTTTGGTTGGTCATGGTATCGGCGCCGTTGCTGCAGTACTCACTCGATTGTCGTAGCCTCTTTGACAAATTCCACTACGCTTGTTGGCGGATTGCATAGGAGACCGGCAAGCAGCTCTTCCTTGACGCCTCTCAGCAAATGTCGGAGTTTGCCTTCAGGCATCTCGGGATCAGCCCGCTGAAATAGGCGGGCCATGTCTTCCACAAACATGGCGACGCTCTCGTTTGGTTTCTGTATGCGTGCCTCGATGAGCTGTAGAGCAGAATCGCAACGGTCGGTGTTTGCGAATGTTCCGAGAATTTGCTGCCGAAATTCCTCCCACAAAGACAGCGTTGACTCGTGGCTCTCGTACCACGTACGAGCGCTGTCTGCCAAAGCAAAGTAGACACGCGATAGCTTTTGTTCAGTGGGCCAGCGGTTGGCTTTGGCGACTCGCTCATACTGGGCTAACCAGTCCTCAACGTCTTTATAAAGCTCACCGTGGAAGGTCTCAGGAATTAGAGGCTGATCAACAGTAAACTGTGAAGGCCCTTCAGTAGCCATTTCTCCAGGCACGGTGTGTTGCTGGAGAAGTTCGAGCGAGATTGCCTCGGGACTAAGGCCTCGCTGTCTGCGACTGTAGCAGTGGACAGGAGTATCCATTGCAGGAACGGGTTGTGGTGGCGGACTCGATGTGCCAAGGCATGGCCTTCTAGCCACCATAGCCAGGGTGCAGAGGTGTCCCAAGCATCAGTTGGAGAAGTCCAGCACCTCCACCAATGTCGGTAGGTGAAAATAACAGGATACAGGATGACTGTGCGACCAGGAAAAACGAGGTCTGTATTAACAGAACTAAAAAGCAGCCGCTTCGACGTCCTCTTCCTCGGAGGAAACGTGGGTGCTGTCCACGCTCGTCACTTCGTCGTCCTCTGTCTTCTTAACTGGCCTTTAGCTGTGACAATAATAACTTCGTCAATGGTGTGTCACGATCTAAATGTGTACAGTAGAAACCATATGTATGTTTTTTAGGGGACCACAAAAAAACGCGACGTCTGAAAACGTAACGTCTATTAACTAGGGGTGCGGGAATATTTGAAATTTTGAATATTGGCACACTTCTTTATGAGAGTCTAATGGGTATAAGAGACATTGATGGGCCTACACTAAAATGCGGGTTGATAGGAAAATGTGTACGAGCTACTTTGTTATAAGAGACACCTCATATAAAAGACAAATATTGCTGCCTAGAGCATGCCTCTTACAAAAGAATTGAACTGTATTCAAACATCCCGAAGACAATTGCAGTCAACACTCAATTAAAAATGACCCCTTCAAATTTTTAATATGCTTCACCTAAATACATCCTTGTACCGCAGCAAAGCTTCCTATCAAGCTCTGCTACAGCAAAGTTTCAGACATATACAGCCGCTTAATTAAAAGTGGCTTCTTGAGAGTTTTTAAATGCTTCACCGCATTATACTCCCGTATTGCGAGAAAATTGCATTTTAGGCTCTGCTATGAGCGCAAATGTATTGACTCAAGAAAACACTGGCTCCAACATGGAGATTGGAGATATGGTAAGAGGTAGGGACTCAATTAATGCTGTTTTCTCAGACTCGAAATTTAGGCACGCAGTTTCAAAAATCAGACGCATTCAAAATTTGAAATCCTCATGCATGGCGACACCCATAAAGCAGATTTGGAACTCCTACTTGAAGGAGTTTTACACTACCTTGTCTGCCACATCAGTTGAGCTTCCACAGAAGTTGAAAAAGGAGAAGAGGCTGAGGATCCTATAAGCATCTTTGCCTTTGTCATGTGAACTGTAGTCTGCAACACTTTGGTTGCACCAAATCATGTATTGATACGATTCGGCCTCTGTATTGCGTCATTCTTGATAAGACAACTATTAAATACCACATTGCCAGTTCTTGATCGTCCTACCGAAAAAGAAACTTTCATGTTGCTATACCTCACGTGCTTACAAGACGTTTTCAGAAGCCTAGAATGGGAACAGTTTGGGATAAGAGTTAATGGAGAGTACCTCAGTAACCTGCGCTTCGCCGATGACATTGCATTGCTGAGTAACTCAGGGGACGAATTGCAACTCATGATTACGGAGTTAGACAAGGAGAGCAGAAAGGTGGGTCTTAAAATTAATCTGCAGAAAACGAAAGTAATGTACAACAACCTCGGAAAGGAGCAGCGCTTTGCGATAGGTAATAGTGCACTTGAAGTTGTAAAAGACTATGTCTACTTAGGGCAGGTAATAACTGCAGAGCCTAACCACGAGATTGAAGTAACTAGAAGAATAAGAATGGGGCGGAGCACATTCGGCAGGCACTCTCAAATTATGACAAGTAGATTGCCACTGTCCCTCAAGAGGAAGGTATATAACAGCTGTATCTTGCCGGTACTTAGCTACCGAGCAGAAACCTGGAGACTCGCAAAGAGGGTTCAACTTAAATTGAGGACGACGCGGCGAGCAATGGAAAGAAAAATGGTAGGTGTAACTTTAAGAGACAAGAAGAGAGCAGAGTGGATTAGGGGACAAACGGGAGTTAAGGATATCATAGCTGCAATAAAGAAGAGGAAATGGACATGGGCCGGGCATGTAGCACGTAGACAGGATAACCGCTGGTCATTAAGGGTCACCAACTGGATTCCCAGAGAAGGGAAGCGGGGTAGGGGGAGACAGAAGGTTAGGTGGGCAGATGAGATTAAGAAGTTTGCGGGTATAAATTGGCAACAGCAAGCACAGGACCGGGTTAACTGGTGGAACATGGAAGAGGCCTTTGTCCTGCAGTGGACGTAGACAGGCTGATGATGATGATATCTCATTAAGTATGCTTAGGAATCCTTTCCAACTTATTTTTCCTGTAATTTTTCTTAGAACTATTCAAAAAAGATTCTAAAACTTTTTGACAATCATTTGAAAAATATTCTATTAAATGCGCACTCGCACTTCAATATTCGAACTCACTTCGCACCTAGAAGTTTGCTATTCGCACAGCTTTACCATTAACTCTTGGCAGCAACACCACAGACAGGTCTGAAAGCTGCCCTCTCAAATTTGCTTGGAGGTTGAGTAGTAAACCTGTGCCAACATTTGAGTGCTTGGAATATTTGAGTGAATAATATACTATTCAAATTTGCTTCAGCATGGATCTAGAATGAACAAGTTATTTAGTACTAATGACCATTCCGCACAACTTAGTATTTAATATATATATATATATTTCTACAAGTTTGTTGAATTGAAAGCAAGAAATCAATGGAGGCTCTGCCACTTAATGTACATCATCGCTGCCAGGCGAAATGGCAGCCCAAAACATATTAGATAAAACATTTACTTTCAGATCAGTAGCACATAAAAAAAGAACACCAAGAAGAAACCAAAGGTACAAGTGAAAAAAAGTCAATTTGACAAGAGCCATAATGTCAGTTAGTACAGGTAATTAAATTTTAAAGACTGCAAGGAAAACATGAGATCTGATTCTGCTCAACATCGGCTGTTTTGGTATCTATCAATGGTGCAATGCATCTGTAAAAGTACTAACAGTATAGTATTCCATAGATTTCACTAGTGAATACCCAGAAACCTATCTGCATTGGAAGGTTATAAAAACTTAGAGGATGCAACTTGAGCTTCTCTTTCAAGAGTAGAAATTGATAGCTTGATCGGACCGTATTTATATCACCTTCCCATTTGGTAGCCTGGCTTCGCTTCTCGTTCCAACACGTAAACTCTGCCACGAGGAAAGCGAAAATGTGGACATGTGTCGGCTCCTATACCCATGAACGCGATGCAACGAAACACGGAAAGTGCTTGTAGGCCCTTTGCGCCATCTTGCCGGTGCTGTGTCAGACCGCTGAAGAACCTCCAAGATGTGTGTATCACCAATGCTTAACTGGTGCATATAACTAGCTCACGGTTAGTATGCTGCAGAATGTATAAGGGCTGGTGGAATGGTTAAATGCTACAGAGCAGAAGGGCACAGGTTCAGATCCCCGGTCCCACTCGAGCTGAAGATTTTACAGCAAAAGCTGTTATGGGCTCTATTTCATTATTGCTAGTGCTGTTTTTGCTTTTTTTTTATCTAATTTTTTTTTGCCCATTCCTCATGTAATGTCTTGGGACCCTTGAGGTAATAAACGAAACAAATTAGGTGACTTTGGTGCCATAGTTGTCCGCACTGGTATCTGCAACTGCCATCGCGCGAAATAAGAAGAAATGTAACGAGAACGAAATTTTGAGGATCAGATGAGATTTGAATATAGGCCCCATGCGTGGCACTTGAGTATTCCACCAGAAAGCCAAGCTGGTACTTCAAACTTCTTCACAATAATATCCTGTACAAGCATCGTGTTGGGAAAGGGATTGTGCTAACGTATGTTATATAGCATTGCAGAACAGTAGATTAACCAGGCACCACACCATGCGAATTGTGCTGCGAGTGGGTTATCAAATGCTTCCAGCCCATTACAAATAGCTCAGCCATAATTCTTCTTAAGTTGGGAACAGCTCACAATGTGCTAGCCACCTTTCAGAGCGCCACAAGCAAATATACTTATTGGGGGTGTGAAAATATTTGAAATATTGAATTTTATTTATTAGTGTTCACTATTCGATTTCCATTAGTTTTATTATTTGAAGCTATTCAAACTTCTGAAAGACAAATGCAGTCAATGTTAGATTAGTAGTGGCTTATTGAGAATTTTTATATGCTTAATCCTATTACATTCTAGTATTGCAGCAAAGCTGCCTTTCAAGCTCTGCAACAGTCTCAAATGTATTGAATCTAGAAAACGCTGGTTCCAACGTAGAGATTATATATATGGCAGAGGTGGAGGTTTAATAATGCCGTTTTTTACATGAAATTTGGGCAGGAAGTCCCAAAAAGTGGATGGCAAAGATTTTTAGCATCTGAAATTTCAGATGTTCCTACATATTAACCTGTATGGGGCAGATTTAGACCTCCAGGCATGCAGGGAGCACATCCTTGTCCAGCACATCAGTTGGGCTTCCATAGAAGTTGGAAACAAGGAGATGCTGAGAAAAAATTTGCATCTTTGCCATTTATTTGTAAAGTGTTGTTGGCAACACTTTAGTTGTACCACATCATGTACATACTAAACACAATACGTCCTCTGCATTGCCTCATTTTTGATAGCATTGCTATGAAAGTCCAATCCACAAACACTTTATCGATGTTCCACTCAGACCTGGTGATTTTCAATGTTATTTCTTTATATGCATCTGCCTTGACTTTTTCCTAATGAATGACTGCTGATTTTTCACTCAAAATCAAAAATACCAATGCTGAATTTTTGATAAATGAGTTCCTTAGGTTTATCACATTCAAAAGAACATGAGGATTGCAGCACAGTTTCATTAAGAGCTTGCTCTTATATTTGAAAAGAAGCCAGAAATTACACTCCTGCTGATTTAGACCTTTGCCACTTCACAGTCCTTTATAACAGGGGTTGGCAACCTTTTGAAGAGGGGGGCCAAGTTGCATGGAGCCAACAAAAGTGGTGGTCTGCATGTCAAAATTAGGGTAAGGAGGTGGGGTGCTTTGCAGATTAACAGAAAACTTGAACAAATTGACAATAATGCTCAAACCGTGATTAGAATTTGTTAGTTTTCAGAACGCATATTACAAGGTTCCAATCAAACGTAGGTTGGAAACGAAAATCTCATTTTAGGTCGGAACTGTTACTTCGGCATTTAGATAGGAAGTGATAGGGGAAGAACGGGAGAGTATGACGTCATGTGGTAAGCCACATAGTATTGCCCAGCAAGCCGCAAGTTGGCGAGCCCTGCTTTAAAACACAAACCATCTTTTTTCACACTGTTGTGTGTCTGCATGGAGCACCAATGGGCGATAAAAAACAGTGCCTATAACTAATATGACAGTAAATGCGAAATGCGAAGGAATGCCGTTATTGTGTTTTGCTTTCATTCATTCAAAGTGACCATGTCAGTTCCACAAAAAAATGTATTTGTAACTTGTACATACTCAAAAGTAAAATATATTTAATAGGTAGACTCGAATGAGTAGTAAGCAATTTTAGATAAATTATTTTATGACTAGAAGTGCAATAAAATAACAGCTTAATCACTCCCAAAAGGAGGAATGCTCTGAATTTTGCCACTCCAAAAAGTTTTATTGGGTGGATTGACAAGAAGATCTGTTCTCTAGAATGTGCACAGTGCATCATTTGAATGGTTCAACACATACTAAAATGCTTGTACCCGCAGTTCATGTGAGAGTGAACATTGATTGAAATGGTTCCTAATTTTGTACCCCGGTCTACCATTCAAAGGAGCAATATTGCTGAGGAAGAGAGAAATAACTGTTTGAAAAGATAAGGTCAACTGTTGGGTTAGCATCAGAATTATCATCACCGTAGCGGTGGCGTGTTGGATACAGTGCTACAAAGACGAGCTCAAGATTGTAGGTTTAGTTTGTGGTGCGGCTGGCGGGGGAAAATGCATAGACACTTTTTCTTCTGCTTGCGCATACTGAAAGACACCAGACGCTTTCTCTACACTGTATTGATACAAATTGATCATTTTATTATTAAGAACGCTTAAATGTTTTAAAGATAATACTGTGGGAGAACTTGCACGAGTTGCTAGCTCATGTCTGTAAGTAAGTCAAAGCTCTATAATTTGGCATGCACTCGCACACTTTATCAGTTGTGAGTGTTTCATGTTGTTGCATGTATGCGAGTGTTCTGTGCTCTAGCTACATTACCTGTGGAAAATGTCTGTGTGTAAATTTTTCTGCTCTATTTCTGCTCTTCAGTAGGTTCACTTACTCACGCAGTCATGAATAATTTTCCTCAAGCTTAGGTATAGAAAGGATTTCTTTTTTGCAAAGAAGTTTAATACACGGGATAAAATACTGTTTTATCACCGTTACCCAGCAACTACATCTTTATATAACCCTGGAGAGCACCAAGTCTGGCCCTCTGAAAAGGCATGTGCACAACACTCTGGGGGCAATATAAAACTGATTTTTCTTTTTCTTTTTTTTAAATCCAGCAAAGGGTAGTTGTGGTGCTATTTACTAGAAGCATCTCTGTAGTGATGACCTATCATGACAACTTGCTGGAATGTAAATAGAAACTATCAAAATCAACGGGCAGGTGGCATGTTGTCAGGTGGCATGTCAGGTGTCAGGGGCAGGTGGCAGGTGGCATGTTGATCTCTTGCAGGACACTGCTACGATTTACGTCCTAAAGGAGACAGGGCGTGCAAAGGCAGACACAAGAGGGAAGTCGGGACCTTAAAAACACCTGAATTCCTACCAGCTAGCCCAGCCATCCGTTATTCTAAGCTCTGCTGTTTACAACTTACATGTTGTGCAAATAAAATGTAGAAGCAAACTTGTGTGAATATTGAATTAGCAGCCAGTTTCCCACGCTGTCTGATTTTGTGCTGTTGGATTCCTCTGCATTTTTATTTATGAAGCTTTTTTTTAGACATATCCAGTTCCTGATGCAAAATTATTGCCACAAAAAGTCCGTGGTGTCATTGTAAATATGTGGCTCCGTGGTGAGCGTGACTTCCACACGAGTGGTATTTGCCATTGTGAAGATAGCACTTAAACAAAAGACTACAAGCAGAAAACCAGTAAAAAAGAAGAAACTTTATGCAGGTGAACTATGATAAATACTGACAAGACTTTATTATCTCGTGTATACTTCAGTCTACATATGTGTGCTGTGGCTTGTGCAAACAGACAGGTCATAAAAGATGAATTTGGCTGGATATTTTTGGAGTTTAGCCCAAATTGTTTCTTGCCATTGTAAGGAATACTCTGAAGAAATTTTAAAAAGTAGCTTGACAGAAAAATATCATCTGTTGTTTCTGGTTCTTTATAAAATGAACAGAAGATAGTTGATGAGAAATCACATTTATGAAAGTATAAAGTTTCATGAACTCGTTGGTAGCCTGCTATCGTATCACCTTGCATAGTCTTAAGTGACATTTTCTCATGTGCCATGGTACCTTAATGTGTCAGAGTAAATTAAAGATGTTTCAGTTCATTTTAGACTTAAATGGCATTTAACTATTGCTGCTGTAATAAAAGAAAAATCTTGAAGTATGCCTAAAACTGGAACATTGAAAAACAACAATGCATCAGTGAGTCATTCAAAAAGATTCGAGGGTCCCAGAAATTCGGGCGAAACGGAGGTTCAGATAAGCCCATTTGGTGTGAGTGTTCAAAATATTTACTGCAGATGCGAGCGCTTTGTAAACGTGCAAACGTGCAACGGGCAAACAGCGCATTTGTAATGATGACCTCAGCCTGCAGAGAGTACCATTTTACAATGGCCAAGATGGTTGCCATAAATTCTGCAATAACTAAAGGAGTGAAGTTAGCTGGAGGGGCAGCAAAAAATTTTCTTCATCTTGCAGTACTTTACAAATCCTGTTGACCAGCTAGGATGAGGGCTGGGAAAATTTTATGAAGGTGCGCATCATCTGTCAAGGACAGACTAGGGCTGTGTAAATTATGTACGCACGTATACTTTGCTGAAGTGGGATAAGTTCGTGAATTATTTTTTCTCAGATCGCATGTTTTGTGACAATGCAGGCACAATGATCACTATGAAGGAATCTGAAGATTAATAACTGTTATGTTGGCATGAGCCACATGGGTTATATATCACCAGAGTCCTTCGAAGGACTCTGATATCACATATCACTCTGTTTGGAAACAGGTGTCAACTGACCCAGCTTAAACGCTATTTCAGATACTAGCTCCAATTCTCTTTGTAGTAGTGAAATAGGCAACTGCATTGTTTGCGATGTGTTGACAAACTATTTAAGAGTGCAGTTTCTTTCGTTGAAAATGCATACTGGCTTCCAGATTTCAGAGTTCGCTCAGTGTGTGTGCCTTGCTCTGTTGCTTTCTTCTTCAACAAGCGCCACGCAAAGCCAGCAGACAACTTGCCCACGGCTTAATTCGAAACACCCGCCGTACTGTTCACCCGGATTCGGAGCTGGATAGGACAGTTCCCCTATGCGTACGTTTCCCGCATCCACACTTTAGGTTGTGGTTGCGCTGCTGGGGCGAAGTGAGTGGCGGTGACGTGTTTACTGTATGCGCGCGTTCCCATAGTAGTAAACTGTGAAAACTACGATAGCTCGCGCGATAAGATCGGTATCCGGTTGTTTCGGTTTGCGACGCCATTCGCGCGGGTTCCGGGAAACCTCTACGGGAAGCCGGACGATCAAGGGGCATCTGTTATCCAATTAGGCGCATTTGTGCCGACCGGGCGATGTTGCAGGTAAGCGGACGCTCTTGTATTTGCCTAGCTGCGATCCCTCGTTTGAAATTGACTCATATTGTGGTTCTGGTTAACAACCAGTTTTGTGTTTTGGGAGCGCGGACATCTGCAGCGTCGCAGTACGTTTACTGCACCCATCCTTCATTGACTTTTTTGACTGTGCTACCTTGGTGCTACTTTGCGCTAAAAAAAAAAAAAAAACTTGAGCTCGTGATGTAGGCGATAGGTTTTGATTTTGGTTTTTAATGCTCATTCTAACATTCGTTCTTTCTATGCAAAAATGTTTTTTTCAAATGAAAACATTAAACCTACGAAACTTTCACGAGTTCATCGCTTCCTTCGAGGGCCATGTTGTTACAAAATTTACGACACGACGAAGCAATGGTCATGCTACAATGAATTAAAAGAACTGTAGTACACTGTAGCCATGCCGAGTTTAGGCATTAATTTAGGGGATGTTTAACTGAGAGCCATCTATTGCGCAATTATACAGACGTACTCTACCGTGCTCGTCTGGCAAGATGGACGACTTGGAACGGTTTCGGCAGCGGTGGGAGCCGAACGAGCACTGGGCCATGCGTCGGGAGTTCATCCGGCGGCACTGGAACAGATTTTCAGAGAACCGACTCCTCTGTTTGGCCCAGACTTTCGTGAACATGGAACTGCTCGGATGCGCTTACCCGGCCCGTGTAGCAGAACTAGTGCGTGAGTTGGCGAAAGATTTGCCCAGATCGGAGCGCGCCAAGGCCCCCGCAGTTGCGCCCGTCGCTTTCGTGAAAGCCAGCGATTCGACGTCAGAAGAGGCTTCATCTGCCGTGAGATCGTACGCACCTGTTCCGGACAGGCCGCAGTTTGTGGGCGGGTTCGCTAACAGGGCTGGCCTGGGATGCATACCGGCCAGCAGTGATGATTACGTCGTTCCAAGTAGCGCTGTGCCAGCGAGGCAACAGTTTGTCGGCGGCTTTGCAAACAAGGCTGGACTTGGGTTCGAACCACTCAAGCGGTCAGCAGACGCTGGCGATCTCGAATCTGCGAGCGTCGCGAAGGTTAAACGTAAGAAAACCGCCAAACCGTCCGTGGAGAGTGCCCCCTTGTCTCCCAAAAAACCTCCGCCTCCAGTCGACTGCAGAGATGTCACAAGGCTCCCGAAATTTCAAGCCGTCGCGAAGATGATCAGAGACAACGTGGTCGACGGGCCCAACACGCTGGACAAGTTGCAGCAGGTGTTCAGCAAATGCAGCCTCACCCTGGACGTACAGTTTGAGCAGAAACAAGAAGCAGTGATCATGTTTGAGTGCGTCGTACGCTCGAACGGCGAAACACTTGGAAAAGCAACAGCTTCGAAGAAAAAGGAGTCGAAGCGGCTCGCTTTTCAGGAAATCTGGGACGCTTTTTCCCGTGTTCCAGAAATGCCTAAGCCGCCCCCACGCGTGCCAGCGCCGTCCCGAAATTTAGTAAAGAAACCTGGTGACCGCCGTAACGCCATCAAACCACCAGCTTATCCAGTGGATAGTTGCTGTCAGCAGAAATTGGCAGACGACGATCGTGTGCTAGATTTAGAAACACTGGTTGTAGTTCAAACCGTGAATCCTCCCGGCGATGCCATGTCAACATTGACAAGGACGGCAACCGCAAACAAGCTCAGAGGTAGATTTGACGTTGAGTGTACGGATTCAGGGTACACTTGCACGTTTGTTCTCGGGCACTGTGAAATCAAGAACGGTGTAGGCGAGACGAGTCAGGAGGCGAAGCTTAAAGCAGCCTCTGCATCTCTAGCGTACCTTCAAAGTATCGTACCTACACTGCTTTTAAAGCGGCGTGTAGATAGCTGTGGTCCCGAGTTGACCAAGAACACCTTTGGTGTCTCTGACGAAAGCAATGGCTCAGAACAAATAACCCCCGAAAACATTGGACACAAGCTGCTAAAAATGATGGGTTGGAGTGGTGGTGCCATAGGAAAAGAAGGTGTTGGCATAGTTGAGCCTGTTATGCTTAAGGAAACGTGTGGCCGCAATGGCCTGGGTTTCGGCGGTCTTGGCCGCATGAATAGCAGCTTCAAGACGAAAGTTCATCAGGTGCTCAAAGAGTTTGCGGAGACCGTGGTGATGCAAGACCTTGTGTTTTCTCCAGAATTTGACAATGAGGAAAGAAAGTTCATGCACTCAGTGGCACACACATACGGCCTCAAGAGTGTTAGTGTAGAAGGACCGTCGGGCAGGTTTCTCACTGTGCGTCACAAGCTGTCCGTGCGGCAGCTTGTGGATATGATCATTGCTTCTGGACCAACAGAGAAGTACGACGTCATCTTGCCCGGACAGCAAGATTCCGATGAAGAAAGTTGGCAGTAGTTAGTGATACCTCTGTGGTTCTTCATTGTGTGTTGCAGTGAGAGAAGAATAAGTTTCAGCACTGACTATAGACCGAAACTGAACTGTGACATACGAAGTGAAATTACAGTGGTTATTGGAATTAAACTCCCCTCATCTAAAGACTCCTTTGATGAAATTATGAAAAGGTAGCAGAGGCATTTCATCTAACACATTAATACACCCATCACAGGAGCACACAAAAACTCTTCTACATTAGGGGTGTTTCACATAATTCATAGATTTTTCAGCAAAGAGGCATAACCTCACAGACTCACAGCACCAATGACCTTGTTTTAGTCAAAAAAAGTTGCAATGTGGGCTTGTTGGAGATGTATTTGAAAGGAGGTTTTGTAGCGCGAGGCGAAATACGGAAACGGGAAGGGCTAGACGTAGAGAATAAGATATTCCCGACGTAGCGCTCTATCCTTTCCGTGTAATCCTTCCCATTTTTTTATTTCGCCTCGCGCTACAAAAAATTCATTCTTGTTTCAGTGTTTTGTTCCAAACGTGCAGCCGAAGGCGTGGCACTAGCTTTCAAAGCAGAACTATTGAAAATGAAACAATGTATCTTGATATTTAATGTCCACGCGTTCATCTCCCATTATAGTTAACGTCTTTTGCGCATGTCCGGTGCTGTTAGGTCACCAGCGTAAGTCATGTTGAGACGCCGCACATTTTGCATACTTGAGTGGGACGTGCTCGGCATCCCCCTTGTGATATTCCCGACGTATTCAACCTGCTTCAAGAGTACACGAGAAAATAAGTTTTAAGGGGTTTGCTGCTTCTACGAGGTATGAAATTCATTTTTATAATGGGCATTAGTGACAGAACATAGCATGAGCATAAATGAGCATAGGTGCCACTTTTTCTCACAAATTCATAATTCCTAGCGCCCACAGGTTTTGACGCTAATCTTTGACTGCCGTAAAAGAGATTGGCGCACTCAGTTTCAAAAAAGACTTACTGAAAGAGATATTGCTCTCTGTCGTGTGTCTGCATGCATAACTCTTGTTATGGAGAAATCTTCTTACTGAAAAGAGTTTGAAGTGCCAGTGTAACGAAGGTATAAAATCGTTGCTGTGGATAGCCTGGCTCACAAAAACCATCATCATTACTACCCTTGCTATTTTCATGCGTCGCTATTGAAATGAAGCACACTGCACATACATTTTTGACAAAATTGCATAGAAGGGTGAAGTCCCATTGCGTGTTCCCAGTAATGTTTGACATGTTTGGGAAATGTTTTTTATAAGTAGCTGGAAGCTCTGACACATCTCGTGTGTTGCACTAGAAGTATTAAAAAGTTTCATTCCTTTCAACCCTTCTCAAGTTTTTCTCAAAGGAAAATAAGTAGCAGTATTATGCAAATGGTCAAAAGTTTTGAACACTAGTATAAAAATTTACTTTTCAGTTGTGCATTCATTGGTCAATATTGCAAAGTATTCATTTTTTCTTTGAATAGAATAAATAACGCTTTTATTGCAAGTGGCCTGCACCAAATGATTTTGCTTTTATAAAAGCTATGTTTGTTGCATAATGACGCTTGTTCTTTAGCAAATGCACAGGTTGAATGGCTTATTTTCTGTAATTTCTAATCCTTCATCAGTAAAGCATCACTCTTAGGGAATTCTGCTGCTACTTTCTTGTCTAAATATGGGCAAAGCAACTGATATAGTGGTCTTGCCTTGATTTTATTTCTTGTAAGAGCACGTCCTGTAATAATGCTAACATCTTTAATAGATGCAACATGACGTGCATGCATAAATCTAGCGGGTGGTGTCCTGATGCACACCATTCACCACCCCGTGTATGCATGTAGGAACTAGTGAAAGTTATGTGACAAATTCATTGTCCTCTTTCTCAACCGTTGTGTTGTCAAAATTCTTGCTGCAGTGTAAACTAATTTATTATGACAAGCGTTATGTGTTGTTACTGTCGTTAATCGTAAATATTCATGCATTATTCATCATAAATTGCTGCCTCATAGTCTGACCACTCCCTTTTAGAAAGAACCCATATCCATGTATGATGTGCTTTTAGTGTTGAGCTGTTTCTCCTAACTTTTATGTTAATGCATTTCTCACAGTGCTCTAGCTAGATTACAGAAAGCAGGTAACCTACAAGTTCTCTTATACCTTAAATTAAATGGACACATTATGTGCCTTGAATAAACTGCTTCTTATCTTGCTAGGTTAACTGAACACGTGTACTATTTCACTTCGTTCACCTTAAAAAAATATGTGTATGTGAGGTGGTTTTCTCATATTTTCATTAGAGAAATTGTACTATTTGAAACACCTCTAGTAATTAGCAGTCAAATGGTGTGCTGAGCTTAATTCACAAATGTTTTTTTTCATACCTAGGTTCTTTTTTTATTCCTGTTGTAATAGTTAGTACAGTGTTTGAAGTGGCTGCAAACTGACCGCTAAAAGTGAATTGAGGCATCAGAGCTTCTTGTGAATATCGGCTGATTTTGGTGGGTACTGAATAAGATTTGGTTTTTCAGTAGGCAACTAGGCCTTTTCTAGTGAATCAAAAATACCCTTGGCACTTTTGCATGTGCCAAAGTACTGTTTTATTCCAAGTTATTAATGCAATCAAAGAAATCTGCTCATAAAAAATAAGTCAGAAAAATGCTTGTTAGCTAATATTTTCATTGTAGTTTACTTTATTTAGCTCTCACTTTTAAGAGCTTTGACTGCTTTCTAATAAAAAATTTTTGAAGGGCAATCGCACATTTTCTTCACACAATAATACTTCTGTAAGTGGATAAATCAATCTCTGTGTCTAGCTGTTTGAATTGTACTATCTACTACATAATATTTGTACTGGTGTGACTTTTTACCTTGCATTTACTTGAAACTACAAACCTATTGCTCGAAATCATTTATCACAGATGCAGCCAATTATGAGCCTAGTGGCTATTTAAACTCAGTTGAAGTAATGATCATTGTTATCAAAGCTGGGCACATTTACTTGCGCATCTAAAGACGACACTTAAAGAATAACGAAATAAAGTTGTTTGTTCTCTCTCTCTCTCCCACATATGATGAATAATTGACACAAGACTCATATTTTCCCAAGGTGGTAAGGTGCACTGCATCTTTTAAAAATGTAAAATACCGGTGGTCTTTACAGTGCATCTCTCTATTATTCCTTGCTTGTATGAGGCTCTTGTGTACATGGTTCTCTTGAACAAGTCTCCGAATCAATAAATACTTTCCAATATGCCCCAAGTTGGTTCGAAAGAATTTTACTGTAGTGCATTTAAAAAGATAGCAGTCATCAGTATCTTAATCCCTGGGCTAGAAATTGAGATAGGGCAGGGGTTGCTTGTCTTTTTGGCAGGTGCTTGGGACTTAGTGCAGCCCGTGATTTTTTTTTTTTTGATAGGAACAAAGTCAATAATATTGTTGTTTGATTTGGCAGTGATCGTACAGTAATAAGCTACTGAATCAACTTGCGAGAAAGATGCTCGGAAGCATTCAAATTGATGTTGAAAGGTCCACTTTACGTAGTATTTGCATTGCTAGTGGATTATTTTGTGATGAATTGTTTAGTTGCTTCTGCTCAAAATGCTGTTGAAGTAATGTAGGGAATAGAATCGCTTTGAGCACTGCACTAGGGCACACACTACTTTTTGAATGTGGACACTGAAGTATGCTGCCTGCACTGCATGTTGGTTTGCTTATGACACTCTCAGCTAGCATCTAAGAAAGGCTCGACAGCTAGATGAGTATGGAGTCGGCAGCCAGAACTATGAATGCCCAGCGTGCAGCCGTGGTTGAGTACACCTCGAAGCAGATCTCCAGTAGACCACTAGCACCTGAGCGTGCGTATTCTTTTTCACGAGCTTACGTATTATAGCACGAGCTTGCGTATTCTTTTTCACAAAGGCAGTTTGTGTATTTGCCCAAGCATTTGAGGTTTCATATTTGTGGACCAATTCTTGAACGTAGACCTATTCTTGACCGTGGACCATACACACAAGTGATGTGAGCGTACATTTGAGAATTTCTGTTAGGATACAGGACAGACATTGACAGAAATTCAAAGGCCTGAAGAGGCCATTAGTAATATAGCAGGCAATATCGGTGTTGCTGTAGTAAAGGCAATCCGTATGAGCTTGCACACATCCTCTATGCAGCAGTGACTGAATGCTCCGTTCCCTCTTCCTGGCTGCATTGCTACTCGGGTCTCTCTAGAATTGCTTCGGGTGGAATGATATCCAATGTTCATAATATATCTGTAACTTTCAACCATGGTGTTTTCGATGATCATTTTGCCAAAGGCGCTTAAAGGTGAGTAAATTTATCATCGATCTATCAAGTAATCAATTAATGATTGTTGTATTCTGTGAATGAGTAATACTTTTATGTATATGCAGGCAAATCAACACCTCGATTACGTGTCGAACATTATTATGAGACCAATACCTATCATGATTACTGTTTCTGTACAGTTGCTGTACTTCATTACTGGTGGACTGTACTTTCTTCTCAAGCATATCTTGGCATTGCCTGATATGGCACAGTCTGAAGCTATTCTGATACATGTTATGCACTCAGAACGTATCCAGTTTTCGTCAAGTGAAATATAGAGAAATATAGAGTTTGACTGCTGTCTTGAAATCGAACCCTGGTTTTTTTCCAGTCCCTCATTCTGAATTTGCTATTCTAGATGATCTTCACTAGTTGAAATTTGGGAAATAGCCTCTGGCTTGTCTCCATTTTAAAACCACTTCGAGCATAAACAATGGCAGCCTCTCTTGCACTACAAGGTGAGCACTCTGGCAATCATGTAAGCATTCAAGTCACCTTAAATTTTCCTTTCTATTTCTTGCTTGTTTGGATCGGTGACCAGTGCAGATCTGAATATATGTTATATTGGTCAATCATTGACTTTTGTAGATACTGTGCATGGCAATCTGATCGATCTCCATGGTTTATAATGTTTATACAAGAGATCTGTTTGAAAAATTTAACATCTTATTATGTATCCTTTTTATATAACTACTGTTGGATCTTGAACAAGTCATACTTTAAGTCTAATCAATCTGTTTTGTTTTTTCCGGCCACTGTGAATGCAAACTGTAGCATCTGTGACACTGGGCATAAAGAAATATTGGACGTCGGTACATCTTGAGTAAGTTATGATGAGCAATTGTCAACTCGCACGGCTCCACCATGCTTAACTAAATCGCAAAGGAAGAGTTTGATCTTTCATGAGATTTAAATTGTGCAGCAGTCTTGTTAACAGTGCCGTTAAAAAGAGAAATTTTTGCATAACGTTATAAACTCATGTTTTATTTATAGGTATGTGTGTTAAGCACGGATGAACATACACCTGCATAAATATGTGGTTATGTGCTTGTGTATATCTACAGGATCCTTCAAGAGGTATAACAGCTGCATCTTACCGGTACTTACCTTCAGAGCAAAAACCTGAAGGATTGCAAAGAGGGTTCAACTAAAGTTAAGGAAGACTTAGCAAGCAATGGAAAGGAAAATGAGAGGTGTAACCCTAAGGCACAAGAAGGGAGCCAAGTGTATCGAGAACAGATAGGTGTTAAGGACATCATAGGCGAAATCAAGAACAAGAAATGGTCATGGACAGGTCACGTAACACGGGGAAGATAACTGCTGGTCATGAAGCATCACAGACTGGATACCAAGGGAAGGCAACCGGGTGAGGGGAGACAGAAAGTTAGGTGGGCAGATGAGATAGGCATAAAGTGGCAGCAGCAAGCACAGGACCGAGTTGACTGGCGGAACAAAGGAGAGAGAGGCCTTTGTCCTGTTGTAGGTGTAGCCACGCTGATGATGATGATGACATATGTATACAGCATGCACATACGTGTATATGCATGTATTTATTTGTATTGTGTAATCGTCTATGTGAGATTTTTTCTTAATGTTTCATTTATATTTTAGCTGTTCTTCAGTGCTCTCTTGTTAAGTAAAAAGGGCTTAAGGCACCCATTGAGCTGTACCTCAGCTTTTACTCCCATCTCCACTTTCCAGGGCAAAGGTAAGATAAAGCGCGGTCATTTGTTGGGCAAGTTGGTTCATTCTTAACGTAGCTTATGGCGCGAAAAAAACACGAGAGAAGGACAAGCACAAACTATCAACTAAATTTATTCAAAAAGCGCGCACATATACATACAGGTCAACAAAGTCACAAGTCATATTTTCAGAAAATACATTCTTTTAATGGCAAGCACTCATGTAATCTATCTCAGTGGCACGTAACGTGATTGAGGGCTTCGCCATGCATGTGTCGCCTAATCTATTAATAGAATATGCTTCCTCTATTTCTCGTGCAATTTTTCCTTTCATTCTTGTGAGCACCCTGCTCTCTGATTGCAAGGGTAAGCAGCTCACTCCCAGCAGTGTAACGAAAGATTTGAACAAAGTGTCCCCCTTAAAGACGCCTCATGGTCTAACAATCTATTGTTTAAGGACGCCTTATTGTCTAACAATCTATTGTTTACACACCGTCCCGTCTGCCCGACATAGCATCTTCTACAAGATAGTAGTGTATCATAAACTACCTTTTTGGCACACTCGACCAATTTATCACAGTGCTTGATGTCACACACGTAGACCCACTCGCTCTGTCTAGATAACTTCTTACCTACAGCCGCACAAATCCGGCCAAGCTTGTCTGTCGATGAAAAAACCACACTACATACGAACCTGTCCCCAACTTTCTTCAGCTGCTGGGAAACCACGTGAACATAAGGAATGTTTACAAAAGGAGACCATTCCTTCTGTTTTATTCAGCTTATGCCTCGCACTTCCAGCTTCAACATTTGCAAGACCCTTTCGCTTAGGACGGCTGATTGGCATTCTGGAAACCTAGACTGCCGAAGCCTCTCAATCTGCCGTGCAAAACTCTCTTGCATGCAGTGTGGGCACGACTTTTTGAGTGACGCTCCCAGACAGGCCGTCCCAACACCGTTCTTTACTATTTTAGAAATACCCGAACGGAAATCTATGATAGGTTTGACACTACGGGGGGCGTGCATCCAACATACTTCCACCAAAAGATATGCTCAAATCTAAGAACTATATGCAACCCTTGTTGGGAACCTCACAGGTAAACTTCAGCCCTGACCCGACTCTTCGAAAACCTTCAAAACATTGGTCCTCGTACATACACTCCGACAGTTCTAAAAAACATGTAATCATCCACGTATCTGAAGGTTTTCACCACCGCTGAGTCTAATGCAGTCTCTAGCGCACGGTCAACAACACTCAAGAAGATTTCACTCAAAACTGGCGCGACTCTCGACCCATTGCAGACCCCTGACCTCTGAGTGTAAGAGCACCCATTCCAACCAATAGCAGTTGAACCCAGGTACACCAACAGGAGTTCAAGAAAGGAACTCGTAGATGCGCCACTTTTGGCCTGAAACCTTAGTTCGTCATTATCTTCTTGAATGTGATTCCTGACGCACCCTAGAAATCTGTCCTGTGGCAATGAGTAGAAGAAGTCTTCCACATCTTCACTGAACCCTGACAGTACTTTTACGGGACCTTCCATCAGAAACCTTGCCACTTCCTTCGAATTGTTCACCCGGAAAGGGTCCACCACACAGAGGGACGTCAGATGCTTCAAAAGGAATCCAGACACCTCGCGCTGCCAAGTCCTACGCTCGAAAACAATAAGGTGAAAAGGGTTTTCAACCTTATGTGTGTGCTTATATATATATGTGTACTTGTATATATACCTGTATACTGTATATATTTATGTGTGCACTTTTTCGAATAAATTTAGTTGATAGTTTGCACTTGTCCTTCTCTCCTGTTTTTTTTTTTTTTTTTGCACCATAAGCTACAATAAGGTGAAGTAAAGGCTGTTTATTGATTTATGTAATGCCACGGTACAACAGGACACGTTACGTGCGCTGATATTTAGCCTTCAGTTTATTATTAACAGCTCTAAGTATGCACATCTGTGCAGGAAAGAGACATAAGATGCAGCACATATAATTGTGATTTGAGTTTGTCTTTGGGAATGTTTGCCTCATTATTTGTTGTACAAGCTTCAGTAAAACCATGCACTGATAAAATATAGGTATATTTTGCATGCCTGTGGATGCTTCCTTACACAGAAGAACAGATTGAGTGGTCCTTACTGCTCGAAGCCCTTGTGTGTGCGGCTGAGAAGGGAGCCCAGCTGGCCAGAGCGTGCCGTGCCGAGGAGCCTCTGTTCCAGCTGTTGGTTGAGGAGAAAGCTGGCCCCGATAGAAACCCACGATTCGTACATGATTTCAAGACCTTGGCTGATGTACTCATTCAGGAAATGGTGCGACATGACCTCTCCTGCCTGGTGAGCTATGCTCCTGGTGAGCTTCGCATAAAAGTGATGTTTATATACAAAGACTAGAGTTCACTAGGGGATCGTGTGCATTTTATTTTCATATCGTATTCCGTCATTCTTTCAAACGTTTTCTTTACCCTATTGTGTAACCTGTGCATTTATTCTAACACAAAAGACCAATAGACAGTTCCTCTACAAGCCTTGAAGGGCCACTCACCCGGCCCCATACCAAATTTTAGTTAGACAGTGAAAGTTGTTGGGTATTCGATGAGGACCATTTTGCCAAAAAAATTTTTGAATCGGTTCATCACGAGCGGAAAAAAACAGGCTTTTTGAAGATCAAAATGCTTGCTGCTCCTTCGCATAACCTTCGCAAGCCAAATCTCTTCCCCACCCTCTCAGGCATCCGACCAAGAGGTCACCTGCGCATTACGTGCCCAAACAAGTCCAACCCCCGAGCTTGTGAGTGGCATTTCTGTGTTGACCAGCATTATTTTGTGGTCTTCTGCCTGTTTCTGCGGGATGGTTTAGAAACGCTGGCTTAGATACGGTAGATTAGATGAGCACAATGAGTGTGCGAACGCGTAGGAGCGTTCCACGGCGGTCGTCTGCTCGATGCACTGACCGCGGGTACAGGAACGCATGTAAATGCCAACACATTAGCCCCGCATCTCATTGCAATTAAGGGGACAAAAATGAAAAAAAGATGCTCACATTCCCTTATTGTGTCTAAATGTTTATCTAGAGCTTTATTATTCTCTTCAAGCAACAAATTAAATAAACTACCCATGCCGTGTTAAAATACTTTCGCCATGCCGCATGCCACTGTTTTCAACGTCAGAGCAGAGTCATCTACGTAGAGGACCAACGTCACTGCATTGCCGTGTACGTAGGGCCATTCATGTGCGCATGTCATGCCCTCATTCTCTAGGCGTGCGCCGGCAGAAGGGAGGGGGAGCAGCGTTCATCTTGAAATTAGACCCGCTTCCGCGGTGTGTAGCGTTGCAAATTTTGGCAGGCGTGACGTCGAACGCCTCGTCTACGCATCGCCCTTGTCAGCTCAGAATTGTCAAACCTGGTGAGTGGCCCTTTAAAGTAAAAATGATGCAATTTTTTTTCGAGAACTTTAATGCTAATTTTACTATAATAGATTCGTTGTTAACTCTGAAAATGAAGGTCACTCTCATTTTTATATTTTGTGGCAGAACTTCAGCATCTAAATGCTTCAGTGTGATGTCGCAGATTTCAAAATTATGCATTGTCTACTGGCTGCATTAACTTACTAAAACTTCCTGAAACTTTCTGGCTGTATTTGAACACTGTGTGATTCAATTTTATCACCACCTCTATATTTTTGTGTATTTTCTTGCATATCATGTGACAAAAATAGTACTCTTGATATTGTTGAAGGTTGGTTTACTAACTTACTAATGTGAAAAATTACCCAATATCTGTTCTACACCCACAGCTGAGAACTAATTCAGAAAGCCGGCCATTGTATTTGCACACTTACACTCAAGAAAAGTTATATAAATTGCAAAAGGTAAAGGAATAGACATTGAATGAAAGGATAGTCATGAAGAAAGGGTGATGCTTGATCGCTCACCCGCAAATAGAGGTCAAGTTTGCCTAAATTACTCATCGGTGTATTTGCAAAGTTTGTGAACATGGGGTGTCACTGAAGCTCTATTGGTCTCCAGCGACACCTTGTGTTCACAACTTTTTCATCTCTTCAGGCTTCCGTTTTTCCCTGAAATTCTGCCTTTCTTCTGTATCATCTTTATATTTATCACTGACCTTGCACATGTGCATGGTAATTCATGAGAATATGTGTGAGCTTTTTTATCATGTGTATATATTAGGCTTGTGCAAGTAGCAAATTTCAGGTTCAAATTGAATTCGATGCAAATAGTGATCTAGTTCGAAATGAATTTGAATAGTATATATAACATATTATAAAGGAAAATTAGCATATTAGTCATGGCTCAACTAACGTACGCAATATCATTATAGAATTAAAACAAGCCATGTACAAATGTAATTATTTTTGGTTTAAAGGAATTGGAAGCATCTTTGAATAGTAGCAGAATTTGACTTTCGATAAAGTGCAAGTGATAACCTGTGAATTATGTTAGGTTTTAAAATTTGCCATACTTAGAGCATATAAGCTGGTATAAGAAGCTTTTAAAGTTAAAAAAAAGAAAGAATTGATGTGATGGTAATATATGTTCATTTAACCTTAAAGTGAAACTTTGTGGGCGGTAGCGTGAACTTTTTCTTGATAGATACTTTCATGGTGTCTCATTCCTATATTGCAGTGAAATCGCCTTTACAGGGAATCACATGCACTCATATACGTTTAGACAAATGTTTTCATGGCTAGCACTCCTCCACTGCAGTTCAACCACCTTGACAGGGCGTTACATACGGTCTACTATACACCTATTAGTTCGTTTCGAATACTTCGAAACTCGCGATACTTTAAATTTGAATCCAAGCAATTTTGAATACTGTATTGTTCATTCGAATATTTGAAGTGCTTGAATATTCACACAAGCCTAATATGTATGTATGACAGTTTTACACATGCTTAGTCTTGAAAATGCACAAAATGCTGATGTTCTTTAAAAGAATCATCCCTTGACGCCTAGAGCTTGTTCTGTGGTATCTGTTCCTCAGCATCCTTGTTTTAGCTGCCCTGTTTCAACCTCTGCTCTAATAATTAACTAACCAGCCCTCCTCAAGTTGTTCCTGAAGGCATTGTTTCTAAATGACATGCAAGTGGCCTAGCTGTGCTGTCATATGCAGATTGTACTGTCATGCATAAAATGTGCTGCCTAGTGCCAGGGCCGGCAAGATGCGACATGCCTCTGCATCGGCAACGATCTTCATTGGTGTCTTTTTGACTGCAGCATCCCGAGCTTGGCAAGTCTTTGCAGGGAGAGGAGAGCAACAAGTTCACAAGCAGTCAGGGCGAGACCATATGCGTGGAAGTCCAGTCAACACAGGAGAAAACAGCTTGGCTGCTGGAGCGTGTGCTTGGTGGGAATGTGCTAGCAGCAAGAAAGTTGGCCCAGATAGTCCACTCAAACCCTGAAGTTTGTGAGGACACAGAACTCAGTACTTGCCCCGTGGTATGTGTTTCCTCTCTTGGAATCTGGATTGACCCTATCGGTAAGTGTGTTTGCTACTGTAGTATGCTGAGTACTATTAGAAAGGTTGATCAAGGAAGGAAAAGTTGAAAAAATAGAAAAATTGTGTAATTAACAATTACATATTAGCTGTTATAATTAGTAGTGCTATGATCTCTTTGTTTATTGCAAACACTCTCTATTTCATTGCGTTCTGATGAACATAAGAGCCTCGTTTTTTGGAGATACTAGGAGTGAGAGCGACATATTTCACATATACAGCGCCATCCACTTTTAAGATGAATATGGCACAGTGTGGCCACGCTCCGTGCAATGCCAGTGCACATGGCATGGCCAAGCACTAAGCATAGCGGTGCATCCACAGAGGAACTTACAGGAGGTACTTTGCATCGTCTGCTACAGCGCAGAAACTCACTACTCCGTATAGTAGCCACCACGGCTGTGGCACTGCTCTTGCTTTGCTGTAGTACAGCTAGAGCGCGCTTGTGCACATAATTCAATGCGGTGCACAGCTGCACCAAATGATATGGCGCTCTGCAGAGCGCAGCCACGCTGAGCCCATGTTCACCCTTAAGAGTGGACGGTACAGTACAAGCATCCATAGACGTCACCTTTAATTACGTAGGGCTCGCTTTAGAAAAAATGTGTCTCGGTAGGCTTTAAAAAATGTGCTAGGAGGTGCACGAGGTGTTTTTTGGCATGACCATCTCTATAGTTTCTGTAAAAAGGCTTGTTAACGAGTTGCTGTATGATATGTTTGTCGAAGGCAGCGTTGTCGGGCACGTTCCGTGGCTGGTACTGCACAGTGTTGACCACATCGATCCGCACGTTAACCACCCGCCCTCTTATGCCATACTGGCCACTGCCGTGAGTCAAATGCCTATTGCTCATAAATGGCAGACGTGGAGCTATCAGGCATTCTTCAACAGGTTCGAGAGCAGGCAGGTGAGGGGGCTTGGGAGGATATTGGTATTGGTGCATAACACTCATCGTTGGAACTTGTTACATATGCTGCCATGCCTACGAAATGACGAGAACGAAGTGGACATAATTGCAAGGAGGCGAGCGTGCGGGCCATCGAAAACTAATGCCGTGAGTGGCAGTGCGTCATTAATGAGCATTGTTAGAATCACTAGAGCGGCAACTGGAAAAGTGTACACTGGTGTACATGCCGGATGCCGTGGCGTCCGGACAAAGCGCAAGCATAAGAAGCTTGTCGAGCAAGCTCTTAAAAAAAAGAACATAAAATATAATTTCTTGTTAGAAACTTCATTGGTTAATTCTGGACATGTGCTACACAACATTGTTCTGGCCTTGAAGAAGACAAGTCCACTTGTCGTAACATCGGCTCAAGCATGCAACCCTTGTTTACTGGTTGTTTACCAGCATTCTCAATGCAATTTATTTTTATTGAATGTTGCATTCTTAAATGTTGCATTCTTAAATGTTGCAAATTACCTTTGCAATCAGTCTTCAGGAGGCTGTGCAACTCTGGATAGCTACAAACAATGCACCATCGGCCTTGTATGCTGAACCTGACTGCTGTATATTCAGAGTTCACTTTATATTATATGAAACAGTAAGCAAAACCCTGTGAGCACAGGTGAAGAACGACACGACCGGACATTCAGTACCTGAGGAGCTCTCATTTAATTGGGAGCATTTATTACTTACTTTTCTACAATCCGTAATTCTGTTTTGCATTGCGGGACAAAAAGCAATGGAAGTGCCAATGTTCATGTGTGTGTCATCTGAAACCGTATAAATGACCTAACTACCTGTCTAATGTGACTGTTACCACTTTTACAAAAGCTTCTCTGAGTTTTGTTTTGTTTTAGATTCTACATCTGAGTACATTGCTGGCAAGTGGGGTGATGAAGATGAAGGGAGCGGCATCGTTACCTCAGGCCTTCAGTGTGTCTCCGTGCTAATTGGCGTTTATGATCGGGGAACTGGCCGACCAGTTGCTGGTGTCGTGAATCAGCCCTTCCATCACCTGGATGAACATAACAGGTTGAATTCTGTGTATCTTTGCACCACTTCCATTATAAATGACGTTGTTGTAGTCTTTAAGTAGCGGCAGAATGATGAAGGCTGACATTGACACAGAAATTAGTCTAACGAGACATTCAGTGAGTGTATAAACTGAATATCTCCCCTCTGTTGTCGCATGCAGCTGTGTCCAAATACTTTATTACTTTAAAATTTTTCTCATTTCTGAAATTTTAATTATGATTCACAGCCACATATTGGCTCAGTTTATAGTATAAACATGCAAATAACTTTAAAGATATTGGTTTTTAAGGTTTGTAAGCAAACCGTTTAATACTCGAAACACTAAACAAAGGCATGACTAGGTGGAAATAAGCTGTGATTTCTGGGTTTAGTCAGAATTAAGCGGGATGATTACAAATTTTTATGAGCATACTATGCATGAAATGAAGGACATGCCATGCTAAGACCAATTGCTGTGCGTAAGTGAAGGAGGATAGCTCTTATAGCAACATACAACATGGAAAGCAGTATGGCAAAACAGTAAGTGAAGTCATTACAGCACTGCCTTGCCCTGTGGTTGATTGCAGCATTTCTTTTACATGTCTGGTACATTGAGGCCCAGGACCATTAGGGCCTTGCCCTTTTCGATTATAATAGGTACAGCATTGGAGAAACGTACTTATATACGGTCTTGGTTGCAACACACACAGGTTTTGAAAACAATTAAAAACTGACAAATACAGCATACTTTCATGTCATTAGCTTATATCTTACAAGCTTTTATGGAAGAACAGCATTTTCTACACTTTAGGAACCTGCTTTTAATGAAGATAAAGAATGCAGAAATAATTTGTTCAATGATGCATATAAGTACTCTGGTAGCTCATGATCTCTAGCTTAATTACAGTTCATTTTATTGTATGATTTAAAAGGTAATGACTACAGAGACTCACAGCAGTCATCCTTGGGCGACTTCCAAATATGGCACTATGAAGGCCTACATAGATTTAGACAATAATTCTAAAAATACATGATTCAGGAGTTGTGTTTGCAGTGTAAAAATGCTATAAACTCAAAGTGATGAGTGCCATTTGAGTGAAACAAGTGTTCTTTTTATTCGTGAGAATGTCCTCCTCAAGAAAACCGAGCATGAGCTCTCTCATGCCATGGCTCAGTCGTCATCTTATTTGCTTTCATCTTTTAATAAATGAGTGAAATTATCACATTGTCTCTGTGTTATTACTTTTGTTGTGTTATTTGCTTTATTTGAAAAGGCAGCAAAGTTCATGGCAGTCATTTCCTACTTTTGGCTGGCACATAGGCCTGTAGGACGTTGCTACTGGGGCCTGGCTCTGGGTGCGCAGCAGTGGCACAGCCGAGGATTCTGTGAGGATGAAGACCCTGATCCATTGCGGAGGCGTCACCATCCTCGTGTGCTGCTCAGTGCCAGTGAGAGCAGTGCCGTTGTTCAAGCCCTAGAAGCTGCTGGTTGTGAAGTGCGCTTCGCTGCAGGTGCCGGATACAAGCTGCTCTGTGTGGCCCTGCTGCGTGCCGATGCGTACCTCGTCACGCAAGGCACAACATTTCGCTGGGACACTTGTGCGCCCCATGCCCTGCTGTTGGCTCGAAACATGGGCCTCTTTGCAGCTGTGGAAGAAGCCGGTGTTCCGTGGCGTGTGCCTGCACCCGTGAGTTATGCCGATCCCGATGACGAGCTTTGTGACAAGGTATCCGGGGCTGCCCTATGGCGCAACAGTCGGTGTCTCTTTGCCTGCCGCAACTCTTTCAACTCGAGGCTCGTTTTCGATGCACTCAGAGCGTCTTCCGTTGAGGCTGCGAGCACTGTGTCGTGAATGACCACTGCATGGCCCTCCACGGTCGAATTTGAATTTAGATCTGAAATTTTTTTCAACCACTTGCACCCAAATGTGAAGAATCATTGCCAAAGTGTGTAGCAGTTATAGTGAATGCTGCCTGGACAAGGCAGCATTTATGGTAATGACAAGACAGGAAGGTAGAAAGCAAGGACGTTTTGGCAAATCGAAGCTATAGCAGGCACCCGAGTAAAATGATGTGGAGCTGCGAATGCTGCAAGTGAAAAAAGCAGGTACCATCATTGTTTAGGTAATCTGTAAAGCACCTTTTTACAATCTCCAATTCTACCTTATGGTATCACTCAACGGATAATCCTGACTCCTGAAGAGCAAGTTGACTTGTATAACACTGGCAAATTTGAGTTTGTGTAGATGCAGCTTGCTAAGGGCAGCACAACATGCAGGTTCAGAGGCTTTTGAAGCCTTTTAAATCCCCAGAGTGTCCTTCACTACTCAGCTAAGCAGTTTGAAAGTTGAGGAAGGTTGCATGCAGTGTAGACTGGTGTTGAGTTTTGAGGTGCGTGCACTGGCTCCTAAAGTATTTGTAAAACTTGTTTTGTACAGTTTCTAAAATTTTTGTTTACCCAATGCATTTAAACAGCAGTGTTGGTGTGCAGTTATTTGCTTTTATATACATTATTCTTGGTGAGTATAGTTGTGCAGTGTCAGAAGATAGAACATGTAGCAGTGTTAATGAACAGAACAAGTCAGTAAATGCATTCAGCAATGAGCTCAGGTATAGGACATGTAAATACAGGTATCTTGAACATTCTGTTGTAATGTCTTCTTTATCTTCTCTAGCTTGTCCGCTTTGCCTTACCATTATCAGTTTCTTTCTAACCCTAGATTGTTGCTGCATTAACTTTGCTGATTAACTTAGGTTGATATTTCAAGTAGCATGAGTTTAACTTACATAAAGTCAAGTTGTGATGCTAATGTTGCAGAAAAAAATTTTGAAAAATAATTTTATTACCATGTTTTTATGTCCTCTTCACTTCATGTCATCTTCATGCATGTAGGAACATGTAGTACTTGTCACTTTCTGGTGATTGTTGTGGTATTCTGCTGCTTAGTTCATCAGTTTGATTCCTAGCCACAGTGGCTTCAAGTCAACGAAGGCAAAATGCAGGGATGCCCTTTCTCATACATGGATTTGTGTGCACGTTCTCCCCAAATTCTCACTAAGGCTCCCAAAATTCTCCCAAAGAGTCCCAAAATTAATCGGGAGCCTTTCAACTCCAGTGTCCCTTATAAGCGCACCTTGCACTTTTAGGACATTAAACTTCCCAGTTAAAAAATTTGTACACGCTCGTCATTAATCTCACCTGAAGCATTTGCAGTCCTTGCATTAAGGATAGTTTACTCTCTTGAAAGACCCACCTGGTGAAGAATGGAGGGAAAAGGCCCTTAAACTCATAAACAATGAAGCTTGTAACAATGAAATAGGACAGGTCCCATTTACATTTCCAATTGAATATATACAGCTATGCGTTGACATTAGCACTAGCGGACTATTCCATGTACAGTAAGAAAACCCGCCATTTCACAGCTGCTTAAGAAAAATGATGAAAGTAAGTGAATACTTTATAATTAGTGTCACTGTGTACTTTGCTCTATGAACGGGTGTGCATAGGCAGTTCCATTGTATAGAGAGTGCAGCATAACACAAAACCTGCGTCACAGTGCAAAACTCACACAAACTGTCCACCCATAGAACCGTAGAATTGTGTTCTATAATAGGTATTCACTCACTTCAGTATTCTCACCGAAAGTTTTTTTTTTCTTTTTGACAAAAAAAATCTACATGAATTTTGAGTGGCTGACTATTTCTTCATAACTCTTGTCTACACTTTTCTCTTAGAATGCACCTCATTTTGCTCTCAAACTGTGCCTCTCACAGTGTCAGTAGAGTGCCACAGGTATTCGAGTATATTGGTATTAGTGGGTTTAAGACAAGTTGTCACTTAAGCTCTGATATTTCTAAGTTTTCCTTGCTTTTAAATGCTATGTTATTTATAAGCTGTTGTAAGTTGATTTATCCAGTTGTCATGTGTAAGCTGTCATTCAACAATGCCTTGAAAAACTTGTACAATAGTGTGAAAGTTGTATCACAGTTGTTTTTTTTTCTAATTTTTCCTGAAGTTTCTTATTTAGTGAGGTTCCAACTATAATAACGATCTGAATAGCAATATTGGAAGTCTTTTGTACTAGTTTATCCAGACACAGTATATCAGGTGTTCCTTTTTATTCTTCGTTTAGGTGTTATAGGACAAAGAATGTCAAGAATGAACATAGCCCTGAAACATTGTAACCATTGACACTCACTGGTAAAAGTAATTATAATCGATTTGGCTGTGTATTGAAGGCAATAATAGACATTTTTTTTTCTTAGGACTTGATGCATGACAGAAGTTTGGCCAGTTACACATCAAAACTTAATTAATGCTTCCAACTCAACAAAATGTGTGTTCTCAGGTGATCTCCATGAATGAAGGCTAAGGCTTCCTGATAGACCCTTTGATAATCTATAGGTGCACTTCCCTGCACTGCATATTTGCACATCTAATGGCGGCAACTGTCACACAAGTGGAGATGAGATCCTGTTTGCCGATCCCAGTAATTATCTGTTATACATGTTTATGTTAAGCGTAAGGAGAATGTTTTTTCAGGTGGGAGAAACTTCCTTCATTTGAAGTGGGCACTTGGCAGGCGATTGGTCATTTCAAGCTCTGTATGCCACGGTAAAATAAATAAATAAATAAATAAATAAATAGGGGTGGGGGGCGGGCGCACAGCTACACCATAGATATCAAAAGAGCCGAGTGTACACTTTCTGCATCGCAGCACAATCAAACTGCACATGAACTTATTGTTTACAGTGAGTGGCTAGCCACCATTAGTTAACTGAGCTGCATTGCAAAAAGGCTAGCTTCATAATTATGAAAAGGGTCCATTATCATCTGTATGAGCACCATAAGTCATTCTTTTAAACCAATGAATCATGTTAAACCACACATTTTATGAGCAATTTCGTTGTCATGTAGAGCAATTTCATGAATAATAACTACCATATATACCTTGTTGTAGATGTAAATACCTCGTCGTAGACGTATGCTGCGCAAGATGTTAGAGTCAGGCTTTTGCAGAAGGTACCATGCATTTTGACACTCCGAGTGTACTTTGCAGATACAATTCGAGTCCCAAATTGGAAGGGGTGGAGTGTGTGACTACAGTGAACTAACCAGCATTTAACACGAGTCACAATCGTTGCACATGCATGAAACCTTTGTGTGTAAGCTGTTTGCTGGTGTTGTGGTCCTGGTAGTTTTTTGCACACATGCTAGGAAATAACTAGCACAAGAGGAATATGCAGGCATCTCTAGTGACCTGTCAAGCTCACTTTACTAGTGTTTCAAGTTCATTATCATGTTGTGTCTGTTGTACGAATTGTTGGTAGTAGTTTTTGTAAGTACATTTTTAAGCAAATGTTACTGCACAATTGTTTGCTGTCGGAAAGTGCACATTGAGTACAGAAGTCATATCTATTGATGCAGATTATGCCCTCCACTCTTTCAAACTTTGCACATAACTTTTCTTGCAAATGTAAATGTACAAGTGGTATAAAAATACTAATTCTAACCTAGCCAATCTTTATGCCCCATTTTCTGTTTGAATCATTGTGCTTTTGCTTAGCATGGGACAGTCGCACTGGCTAAACACCTTTGAACAATACTGACAAGTATCTGAAGAGACAGTTTTCAGAAATTACAGTTCTGGAAAAGGCGATTCGTATATCCTAAGAGGTCCTGCTACAGTGCTAGTAGTGAACTCAATTAGGATATGTTAAATCTTTTTAAGACTTCACTTTGACCACAACTTCATAGTTGAAAGCTTCCTATTATTTAAAAGAACTCCTGGAAGTTTTGAACTTGTTCTGAACTTAAGAAGTTTGGAACAAGTTAACTTGTTCATCACTTTGATTATCTTACAGAATCTTTTGTAGGATCAGAGTGCACCAATATTTTGTGGAAGACATAGCTCACTTACCCTTTGTCAATATATATTATCAGTAGCCTAACACGTGGTTTCCTTACTGCCCTTTCAACAAAAGGGAAGCCATCACTTTGGATATTTATAGCAGTACATTGTAAACATAGCCGTGTGCTTTGTAAAACTGCTCATGTCACTTTTATAGTTTTGGGGGCTTCCTGAGGCCCTGTTAGTACTGTTCATGCAGCAACCAGTGCTCTTTGATAATGAATGCTTTTTACGATCTTTCATATTGTGCTTTCTCCTGACAACATTTTCATACTTGCACAACACAAAATGCCAACAGAGATGCTATTTCAACAGTATTAGCGGTCATCATTCAGATGGGCGCTCATAGAGAAGTTTACTACTTATGTGGAATTTATTAACATTTCAGTGTTATCGTGTACATTTTCTATTTCATGTTTGTGATCACTAGACTGAATACAGTACTAAGTGTGTTGTGCCAATCAAATTTGACTTGATGCATGAAACTTTTTGGAACTGTATAATGAAATAATATATATATATATAAATACACACTATTATACCTCAGTATTATACATATAATGTATACATTATCACATTTATTTACCATGTACTGAGCTGTGTAAAGTGCATTTGTTGAATGTTATCTGTTGTCATTGTGGTGTGCACATCAATTTGTTTCAACCTGCTGTTAAGACTAGTTTGCAAGTTTGCACTGTTATAAATCTTTACATATGCTGTTGAAGAATGTGTCTAATATATAAGAATTTGCATAATAGTGGCCACAGTTGCCAGTCTGCCAATTTTCATCACTGCAAGGCAGCAGGCTATTAACGTTGATCTATTCACATTCCTCCAAACAAGAAATAGTGTGCGACATACGGAGAGGCATATGAGAGTTGGAAGCAGTCACAAAACACTCTGAAAAAAGGCACTGTGAATCACTGTGCACTGTAGACAGAATATGCAGTGACATATATTGCACCATGCTATCACTACCGACTGGAGCCTACAATGCTCTTGAGTGCGCTTAAAGATCCAAGCTTCACAACTTACAAAATGCTTCTTGTGTCTTGAATCCAAACAGTGTGGTCATATGAGCGCCTGCTTAGCAGAAGAAGTCGCCTGTTTATTTCTTACAACCCTTATGATATGCAGTGATTTTTAAAATCAGTATTGTAGCATAAAAATGATGGTGTGGACCTGAGAGAAAGAAGTGTTGAGGAGGTGAAATAGCGCTGTCTACTAAATACCAATGTTTATGCACCGCAGGGCTTGGCAATGGGGCTCTACTTGGTGTTCACAATTTACTAGTGAAAAAGAGGGCATGCACAAAGCATGAATGTCTCAAGCCCATCTACTGTTTTCCACCAGTTCATATCAAGGGCAGCAGTTTTCTGGCACCTCATAAACAGCTATAAATGTCTTTCAAGTGACTGTGACAAATGCCACATAAATGGAGGTTTCTTTGTAACGCAGGTAAAGGACAGGAAAAAATGAAGGCACATAAGCAGAGACAGAGTGCTACTAATTTTATGCCTACTGAAGATGTGCTACCAACAAGCCCGCGCGCATCCCTCGTAAATGGAGGGGCTGAAGTTCCCGGAGATCTACGATTATTTAGCCCTTGCACCAATTATGTACTGTACCTTTTTGCAATAGTCGATTACCACTTGCAACGATTGCTTTGCATGCAGAAGGCATTGTTCATTTGATACGATTGTTGTGGCATGCTTTAAAAAAAAATGGGAGGTGTCATGAAATATTGAGCAATACCACAGCTTTTTGAGATCCATCATTTCCACAAAGGAGTACTTGATTGCTTCAGGCATGACTGCTGACTTCAAGTTGCGGAAACGAATCCCAGTTGGACTTCGTTAGTGACAAGATGTTGCAAGCCCATGTGCTTACATTTAGTGCGTGTTACACATCTCCGGGTGGTTGAATTTCCTGAGCCCTCCACTATGGCATCTCCCATAGTCATATTGTTATTTTGAAACATAAATCTCTAGCAATTATTATCAACACCTTCACGCACAGAGTTCATATATGTGAAAGCAACTTAATTTGACAGTCTGTTCAACTAGTGGCCAATAAAAAAAACTTGAACCATAGATGAATTGAACTTTCTGCATTACAAGTATTGCTCCATTTACCTGCACTGTGCTGTGTATGCTTGCAGCTTATCACTCTGGGAAGGCACTATAATGTTTGACTTATCATTCCATTCACTGCATTCAGGAGCAGCGACAAAAATATTTCCATTTGCTCGAAAAATCACTTAGGCAAAAGCAAATTGTGCATGCAATTTGAGTACTAGATTTGATCCTTCTTATGCAAAACAGAACATGACTGAGTTTAGATTAGCCCCGTCGCGGTGGTCTAGCGGCTAAGATACTCGGCTGCTGACCCGCAGGTCGCAGGATCGAATCTCGGCTGCATTTTCGATGGAAGCGAAAATGCTGTAGGCTCAAATTTGGGTGCACGCTGTAGGCCTGTGTGCTCAAATTTGGGTACACGCTAAAGAACGCCAGGTGGTCATAAATTTCTGGAGCCTTCCACTACGGTGTCTCTCATAATCATATGGTGGTTTTAGGATGTTAAACCTTGCATATCAATCAATCAATCTGAGTTTAGAATAAACAAATTCCTAAATTATATTTTAATTATTCAAAATTGCTCAAAGTAGCATATTATATCATTTTCTTCCTCAAGGTACAATATCGAGTGCCCTGAAGAAATGGTGCATAAATTTAGACATTGCACACAATTCTTTATAATCGTGTCTGAATTGTATGATGTGCCACATGTAATGTTGCGCTGAAAATGATGCCCAGCTGTAACACGCTGCTTCAGCGCTATAGTGTGGACTGACAGCTTCGTCTTCTCAACATTTCTTGATCTATTGTTCAGTCAATGCTTTTATTTCCTTTACACATTGAATATTCCATTTTTGTCATATGCCAAAGAGCTTTTATGAACAAGAGTGGGATATAACAGTGCATTTTCTGACCGCTGTCGTTCTCTTGTTGGAAACTTATCCTCCCATTAGACAAATCTGCTAAACATGTTGTGTAAAATCATTTATGCTTTGTAGAAGTTGTCCTAAATATTTGCAAATACTTATCTGTCTTGAAAACATCAAAAGGCAGTGCATCATTTCTCTGTCTTTGGAACATTTTTCTTCCTCTAATTTTTAAATTCATTAAAGCATGCACACATGTAACAACATTAAAGGGGTATTGACACCATTTATCGAAGGAGAGTTTGCTCTGCTATAAAAAGTTTCCTGTGTACAGAGACGGCTCTCGACAAGTGTGAAACTGAGCAAAGGCAGATGCTAGGATATTTTGTTTTAATAATAATGTCACTTTTCCCATGAAGCACCTACAGACATCAACACTAGATTGACGTCACTGCTATAGAACTAATTCTGGTGACTTCACGTACCAGTCTGGTTAGTTGTGCTGACATTAGGTATCAAAACTTCCAAGACAACCGCTTGTGCCAGCACAGTGCGAAGTGGTGACGAATACCGTGCTGTCATGTCAGCGTACAATAGGAACCGAAACTAGCTTTTGAAAACATTCTGCAATTAATTTTTTAATGCGAATTCATACTTAGCAGTTAAGTTTCTATGCTGTTGAGGCCTTGGCCTTTCAATTGATAAGAAAACTGAAAAATTTGTGTCAGTACCCCTTTAACACAGAGCTAACATGTCTTTCTGCCCACTTTGTTGCACATAAGGAGCCATTCTTAGCTGGTTTGAACAGTTACTAACTACCTGTGGATAACTTTGTATTTGCATATGAAGATCCACACCTTGTCACAACATATGTGAAGTTCTGGTGTCCCATACTTGCTGCTGCTGGGTGAACAGAGCTGTCCCTATTTTTCCGCGTCTACTTCACACATGCACTACAATGTTACTACAGTGTTTTGCCTTCTTTTCCAACTTCTGCCACGCTGAAACCAATAGTATGAAGGTGGTTAAAAAAGTAATGGTCCTTTACTGATAGTTGAATATTCATATATCGAAATAAAGATTTCTGTGTGCGGGGCCATCTCCTCTTCATTCATCAGCAAGGTGCTGAAGGTATTGTTCAAGCACTGTAGTCATCTACTTGACGGGAAACAGAGATGACATTGTCAGCGAGAATCATTGCTCGCGACAGTTTGGAAATACGAGCTGTAATTATTTTTTGAAGCAAAATCGCCATGAGCTTCTCAAATTCGTGGGTAGTTGTGCCCAGTTTACGAACCCACAGTGATGAGTGAAAGGCTCAGAAAAGGGTACCGATACTTCATAAATGGCTGCACAATTTGCACGACACTAGATTGGCAAGTTCAGCATCAAGACCAATGAAACTGTTCATCAAATGGACCAAGAATTGCAATCAGAGGGACTGTTGACAGTTTGTAGTCTGTCAGATAAATTTTCTTTTGCTGAACACTTTAATTCAAACCATTGTAACTGAAAAACTTGAAATTCACAAAGTGTGTACAAGCTAAGTACCTAGAATGCTTACCAACCAACTTAAATGGGATAGGATTTCCACACGGCAAACTTGTATGCAGAGGGACTAAAGAAACTGGTGCAGTGGTATGAAAAATGCTTAAAAGTTCCCGCTGACTGTGTAGAAAATTGAACTGGGGTTGTGTTAACCTAAATCCACCAACAGAAACTTTTATTATTGAATATTTATTTTTTGGGCACCAAACAACCCTTACTTTTTGAATGATCCTCGTATACCTTGCAAATGGATATGCATGCATTAACTTTCAGCTATTTAATTTTTGTGTGCTTTTGTTATGGCACTCTTATAAACCATTCTGTTACTAATCACTTTCTCTTGCGTCACGTTTTTTTTTTGCCTAGAACAACACATTTTAACGCTACCTCACCCAGCAAGGCACACTGTGACAGCCAAAAAGGTTTTACACAAACGTGCACATTTATCCAGAAGCACTTCAGCACCGCTGCCAAGCCTCAACATGTTATTCGTTGAGTCACTCTTTTGTTTGATGTGCAATAGAGGTGTCCTTTCAAGTGGCTGGTATTTCTGCTTTGCTTCACTCAATATATACGGTTTCAAAATTGCAAGTATTGTACCGCAAAAAACTTCCGGTCACCCCATTTATGAGCTGAAATGGAAACTGAAAGCACGTTTTCAATTTTTTTTTTCAGGGTAATGAAAGCCTCTCTTTAGATTTTCAGATAAAATGAACATGCACAAAGTTTAAAGGAATATCTTCCAGTTTTTATGTAGCTCAGAAAAAGATTTATTTGAATATATTTTGCCAAAAAAGAAAAGGAAAGAGTAGAAAATGAGCGGGCTATTCTCTAAAGCTCTTCTTGCTAACCGATGCTGTTAAAGCAGATCGGTGGACGAAACCGGATGTCATCAAGGGCCTGTGTTGGTAAATAGTGAAAGAGGTCTATGCAGCACGGGTCACTAAACAAAGTAGTTAACCGGTGCCTGCTTGCCCTAGCTAAATATTGTCGCGACGTCAAAACAAAGGTCTTGCCATAGAGACTGAGACAACAGAAGCAGGTCGATCTTTTTAATTAGAACGCGCCAGAGAGTTCTTCTTCTTCGTCCAATTCGTAGTCCTTCGTGGCACATGCACAACTGTCATCGTCTTTCTTTGACAAGCACGTGACATTTGCCTCCCTCCGAAAGAAGCATCGTCCCGATGCGCAACTTAGGTGCTCTACCAGGCGTATGAAGTGGTCGTACGAAAACGGTAACCGGGAGCTAATTAACTCGATAAATACGGTTTCATATGCACGACGTGCACGACTTCGGGCAAATGCTTTTGGCGCTTAGAACTACAATTAGTGTCGGGAACGACTTCGTAGTTCACGTCGTTCAGGCGTCGCGTGACGCTGTATAGACCAAAGTACCGTCTTAGCAGTTTCTCAGACAGTCCACGTCGACGTATCGGAATCCAGACCCACACTTTGTCGTCTGGTGAGTAGCTAACAAACTTGTGTCGGGTGTCGTAACGTTGTGCATCTTGATGCTGCTGATGACAGATGCGCACGCGCGCGAGCTGTCTGGCTTCTTCGGCACGCTGAGTGAATTCTTCGGCATCTACATGGATGTCGTCACACTCATGCAGCAACATGGCGTCCAATGTTGTCATGACTTCGCGACCATAAATCAGACTGAACGGTGTCATTCCAGTGGTTTCTTGTCGAGCGGTGTTATAAGCAAAGGTCACGTACGGCAATATCTGATCCCAGTTTTTATGTTCTGTGTCAACGTACATACTGATCATGTCTGTGAGGGTCCTATTGAGGCGCTCCGTCAGTCCATTTGTCTGGGGATGGTATGCAGTTGTTCTCCGGTGAGCTGTACCACTGAGTCTGAGAACCGACTCCAAAAGCTCTGCGGTGAAGGCAGGTCCTCTGTCTGTGATCACTGTTGTCGGAGCGCCATGCCGAAGGACGATGTTTTCGATGAAAAACTGAGCGGCTTCTGCTGCTGTACCACGCTGCATAGCTTTAGTCTCCGCATAACGGGACAGGTAATCAGTGACCACAATAATCCATCTGTTCCCTGTTGTGGAAGTTGGAAAGGGACCCAAGAAATCCATTCCAATCTGGGTGAACGGCTTTTCTGGTGCTTCGACTGGATGTAGAAGACCGGCTGGCTTGCTAGGAGGCGCTTTGCGTCTTTGGCAGTCGGTGCATGTTCGCACATGATGGTTAACAGCAGCAGGTAACTTTGGCCAGTAGTACTTGCATCGTAGTCGGCACAATGTTCGGGTGTAGCCTAGATGACCAGAAGTTGCTTCATCATGGCACGCTTCCATAATTTCTTTTCGAAGAGAGGCAGGCACGACGAGCAAGTGTGGGTTACCGGTTGGTGAGAAGTTTTTCTTATAGAGAACATCGTTTCTCAAGCAAAAAGATGGCAGTCCTCTAGCAAATAACCGCAGCACGTCTTTACGTCGTCCTTCTAAATATTCACTGAGTGGTAACAGCTCAGGGTCACTGCGCTGCTCTCGTGCAATAGTGGCCGTGTTGACAACTCCCAATAATGCCGCGTCGATGTTTTCGTCATCAGGAGCGACAGTTTCCACTGGCGACCGTGAGAGGCAATCGGCATCGGTGTGCCTCTTCCCAGATTTGTAGACGATGGTCATGTCAAACTCTTGAAGTCTTAGGCTCCAGCGTGCCAAACGACCAGATGGATCTTTAAGGTTGGTGAGCCAGCACAAAGAGTGATGGTCGCTAACAACCTTGAAGGAGCGGCCGTACAAATACGGACGAAATTTGATGACTGCCCACACCACGGCGAGACACTCCTTCTCGGTGGTCGAGTAGTTCTCCTCCGTGCGAGAAAGAGTTCTGCTGGCGTAGGCTATTACTCTTTCACAGCCGTCTTGCCACTGCACCAGAACGGCACCTAGACCTACATTGCTGGCGTCAGTGTGAAGTACTGTAGGGGCGTCCTGGTCGAAGTGCGCAAGGACTGGAGGTGTTTGCAAGCGTTGTCGCAGTTCATTGAATGCCATTTGCTCCTGTTCACCCCAAAAGAAGGGGACGTCCTCACGTGTAAGTCGTGTCAATGGCGCCGCAATAGACGAAAAGTCCTCGATAAATCGTCGGTAATAGACGCACAACCCTAAGAAGCGTCTCACAGCCTTTTTGTCACGGGGTGCAGGAAATTTCGCTACGGCGTCTATTTTGGCCGGGTCAGGTCGAACACCCTTGTGACTGACGACGTGGCCTAGGAAGCTGAGTTCGTTGAAACCAAAATGACATTTTTCTGGTTTTAAAGTCAGGCCGGCCGAGCGTATGGCTTGGAGTACGGTGGATAGACGGCTGAGATGTTCCTCGAATGATGCTGAGAATACAACAACATCGTCTAGATAGACCAAGCATGTTTGCCACTTCAGGCCCGATAGTACGGTGTCCATGAGACGCTGAAAAGTGGCTGGCGCCGAGCACAACCCAAAAGGAAGCACCTTAAATTCGTAAAGGCCATCAGGCGTCACAAAGGCCGTTTTTTCACGATCTCTCTCGTCGACTTCTATCTGCCAGTAGCCGCTTCGGAGGTCCATTGAAAAGAAATAGCGCGCATGACGCAGCCGATCGAGTGAATCGTCTATGCGAGGCAGTGGATAGACGTCTTTCTTTGTGACTTGGTTCAACTTGCGATAATCAATACAGAAACGCAAGCTGCCGTCTTTTTTCTTGACCAAAACCACAGGGAACACCCAAGGACTTTTCGAAGGCTGTATGACGTCATCCACGAGCATCTTGTGTACTTGCTTCTGAATCTCCTCGCGTTCTTTCGGAGCCACACAGTAGGGGTTCTGCCGAATCGGTCGCGTGTTGTCTTCGGTAATGATGCGGTGCTTGGTCAATGGTGTCCGCTGGACCTTTGACGTACGCGAAAAGCAGTCTTCGAATTGGTGTATAAGTCCAAGCAGACGCTTCCTATCAGAGGGCGGTAGCGTGGAGCAGATGTCCACCGACAAAGTTGTCGAGGCAGGGACTGTCGCGTCATCTGGTTGCAAAGCACAGCAATCCCCGGCTTGGTCTATATCGTCGAAGTAGGCAATTGCGGTACCCTTCTGTATTTGACGGCGCTCGTTGCTGAAGTTTGTAAGGAGCACTTCTTCCTGTCCACCAGTAAGCGTTAGGATGCCTCTCGCGATGGAAATGCCTTGCGTGAGCAAAAGAGCGACTATGTGCTCCACTATCACATCCTTATAGGAAGGCCACCCACTGGACACAGACACAAGGCAGCAGGATCTCGGTGGGTGCGTCACATCGTCGGCTATTCGCAAACTGCCGCGTAGTTCGTCGCTGCTGTCGTCAACATACGGATGTGCGCAAAACGTCACCATGCGTTGAGGGATGTTGATAACAGCGCCATGATCTCGAAGAAAATCCATGCCCAAAATTAGCTCTTTGCAGCAGTCTGGCAACAGGACGAAAGTGGCCACGAAGCTAGAATTCCCAATGCGAAGTCGAGCGGTGCATTTACCCGTGGGAGTCATCAGCTGACCACCAGCACTTCTTATGTGTGGCCCTGTCCACGGTGTCTTAACCTTTCTAAGGCGGTCGGCGAGTTCTTGTCGCATGATTGAGAAGTCGGCGCCAGTGTCGACCAGTGCTGTAACGTAATGTCCGTCAATGAAAACGCCAAGATCAGCACGTACAACTTCACCGGCATTAGTATTCGTCGTCGTATTCGTCGTGGTTGTCGTCATATCTTCTTGCGATGATAGGGGGAACTTTTCGGTGTCTCGACGATTGGCAACCTTGCCCCCGGAGGTCGCAGCAGTTAGTTTCCCCGGCGCGGGCTAGGCGAACGGCCTCTGGTGACGTCCGCGTAGCTCTGAGGGAAGTCACGGTGACGCGCAGGAGATGGAGATCGCCAGCGACGCGGTGTAGTTGCTTGGCCAGTCGACAGTTGATCGGCATTGTGGTCACGACGGTCTTCAGAGCGGAAAGAAGCGGGACGAGAAAAGTTTTCGAAGCCGGAATCGCTATGATGGCAATAGCGAGCAATGTGACCTGGTTCTCCGCAGCAGAAGCAAATAGGTCGACGGTCGGCCATGCGCCACAAGTCAGTTCGGCGAACTGGTGGTCGTCTCATGGAATCCCGTTGCCACCAAGGTACGGCCGCGGGTCGTGGCTGGAAGGGTGTCGCCACAAATGACGATGGAGGACGACGGACCACATCAGCGTAGCTCGCTGGATGTGGCTCAGGACTTGGCGCCGGTGGTGTAGCGGCTTGCCTCAACTCCTGGCGGACGATTTCGGCAACAGATGCGATGGGCGGTTGGGTAGGAGGGACGCAGAGGGCCCGAAGTTCCTCACGCAGTATTTCCCTAATCATTTGTCGTAGGGAACTTTCACACACGGCAGTGTTCTGAGCTGCAGCACTTACTGCCGTGTGGTTCGGCAGGCGGTCAAAGTGTCGGTATCGTTGTCGCAGTGCGCGCTCGATGACAGTCGCCTCTCTTATGAATTCATCTACTGTTGTAGGTGGATTTCGTACGAGGCCCGCAAACACTGGTTCTTTGACACCCTGCATTAGGTGACGCACCTTCTTTGCCTCGGGCATGTCAGGGTCAGCTCGTCGAAACAGACGGATCATACCCTCTGCGTACATGGCGGCTGTTTCGTTGGGTTTTTGTGCGCGAGCCTCAATCAGTCGCTGTGCGCGATCCCGTCGGTCCGTGTTCAAAAATGTGGCGAGGAGCTGTCGACGGAAATCTTCCCAAGATTGGAAAGTAGCCTCGTGGTTCTCGTACCACGTGCGAGCGCTATCTTCCAGGGCGAAATATCCACGGCCAAGTTTGTGCTGTTCGTTCCAGTGGTTAGATACAGCGACCCGTTCGAACTGTTCGAGCCAGTCCTCGACATCCTCGTACTCTTCCCCATGGAAAACTTCAGGAACGCGAGGATGTTCAAGAGTCACCTGGGAGGGAAGAGTGGTCTGCGATGGAACGGTAGCCGTGGATGTGGTAGGAGCTGCCATGCTGGTTAGAGGCAGAACAGATACGAACTCCGGACTTAGGCCTAGTAGGCGCCGACTGAATCGGTGCACCGGAGTCGTGACGAGGGGCCGGGTCTCTGGACTAGGTGAACGGGTCCGAGCAAGACTGTCCTGCATCCGGTTGTAGGCTCCAGCACCTCCACCAGTGTCACGACGTCAAAACAGAGGTCTTGCCGTAGAGACTGAGACAACAGAGGCAGGTCGATCTTTTTAATTAGAACGCGCCAGCGAGTTCTTCTTCTTCGTCCAATTCGTAGTCCTTCGTGGCACATGCACAACTGTCATCGTCTTTCTTGGGCAAGCACGTGACAATATTACCTAATATTGTGGTCAAAAAGGTGTGCTAAAGTTAAAGGGACAAAAAATTGAGGGAGGTCACGCGCCACTTGGTAATGTGTGTCCTCCCTCACTTCCTTTTTCCCTGCAACTGTGGCGCCATTTTTTAATCATGCAAAACCAGCTAGCCCAATATTTCCCTTTGCTGAATATCACGCTATATAGTACGCACCATAAGAATGAGTCACTAAAAATAACAAACTGCTACCAAGCATGCCAGGCACTTTCGTCATTGCAACAAAGTTACCAAATTTAATGTCAGCAAGAAGATGGCTCTCTACTCGCAAGCAAGGTGGCTTGACTTTTTCAATCATATTGTTATGGGGTTGGTGGCTTCTGTACAAAATGCATTTACAGAGGAAAAACCACAGGCAAGAGCCACAATGGCTGATTGGCACACTCGCGCACCTCTCAGTTGCTTGTGCCCATCCTCTTCCTTTACTTCATCTCCGTAACAGGACCCCCGGGCGTTGGAGCGCCATCTCGGCGCGAGTACGGAGAAGTGCGACAGAAGTAGGGTTTCATGCGCGAAACATGGACAATGTCAACAAGTGACGAACTTGGTGACGTATTGGAGTGCAATGGCGCTATCTTGTAGTTGATGTCGCTAACTTGACGTAAGACTAGGCAGGGTCCTGCGTATCTGGACAAAAGTTTTTCGGAGAGATTTACATGACGACACGGTGACCAGAGGAGCACGCGGTCACCTGGGGCAAACATTATATTACGATGCCGGTAGTCGTAGTGGGCTTTTTGCATATCCTGTGACCTGGTGAGACGAGACTGGGCAACTTGATTGATTGATTGATATGTGGGGTTTAAAGATGATGGTGATATGTGGGTTTTAACGTCCCAAAACCACCATATGATTATGAGAGACGCCGTAGTGGAGGGCTCCGGGAATTTTCGACCACCTGGGGTTCTTTACCAACCACCAAAATCTGAGCGCACGGGCCTACAACATTTTTGCCTCCATCGGAAATGCAGCCGCCGCAGCCGGGATTTGATCTCGCGACCTGCGGGTCAGCAGCTGAGTATCTCAGCCACTAGACCACCGCGGCGGAGCGATATGTGGGGTTTAACGTCTCAAAACCACCATATGATTACGAGAGACGCTGTAGTGGAGGGCTCCGGAAATTTTCGACCACCTGGGGTTCTTTACCAACCACCAAAATCTGAGCGCACAGGCCTACAACATTTTTGCCTCCATCGGAAATGCAGCCGCCGCAGCCGGGATTTGATCTCGCGACCTGCGGGTCAGCAGCTGAGTATCTCAGCCACTCGACTACCGCGGCGGAGCGATATGTGGGGTTTAACGTCCCAAAACCACGATATGATTACGAGAGACGCTGTAGTGGAGGACTCCGGAAATTTTGAGACGCCGTAGTGTAGGGCTCCGGAAATTTCGACCACCTGGGGTTCTTTAACGTGCACCCGAATCTGAGCACACAACATTTCTGCCTCCATCAGAAATGCAGCCGCCGCATCCGAGATTCGATCCCGCGACCTGCGGGTCAGCAGCCGCGTACCTTAGCCACTAGACCACCGTGGCGGGGCGAGACTGGGCAACTTAACGAGCCATGTGAGCCCGATCAGTGGCTTCACGAGCGTACTCGGCAGCAGATGGCTTGAGAGGCAATGTGGCTTCAAATGGCAATATGGGGTCGCGACCATACAAAAGATAAAAAGGTGAGAATCCCATAGCGTCATGTCGAGAGGAATTATATGTAAAAGTCACATAGGCCAACGTGGTGTCCCAGTCACGATGATCTTCGGAGACGTACATCGAAAGCATCTCTGTGAGCGTGCGGTTGAGACGTTCAGTTAGGCCATTAGTTTGTGGGTGGTAGGCGGTAGATATCTTATGCGCTGTGGCACTTGATCGAGGGAGGTCGTCAACAACTTTGGACAAGAAAGAGCAGCCGCAGTCCGTAAGCAGCTGTCGGAATGCACCGTGGTGTAAGATGATGTCATGAAGAAGAAAATCTGCAATGTCAGTGGCGCAACTGGTTGGCATGGCCTTTGTTATCGCGTAACGAGTTCTGTGGCAACAGTGATACATTCATTTCCCAGGGTCGTCGTCGGAAAAGGGCCAAGAAGGTCGAGTTTCATGCGATGAAATGTTTCATAGGGGACTTAAATTGGGTGAAGATATCTAGCTAGCAGCAAAGAAGGTCTTTTCCGGCGCTGACAGAGGTCACAAGTGGCGACATATCTACGCACGCTGCGGCACAGTCCTGGGCAGAAGAACCGACGTCGCACACGGTCTATGTGCAGGAAACACCGAGGTGTCCCGCTGTTGGTGCATCGTGAAGTTGTTCAAGTATGGCAGGTCGTAGGTGACGAGGCATGACAAGCAGAAGCTCAGGGCTTTCAGTGCTGACATTGCGGCGGTAGAGGATGCCATCATGCAGGATGAACATACGGGATGCAGCGTCATGGCTGTCAGACTAGATGGCGTCGATGATGGTGCACACTGACTCATCCCGTCGTTGTTCAATGCACATATCGCTGATGTCAGTAAATGCCATTACGCTACTCTCCAGGTCAGGCACAACGGGATCAGGAGGATCCACCGGATGACGAGAAAGACAGTCTGCGTCCTTGTGCAAACGGCCAGACTTGTAGCTGACGCTAAACGAAAATTCCTGGAGCCTCAGAGCTCAGCGACCCAGATGTCCAGTCGGGTCCTTCAAAGAAGTCAGCCAGCAGAGGGCGTGGCAGTTCGTAATGACAGAGAACATGCGACCATATAAATATGGCCGGAACTTGGCAACGGCTCAAACTAAAGCTAAACACTCTCTCAGTGATGGAATAATTCCTCTCAGGAGGAGAAAGCAAGCGACTGGCGTAAGTTATCACGCACTGTCTGCCGTGGTGCCACTGAGTGAGACCTGCGCCAATACCGTGGCCACTGGCGTCAGTGCGAACTTCTGTGGCAGCAGAAGGATTAAAGTGGACAAGTATGGGGGGCGTAATTAAGTAGTCGATGAGAGCGGTGAACGCTTAAGCCTGCTCAGGGACCCATGAGAATGTGGTATCCTTCTTCAGCAAATCTGTGAGTGGCCTGGCAACGTTGGCGAAGTTTTTCACAAAACGACGAAAGTACGAACATAAGCCGATGAAGCTCCGGACGTCGGATGTAGAACGGGGCATCGGAAAGGTACGGACGGTGGGGATTTTTTCAGGATTTGGTTGGATGCCATCGGCGTTTACAACATGACCCAGAACGGCGATGAGACAGCAGCCAAATTGACATTTCTTGGAATTGAGTTGTAGCCCAGCTGTTCTGAAGACTGCAAGAATTGCAGTGAGACGGGTCAGGTGGCTATCGAAAGTAGATGAAAAGACTATCGCATCGTCTAGATAACAAAGAAAAGTAGACCACTTATAACCACGCAGGGGAGAGTCCATCATTCGTTCGAATGTGGTAGGAGCGTTACATAGTCCAAAAGGCATGACCGTAAACTGGTATAATAAACCATCCAATGTAATGAAGGCCGTCTTCTCGCAGTCCATCTCATTGACAGAAATCTGCCATTAGCAAGACCGAAGATCTATAGACGAGAAGTATATAGCGTCGTGCAGGCGGTCCAACACGTCATCGATGCATGGTAGCGGGTATACGTCTTTTCGTGTCATCTTGTTGAGGTGGCGATAGTCAACGCAGAAGCGCCAGGTATCATCCTTTTTCTTCACAAGGACTACTTGATGGTTCTATGACACCTTTGTTGAGCATTTTGTCAACTTCCACTTGGATAACTCTGCGCTCAGTGTGGGAGACACGATAGGGGGGTTGGCAAATAGGAGTGGTGTCACCAGTGTTTATACGGTGCTGAACGGGTCTGTCGTCGAAATCGAAAATGTCGGCATATGACGCAAGAAGGCGATGGATGTCGTTGGCTTGCACAGGATTGAGATTGGGTGCAATCATCTACGAGAAACGATTTAGCAGAGAGCAGGCGCAGTTAGCTACAGGAGACTGAAGTAAATCAATCTCGGTGGTGAGAGCCGCTATTTCGAATTCGTCAGCATTAGATACGCTGGCCAAGAACATGCCACGAGGAAGCACTTGAGAGCACAAGCTGAAATTGAGAAGTGGGAGCAAGGTACAGTTGTCAGTGACAGTCACAAGCATATGGGGAATGGCAATGTTGCGGCTCAAAAGGACGTCGGCGATAGAAAGGAGGACATATTGACTATCGAGAATCTGTGGCTGTGCGGTCAAAATGACGTAGGTAGCTGCTTGAGGTTACAGTCGCACATCCCGAAGAGAGCACAGGCGCGGCGGGGCAGTGTGGGGTCCAGCGACTATCTGAGGCAGCTCTAGCCGAAGGACGCCAGCAGCACAATCGATAAGAGCAGAATGATTCGACAAGTCCAGGCCTAGGATAATTCATAAGGGCAGTGGTCAATTATGGCTAAAATGACAGAAGTTGTGTGGTCCTTTATACTTAAGCGGGCAGTGCACAGACCGAGAACCACCGGCGTGCCGCCATCGGCCACACGGAGTATTTGTGCAACTGCTGGTGTCAGAACTTTCTTTGAACGTGTGCACAGGCTTGAACTCATGACCGAAATGCTTGCGCCGGTGTCTACAAGTGCTTGTACAGGTATGCCATCTACTTCAACGTCTATTACACTTTGTCTGGTAGGAACGGAGAGAGGATTTGCTGCGGAAATCGTCATTGCAGCACCACCTCCGGGGGCTGCATTTCTGTTTTCCGAGACGATGCGGCCGGAAGCCACGGGGGACGAGAAGCGCCGTGGCTGCGGCGAACGGGACGATGGGCGATGTGTTTGCGGAGAACGAAGCTGGTGCCCACGTAAAGAAGGCGAGCAGCTGTATCATGTGTTCCAAAAATGTTCAACGGCATGGGACTCTTCGGCAGGTGAAAATGTGCAGGCGGTACCGCGGAAACGGGTCATATTGTTCGTTGCACGAGGTGCCGAGGACCATGTGTTGCGGCAGTAACGAGCAATATGTTCAACGTGGTGGCAGTTGAAACATATAAGGCATTCATCTGCAGTTCGCCACTCAGCCGGGTTTCGAGTACGTGGAGAAAACTGTCGGTCGGAGGAGGGCATCGCAAAAGGGCGTTCGCTGACTCTGGGCGCGGTGACATGGCACACGGAATGCACTCCGATGTTTTCAAGTTCCTGGCGCACGGTGGCTTGAACAAGAGGAACAGTAACAGGAGTGGTATCGGTACTGCGCGAATTGAACGCCGAGGGCGCCATTGCTTCCAGTTCGCGGTGAACAATGCGTGTCAGGTCTCCCGGCAGCGACGGATGTTGTGGCGCGGACTGGTCCTCGCAAGTCGATGTTGCAGCGGTGTTTGGAAGTCGGGTGAATGTTTGCGGAATGCGGCGACTTTTCACTTGCTCAAACTGACAACTCTCTTTGATGATCGCGTCCACAGTGGAACAGCCCTTGCACATCAGGAAATTGAACGCATCATGGGCAATCCCTTTCAGGACACGACCAACCTTGCACCTTCTGTCATGTCGCTTTTGGCCTTTCGGCAGAGGGCCAGCACGTCTTGAATGTATGCGAGGTATGATTCCGTCGGGGATTGGGCACGGCAAGCCAATTCCTTTTTGGTGGCGACCTTACGACTGGCGGTTTCGCCAAACACCTCTCACATCTTTTCTTTGCATTGGTCCCAGCTTGTGAGTTCGTTGTTTTCATACTACACCTTGGCCGTGCCTCTCAAGTAACACAGCACATTAGCCAACTGAAGTGTTGGATCCCATCTGTTCGGCACACTCACTCGTTCGAACATTGCCAACCAATGGTCAACGTCGACGCCATCGGTCCCGCAGAATATACCAGGATCCTTAAGTGGCGTGAAAACGTATGGTTGCGACGCCGTGTTCGTCGGAGACACTAACGTTGAGGCGGAGGGCTCAGCGTTGGCCATGGCTGGAAAACCGATGCGACATTTGCTGCGGAGCTTTGTTGCCTGATGGTTACCTCGGACCCCCACCAATATGTTACGGGGTTGGTGACTTCTGTACAAAATGCATTTACAGAGGAAAAACCACAGGCAAGGGTCACAATGGCTGAACGGCACACGCGCGCCTATCAGCTGCTTGTGTCCTTTCTCTTCCTTTACTTCATCACCGTAACAATATTCTTAGGGTTAATGAACCATTTCATAGTAGCTATTTGTTGGATGACCACCCTATGTCAATGTTTGCATTGACAATAAGCTGCATGACTTAGGGGTTTGATTGATTATTTTAATGTAACAAAAATAATGGGCAAAAAGTATTTTTATTTAAATATAACGGCACCCCAGAAAACTTGCTGAAAACTAGTCCCCCATAAGAAATCCTGCTTAAATACCAAGCATGACTGCCTCTTTCAAAAGTATCTGTGCATGTGGTTTTAAAAGTTAGGCAAAGCTAATTTTCACAGGTACAGCTATTAGTAGTAACAAACTATCATGTGCCACAAGGTCCCTGGTCGCTGCGAATCTTCATTCTCAACCGACAGTTTTCAGCCTGAGCCTTGTTGAGCTCCCTTTGCAAGTCATGGCACCTCTGCTTGAGCAACCTGATCTCGTCCCAAAAGGCAGACATTGTCACTCCAGTCATTGTAGTTTGTGTCCCAAATGTCTTGTGGCCATCGAGGCTCTCTACATCTGGCACGCTCGACGTACTTCTCTCGTTTGTCACCGAAGGGCACTGTTCACATGATATCACTTCGATAACTAGCGGATGTGAAGAGCTAGCTGGAGCGTGAGTGTCTTTTGAGGATGGAATGCACTTTATGGTTAGCTCTGTGGGGTAGGTATCCGATTCGTTTGTATCCACATTTTTGTGTGGCTTCTTTGCCATAATGTGGGCACTGTCTAGAGCTTCGCTCATTGCCGAAGTAGTTTCCATGGTTGCTTTCTTGTTATCTTGGCCATTGTACAGGAGCCGTTTCTTTGATCGTCTGAAAAGAAAAAAAATTCGAACAAGCTTTCACAGCATTCTTGAATATTCAAGTGGCAGTCAGCAATGTTGGGGCAGCAAGAGGTAGCATGCAGACTTATTTTATTGCTGAAATGTGAAAGCACTTACACACAAGAGTGAGAAGTCAAGAAACCACAATTGCCGTATTATTTAAAACAAATAGTAACCAACTAGCTCAGCTCTTGTTATTTTCGGCAGTGTCATGTCTGAAAATGCTGCTAACTAAAAATGGACACAAAATTATGAAAATAAACAATTTCTACAGTTTAATTTAAATATTGTTGCACGACGAAAACACCACAACAATATGCACAACATTCTTGGAATGGAGGAATTGCTTTTCGTGTCTAGAGTGGACATTCTGTATGAGAGCTGTAAAGGTGTCCAAGAGAAAGCCATACCATTGAATTGCCACAAGTGACCCACAAGCGCATTTCGTCTACTAACTGCAAGAGTCTCATCATCTCGCCACCAGCAAACTAGAATCATGCCATCTTGAATGTAGTTGACCATTTTTATCGATTCGCTGGACATTAGAAAGCATTACTAAATACTGTGAGCCATTTGTTAAGGCTGATGACCAGCACACTACAGAGATGTGCGTGGTAGGGACAGTTGGTTTTTCAAAGACGAGGGTGTCAACATGCCCGTCAACGTTCAAACCACTATGCAGTGTCTATCGCAACACACTGACTATGCCACCACCCTCAGGGTGCAGATTAAGTGATGGTTGCTCAGCAATCCAACCAACCAGACCTAATTCTCCACTTCACGACATTCACTGCCTTGCCAGGCTTGCCGTATTTTGCCCGGCTTGCCGCGTTTTATGAACACTCTTCATCAGTGTTAGTAGCCTGCTAGTGCCCTTGGCATTCCTGTCGCTTTTTGGGAGTCTAAACTCTATGCGACCCCACCATAGCTACTGCAGAACAAAAATATAACATGCAACCATAGCATGATATAGTGCACTTCGCTGCAAGTGGGGAAATACAGCTTACAAAAAAAAAAAAACTAAGCCTACACTAATCCCTTAATAGTCTTCTTCATTTCTAAATATACATGCGCTGTTAAGAAGACAATCATCCAAAGGGCAATAGATTCAGTCATCAATATATGAATGCCATAGGGTTTTTTTTTCATTATTTTATAAATTGTTTGTTGTTTCCCCAAGGCACACAAGCCGACAAGTGCTGCGACCTAGAAGAGCCCAGGTAAACTAGTCATCTGTTGACGGACTGGAAAACTGCAAGGACAAAGTTCGTTGTAAAACTTACAAACATGAGTGCTTCACAATAAAGTTGCCATTCACATGCTCCGTTGCTAGAGCTTTGTGAACCTTACATAGTGGTGCAATGGAGAGCTAATATGGTGCAGTTGATCTCTTCTACTTGATGTAGAGAACTGTGCAACTTTTTTCTTCAAGCCCCCCCATGTTTATTTTGTGGTATTATTAACATAACAAACAACAAAGCACTTTTCCAGTGCCAATGCCTTTTGATGCTTGGCTGGTGGTCAGAGCTATGGTATGTCCAAGTTATCAGTGGGGCCAGTTAACTGTGACTGGTGGATGACAAGAGTAGCATTGAATAAGGCAAAACATAACACAAGTTACCAGTCTAGGGAATAAGTGGAAGCCAATCTATTATGGGTAAAAAATCCCTTTATGATGTTCCCATCACCTCTGTAATCGAGAAGCATATGCTTTAATCTTGAAACCCACAGCATCAATTTAATGGTTTCAATGGCTTTCGCTAGAGTGGTGTTGTGAAGCCCACTGGTCAGCATGGTGACGAGTGATCCCCATGGCTGTAGAACACCAGTAGGGGCTGTGCAAGACTTAAAAGATTTGTAAAGTGTAATGCTCGAACTTTTCCAATTTTTTTTTTTAAAGAATACCCGCAATGTCATGCACATTTAAGTCGTATATCATATTTTCAGCCCATGGTCACAGTGCCACCTGGCTATGTCGTGTCTGGTGCATGGAATCGCCGTATCGTGATGATGCTATTTGTCCTATGAAACAAACTTTCTTGGCAGCATTTGAGGGCCTCTTTTTGCCTAATTTAACAGAAAGGGCCACTTCAAATGTGGCTCCTATGACAGGAAGTGCCACTTACGGCGGATGTGTCGATACTGTAGGATATGCTTCTGAAAGACGTTGCTGCGGTAAAGTACGAGCGATTCTTCTAATGCTTTCGGCAGAGCGCTGCATGTAGGCAGGGTATCCTGGAAATATAGAAGGCACTGCATTGGGTTTCAAGCGACGACGCCCTTTCATGCCTTCCTTGTAGTCCTCCAGCTTGAAGTGAATGCTGCATACTTTTGCTCTCTCGTGCGGCTGCCACAGCATCTTGTCAGGACCTGGAAAACGAGTTCATGCTGTAATTCATTTTTCACATACGAGCACAAAATGTGCCAAAGCTTTGATATCTTGCAATGTGACAAGCACAGATCATTGTAACATACTCGCAGATATTCCATTACTCATGGTTTTCATCTGAACTCCTCCCACGCTGAGCTCTTCAAGAGAACGCAATTCTCAACCTTCACCCTTTCTAGAATGCCAATTCTCAATTTATCACTTGTTCTGCTCAATAAATCGAGATTAAATAAAGCCATTATGTCAAGCTGACAGTCCAGAAATTAGGGTATATATACTTAGAACAAAGCACCTTTTTAATTCACATATATTTCATGTTATTTCCATGCTACTGATATAGTTGAGCCCCTCAATTACGAATTTCCCCAAAAACAAATTTCTCACAGCAGCGAAGAATTCTAACATCTCTGGCGAACGTCCACAGAGTTCAATATAATTTGACTTAGCTCAACAGTGAGCAGATTTCAAAAAGCACTTCTGCTATGACGAAAGTGTCAGGTAGTGATTGAATACATATTTTTCAGCCCATGAGATAGTTGGGAAGCCACAAGTTCAGAATTTGCAGCACCTCTCATTCGACAAGTCGGGCACATACATTTCCTCCAAAAGGCATCCGTGCGGTCGTTTCTGTTAACATTTGGTCGAATTATGATAGCAAGAAGGCCTCCTTTTTCGCTAAGAACAGCTTTTTGCTAATGCCTCTGTTGAAAATTACGTAGGCACACAATGTTTCAAGTGACGACACTTCTGAAAGTGACATCATGCAAAGAGACTCTGTGCGCAGACTGCCCAACTGCTTGCAGCCGCACGTCTCTCCTTGTGCAGACCAAGATCTCCCCCCCCCCCCCCTACCTTATGTGTAGTGTTATTTGGCCTTTTCAGAAGTTGCCCTCTCCTATTAAAAACCTAAGTTTTGACACCTCAGGAAATGTCCAGGATCATCGCCGAAGCTACGTAAGGCAGGAAAAGTTTCTTCAAGGCAATGGGAAATGGAATAAGATCAGTGACATCTTTAGGTGAATTTTGGTTGGGCAAAGTGTTTGTGTATTTTTCTAGCTTTGTGTCTATAAAGTTTTCACGGAAACAAGCAAAAACCGCTTCCCCGCTTATTGAGGGGTTCGACAGCATCTGAATTCAAGACTGTTTCGCAGATGACATATTTGCATTGATTTTCCGTCCTATCTCCTAGCAAAACGATAAAAATATGAGGCCCATGCAATTAGACGCAAGCAGTAAGTTCTGCAAGCTGAACATAGTGGCATGATCACTACTTCGACATTTTCATTTGTTCCTAAATGTATAGTATAACTATTAACGTATTCACATAATGCGAAAAAATAACATCGTACTGGAACACACACATATTGTGACTTAATATGTGAGCATTTAAAATCCCCAGGTGCTCATAGCATGTGCACAAGGTTCTATTAGTGTTTTCCAGAGTAGAGTGCAAATTAAGTATGGGACATAAAACACACACAGGGGGCAAGTGCTGTACAGTGTGTGTCTTTTTAAGTCCCGTACTTAATTCAAGCTCTGTAGTTAAGTATTTTGAACCAACTAGCCTGGCAACGAATTGCCTTAGTGTTTTATCTTATGGGCATTAAGTGCTCGTGCAGTGTGCCGCAAATTAAAGAAATCGAAATTCTTGATGTCAATAAGTACTATTTAACACAGACTAAACCTGTCAAGCAATGTTTTGCGACAATCACTTTTTTTTATTCCTTTGCAATGTAACGAAGCTTAGAGTAAGGGAGAGGCGAGCAATTTATGTTAGGTATTTATGTTAAAAGTAACAAGGCGTGCTAACATAGACCCAAGAGAGCAATCGGCGTTTATGCTGTCTTGAGTTATTTCTTGCGTACGTGAATGCACGCTCTGTAATATCAACGTAAAGTAACATGCCAACACAATTCATCAGCGAGACGATTGTAGCAATAACGCTCTTTTCACTTTGCTGGCGATATTCTAATGGTTAGGCGACGTAGTCAGGGCTATACACGAGTATGTTAGAGCGGGAAATAGCGTCTGATGTTTTTGTAACAATTTCGTTTGCTATCTACAGCTTGAAATATGCGACGACGAAACTGATGCACTCTCCTGTTGAGCTCATCGCGAAGGATTGGGCCAAGACAAGTTGTCGCCATGCCTTCGCGAGAAATGGCTTTGATCCACGCTTCTCTTATGTCGGTCACGGGAAACTCGTGGAACGACACACTTGGCTCGCCGTCGGCTTTGCTTCTTGCCACGTGCGAAGAGCAGAACGGCACGCAACACGTCAGAGTCATGTTTACGACCACTGCGACGGCGATTATCACAGTTTGAACAAGAACGCTGGTAAATTACCAGCCGCTCACGCGATAACATTTATCATGCTTCTTTCAAACGCGATGAACACCGCTACCATGTCACGGAAAACATTTTGCACATCCTAGATAATTCGTATGCGCGCACAGACCACACACCACACATCAGCAGAGTGTACTAGAACAGGGGAATGCTTGGAACGGCCGCAACCCCAATCATAGCCTTTTTTTTTTTTTTTGCCTGGCAGATAAACGCGAAAAAGGCCCCGGAAACTCTCAAGTTCAAGTGCTCACCTGTAGGGGGCGAAAAAGCAACCACGGCGCGTTTTTGCTTCGAACACACAGAGTGCATCTACTAACCTCTCTCGCCACTCGCGCTATTGCACTTTCTTGTAGAGGCGCCTTCTCGAGGCCAAGTTTTATTTTAAAATGATCAAACACTACATGTTTGCGTACCGCTACACATAAAAAACATTTTGTTCTTCTAGCAAGTAGTTTTTCTTAAACATGTGATGCGTCATCAACTTTTTTTAATAGTTTTTGCTCCAGCTGACTCAATGTCAGTAGCAGCCTATCGACATCATTATCCTCATTTCAAAGTCTGCGGCGGCCAACGGTTGCAATGGCAGGTAACGGCAGGCGGTACGTTCGGATGTGTCTCGGACTGTTTCGTTTCGCTGTAAATATTTCGAGCCTCTGCCGACCGGCACATTCTTTCTCATTCTGTTTATTTGACTCGTTCGAATGCTTTCGCGAAGGGAATTCGAGTGACTTTCGGGGGACGAAGCGACCGTTGAAGCTTTCATCGGATGAACACCCGTTGCAAGCCCGGGCCGGTGAGTAGAAACCACTTCAGTTTTCTAAGGATGGTTGCTTGCGGGGCTAGTTGGTTCATATCAACATATGTAGTTTTTTTTTTGCCAATGACTGCGTAGGCGTCACATGGTGGCAGCGCATTGAAGTATTAAATTTTAAAATTGTTGAACGTCTCAATCTGTAACCGGAAAAACGTGCGTTACTTGCGGCGTGGCTTCACGTGGGAACGAGTCGCTAACTCAATAGTTAATTCTGAAATTCTATCACCAGGTAACACCAACCAGGCCGTTGCGATAAAAGAAGGCAAATAAATCACTGTCGCCTCGCATGTGTCTTCTTAGCTAGCCCATATATTAGAGCAAAAAACCTACTAGTTAATAATTTACTGCAGTCGCGTTTGAGAAACATCACATAATTATGGGTCTGGTTTTGCTATAGTGTGACAAAGGAAGCGTCACATAAATGAGAAATACTTCTTTTTCTGCCACAGCCTCCTGGCCCACCTGACATGGAAGCAAATGTGTACAATGGGCAAGGAACCTGCTACGTGACATGCCTTGTGAAGAAGCAGCCCTGAGTGATATACGTGTTATGAGGTACCACTACATATATGTATAAAGTACTGCTGTTTACTAATTAACTGAGTTTATTTGTTTACTTTGGAAAATTTCATGCATTGATTATGCATTGATATCTGGTGATGTTACTTGTTTTTCCAGACTGCCATGCAATGACAGGATGACTACCCCCGAATGTCCACTCTGCAAGCATGTTGAAACATCTGAATGTCCACTACAACAGGTCATCTCTAACCTCACACATGTAATGCTGTATTTGTGAATGTTTTACCGCGCATATCGTGGAGAGGTGCTTTAGATTGGCTACAAGCATTGCCTGCCTACCGTGGCATGGAATCTACACTTCATTAATGTTGAAACTGTAACACTATTGGTTAGATTGTGTGGCGCTGCTGAGCTCAACAACACACTGTTTGATCCCGGCCACTGTAGTCATATTTCGATGGGGGTGAAGCGCTAAGACGCTTGTGGGCTTAAGGGTTTGTTCGATTCGCCTGCACCACATGATCCATTTTACAAAGTGCTGCACCTCGCCATTCGTTTCAGTGGCGTAGCAATGGCATCTTCTAAATCTTGCCATTCAGTTCAAAAAGCGCAGGAGAGGTACAGCACCAAAACTATTTCATGACTTTCCGGTACCTTCTGCTCTGATGGCGCTGGTTTGGTGCAGCCGCTCGGACAGCTAAACAAACAACATAGCATTAGACGTAGGTGCTGTACCCACCCCTATAATGCGGCGTGTTTTGCCAAGATGTTTGCACCTCATTAAATTAAGCGAACAAAAATAAGGATTCCACCTTGTCGGCACCTTGTCATTCACTTGTGATGCCGCACCGCACAACTCCTGCCACACAAGTTCTGAACTTCTCGTGCACAGCTGTGAACCAGTTCGGATTGGTGCAGGTGAACTAAACTGAACCCTTAAAAGATGGAAGCTGGAAAATATAAAAAATATGTTAAATAAGGGGTCAAAGCAAATGTTTAAACAAGCAGTCTTGTCTCCTGTGAGCCTACATTGCCATTTGTTTGAACCCCTGGAAGCCAGAATCAACCTAATTTGCCCACTACTGTACGACTCACAATCACTTCATAGTTGGCATGTGAATTGTTGGAAATTATTAATTGTACTACATAATGCACACACCCACAGTGATGGGCATTAACAGGCCTTCCGACATTTAGTTGTGCCTTGTGACAGTTTACCAACAACACCCAGAACTGTTTTGTCTTAATTAACTGTGTTTAGCTCATACAAGTTTACAAAAAGATGCACCAAAACTCATAAGACTGCCCTCAATTGCTTTAGCTTTGCACATATGTTCAATGGGCTCCTAAAATAATAAATCATAAAGGTGATGAGCAGTTGCAGCACAGCTTCCTCAAAGACATGAATGCTGTCATGAGGAGCAAGATTGTGTTCATTGCATGTGGTACTGTTTCTTTTTTTTTTTTGGCAGAAAAACGTTCCAGATTTCTTTGTGCACATCTGGTTCTGTTTAAATTAAGTTGTCAAACTATAGTGTCTACCACTACGAAGTGAAATTCTGTGCACTATGGTCATGAAAAAAAATCTAGGAAATCGCACAGGTAGTTGAAACATACATGATCTTCACTTATCTACAGCCACACTGCAAGATAGTACGTATATCAAGTCCTAGCCTCTAAAAGTAGCAGGGAGAAAACAACTTCATTTTCAACCACAAGTATACTGAAAAAGTAAACACAATAACAAGTGTGTAATAGATGTAACCTTTATTGATCCAGTATTCGGACAGATTCACATCATGTACCACCAATTGATTTTAGGAGTGCTTGCTTGTAAGAAAGTACTGAAGTTTTATGGATATGTCTATGCAAAAAAAGAGATTGTGCTCAGGGCTGAGCAGATAGTGTGATGTAAGAGTACCAACAAAGATGTACAGATAACCTTTTCGATCCGTAAGCACGCACCTCATAAGTGTCCCTTTAGCATACATGTTCGCTGCATACTCAGTAGACTGGTCATTACCTGGGACGAGAAATTCTAGCTGTGGTAACTGTGTAACTTAACTCTAACAATAAATGTAGCAAGCCTGAAATATTTTCGGCCCATCCCCTAAATACATAATACCTATGATATGGGCTAACGGCTGAGTATTAAAACTAGTGCCTACCCTCTCGACACGACGCGACATTGCAGAATCGTGAAGTACTCAATGTAGCATTGCAGAGCGAGAATGATTCAGAAATGCACGCATCCGCAATTGCTTATTTAACAAATTTAGCAAAACTACATTGCTCTAACTGCGCGAGCTATCTATCGGCAATGTACAAGTTTCCTTTCCGATTCCACATCATGCATCCACTTAAAGATCAACACTCCGGGGCAAGTGCCGCATCTGACGGCAGAATCGGACCCTTGTCCTGAAGCCACGCTATTAAACTCGAGCGCCGCAACACATCGAGAGCGACGTTCATTCAGCAATTTCGATGTTCACCCATATGCATATGTTTGTTAGCTTTCAAGAGTCTTTACACATGGGTTGAAAGCTTTCGATATGTATGAGTGACTTGTTTTGTTCGGACCCGACCGTATACATTGGTTGGACACTCGCAATAAACGATGCAAACCTTATTTGATTGACGTTGTTTTTTGCCAGTCGAGGCCAACTAAGTCACCTGGCGATAATTAAAGACGCGAAGCGCGATTTAGCAACGAAAAAGAAAATACCAGAGGAAGCGAGCAGCGCAAACCACCCCACCTGCGAAAAAAAAAAAAAAGCGTCCGTTTATTGGTTATAATAGTACTACACGCGCCATCTGGCCTCGCGGCTACACGCGCCATCTGGCCTCGCGGTATAGCAGTTCAGTTTCCATTCTCTAAACTGGTAGGTGTCCTGTGGTATTATGTACCCCGAATTTTTCTTTTCTTTCGATACAATATTAGGGGGATAGCGCGAACGCAGTCCCCCACTACCAAAAATTGCATGCCCCATCTGCCCCAGTTTGGGGTAGTGGCAGGGGCCAGCACGAGCGCAGTGCAATGCCCGCGCCTCTCCCTGGGGGCACCGCCTAGTTGATCACGGTGGCCCCGGCACCAGGTAAGTATGCCGCTGGAAGGTTTTGAACTCGGTACCCACTCATATCGACCCCCTAGGAAGCGCATGGGAGTTGCGGAAGACGGCGAAAGGTTTTTCACCTTTTTTAACTTAAACACGTGAAGCCATTTCAGGGAGGACACCTAGTACACAAGTTCACACAGTCCTGTTATATCAAATTGCTTTTAGCTTGCACAAATATTGCTAAATGCTTGAAATTTGAGCGGGTATCACTCCGGAATTCGCAAAACCAGCGAGAACGTTCTGTATGCCGCCAGAGGCGCCACTGCAGTGGTAATTTGTATCTAATGGTCATTAACAGGACGTATGATTCATCGGACTAGCTGTCCTGAAATCCTAAATATCCAATTGTGATCGCGAAGAAAAAAAAAATGTTATGGCATTACCTTGGCAAACAAAACAAATCAATAAAATAAAAACAAAATATAGAAACAGAAAAAAAACTGCGTCGGCCGGGAATCGAACCCGGGCCACCCGCGTGGCAGGCGAGTATTCTACCACTGAACCACCGACGCGACAATGCACTGCTTATTTGACGCACAAACTACTAAAGTGGGAGACGTAGTAAATTCGTGCAAGCGCACATTTGTGCTTCACATGTACAAATGTACAGGGCTGCAGGAACTTTATTATCGCAAAATGGGCTAAGGTAGACAAAGATTGTTCAATTGGATCAATTATTACGCGCGTATATCGATTACATTGAGCATTTAGATGCGAAAACTGTATGTAACAAGCGAAAATTTTCTAGCGAAGAGTTAACTGCCGGACAACACGGAAGTTACTCAGTTTGGCTGTTTTTAGCAGTCAAGCAAGCAGCGCAGTTATTTTGAGGAAACGTACCATGGAGGAAGAAAAATGTACGCACAAGCATCACATAGTCCTTAGAATACATTCTAGAGACCATAGCATGAAGCACAAGGCTCAAGAAAAAAAAATGCTGGCCGAGAACAGAAAAGTGTCACAACGGGGCCTGGTCACAATCAGCAAGAGCTGTTTGTGACCGAATACTTAACTAAAGGTTATAATTGAAATGAACGTGCAAATATAGAACTTTTCGCCGATTTTTCCATTGATCGATAAGTGATAACCCTCAACACGAAAACCATGGCGCCAGCACTCGTGCCGGGCAAATCATGCAAGAACTTCCCGCCGGATCAACACATAAGTTATGCGAGAACTACCTGCTTGAGCATCTGACTTTCGATTTCAACATTAGGACCTGCCCAAACGGGCAAGGCCTCCCAAAAATTGGCCTATAGGCTCATTGGAGTGCCCCACCCCACCGTAATCTTCAGTAAAAGACGAAAAGGGAATTTTCGGGAAAAGGGAACACACAAATTCGGTCCCACAAACACATACAAATTCGGTTCCACATACACATACAAATTCAGCTTCACAAAATTATGGCACTTGACATTTGTGTTCACAATCAATGTATCACATGTTGGCACTCAATCATTCTGGCACCCAACACAACAAAAAGTGGTTTATTTAGGTAGTTCTCAGGCCTTGAATCGGCGAACACGCCAAAACAACCCGGTTGTTGACGATTTTAATGAAGGCACAGGACCATCGTTTCAGGCACTCCTCCTCTCCTAGTGAAAAGAATTCCGATTCCAAATGATCCGTTACAGTATTATACAACCGCACCAGCAAAGGCCAATAATTTTTACGGGCCTTTGCTTGATGCACAGCCAGACACCTGTTTTCCCACAACACGTACATACCAGCGGTCAGAACTAGACGTGCTAGCGCGCCGTTTGGACATCTTTTCCTTTTGACAAACCTGTCTACACCCAACGGGTGGTACGCCCTGTCCACGAGGAACCAAAAGGTATTGGCCACTCGACAGGCCAACAGAGCGTGTTCGTTGTCCTCGTACATGCCGCAATGCACGCACTGCTCGGACCGAACGTAGTGCCACTTGTACATTCGATCCACCGTGGGCAGGACGGACCACCCGTAACGCCACACCACATCCTGGATACTGCCCGGCAGCCAACTGGGCGTCAGCAACACCCACGGAAAACCTGGGTTTTTGACCTCACAGCCCAAGTTTACAAGCAGCTCTTGAGTGAGCTCAGTGTTACGCACCTCCAGAATGGGGGTGTCTAGATTTAGCGCGCGACTATACGCTTGTAAATTCCTACTACATGCCTGTAGAAGGGCGTCGGGTTGATTGCCTTATGCTCCACGGGTTGCGTCTGCAGGAACAAACGATCCTGCACTCCCAAGAAATACGTTGCCAGTTTCCTGGCGGGGTGTTCCTCCTGAAGTTGCGGGACCTTCAGGGTCGTCTTCAAAGCATACGTGTCCGCGAGGGCGACCACCGAAGGGATGTTTCATCCGCTCTTCTCCCGAGGCAATCCCAACTGCTCGTATTTAACGAGGGCCGTTTTGGCATTCCAGAAAAACTTAATTATTTGGGACTTGACCTTACACGCGATTCGGTATGGCATGACTACAGAGTTTGTCAAAAACCACAAGCGCCCAGTAAAAACGCCCATGAGTAGACATCGACGTACGTAGTACGGAAAGTTAAACTCAAGTACCCTGGTTATTTCCCGTTTAAGTGTCTTCACCTTCTCCTCCCAACTTTGGTTGGTTACGCCAGTGGCACTGTAATTTATTCCTAGGATAGTTACATTGTCTACGACAGAGATTCCGTGTAGACACGTTACCGGGGATGCATGGAGACATGAAGACTTGCATTTATGCAAATTAAGTTTCGCTCCGGAGAGCTCTGCGTAGGTTGTGAAAAGTTGAAGGACGGCGGCGAGGCTGTCTTCTTCGTCCCTATGATATATCGTGATGTCGTCTGCATAGGCAGCTACCTCAAGTGAACTGCTACCTGGGGTCTGCAACCCTAGGACACTCGAGTGTCTTTCTACCTGGACAAGGAAAGGTTCAACTGTCAGCGCAAACAACAGGTGGAAAAGGGGGCAGCCCTGCCGCACGCCACGAGTTGCCGGAAAAGAAGCAACCGTTTCATTATTTATGGTTAATTCACTATGAATGTCATTATACAGTTCCACGATAAGGTACACAAACTGTCTAGGAAAACCAAATGCCAACAGAGTGGCGAAAATGTATTTATGTTCTATCCTATCAAATGCCTGTGCCTGGTCTAGGGATGTAAGCCACCCCTTCGCTTGCCGCTGCCTCGTGTGGTCTATTATATCTCTGTTCAGCATGTTCAGGGTTTGGACATTACGTCCCACAACAGAGCAGGACTGCCAGGACTTGAGGAGGGACGGCATGACTCCCTGTGGACGCAGGGTCAAGACAGTGGTTAACATTTTATAATCGGTGCCTAACAATGTGATTGGACGCCAATTGCTTGGGTCCTTTAAGTTTTCTAGCGTTTTTGGAAGCAGAATAGTTCTGCCGTTCTTAAACGACGGGGGCAGCGTGTGCCTGCTCGTGAAAACATTCAAAACCTCACACAAGGCGGGTCTTATTACGTCCCAAAATGCATTATAAAATTCAATGGTAAAACCGTCACTTCCCAGCACCGAACCCCGGTGGAGGCGGCGCATTGCCAATGTAAGTTCCTTTAAGCTCATGGGGGCAATTAGACTACAATATTCCTCTGAGGAGAGTTGCGGGAGATTACCTAAAAAATGATGGTTAATAAGCGAGTCCAAGTCAAGTTGCAGCTCATGAGTGCCCATGTTCTCAAAGTGCATACAAAACCTAACTATGTCCTGCCTATTTAAATTGCCGTGATTTTCCAACTGACCGAGTCTGGTACTGTTAATATTATTAAGAACTTCGGGGTGGAAACTCGGTAAATGTGTGGCAGGTGGTAGGTGTTCTGTGGCAAAACGCCGGACAGATGGATGGATGGATGGAGTAATGTGGCTGCACCCTTTAGATCGGGAGGCGGCTAACGTCACCTAGCCGTAATACTTAGTGAACCACCAGCTCAATTTATCTTTTTTCCCCTTTAAATAGTGAAGTATAGGACTGGTACTTTGCAGTGAATGGTTTAATTTTGATATTCTGATCTCATGCACTCGTGCCTTGACTTTAGCCACCAATCAGATAACCTCCTTCTAATTAATTCTACCCGCTTAAAGTCTACTTTGCCCTCTCTGTCTCTAAACCCCAGTGCTTTGAAAAACTCTGCGCCATCATCCTGAACTATAGGGTGAAGCCCTTTACTGAACATTATCAAGTGTTCGGCAGTTTCCTCCTCCTCTCAGCATGCACTGCATACCGAGTCTACCGCTTCGTATTTGGCCCTATATGTCTTGGTTCGCAATATTCCTGTCCTGGACTCAAACAGTAGAGAACTACCCCGAGTATTATCATAGATCCTTTCCTTGGCAATTTCCTGCTTAAAAGTTTGATAGATCTCTAGTGCAGACTTCTTACTCATGCCACTTCTCCACATGTCAGTCTCCGTTTTCTTCACCTTATTCTTAACTGATAGTTCTTTTTGGTTTGGCCCACTGCTGTTTTCTAAGTATTTACGCTTCAATTTTCTGGTTCGCTTCCTCCATTTTGTATCAACATTCTTCATGTACAAGTAGCTAAAACCTTCCTAGCCCAACGCTCCTCCCCCATTTCTCTCAATCGATTCTCAAAATTTATCTCGCTGCTAGCTTCCCTGCCCTCAAATGATGTCCATACCATATCACCTTGTACTCCCCGATTTGGTGTATTCGCGTGAGCTCCAAAAGCAAGCTTACCTATTCCACGTTGCTCAATTTCTAATCTTGCTTGAACTTCTCATCTCATGCACAAGACCGCATTGCCGAACGTCAGACCAGGAACCATGACCCATTTCCATATTCCTCTCACAACATCATACCTATTGTAATTCCCCAGTGCCCTATTTTTCATCACTGCTGCATTGCTGTTACCTTTAGTCGTTACGTATATTTCATGTTCCTTTAGGTACTCGGTCCCATTGCTTATCCATACGCCCAGATATTTCTATTTATGTGTTATCTCTGGCGTGACCTCATGTATCCTAAGCTCACTACCTTCATTATCATTAAAAATCATGGCTGCTGATTTTTCCTTACTGAATCTGAAATCTAACCTATCTCCCTCATTATCGCAGCTAGATGTCCACCAATCTTTGCAAATCTTCCTTGTTGTCGGCCATTAGCACTATATCATCTGCGTACATCAATGCTGGTAGTGTCTGTTCAATGAGTTCTCCTAATTTTTGTTTGACAAAATAGAGGTTGAAGCCAAGTACACTTCCCTCTAATTTTGCCTCTAATCCTTGTAGGTACATCATGAATAATAAGGGTGACAGGGGACACCCCTGCCTAAGCCACCGTTTCACCTCTTCAGGCTTGGATACCTGTTTTTCCCACTCTATAATTACCTTGTTACTTTTATAGATCTCCTTTAAAAAATTAGTGACTACATCTTTCTCGCCTAGTGCACATGTGTCCAGTATTCCCCACAATTCCTCTTGAACCTCCCTATCGTACGCTTCCTTGAAAGTGCTAGTCACAGGGCCTGCATGTGTTCTTTTTCTGCTATTTTGATGCACTGCGTCAGTGATAACAGATTGTCTTCCAACCTCCTGTGTTTCCGAAACCCATTCTGCAGTTCCCCCAGCACCCCTTCATCCTCTATTCATGCCTGCTGTCTTTCCTTTATAATCTGCATTGCCAGCCTGTAGACCACTGATGTCACTGTTATGTAGTTGTTTATTTATTTATTTATTTTTTTAATATACCTCAAAGGCCACCCAACAGGGGGCTTTACATGAGGGTTTATTTCAGCTTTGTCCCCCTTTCCTTGATAGATCATGCTCATCCTGCTAAGTTTCCATTCATTGGGGACTTCATAGATTAATTATTGTTTTGTTCACTGCCTCTCTCAAAGTCTGTTTAGACTTCGGGCCCTATGTCTTTATCAGCATAATTGGAATGTTATCTGGGCCTATTGATGTACTACCATAGGAACCCTCTTCTCAGCCGTTTCTCAATCTCATGAAAATGGAGCCATTGTGCCACTTGATCCATCCTTGTCTATTGTGGTGCATAAGGCACTTCTTTGTTGAATTTTTTTCTGTAACTCTTGTTTTTATATATTCAATAGCTTTACCCCCTTCTAGCCTAGACCTTTGATCTGTAGTTATCTGATCTGTAGACCTTTGATCTGTAGTCGATGGAGACGAAAATGTTGTAGGTCCGTGTGCTCAGATTCGGATGCACGTTAAAGATCCCCAGGTGGTCGAAATTTCCGGAGCCATCCACTACGGCGTCTCTCATAATCATATGGTGGTTTTGGGACGTTAAACCCCACAAATCAATCAATATTGTGTGCCCCTTTTCAAGGACACAGCGACGCTGTACAAGCACAGAGATGAGCGCACCCGAGTCATTGTCGAGGCCGCGCAGATAAGTGTGGCAGCATGGGCTAGTTGGTGTGGCATGATGATAGTTATAGCGCGAGAACAAAACGATGACACAGAGACAAGAAGGACACGAGCGATTCGTCGTCTCTGTGACCTGCTTGTCTCTGTGTCATCGTTTTGTTCTCGCGCTGTAACTATCGTCGCGCAGATGACACGCGAACAGGTGCCTTGTATTAGCAAGCCCTCAGTGGCTCTGTCAGAGAAGGAACTCAGGTTCCTCAAAGGTTTCGGTGCGCGCAAGTAGTTATATTATCTTTACTTTTCTGTTTCGTTTTCTTATAGATTTTTCTTTGTTGTTTTTTGTGCCTTTGTTTTTTGTCCTTGTTTTTCTCTTACTCATGTTCTGCTCTTTGTGCCATATGGCTTTTATCAAATGCTTACTGTCTCCTCTATATATTTTCGTGCTCTGCGCAATAAACTCAGTTGGAAGTTAGCGCTCGTGTCTTTCGTGTCCTTGTCTCTGTGTCGTCGTTTTGTTCTCGCGCTATAACTATCGTAATGCCACAAGCAGATTGACCCTGTTTGGGCTTCACTTTTCGGGGTTCGGTCCGGGCACTCTTTTGTTCTAGTACACTCTAACACTACAAACAGAAGAGCACGGATCCACACAAAAAAAAAAAAAGCAACGGCGCCCCCAGCGCGACAAGTACGCGTGAGTTTGCATAGGGCAATTTCAGTCTGCCCAAAACAATAATGTATACCCTAAAATGTCACATTTCGTAAAGAAGGTAGACAAATGTTCAAGACTTCTTCAGATTGCTTTTAGTTTAAGGATATACCTCACAAGTCACGCGCTGTGCCTGTACGTTCTGGCTGCGTTTTGGTACATTCTGACTTTGACCATGCTCTTGACATAATTCAAGTGTTTTGTGCGGCGACCTCTCGCGTTTGCTCGTATCAGCTGCTCGCCCTTCCCACTGGACGCACGCATGTTTACATCGCCGCCTCCCGAAAATTTCGCGCACTGACCACAAGAGGCCATGGATGACGACGGGGTGCTCACGACGCTTAAAATTCTCATCATAGGAGAGAGTAACGTCGGAAAATCGAGGTGAGTTAATGATAAGTCAACGTCATGCTGCCCCATCGCTCATTTCGTCACCATAAGCCTAAGGATTTCGTGATAGTAGCGAGCGAACGCCTTGATTCATTGCAGTTGCCAAGTGCGTCGGAAGAACGTGACGCTCATGACTTTTATTAGAGGCGGTGTGAAATAAATGCCAGAGTTTCCTAGTTGCCTAACATCGATGTTTGAGAGGATGTTCGTGCCGTTGTTTGGCGTCGTGTTTTCAGCGGAGAAATCGCACCCTTTGATTCTCCCCAAACGGTGGCCTGTCCGTCATACGAAACATGACTTATTGGAGCATCAGGTGACTGCAGCTTGCTGTGACTCACTGGTGTCAGTTTTTCGTAGAGTGCGTCGCGAAGAGATTTCGTATCAGAAACTGAGCTCGACGCGACGGAAGGCTGTTGTTCTCGCTTTGGAAATTTAAGGCAATGCTTTGTATGTCTATCCTCACTGTTCTTTTTGTGTCGTTAGTTTTTCGCTTGATAAGTTGCGAAATTTCATAGAAGAGCTGTGCGCAGAAAACTCGAAAATTCAGTCACATAAAGAGAAAACACTGGTCATTTTAGATGCCTCAGTACTTTGGGGCGTTAGTTTAGTATGCTTGTAGGTAGGTAACTCGACTTCAGAATAGCTTAACGGAAAGCCTCAGTTCCTAAAGTGGAAGTATCAATTCAGACTCTATTTTAAAGAGAATGCTGTTAAAGTGGATAATTTCAGTAGATTTGAATAAACTTGTATTGTCTGTTTTTACATTGTATTACTTCGGTCATAATACAATCATCTAATCACACTTGAAAAGGGAAGCTACTCATCTTTGCGGAAAAGTTGTGTATTTTACTGGCTTCAGGCGGCCACTTAGTGGGATAGCACTCAACATGGCTGTGGTGATGGTTCGGGTAACATAATACCCTTCATGTTACAGAGTGCTAAAAACATTGCCTCAAAGTGACCCATCAAATAATGCAGTCAATTGTTGTTCGATAAGCTACAGCCACTGGCACACGAACGCTGAAAAATGGTAAGCAAGTTGGGGATTGCTTATTGAAAAAAAAAAAAAAAAAACAGGAACTCCCACTACTCAGGAAGGGGATGAATACAGGACTGAAAGACAGAACGGAACTGCAGTAGGTAAAATTATAGGTGCCACTCTATGTGCATTATTGAAGGCACTTTAAGCAGCATATGACTGGCAAGGCAGTCTGCATTGAAAAGTCTCAAGAGAAAGTAGGCAGATATGTATGTACGTGCTAGGCGGATATGTATTCAAAGATGATGTTGTCTACTTTGGTGTTGTGTCAAGCTGTAAAGTCCAGGTGGATTCCACTTCTTAAATGTATCTGCCTTGGCAGATTTTCTAGCGATTCGAACCAGCACTGGAACTATACAACACTTTGGTAGCGTAAAATATAAAGTCTAATTTGTCGTAAAAAGTGTCTCAGAAGATGTGTTGGAGAGGCAGTAAATTAGTAGGACTTTTATTTAAAACAAAACGTTTGCTAGGCATTATTTTATTTCATTTATTTAGGTCATTAGTATTGTTATGCAGAATGCATGAATCAGAAATGTTATGTGTTACTAGTAAAGAGAATCTGACCATATCTTTGTACTCTTCATTTGTCATCGTTATGTAGAAATGAACTTCCGGTGTTTATAGATGTGTTTGATGGCATCTTTTATATCAATGCTGCTTACAAACTGGGCTGTGATTCTCTTCAATTAAAATGGAATACCTATGTTAAATAATCGTTAAGAGGTAAATGAACACACACTGTTCTTGGGTTGCCATAAGCATAATTAGATTATGAGGCACGTTGCAGTGCAATGCTCCAGATTAGCTTTAACACCCTGTGGCTCTTTGATGGTGCACAGCAGTGAATAAACAAGAGTTCCTGTACATTACTACCAATGAATTTCGACGAGTGTGGCCTGGGTTTGATCCTGCGATCTCAAGCTTATCAGTGAAACGCTGTAGTGTTTGGGCTGCCTTTGTGGGTGTAATTAGCTGAGGCAAAGTAGAAGTCTTCGAAGAAAGGGTATCACTGTTCATGAAAGTTGCCAGGCCAACATAGCAATTCAGCACTTAAAGCTGCAGTCAGCTTTGTAGCATCATTATTTTGCTGTCTTTCTTTTATCAACAACATTAATAATGCAGTCTTTGATAGACTGCGTTATTAATGATAGACTGCATTAATAATGCAGTCTATTGTGCACATGTGCAACAAATTTTCTCTTTCCTCGACAGTTTGCTGCTTCGATTTACGGATGATGTGTTCGACCCAAACCTGGCAGCTACAATAGGTGAGAGTTTGTATTACATGTTTTTTCTGCTTCTTAAATGCTGTACTGATGGTTTTCAGCTTAGCTTACTGGCGAATAAGCAGCAACGATGCACCTTAGTCGGTAATCTTTTTAGGACTTTGCGCTAAAGCTTCTATCCTTTTGGCTAAACTTCATCAAGCTTAAGAGCCTTGGGCCCCTTGTTTAGTTTAGGAAACCTAGAGCACATCTGTTGAGTTGATCTTATGGTAAGATCAAGACATTTATGCTTTCTTGCTGTTTTTCATAAACCATTTATGTAGTGGTGCATATTAGAACAAACATACACAATAACTAATTGCCCTTTTCTCTTTACTATAATTGGTTAAAGTGCACATTAATTTTAGGTAGATATGGGAATGAAAAAACATCATTTAGTACTTTTAACAACCTCTTATCTATTGTATGGTGCCATTGTATAACACATGTGTGACACACATTGCAGTTGGGAGCCAGTTTGGATTTTTCTGTCGGCTTCTGAACGTGCTCGCTCACATTTTCGTAAAGAAACATACAGCTTATGTGGGACCTGACAAAGAAGTTATCACTGGGAAAGTCATGACAGTTCATCCTTTTTTTCTTTCATAAAGAGATGTCATTCATCGATGCTGGGAGAAAAAAAAAATATAACATGATTGCAAAAAGGCTACATTATGGGAAAGTAGTGAGACGGTGCATCAGAAGTGTACTACAACTAAAGTGGGCATCTCATAAGATTTTGAGAATTGTTGAATGGGAACGTTGCACAGCAGAAAGTTTTTTTTTGTCAAAATTACGTTGTACACATTCACTTGCCTTAGCCTTAGAGGTCGACCACTTTATCACTTGCACCTAGAATGACGTTGGTAGTTTGTAGCTTTCGGTAAGATTACTTTAAGATTATGATAATGGTGGTACATTGATTAACTTAGATAATTTCTCTGTATAATTGCCTTAGGAAACTTTCTATGCCTTGAGCGATTTCTGCTGATTATCCGTTTTTTATGGATTGCTTACTAGAAATTAAGTGCCTACAATTGATAATTGCTCTCTCTCTCTCTCTAGGTGTCGATTTCAAGGTTAAAACTCTCACTGTGGATGGGAACAAAGCGAAATTAGCCATTTGGGTATGATTGCTGGATAACAGTACTTCTACTTTACAGTTTTATTTTCATGAAGTGATGTTTGGAGTGATGTCTTAGCACATATATCATACGTACCCATCATTTGACTAGACTTTCTGATCTGTTTCATTTTCAGGATACAGCGGGTTCAGAAAGGTTTCGCACTCTCACACCAAGTTACTACAGAGGAGCTCAGGGTGCAATTCTTGGTATGTTGCTGATAAGCGCTTCTGTTTAACAATGTCTCCGTTCACGTTTCACTAACGTTTTCATTCACCAAGAAACAAAAACAAAAAAAAGAAGACACATTAAATGTATGTTAATTTTCACAAGTGCTGGTGTATCAACTTTAAAACAAGGAGTGATGATAAAAATTTGACCTCCTTTTTAAACTGTGTTTCGTGTATAAAATCACCATGTCATGAGCTTGCATAAATAGTTAAAGGTAAGAAGATACTGTATGATAAAAATGGTACTGATTGTGAAATCACGATTGTGAGATTGGGCTGCAGTGAAATGTGAAAAAAATAGACTCGTAGCCAGTGGCAGAGGCCCTTAGCCCTCTCCCCTTTGTCTCTATCGAAATTCTCACAGAGGGGGTGTTTCACCGAAATTAAGTAACGAAAATAGGTGTTTTTCTAACATAGTCGAGGTCATCTGCCTTTGAAAAAAATTTTTAGCTGTGGGTCTGGTAAGAAACATCGTTTATTTTACGAAAGTTACTTGCTGAATACTCCTTTGGTGCCTCCAATAAAAGAATTGGTAGAGCTTGAGTTTAAACTGACAAGTCATTCTCCTTGTGAATAATGCTTTCAAAATGTCTTGGTTTCTTTATATTTGCTCTTTCTCTACCATCTATGCTAGGTTATCATGCACTTTGCTTGGCATCATTCACGGGGTGAGAATTCTCACTTTGTAAAGTGTCGTGATAAGGCTTTGACTTTGCCTATTGCAATTCATCATTCAAATGTTCGTCTCCCGCATACACTGGAGTGGATAAAAAATTTTCCCAACTGCTAAACAGGGCCATGTTTAGCTTCTCTGGGGCGTAACATTACCAGCTGGGGCATGTGGCATCACATTTTTACTTTGTGCAAGAAGTCACGATGAAGATGACCCAGAACTTCATTAATAATTTTTTGTAGTTCTCTTTCTTTCCAGCTTATAGTGCCATCTCTGTACTCTTAGAGGTAAAGTACCTCTAAGGTGTGTGCTTTCTGTATCTTTATTCCATGTGCACACAAGCGCAGTGTATGATGTCTGCAACTACAGCACGTTCCAAAAGCTAGACCATTGGCTTGCTGAGCTGGAGACCTACTGCACGCGGAACAATGTTGTCAAGATGCTCGTGGGCAACAAAATTGACAAGGTGGGTCAAACTGTGTGTAAATTAAAGCTGATAAAGCAGCAATGTACTCATTGCATTGCTTTTTCACTGCATACATCTCCACTTGCCCATACCAGTAATGCTAAGCTGAATTCTTTGGCATTAATTCTTTCAACTCATACATACTGGCTGCAATTTCTAGCCAAAGCAAAATTTTGTTGAGATCTGCATATTTTTTCTTGTCCTTTTTTGTGTTGAATTGGAAGGTTTCAACTGCAGGGGTAATTAGTTCTGGCATTACTCCTAAGTATAACTACAAATGCGGTTTAGAATGTTATCTTTGAACAAATGAAGGGGCCATCGCTGATATTTTGAAGCCATTACCAGTTCATGGTAGCACAATGTCATTCTCATGCCTGTTCGTAGCTGCATGTGACACATTTCTGTAATATGTTTGAACTTCATGTCAACACAGTAGTGGGAAAAGGCTCACTAACAAAAGATGAGAACTTGCCCTCTTGCTTCTTCATACTTAGCTCTGTGAAAGATTGCGTAGCATGGAGGCAAGAGTATGCTGTGACTATTCAAATTTTGTTGCGGGCTGGGAGACCTGGGCCAATTTTCTCCTAAACTTCCTAAGAGTTTTTAATTAAATGTTGGCTTATGCAGTTTCCTCTATTAGTGGAAGATAAAAGCATCATAATTTTTTTTTCTATTGTGCATTGTGTATCTTTACATTGTGAGAACAGTTGATATGCAGATCAGTCAGTACACAGACAGGTACCATTTCATTTGCATATGTTATTCTTGGGCATCTGTCTTGATTTTTACGAATATTTGTTAGATTATGCCTCGTCATCATGGAAAGAACAGCACTCTAGGTAGTTTGATATCATCATCATCAGCCTGACTACGTCCACTGCAGGACAAAGGCCTCTCCCATGTTCCGCCAGTTAAGCCAGTCCTGTGCTTGCTGCTGCCAATTTATACCCGCAAACTTCTTAATCTCATCTGCCCACCTAACCTTCTGTCTCCCCCTAACCCGCTTCCCTTCTCTGGGAATCCAGTCAGTTACCCTTAATGACCAGCGGTTATCCTGTCTACGCGCTACATGCCCGGCCCATGTCCATTTTCTCTTCTTTATTTCAACTATGATATCCTTAACCCCCGTTTGTCCCCTAATCCACTCTGCTCTCTTCTGGTCTCTTAAGGTTACACCTACCATTTTTCTTTTCATTGCTCGCTGCGTCGTCCTCAATTTAAGCTGAACCCTCTTTGTAAGTCTCCAGGTTTCTGCTCCCTAGCTAAGTACCGGCAAGATACAGCTGTTATATACCTTCCTCTTAGTGGCAATCTACCTGTCATAATTTGAGAGTGCTTGCCGAATGTGCTCCACACCATTCTTATTCTTCTAGTTACTTCAATCTCGTGGTTAGGCTCTGCGGTTATTACCTGCCCTAAGTAGACATAGTCTTTTACAACTTCAAGTGCACTATTACCTATCTCGAAGCGCTGCTCCTTTCCGAGGTTGTTGTACATTACTTTCGTTTTCTGCAGATTAATTTTAAGACCCACCTTTCTGCTTTCCTTGTCTAACTCCGTAATCATGAGTTGCAATTTGTCCCCTGAGTTACTCAGCAATGCAATGTCATCGGCAAAGTGCAGGTTACTAAGGTATTCTCCATTAACTCTTATCCCTAACTGTTCCCATTCTAGGCTTCTGAAAACCTCCTGTAAGCACGCGGTAAATAGCATTGGAGAGATTGTGTCCCCCTGCCTTACACCCTTCTTGATTGGTATTCTGTTGCTTTCTTTATGAAACACTATGGTAGCAGTTGATCCCCTGTAGATTTCTTCCAGAATGTTTATATATACTTCATCTACACTCTGATTCCGCAGTGTCTGCATGACGGCTGATATTTCTACTGAATCAAACGCCTTCTCGTAATCTATGAAGGCTATGTATAGTGGTTGGTTATACTCTGAGCATTTCTTTATTACCTGATTGATAGTATGAATGTGGTCAATTGTTGAGTAGCCTGTCCAAAATCCTGCTTGTTCCTTTGGCTGATTGAATTCTAATGTTTTCTTTACTCTGTTAGCAATTACCTTTGTAAATAGCTTGTATACTACAGAGAGCAAACTGATTGGCCTGTAATTCTTCAAGTCCTTGTCATCTCCTTTCTTATGTATTAAGATGATGTTAGCGTTCTTCCAAGACTCTGGTACCCTTCCCGTCAGGAGACGCCTCGTAAACAGGGTGGCTAGTTTTTCTAACACAATCTGTCCTCCGTCTTTCAGCAGATCTGATGTTACCTGATCCTCACCAGCAGCTTTGCCTCTTTGCATGCTCTCCAAAGCTTTTCTGACTTCTTCTATCATTACTGGTGGGGTGTCATCTGGGTTACTGCTAGTTCTTATAGTATTAAGGTCGTGGTTGTCTCGGCTACTGTACAGATCTCTGTAAAACTCCTCCGCTATTTTGACTATCCTATTCATATTGGTAGTTATTTTGCCTTATTTGTCCCTTAGTGCATACATCCGACTTTTGCCTATCCCAAGTTTCCTCTTCACTGATTTGACGCTTCCTATGTGTTATGACGCTTCCTATGTATTAATCTCTTATCTTCAAACTCTACGAGAGATTGCATCACCTCCTGTTTGTATATTTCTATAATGTGTAACAAATTAATATGCCAGTGTTGAAATGCTGCCGCATTTGTTCAAGGCTTTGTTTTTTCCTTGCTTGTTTTGCTTAGCATGAAAATCGTGTGGTGACCAAGGAGCAGGGTATGAACTATGCCCGGAAGCATTCCATGCTTTTCATTGAAGCCAGTGCCAAGACGAGAGATGGAGTCCAATGTGCCTTTGAGGAACTTGTAGAAAAGGTGATTTGTTATTATTTATTTTAGAATGTGAACATTAGTTTATCACTGTATTTGTTTGTACTGTGGCTGGCCTTACAAAGCCATATATACTGATTGTATGTAACGAATTTTGCCTGGCAGAGACAAAATCTTTTTGGTTAATGAGTGCACAAGTGATAATGTAACAATGGCCTAACATCCAGCTCTCTATAAACGAGAAAAAATACTAAATGCCAATTTATATATTGACACAAAATTTTAGAGTACATGAAATATAGACGTATGCAAAGTTCTGAGTGAATTCACTGTCAATAGTTTGTTATTCACTAGATTTGGTAGAATTTGGGGTGCCTGTTTATGTTTGAGACATATTGTTTTTAGAGAATTGTCTTTTAACTTTAGATTCACATGAATAAATGAAGCTTTAGGCAAGTCTTTTCATTACTCCTAAAATATTGTGGAGATTTTTTTAAAAACATAAGTTGTGTAAAACTAATTTTGAAAATGTTCTGGTGTGTGACAATGTAACTTTGTGTAGTGACGTTTGTGTAAAGGCAAATATGTTGATTCACGTGGACCTTAGTCTTTTCCATTTTAAAATGACATCTTTACAGATCATCCAAACACCTGGTCTGTGGGAGAACCTCCGTACGGACGCAATCCGGCTCAGTGAACAGGCATCAAAAGCTGGCAGCTGGTGCTACTGCTAACACCGGCTGTTGCTGTTCCATGTTGCAGCTGTAAAGACTGTTGTGCACAAGCAAATGTATATTTAACAACTGCACCAGGAATGTAGCTGTTCACCGTTCATTTTGTGGCGGGTCCAAGAACGTACAGCTGCATGCTAGAATTTTAGTGCATACACATTTTTAATATATTAAATTGAAAAACAAAATGTGTTTTACCTGCTTTGTTTAACACAGACCTTGTAATATTGCACTGGCATAAAATGCTGTCAGGTAAACTCGCCAAAGAATTAAGCTCTTTAAATGTCATGTGCTTGTTGTCTAAATTGCCAAATTGATTCTTTTTATATGTTTAAGTAAAAATGCTAATCGGCTTCCTGCTGAAGCAGGCTTTTGTTGCTGCATCTTGCGATAATAAACACACTACATTCTCAAGAGTATGTGCAACGTGTCTTGTTATTTACCAATCACTTTTATGTGAACTCGTACTCCATGTGGTTTTCTATCCATCACTTTCTCCCGTATAATGAACTTTACAACCTTTTCATTTGACAGTTGCTGTATTGAATTAAAACGTTCTTCGGTTATGCTTTGTTGGCTCATCGTGCATTGTTGAGTCAATAAGAGAAAAAGTGCGAAAATTAAAAGGCAGAGAGGTCGACTTGAGCTAGTGTGCCCTAGCCTGCTACTCTAGACAGGGGATAAGGGAAGGTGTAAAAAAGAGGGAAGTGTGATGATGGGTACAGGTAGAGGTGGTGCGTATGTACTGTAACTACTTAGCATAGTACCCTACAGCTTACTATCCAGTCCAGTACTTTTGATAAAAAGTCTAAAACAGCTGTTGTGGGAGTTTAAGAGACTGCTTGCTCGCGCAAGTGGTGTTCGTCCGATGATTGCCAACGTTTAAGTTATCATCCTTTGCGTTACGTATAATGGGCAGTCACAAAATATATGGAATATGGCTAATGTGGATCTACTGGCAGTGAGGTACTCGATGTGACTCGACATTTAACTTTGTAAAAAAAATAAAGAATTTCCGATCGCTCGGGAAGATTAGAACTACCACCACAAATAGCGGCTCGGCCAGCGTCGACCACAAGTGAAACGTTTTCTATCCAGTCTCGGCAGATTGCTGCATTAAGGTAATGCAATTGCAAAGTGCCGTATTCCGTTTTTCCTTTATCTCGACGTTTGTTTTGTTGCGAAAAGAATTTCCTTGTAATCAGACAATCCGTAGGATACAATAAGGGAGTTTTCTTCCGTTCTTTAGAGGTACACCATAAGGAAACGTCGGCCTTTGTTACGAGGAAGTCTACATTGACGTGGGCCGTAAACTCTCGCCGACTTGGCCGCGTGAAGTAAGCGTGTTGCGCAATCATTCTAATCAAGAAAACGTGATTTCATGCGTGTAGATCAGCCCGCAGCTACGTTACGTTCTAAGAACGTGTGATGCGTTGCCTTATAAGTTTGTTCTTTCCGGAGGTGAGGATTACGGGTAAGCCAGGGAACACCTTCAAGCCAGATGGGTGTCCTTGCCGAATCTAAATGCTGTTCAAAATTTCGAGGGTAACAACAATAATTCCGCAAGTTTTGTTTCGTTCTCGCGATTCTTTGTATTTAAAAATTCTAATAAGCAATATGGCTCATTTCGCAAAGCTTGCAGTGCCACTAGTTGGCACAAATGTTGACGCTGACAAATTAGCGTAGTTAAAAAAAAAAAGCAGTCCGCTAGAGATCGCTAGCCACGCTAAAGACATTTGGCGGCGATCTCATGGCGTCGCCAACCTGTATATTCGTGTGTCGTGTTTACATGTAGCCCCTTTTCTTTCTTGTTATTTACATGCAACAGATTCCTAACCAACTTCGTATCTCCGTATTATTCGATATATTTGTGTGACATAATCCTTCGCCTCGAAGGAACACCGCCATGCGATGAACTCAGCGGCCGCGACGACCTAAGGTAATGAAGCGCGTCAGTTCAACGCGCTAATACACCCAAACTAAGTTAACTAGCTAAATTTCAACTAAATTTCAAACTAAATTTCATTCATAATCAGCAGAACGTAGGCACGTTGATTCTCTCAATTTAGATTAGCAGCCGCTCAGTGTTCACGATCGTCTTTGTAGCGACTCATGCGGTTGCTGTGGTCTATGCACCGTCTGGCTCCAAAGTCATGCCAATGTCCCATTTTTCGTCGCGTTCTCTAGATGTCAAGTAAAGTTCAACGCAAGGTAACAGTGGAGAATGTAAAGGAAAGCGGCGACGGCCCCAGAAGACCGAGCGTCTTTGAACGACTAGGGCCTGGTGCTGTGACCAATCAAGAGGTAAGATGCCTGTTTGTTACTCTCTCGCGACCCCCGCCTCACCGACTTTGTCCTAAGAAATTGTTTTCTGTGGCTCTAGTTGGGATGTCGTGGTTGTCAAAGGCACAAAGAAAAAATCTGAACTTGAAGCTGTTCGACTTGGCAGGTGGCACATGTTCGTTAAATCTGGCACTGATGTCTCGCGGTGCACTTTCGATTGCCGTCGCGCCTGATTGAGATCGAATTCATCGGCTGCGACTCGTCTGGTGCAAGGAACAATGAAAAGGGGTCATTGCCGGCGAAAAAGCCGATACTGACCGGGCTCAATCGCGACCAGAAACAGCCGCGTGACACGAGTTGCTTGTGATGGCATTTTCTCATTCGTCATGTTTGGAATTTCAGCGTGTTGTTTGTCTGTGCACCTTAGTGTTAATGACTTATAAGTAAGAAAATAAATAAAAAACAGTTTTCTAGTGTGGCACGTGACTCTGGCCAGTACAAGTTTTGTGTCTCTGGTGCACAACCTATGGAAAAAGCAAAATGTGACTAGTTCTTAATTTGTAATTTTTATTTATATGTTGTATGTGACTGGCTGTGTTGGTATGGATGATCCTAATCGCCTATTTATGTGTACATGGGCTTGCTTCAACAGAGGCGTAGTCGTGACGATCCAGGGGAGCAGTGCAGGAACTGGATGCGCAGTGGGGCCTGCTCCTTTGGGTCCAAGTGCCGATATCAGCACGAGGCATATCCACCATCTTCATCATCCTCCTCGTCTTCCAGGCTGCCAAAGTCTGAGAGGTGAGCTCAACATGTGTGATTACAAGTGGTTGCCTAAAGGGGTACTGACACAAAAATTTTCATTTCTTTTAGAAAATGTTGTGCCATGGGTTAGGGCATTGTGGAAAAGTTATTGCTGTATGTTTTTAAAGGCTAGTTTCGGTTCCTGCTGTACCCTGATGTCACAACATTGCATGAGCTTCTTCTCATGTGCTTGCACAAGATATAAGGCTGTTTGCACGACTGCACCACCCCGTGACTCATTTTTTTATGCACAAGTGGCCATGTTGAATATTTTGGGTGTTGCACAAGTGGCAATCTTGGAAGTTTCGTTACGTGACGTCACCAAAAATAGCCAGACTGCAGCGTGAAGCCACCAGAATTGGTACTGTAGCCTGAAATCAAGTTATTGTCGATGTCGGTAGTTGTGCCATGAAAATGAAAAAAATTACTTTTTAATATCAAAATAAAATATCAGCATTCGCTGAGTTTCACGCTTTCTCAGAGTTTTCTCTGTATACGGAAGATTTGGGTAAACTCATCTTTGGTAGAAGGTGTCGATACCCCTTTAATAGTGCACAAGCGATTAGAAGCCACGATTGTGTCAAGCTAACCTCAGTGAAAGTGTGGCAGCATTTATGCAGAGCAAGATCTAGTATGTAGATAAAAGCTTTCATTGATTTTACTTTGTTTTACTTTTTGGCTTTGTTTCAGTGGTCACAGTATTTTGCTAACCGGATAGCTTAGCAGACAATGGTCATCTTAAGTCTCATTTCAGTTCTGACATAACTGGCAAATGAGACAGTTTGAAGTCTATGCTGATTTTTAATATACCGTAAAACCCCAATAATTTGGACTTCACAGGACCGGAGAGAATCTCCAAGGGTACATACTATTGCAAGTATGAACAAAACACTTGAAAAATGTCTCCTACACCATCAAACTTCTATTTCTTAAGAAAAATTAGTGATCATGGTTTGCTTCTAGGCAATATGTGAACAAGCCGCAATTTTACGAAGTTCCTGCAGGTCGCTTAGTCCGCGCACACTGTTGAAGGAAACCATGCATATGTTCTCTAAAACGACCAACGCATGCGCAGACTTCGTCATTGTGTGGCGTGGATGCTCGTCTGCATCATTTGGATCTTCGTCAGCCGATCCCCCTTCGCCATTCACGACTTCGGTGACAATATCCCTGTGCAGGCCACGGCAACATTGCTGCCAGTTGTGACATAATCGCCGAAGGGCACATCAGCTGTCATGATGCTTACATAGTGGCTGTCTTGCTCTTCGCGGCTTTACTTTCATCAACGGCACCCGTTTCACCACACACGTGGCAGAATACCAGCCCGTCTCGCTTCTTGAAGTGGTCAAACCATCCTTTTGACGCATTGAAAAAGTCAAATGTTCATGGTCAGCATGAACTTCTCTGTTTCTGCACAGATAAGGGGACTGCTCAAGGGCAAACGCGCATAGCGAAAAATGGAAATTCAGTGCAACAGTGCTTCTTTTAGTTTGGAGTGCAGTGGCGTTTGAGGCCTCTTTCTCTTATCTCCAAACCACGTGCTCTTGATATGTCACCATCATACGCTTGCATATTCTGGTCTTCGTTCTTCACGTAACTGCTCAGCGTGCTTTTCTTCACGTTAAACTTTTCCATGTCTTTTCGAGGTGCTCCTGCTTGCAACGCCTTCAATATTTCAACCTTTGCAGCCAAATCCTCGCGTCCCTCTTGCCGGCGCCATTTGCGCATGCGCGAGCCGCTGAAGAGAGGGCGAGGGGAGACCAACTTTGCGAGGAGGACACCACGAAAGGTGTAACATAGTGTAATGGCTTCTCCTCGCAATGGGTGTTCACTGGCAATGCTCCTCAGTTAGCATTTTTTTCTCCATACCTTGATTTTTCGTGTGGGGTGTTTGCCAACGCTTTGGTGGGCCTAAATGGGGGCTTTACTGCTGGTCCAAATGCTGCAGTACAGGTTCTTTCAACAAGAGCAAAGGTAAGCGTCCATGTAACGTTGAAACACCGGGTAAAAAAGTTACCATGTTTACTCGTGTAAAAAACGCACTTGCTTAATAAACGCAACCTCAACATCTGTCGTCAAAGTTTGGATTTAGTTTTTTGTCCCGCGTAATAAATGTACCTGCTACATTCATCCGCTCAAGTCTTGCAAACCGACACCTGGCGCCTGCTTTCCCGCGTTTTTTATTATGCCGATTCCCCTTCGGTTCTCTTTTTACCCCCTGCACCCACTGCCGTGCGCCGTTTCCTTTTTCTTTCCATCTGTGTGCGGCACGTTTCCTGCCTTCTAATTATCCGTTCGCCACATCGGGATTCACGAACGATGCGAGTGTAAAAAAACTGCTGCTGACAAGCACACAGTTAGTGAAGGTCACGCTACTGCCCACGCCAAAAAACGGTAGCTTCCCGCAAATACTAAACTTTACATGCACGCTATTTTCGAGCGATGGCGACAGGATTAGCTGTCGCGAAGGACCGTTCTTCGCTATCGCATCGCAGGTATGTCGCAGGCCTTTGAAAAAAACAGGAAAAAAAAAAAAAATCGCTTGTCGCCCAGAAAAGTGCGACGATTTTCACATGGTAGCACCCCCCGATTCTCACTTCGGTTGCAATTTGCTCTTCATGCTTGTTATCAGCGCGTTCTTCAAGGAATGCAAGGTATAGGCTACGTTTTCTATAGTCATTCTCATGTAGACAGCGAGGCGGCGGCCGCATTTTGGCGTTAATATTGTTATCAACGGTTTGTTTTAGATGCTTCGGTGGCATCTTACAGCAATGCTAACGTCGTTGCGGTGGTCGTGCGTGGTATGCACGCAGTTGGCTGGAAAAGTGCGTCGTACCGCACGCTTCTGGGCGCCCCTCGAGATCACAGCAGATACCATTGTTGCGATTAAACGATTGCAAGAAAGCCGCGAAATGCTCTTGTGGAGTGTGCGGGGACAGCTTAGAGATGATTGCGCCATCAACCACCGAAGATGCGAAGTGCGAAAAAGAAGCTGTTTCCAAACAGATTACGTGCATGTCAATTGCGAAAGATTAAGCCACCTAACTTTTTTTTTGTTATCACCGCATTTTTTTTTGCTTATCCCGAAAATGTTTTTAAATAAAATTTGCCTTGCATAATAAATGCACTGCAAACTTTGCTTCAATTTTTCGGTAAAAAAAGTGCGTTATCACGTGAGTATATACGGAAACTGCATAATGGGGAGAGGGATCACCTACGAAGATTGTTGCATTTATTTGCTACTATATCTTGGACGTTGCATGGCATGCACACCGCACCTGGACTTTTGTTATGAACCACATGTAGATATCGTGGTCTCTTGAAAATGGGCGTTTTTTCATAGATATTTTTCTTTACAAGACAGAATACAAAATGCAACGCATCGGTTCTGAATGAAGTGGATGGCAACAATGACCTGGTCTGCCGGTAGTGTAGGCCAGGTGTAAGGAACACGGAAGCTTCTTGCGTAATTTTCGGTGTGACTATTTCCTGCATTCAGCTCTGAAGTGCTGCTGTTAAATGCCATGCAGATATGAAGAATCATCTGGAGACAGTGGCAAAGCTGAGAAACTCAAGTGGTGTGCTACTAGTGCCCAAGACTGTGCAAGCCACAAAAAATTTTTCTCAGGGGATGACTCGTGTCACATTGTAATATCAAGTGTGTGAGGCTGCGGCCGTATTTGCAATGTCTTTTGTTTTAAAGGGTATTCCTTATACCTGGGGTGACACTGCTATAGACACACAAAAAAAATGTTTTTAGATAGTAATGTAGCCAGGAATTTCAACTGTGGAAGGGCCGAGCTTTTTTACGTCATATCCCATGGTCTGGGACATTACTTCAAGTTGGAGCTTCTTGGCGAGTTGTATCGGCCAAATGTTTTCTTCGCTCTTATGATCCACGGAACTCCAAAGCCCGAGCAGCATGTCCAGCAGTTGGACTTGGTGGTACGATATTTCTCTGAAAGCCACTGCGCTGGTAGTCGTTGAGCGCCTCAATTCTTTTAACCTTAGCCAGGCCATGGGAGATATAATTGTGGAGTACGTAGAGGATGCCCTAGTTGAGCTACCAAGACATGGCTTACTTTGCTTCTTCAGCGATGGGCCTAATCTTTTGAAAAGTGTTGAAGCAAAGTTAAAGCAAAAGATTTGGCTTGTGCGAATAGTGAATTTTTAGGTTTGATGCAAATTCGAAGCCAATAGTGATTTTGATCGAATAATTTCAAATTGAATTCGAATGGTATGTATGGCATATAAAAAAGGAATATTTGTCATGACCTTACTAACCTGCACAAGATTTCTTTTGAATTGAAATAGGGGCTCTATGCAAGCGTGATTTTTTTTTTTCGTTCAAAAGCAGTTGAAACAACCTTGAGTAGTTGTTTTGGTAGGATGCGAGTGATAGCCTTTTAGATACATAATTTTTAAAATTTATTATACTTGGAGCATAAAAGCCGCCATAACAAGCTTAATAAAATGAAGACTTGATTGGACGGTAACATGTGCCTTCAAAGGGGCCCTGCAACACTTTTTCATGTAGCCATGGAGCTAGTAAACATGCTTGTTGCTTCACAAATTTACTCCCGAAAAGTTTCTAGAATTGGTCCAGTACAAGTGGAGTTCCAAAAATTTGTCGCTCGCTGCGATTTCATTCTTTCTTCTTGTCCCGACGAAATAACTGGAAGCTAAGCAAGGAGGAATGGCACAGCAAAAGAAAATACGTCACACACATCTCGTAACCTTGTGCACCTCTTTCTTTTTTTTCTTAAAACACACGGCTTTTCAGAGCAATTATGCACGGACTCGCGGACAAGCGGCAACCCCGGTAACGACGAGCGGGCCGTGCTCAAATCAGCCAATCGCTGTGACCACAGCTGTATATTCCTTCTTGGCTGTGACAAGTGATTTTTGAGCTTGTAGTGTCATTTGCCGAGAGAAGGAAGCAATTTTTAGCTTCGATAATTTGTTGTAAATTACAGGCTGCGTGCTGCGCAACAATATTTGCCTCGCATGTTCTCGGCTGCCTTGACTACCGATCGGCAGCATTTTCCGACCGTGTTCAGCAAGTGCTGCAGGGCCCCTTTAGATTTGAAGAGGGGCTTCGCGCAATTCAAAATTTTACTAAATAGGTGCTTTCACGGCTTAGCACACCTACATTGCAGTAAAACCACCTTTACAGGCGGTGACATGCGGACTAATACTATACACTTGTTCGTTCATTGCGAATACTTCGAAAATATTCGATAATCTTAAATTCGAATCGAAGTACATTCGAATACTCAACTATTCGCTCAAATATTTGAAGCATTTGAATATTCGCACAAGCCTATGAAAGATGAACCCAAATCTTCTCGATGTTGGGGAGTGCACACTGCACAAAATGCATAATGATTTCTCAAAATAGCTGGATGCATTTTGTAGTGATGCTGAGCAGGTTGTTGGATATGTTTACTATTATTTTAAACATTTTTTTGTGCGTGCCAAGAGACGCACATGTCTCCAACCGCTGGCTGACATTGTAGGATTTAGTAGCCCGCATTTGGGAACAGTATGCTGCCTTGCAGTTTTTATTTTTGTAGAGGAACACTATTGAGCAACAACCAGATGCTCAGACTCGGCGCATCATATTTGCTGCCGCTTTTTGAAGCAAGACCCTTTATGCAAAAGTTTTGTTTCTAAGTAATGCTGCTGAACTTCTTACTGGGTTTCAGCACTTACTTCAAAGACAGGAGCTGCTTGTGCACATCCTTCATTCTGAGATGCTGGCACTGGTGCGATGAGTCCGAAGCCTTGTCTTACGAAATGGAGCGTTTTGTGGCAAAAGTGCAGAAGACCTGACAAAACTCAATTTGGATGATGCTGCCTTCAGGAAGGCACGGCCAGAAATTGGTTTGAACACTGAGAAAGCAGTGGAAAGTTTGGGCCCTGCGAAGAAAAGGAAGTTTCGCCTAGGAGCTCGTGCATTCTGTCTTGCCTGTTCGAAGGCACTGCTTGGGAAGATTCCTCTCACAAACAGATAATGCATGTAAGCTTTCTGGCTCTGAAATGGGAGAATGCTGAGCAGGAGGTGTGATCTTTGCGGTTTATGGTCGGGCAGCTATTGCCTCAGGTAATAGGTGTTGACCAGGTTTCCTCTGTTAATGACAGATAGCACATACTTAAGTGTGATGATGACAGAGGTGCCTTGTACATAGAAGGAAGGCTCAATGACCACTGGACAAAAATCTTCAGTCTGAAGGCAATAACAGGGGCACCAAAATACCCGTAGCTTTTCAAGCTTACCAAAGCACTTCTTTCTCTGCCCCACGGCAACGCTGACTTAGAACGAGGTTTCAGCGAAAATAAGCACCTTCTGGATAGCCGAAGCTCGCTCAGCATTGCCAGCATTAATGGAATGCACTATGTTAGAAGCTTTCTTCAGCGGTATAATGGTGACACAACCAAAGCGCCTCTTAGCGCAGACTTTCTGAGATGTGTAAGGCAATCTCTCGCCACGTATACACTAAGAGTTAGTTCAGAAAAATGCACATGCAAGCGGAAGACAATAGAAGAGCCTGCCTCTGAGCCTTCTCAACAAGCTGAAAGGAAATAATTGGAGGACAAAGTGGCAACCAGCAAGGCATTGCACACTAGGGCCGAGGAAATAATAAGCTAGGGCGTAAAAAAACAAAAACACAAAAACTGCCCTAATAATGTTTTGTGGGTTTATAGTCAACTTCTAGTCATATAGAACAACTGTATAGTTATACTTCCCAGGTGGAAGTATTGGTGAGCTATAAAGTTAGTGCTAGTCTTCTTATAAGCCAGCCAGAGGCTACCTCTAGATAAAAGAAATTTGTAGTAAAAATAAAAATAAATATTTGGAGCTTTTGATACATCTTTCCTTTTGTATTTGTTTGCTTAGACCCTGTGGAGAAAAGGACGGGCCGCCGTCCCCATTCTTAGCAGACCTAATAATATTAAGCATTTACATAAACCTTCACTGTAGCTCGAATAGCACGAGTACGTGATGGGACAAAAGAGGGATAAACGCACAACAAAGTGCTCTACTTTCAACAATGAATTTTATCTCCTTTTTTTTTTTCCTTATCAGGTTTCGTGTAAACCTTGTTGCGAGTTCACCAAGCACTAGGCCTCGCTTGTTTTTCCAAAATCAATTCGTATTATTGAGCATATGCACTGATTGTGGTGCCATTGAGCAAACTAGTGCTCCAAAATGGCAGTTTTTTTTCCTCTGATAACCTGCTCCAAGGTTGAATTTTTCTGCTCCAAAAGCAAGATTTTTCTGCTCTTAAAATTGTGCCAAATCCAATTTTGGCTGTAGCACCCCTGGTTATGCAACAATTGTAAGTTTAAGACAAGAACTGCTGTTTATAAGGCTTGGGGCGGTATTTTATGAGAGTTCTATTTAGAATGGGGAAGGGATTGAAGAAAAAGATGAGAGGCTGCAAATGGCCAATAAGTGAGCTGAGGGAATTCAGAAGTGCTTTCAGAGCATGAAAAAATATAGGAATAATACAGCTCAACAATAGTATTAACAGGCATTATTTTTCAAAGCTTGAAATTGCAGAGCGGGATGACTTTAACAACTTATTTGTGTTAATGACTTGAGTGGATGGCTGAGTGGTGTTGCCATTCGATGAGTCGTCGGGTGGTGAATTTTCGCGCAATATTGGGGTAAGCCAGACGCAAAACAGGCTAGTTCAATTCTCCTGGCTCAAGTGCATATTTTCTACCCAATCAACGTTGTTGGGAGACCGTTTTCTATTCATTTTATCGATAAGGGCCTGTGCCCATTCTATGTTATTTCGTGGCTATTCTCACCTCTTGACTGTCAGAATAGGCTTGACCGATCCCGTGTGGCTCCCACTCGTCCTTTTGTTCTGTCCTTCCAAAGTAGCCCGTTGTCTAGGGCTGATTTAGTCGAGGACCATTGCTCAACCTGTTTTGTTCAAAGCCACTTAATATTGAGATGTGGCTGCTAATGATTTCTTTGCTTTGTAAGTAAACGAAAAAATGATATTAAGCAGGTGCAGTGTTCACGACCATGTCTAATGGCCTTTTTTTGTCTACAGAGACTCTTCTCAGAAAGATCTACGGCATAAAGTGCGCCACAAGCAACAAGATTTCAAAGAGTCTGACAGCCGGTCGCCATCCCCCAAGGTTTGTGCTTGGATATTTTGTTTTTGTCTTGCGGGGTCATGTCTTCATGACTCGCTGGAAATATGAGTAAAACAAAAAATTAAAGCTCATATGTATGATAATGTTAGTACTGTTTGTTTCTCTGATGGCTTTGTGCCTACAAGGAGATGCGGGTTCAATTTATGGGCGCTTCACACATTGATGGTTCATATGGCTTTTTTTTTTGTGATAGCTTTTGTGCAGGTTTTCTTCAGGCACTGTCACAGCTAATACTTGTATAAGGGGCTCCTTTTCATTATCAAGCTCTGACAGCTTTTTGGAATTATGTTGGGTAACTTGGGCTCATTGTCTCCCATCTGTGTAATGGAAAAAGTAGCCTGACTTTCATTGCCTCAAACCTATGCAATAAAAGCTATACTGGTCAGCAGGAAAAGTTTATGAAATGTGGGGTCTGTGAAAGCTGTTTTTGTATTTTCTAAGCAGGCTGTGGGTTTTGAGTAAAACTGAAAAACACTTGCGCCATTCAATAAGAAAGGTAATTGTTTGAGGGGCTTGTTTCTTTGTCACTCCCAAACGAGAAAAGCAATAGACAATGAAGCCATAGCGACCATGTGATCCCCTCTCATATAGTACTAAAAGCAGAGAATCTGAGCACCAAAGTTTTGCTGTATTGAGCGCTTTCTCAAATTCTGCAGCCTTTAAATAATTGATGTTGTGCAAACTGTGCTTGCATACGGCTTCTCAGTGTTAGCACACATTCACTGAAATCTTTACTCGGAAGGGTGTTGCATGCATTCAGGGCTTTGGATACATTGTGCAAATTGAAAAATGATACCTGCCACAGTGGTCTGGTTACCATTAGTGGTTATGGTGCTCGACTGCTGAACCGAAGGTCGCATAATTGAATCCGGGTCGCAGCAGCCGTATTTTTGATGGAAACGAGAATGTTTGATGCTTGTGTACACTCAGCCAAAACTTTAGCTATTCTGCATGAGTGGCAGTTTCTTCTGTGTGTCTTTGCCACATCACCAAATGAAGTCTGGAAAAAGGTGAGGACAAGTGTATCCCCAAAAGGCGCATGTCCCTGAAGCAGTTTTGTGTAACTTCGTTCCATAATACAGTGCTGACAGACAAAAAAAGTGGCCGCTGCACGGAATAGCTAAAGTTTTGGCCGACTGCACTTAGATTAGTACATGTTAAAGAACTCTAGGTGGTCTGCATTGTCCTCTGCGGCATACCTTATACTCATGTCATGGTTTCGGGACGTGAAACCACAACAATTATCATTATCAACTTCAGGTTTTGCCTTTCTTGGCTAATGTTGCCAGTCACTGCTTCCTTTCTGCTCTAATCTGCATGTACCTTTGTCTCTATCTCTTTTTCTCCTCTAGAGGAGAAAGGTATCTACTAGTAGTGGTGCTGGCGGCGGCAGTGTCACTGTCACCACAGCAGTAACGGTGGGAAGCAGTACTGGAAGTGGCAGCAGCCGCAGCCGACGCGCAGATGCCGAAAGCAAGATCAAGTCGCAAGTAGTGGTGACCCGACCAAGGAGCCCAGTGTCGGGCGAGGATGAAACCTCAGATGGTCAGTGTAGTGATGCATTTATGCTTTTCTAAATACAAATGATATCTGCCAGCTTACTTTGTACAGCCATATTTTGCGCTTAGGTCTCGCCCTGCAGTAGTGTGCAGTAAAGAACAAGAGGGTTGGGGAAAAGTCTTGGCTGCAGCTTCGCACACACATGAAGAGGAATTCTCTACAGGCGATTTTTCTGACTTACACGTTAAAAAATCGGTAATATGTATATATTCGAAAATTACTAATGGCCAAAACATAGTTGTGGTGATTCCCTGGCCCAGTCTCTGTAGAGTAACCATTAGCGCATGTTGCGGTCACATTTTACCATGTTAACTGCCCCTTTTAAACCACGATGTGACTGGCATCACAATGTGCCACGACATAGCTTCTGCGTTTTAAGTAAATTCAGAGACTGGCCAACAAATACTTTTAAAATTGCAATAAAAGCATTAAAATAACGTATGGGCATGATGGTAACCATCGATAAACAAGCCGGTACAACTTACTTTCAGCAACCATATCATGATAAACACCGCCAACTATCAACTCAGCTGTTTGTGGTGCCTAGCCCTGTTCCATGTGCACTCGATGGCTTTAATAGGCCACAGTTTAAACACACCATTATGCTGTTTTGTGTGAGATAAGCAAATAGTGGACAGCTTGTGAGGGCAAATGCATTGTGTTTAATTCCACAATAATATAAGTGTGCTTTGTACAGTGCTTTCGTCTAAGACGTGCTCTTCTCTTTGTCTTTGGTTCTTTCTTATTGTGTCATCTTTGTATAGCTCTGAAGGTTGTGTCTTGCCCAGGACTTTTGGACTGCGAGGAGGACAACCTAGAGCTGAAGCGGCAGCAGCTACAGCGGGAGCTCGACCTCCTTCAGAAGGACAACCATCCATCAAGCAGTGGCAGTGCTGGCAGCAAAGTAGGTGTGGGTAGCGGCAGCACAACCAGCACCACTGCGGCACTGCCACCGCCTCCAAGTCAAACACCGGGTACCACAAAAAGTGCACACTTTGCGCAACCCATGCAGCAGGTGGGCCTGCACTTTATTCTTTTTTTAGATTCATATATTATGGAAGGTGATCATCATCATAACCCTGACTACGTCCACTGCAGGACAAAGGCCTCTCCCATGTTCCGCCAGTTAACTCGGTCCTATGCCTGCTGCTGCCAATTTATACCTGCAAACCTTAATCTCATTTGTCCACCTAACCTTTTGTCTCCCCCTAACCTACTTGCCTTCTCTGGGAATCCAGTTACAGTCGAACCTCGATATATCGAACGGCGCGGCGATCGCGAAATAGTTCGATATATCCAAAATTCGATATAAAAAAATCGCGAAAAAAATGCGTCAACAGCTTGCTGAAAACAACCAACGAACCGTTCAAGCGTGGTGCAGTAAATACTCACTTGAAGATTCAAACAGTATTTATTGTGTTGGTTTAAAATATTGAAAAAGAGTAGCCTGCTTTTTGTTGGCCATGGCGTATATGACGACTGCGTCCTCAATATAGTCCAGGCGATCCGTAAGTGATAGGCTGGTGCCTTCAATCGCGCCGCAGTGGCGGCGCACAAGGGCCAAGGCAGCTACGACCTCGGCTGATGTCGAGAGCGGGGCACCATCAGCGCTTGCGGGATCCACCTCGGCAGAGTCTTCATTTGGCTGCTCAGCAGTAGCTTCGGCGACAACCTCCACATCCGTGAGCTCCGCCGTTCGGAGTTAGGCACCACCGCTCGCGACAGGCCTAACTCCGAACGCACGAACACTGCGAGCACGACGACCGATGCCTGCCGATGCTACGGGGAAGGAGCTTGCAACAAGTGCGCAGTCTGCCATTGACACCATAGAGACTGCAACGACTGCAAGCTGCAAGGCTGCGGCGTGAGTCCGGGTGTAAAGCGCGCACATGGCGCACCCATGCCGGCTCGCCTGACTGCTTTCCCTTTCCCGGCGGCAGCGCGGGCCGCGTCCGAGACAGTCGTCTGCGTCCTTCCCCTAATATACCTTCCTCCTCAATCTTTACCTCCCCCTTCCCCCGTGCGAAGCCGTGTCGGTGCCTTCGTATTGAAAGACAATAACAGCTCCACGCTTTTCTCTTCACTTTCCTCATTCAAGAACCTCTACCGCAAGGCTGCGGCGCGCGTAGGCCGCTACGTTAAAAGTGGCGCTCTCGGCGCCATCCATGTGTGCAGCATTTGTAAACACCCGCCGCTCTACCGCTACTTTTGAGAGCTGCGGGGAAGCTCGCCGCCTGTCAATGGAGCGCGGGCGGTTTGGGGTGGCTGAGTTCGATATATCCATTATATGTCAAACTTTGTTCGAAATAAAAAATCAATAATGCATGCGATTTCTCGCGGGATATAAGAACCGTTCGATATAGGCAATAATTCGATATATCCGTGTTCGATATATTGAGGTTTGACTGTAGTTACCCTTAATGACCAGCGGTTATCCTGTCTACGCGTTACATGCCCGGCCCATGTCCATTTCCTCTTCTTGATTTCAACTGATATCCTTAACCCCCGTTTGTTCCCTTCCACTCTGCTCTCTTCTTGTCTCTTTAGGTTACACCTACCACTTTTCTTTCCATTGCTCGCTGCGTCGTCCTCAATTTAAGCTGAACCCTCTTTGTAAGTCTCCAGGTTTCTGCTCCGTAGCTAAGTACCGGCAAGACACAGCTATTATATACCTTCCTCTTGAGGGATAGTGGCAATCTACCTGTCATAATTTGAGAGTGCTTGCCAAATGTGCTCCACCCCATTCTTATTCTTCTAGTTACTTCAATCTCGTGGTTCGGCTCCGCGGTTATTACCTGCCCTAAGTAGACATAGTCTTTTACAACTTGAAGTGCACTATTACCTATCTCGCAGCACTGCTCTTTTCCGAGGTTGTTGTACATTACTTTCGTTTTCTGCAGATTCATTTTAAGACCAACCTTTCTGCTCTCCTTGTGTAATTCCGTAATCATGAGTTGCAATTCGTCCCCTGAGTTACTCAGCAATGCAATGTCATCGGCGAAGCGCAGGTTATTAAGGTACTCTTCATTAACTCTTATCCCTAACTGTTTCCATTCTAGGCTTCTGAAAGCTCATGTAAGCACGCGGTAAATAGCATTGGGGAGATTGTGTCCCCCTGCCTTACACCCTTCTTGATTGGTACTCTGTTGCTTCCTTTATGAAGCACTATAGTAGCAGTTGATCCCCTGCAGATTTATTTCAGTATGTTTATATATGCTTCATCAACGCCCTGATTCCGCAGTGTCTGCATGACTGTTGATATTTCTACTGAATCAAATGCCTTCTCGTAATCAATGAAGGCTATGTATAGTGGTTGGCTATATTCTGAGCATTTCTCTATTACCTGATTGATAGTGTGAATGTAGTTGATTTTTTAGTAGCCTGTTCGAAATCCTGCTTGTTCCTTTGGTTGATTGAATTCTTATGTTTTTTTTTTGTGGAGGATGACCTGAACTAAAGGTGGACATTATCCACCTTTGAGAGATTGGGGCCATGTGAGGCGAAAATCTAGCAAAATAGTAATGAGAACTTAACATTTCTTCAAAGACTGCACATGAGCCAAGAAAAGTATAGGGGATGTTATTAGAAGTAGTTGTTGTGTAAATGTGAAGAAAGAAAAGTGGATGATAAGATAACTTGCTGCCGGCAAAGACCCAACCTGCAACCTTCAAAATAATGTGTTCGATGCTCTGCTATTTGGTGGTCTAGTGGTTAAGGTACTCAGCTGCTGACCCATGGGTCGTGGCATCGAATCCCGGCTGTGGTGGCTGCATTTTCGACGAAGGCGAAAATGTTCTGGCCTGTGTGCTCAGTCAGATTTGGGTGCACGTTAAAAAAACCCCAGGTGGTCGAAATTTCCAGAGCCCTCCACTACGGTGTCGCTCATAATCACATGGTAGTTCTGGGACGTTAAACCCCACATAATGATCAATCAACGCTCTACTACTGACCTACGGCGGCAGTCATCCCTTCGTCCACTTCGCAGAGTATACATGTTTTTGTGTTTGTGTTCACTCAGCAGTTGTGTGCAAATAAATACGAATGATCCTGCGAGCACAAAATGTAGAATAAACTCTTAAAACCCAGAAAGCGTCTTGAAATTGCGAATGCATCTACAGTGTGTCGACTGTTGGTCTATTGTAACATTGCAATCGTCTTTGCACAGAGCAATGTGCAGCATGATTGAAGCTCAAACATGTTGGCCTAGTGCACAGTCAGCATATCAGGGCTTGCTGGCGCAGCACGGCTTCTCAAGTGCACGTGGAATGAAAGCCACTCGAAACAAAACATTTTTCGCTTTGGCCCAATACAACTACGGCAAATATTGTCACGGGGTCGTGACGTGGACAAGGGAAGCAGGCTGCAGGTCGAGTAATAAACTGTTTATTTGGGCCGAACTTGTGGCCACGTGAAAGGAAAGTCAGATTACAGCAAGAAGCTGGCACAGATAGCGACGAGCAAGGCGTCGGCCGTCGACCAACTGACAAGCGGCGAAGCGTGCAGGCATTTATACCCTTGCGATCGAATATTATAGCGTTATCGCTAACGGCAGCGTAGGTTCCAGGAAAATCTGTAATGTTCACGAAGTGGGCGTAATCTTAACAAAACAATCTACTACGGCCTCGCAGCTTCTGGAACATCGTAGGCGCGGTTTGCGCTGAACGTAGTGGTACGGGGGTGATAACAAAACTTGAGGAAAGGAACGTGGCAATATGCTGGAAATGTCGGCATCTAGGGCCAGCTTGAAAGGCTTGCTATGTGATGTAATGCATGAGATGTGTAAGGGAATAAAGGGAAAGTGCTCGTCTCGTATGGCATTATTTGTACTATTGTGAAAACACATTTACACAGAACAATTGTTGTAACTCGCTCACCACGCACTCGCTGCAGCATCACAGTCGCATGCTTTGCATTATAAATGCATGATTTCAGAATTTTTCCGTCACTCTTGTGACTGTGCATAAATCAATTAAGCAAGAAGGTTCACTAAATTGGGTTGATTAAATCTAAGGCAACATAGAAGGTGAATGATTTTGCAGGATACTTTTCATTTCGATTGATGCTTAAAGGAGCAGTGACATCAACTTGATGCATGTCGCGTTCTTTGCATCAACGCATAGTTGTCGATCCCCTAGTGACGATTCAGTACTAATAACGCAACAGGTGGATGAATTAATATGTGTAATATCAATCAGCATGACAAGTATAAAACCCAATTTTCAGCGCTGCCAAGCAGTCACCTTTTTGGTCCCGCCTCGTCTGATCACGTGGCCACAGGAAAGGGTGACTCAATTTTCAGTGGACATTCGTCTGCTCAGCGCGCACGTGTATAGGCATGTCTTCTACACATTCACTGTCGTCGCCGCCCTCATCAGCGTCCACAAGTGACTATCAAAACACTGAGGAATACGGAATTGCAGCGATTCGCGCCTTGGCGAATCATTTTCAGTTCAAACCTTTTCGAAGTAGCGATTATGAAATTGATGCCGGATCGAGCAGCGAAGAGGCAGCTGGAGACACACGCTTGGGCCATGCTGGCTGGTAAGACATATGATTCGCAATGACTGTAGCTTCAAATAATCACATTTGCGCTCACGAATCCACGACAAATAATCCGAAATGGCACAACGAAAACTCAAGATTCACATGAACGCACTGCACAAACCAAGCAAAATGAAGCAAGTGAAGTTCTTGCCAGGCAGCCAGGTGTCGCCGCCAGACGGTACCACACGTAGACACCGTGATTACAACACTATAATTGGTGACAACCTAAGAATAAATATAAGCTCCGCCCACGAGGCCGCATCGCCCTTATTTTCCATGCCTCCGCGCTACAAAAGAAGTAGTTCCCAAACAAGGGCAATAACTTTCCCGCATTCAAACATTTTATTGCAATCCTTCATTGATATTGAGGTAAAAAAACCAAAGCTCGATACAAAAATTGTCAGGGCACGGAGTTCAGCGCCAGCTTAGCAATATATCTGTTTAAATCGCACCCCCTACCGCGCTTATCACGGAGTCCACGAAGAAGCAATATACATCTCTCAAAGCTGATGTTTCTGCATGGTACCTATAGTGGTACTAAAACAAATAATGCCACAATTAAAGTGAAGTCAAAAATAGAAGAACCCTTCTTTGTCACTTAAAAAAAAAAAAGACGACGTAGCAGCACAAATCAAATTTTATAAGGCCGTTTACAATTTTCATGTTGTTTTAAGAAACTTTTGCTGCCAGGTTTCTTCGCTATATGCTGTAACTATGCCAACTATGCCTTAAAGCGATGAAAGGAAAAGTAATATGAGATTGACTTCGTGAATTTTGGTTCTTGTGCTGCTGTAAATACCGAATATGCGTCTCGCGCTTTGGTGCTTGTCATCGTTTGAGGTAACTGCCAATGCTTAATTTGACGTCTTTTTTTCAAAATAAAAGCGGTAGCGCACATTCCGTTTAACAGTAGGAATCATAGCATACATTCTTGTTTAGTAATTGCCAAGGCGATGTACGTGGCTAAATGGGTGTGACTAAAAGCTATAGGCGAATTTTAATATTTTTGGTTTGACAACTTGCACTCGATAGTTTAGCATGAGCTCGTCAGCCCTTGAATATTCAACAATTTCAAAACGCGGCCTAGTTTTGCTAAAACAAGGGCCACTATACTTTCTATGAATGTATCTGTCGAAAGGTGTGTCTGTGCTAGCAAGAGGGTTTTCTCTCTCCAATGAATGAGAATGAATTGCCTGCCAGACTTTGCTTTCACAGGGGAGTGCAATGTGTCTCTCATGTTTTCTTTCACGGGCCTCTAATTTAATATAAACACGGTATCACTACGTAATACATGCACACAATACAGGCTAAATGCAAAAAAACACGTTAGACAAAGCTAAGACTTCCAAATAAGATATTATTAAGTATCACATAACATATTAAAAAACGAGGTCTTTCTTTTTTTTCGTTCAATAATACTTTTAGCGATGCCGTGTCAGTAACGATCACGATCGATGCAATCGATCGTAATTGATCGTTATTGCTGCACCGATTACGACAGATGCAGCGATAATAAATAGTGTGCATCATTTCGCGGTTCGAAGAACCTCGCACGGTGTTTTCATGCAAGGCGTTCGTGCAACGAGCGCGAGACAAGCACTTACGCAATGGGCACTTCAACGTGGCATATATTAATCACACGCCCACTGGATGACCACAGTTCATTTTGTAATGCATAGAACATTGAATATTCTACCCCCACCTGGTTTGTTCATTTTCGTACAGTCGCGTAGCAGGTTCTGCTGGACGCTTTTTTCTCACGTCTTATCCGCACTCACATCGCTCATGAGTGCACAGCACAGCGCATATTGCAGAAAATCACCAAGGTTCCCAAGTTGCGACACCCAAGTAACACACTCGCTCACGCACATGTGGCAACGCTGATGCCACGGCTTTTGAGGGTGATAAATCACAAACGCTCACATTCCACAAAACACAGACGCGCCAATTCAGACTACTTTCACCTTACTGCACACGAATGAACGCGACGACAATCGCCGAGAGTGCACTAAGCATATCGCACTCAGGCGATATGCTTGGTGCACCCGAGTGACTGATAAAGTAGACGCCGAGTTGCTGCTTCACGCTGCCGAAACGACGGAACATGATGAACCTGTGCCACTTCGGTGCACTTCAAACACTGCAAAATCAGAAACATCACCATCCAATGACAGCCAGCGAGGGTGATGCAGAGTGCAAGTCGATGAAATAGCTTCTTGACGAAAAAAACACCTCAGGAAAACCGAATGAACGCCTTCTGGTCTCGGTGCAGCGGCACATTGCTTCTCGTCGCGAACGATTCCCTGCTGAATTTGTCATTGGTTCATCATCATTGTTACGTCATAGCAAAGAGCGGCCGCAGTTGGACGCGCATAATACAAATGGACTGCAGTACAGTTTACTTTTTATTCTTAGGTTGTCTTTGACTATAGAATTGTCGACGTCATCGCTGCTCACTCATTGTCACTTGGCACCTGAGGCGTGGCCTAGGAACTTGCTGAACACGTCAAAATACTGTCGATGTCTCATGGCCGTGAACGCGCCGATGAGCCTTGGACCCTCTTTGTGCTCGAAATAGAATAACTTCTATGCAACGGACTCGATTTCTACTTCACTAAAAAAACTCATGCATGCCAAGCAATTGAATGAATGCTACATCTCGTGTTTTAAATTTGATGTCACTACTTCTTTAATAGATTTTATCATCTATAATGCAGATAAACTGTAAACGGTGTGGATTGTTACTTATAAACTTACAATCCTGCTTGAAGCTATTGCGGAAAAGATACTTGATTGTAAAGAGTAGCCAAAGGAGTCAGGCATAGTAACCTTTTAGTTATCAGGCAGTGGCTAATATTAGGATTGAAGTAATGAAAGTCTTGGCCTATAGAAACTTCAGTTGGGATTGACCTAAGAGTAGTTGATTTGTTGCAGGTCTGCTGACAAATGGTGTGAATGCTAATATCCACCGACTTTAGAGTGGACAAGCCTGGGTGAATTATATTTTGTTGGTGCTTTGGAAAGTTTCCTGCCACCTGATGATACCTAAGAGATGGCTGTATGCTTTGTTGTTTTTTCAGGGCGAGCCAAGCGGCAGCAGTGAGTCATCAAGTGAATCTGATGATTCGTCATCTTCAGACTCTTCAAGTTCCAGCTCCGATGATGAAGACGATGATGATGACAGTGAGGATTCATCAAGCTCCAGTTCATCAGGAGCTGCTTCGCCGTCAGCTGGTCGGGGCAGTGGGAGTGGCGCAATGCCACCGCTGGTTGCGGAAGGCCAGCGACACCACCGAGGCCATCGCGGAAACGCGGAAGAGCGCAGTGCAACTGCACACCGCTCCGTCGATGGCAAGAGCAGTCGTGAGCATCTACGTACTGGTTCATCCTCACATGGACACGACAAGGACGCTGGGCGGTAAGTAAACATGCTTTTGTTTATTTTTTGGTGGTGGCTGAAAATATCTGAAACATTGTTAGAGGTGCTTGAAGAGAACTAGGGAAGCCAAAGTGTCTCCGTGGCACAGTTTTTTTTCTGTGCTGATGCGTTTTATAAAATTCCGTGTCAGCTGTGGAAAACGGTCATAAAACACCATAGGCAGTGCAATTTGAGTCTAATATCGCAAAGTTTGTTAGGTCAGTATGATCTTACTACCATAAAAACCGAAATATAGATCTGACTGGAATATAGGTCGACCCCTGAATTTTTAAATCTCCGAAAAAGAAATTTTTAAAAATCACAAAGTATCGGGGCACACTCTTACCTTGGTAAATATACAACACAACCAGCTGCACTGTGGTGACATTTCTTTTTATTTGGACACTAATCCTATGTAGTTAAATGCCAGAAGGCCATAAAGTGCTGTCACTGAGACTCGTTTAAACTTGAGTCCGACGATGTCTGTTTTTCACTAGTAACGTTTCAGAGTGCATCATCCTCCATTTCATTCAATGCGTTACTGATGCACAGCATTTGCGGAAAGATGGAAGTGTGCGGCCTCAGTGCAAAGGCCTTCCACTTCATAAATCAGTGTACCCACAATGGCGATCCCTTGAATTGCAACTTCGTGAGCCCAGAGTCGTGTGCTATCTCGAGAGCTTTCACGCGGATGCATTCCGCTGTTAGGGGTAGCGAACTTGCACGCAACTCCCGACGAATTCGGCAAGTAGCACTTCCAGTTCGAGGTGCACTGCAGCCTGTTATGAAACTCCTTTAGTATCGGATGCTTTTCTTCGATGTACCGAATTTTTGTTGTGCCACCAGTTTGTTGTGCACTTCGGCATGCTTGTTAAATTTTTTCTTAAAGCCTATGGTAAGCTTCTGTCGATTACTATTCATTTCTCAATGAAATAGATCAAAGAAAACACCAGGTTGATAGCAGACGACCGAGGCACAATGGTGTTGCTAGAACACTGTAGGCCTTGCCTAGCCTTACCAAACGGCGCCGCTGCTGATGCTCACATGAGCAATGAAGGCTTTCGACTTCAGCTGCCCGTTGTTGCAAGACTTCCACATTTTTTTCTGCCAATGACCGGTTACCGTATTTTCGCGCATATAACCCGCACCAAAAACCCAAAGTTTCAGTGGCAAAGTGGAGGTGCGGATGATACGCGGGGTTTTTCCTATAGTGCTGCTTCACAGCAATGCGCGTTGTGCTGTGAAGCCTCTTAACAGTGTAGCGAAGGCTACGGAGGCGGTTTCCGCAAATTCGTGTTGCTCCGCGAGTAGCACGGCAGCTTGCGGCTGATTTTGGTTTTGCTTGCTTGCGTCATTGAAGCGTTTAGAAAAACATTTGGGGAGAGACCATTCGATTGTTCAGTGTAAAATCTCACTGTCACACCACAAGTATATTTTTTGGACGTTCGCGGTCGCTCAGTGACCCTCCACATGTCCCTACGTCACGGACGCCATGTTTACTTTTGGAAAGGGCTTGCCGAAAATGTGGTGCTGTCTAAGAAAGTTCCATAATAAATAAAGCAGTATTTATTTCAGCAAGGCAAATGAGATGTTATAGTGCCTATAGATATATTATCAGTAAATTAATGTACTACTTTTTGACGCGGTAACAGGCATGCATTTCGGTTCTGTTATTTCCAGGGTGCTGTTACAGTGTACTAGAAGAGGTAGTGCTGGCAAGTTGTTGCCAAGTGTGAGCGCTCTTTACCTCGCTGATACCGCTAGTTCTCCACATCTCGACCCGTTCGCCATGCATAAGTCGATCTGTTCTGTCACCATGAGTAGCGTACGGCGGCAGGCCTTCACGGCACAGCAAAAGCTTAAGATCATCGCCGTCGCCGAGGAATTTGGAAATCGCGAAGCGGGAAGACGGCACGATGTGGATGAGTCCTGCGTGCGACTGTGGAGAAAGAAGAAAGAGAGCCTACAAGCCGCGCACCGCCACTGTAGGTCATTTCGTGGCTTCAAGACCGGTGCCTACCCTAAGCTGGAGGCAGAGCTAGTAAAGTTCATCAAAGATGTGAGAAGCAGGGTTCACGCCGTATCGACCGAGATAGCCTAAGTGGAAGCGCGGCGACTTTCGAAGAAGCTAGGCCTACCTCACGAGTTCCGTGCGAGCCACGGATGGCTGCACCGCTTTATGAAGCGGCAAGGGCTCTCAATCAGATGGCGGACTACAATATGTCAACGCTTGCCAGCTTCTTATGAGGGGAAGCTGCTCAAGTACCAAAGATATGTAATTGGCCTGCGAAAGCAGCACAATTACATTTTCTCGCAAATCGGCAATGCGGATGAAATTCCTGTTTATTTTCAAATGCCGTTGGACACAACGATTGAGAAGACGGGCAGCAGTTCGGTGATCGTGCTGACCGGCGGGAACACGAAACTGCACATCACAGTCTTGCTTTGTGCCCTCGCCGTTGGCACGCAACTGCGACCGTACGTCATCTTGAAAAGGAAAACTCTACCAAAGGTTCATTTGCCTGCCGGTGTAGTGGTGCACGTACACGAGAACGCGTGGATGAACAGTGACTTGTTCGTAGACTGGATCAAGACGGTATGGGAGAAGAGGCCCGGTGCGATGCTCGCAAAGAGGTCCATGCTCGTTCTTGACTCGTTTCGCGGCCACACGACTGAGGAAGTGAGGTACCGCCTTTCACGCAACGGCAACAACTTAGTTGTTATACCCGGTGGAATGACGTCAATGTTGCAGCCTCTAGATGTGTCGCTTAACAAGCCCTTCAAAGCGCATGTCAAGCGCTATTACGCCGGTGGAATGACGTCAATGTTGCAGCCTCTAGATGTGTCGCTTAACAAGCCCTTCAAAGCGCATGTCAAGCGCTATTACGCCGAGTGGATGGCCGAAGGCTGCTACGACTTGACGCCGACAGGACGAGTCCGAAGGCCTGATATTGCCCTATTCTGCAAGTGGATTGTCGAGGCATGGAAGGCCATTCCAGGTGAGATGGTGCGAAAAAGTTTCAAGAAATGCTGCATCACAAACAACATGGATGGAACTGAAGATGACCTTGTGCATAATAGTGAGGACTGTGGCTCAAGTGATAGCTCTAGCGAGAGCAGCGACAGTGAGTGAATTGTGACTGGCCTTGCAGACAGCGTATTCTGCTTGCTAAATAAAGCCTTTTCTGTCTACATATGTGCTATGTTGCTTGAGCAGTAGCTTTTGTACAGCCTTTCCTGTATATCAAATGTGCGGGCAATACGCGAGGATTTTTTTTTCTTTCTCGGTGAGTTGAAAGTGGGGGTGCGGATTATATGCAGGGGCGGGTTATACGTGCAAAAATACGGTATAGGATGAGAGCCGGCTTTTCATTCCGTTTTTATAAGAAAAGTAAGACCTATATTCTGGTTTTTACGGTACCTATATACCTGTCCCTGTCACAAGAGTGAAGGTGATGTGTACTTCTTGACGGAAGGTTGTTGATGGAGGTTGGGAATAGAGAGCAGAATGATAAACACATATGTGCGATATTTTCACGACTGTAAGTCGCTTCGAATGTAGCTCGACCCCCCCCCCCCCTCCAAGAGCGCATGGGGAAAGAGAAACGAATATAGAGCGTCAGCACATTTTATAAAAAAAAACTTATTTTTGGTGTCTTCAAAGGAAACAAAGGTGAATTCTGGTTTGCCAATGTGGCTTGACGACAGAGCTTGAAAGCAGAAAGCTAGCTTTGCAGGAATATGCGGGGATCATTTTTCAGAAGGATTTTACAACCAGAACTAGTTTTCGATGCAAGGTTTCAATTTTTATTCTAGGTTTTGATTTCAAACTAAGGCAAAATGGGTTGACCTACAATTGTGTAAATACTGTGCATTTAGGGATATTATATTAGTTGTGTTATATATCAGTTACATCAATTGCTTAGACAGACCGATTTCTCTGGAAGGGGCTTACGTTTAAATGATGTTGTGCACTTTTAATCTTGGGATGCTCAATGTTTCTTTGTGTATCGACTTTCTACAGCCACGGTCGTGAACGTCATCGGGGGCAGTCAAGGGAGCCGCCTGAGGCAGGCAGGGTGTCGCCAGGTCGTCGAGGAGGAGGGCCTCGAGATGGTGGCGACTATGATAGGTACGCGGGTCGGTCACGTGGCCCCCGCACCCCTAGCCCTGGGCCTCCCACCGACTCTAAGCGCAAGGGTGCTAGCAGCAGTGCCCAGCCGTGAGTGTCTTTCCTAGGACTATGTCCATTTTGAGTTGGCAGCTTCAGAGCGCTGCTGTGGTTTGTGCATGATGTATTGTTGCTTTGAAAAAGTGCTGTTAGGTGTATGACCTTAAAATTCTAGATAACGTGAAAAGATTGTGTACAGTCGAAGGTCGATTCAATGAATCTGAAGGGTCCACTAAATATCTTTCGTTATTTTGAAAAATTGTTGTAGTGAAAAAAGAGTAAAAAAAGTAGTGATAGGGCGAAAGTGCATGCATGTTGTACAAAGCCTGCGGAACTTTTATCTTGGTATGATACATTATCTTCCACTATATCTGGATGATGTTGGCATTTTGATGTTTCTGCGTTTTGATGCTTCGGTGTTTTAAATTTCGGCATTCTGATAGTTCGGCCTTTTGATTTTCGGTGTTTTGAGTGCCACCCGTTGTCACTACGTTTTTAACAAAACTTGAAATTCGTAGATATGGTGCATTGGTATTAGAAGCTTTTTTAGTGCTAAAGAATGCATTGACAGGGTATTCACAAGTGCCCGTCCTGTCTCTCTCATTTTTGTGAATATTTTGTTTTGCGCTCCGTAATTTCCCAACCGCCACATTTATTCATAAAAAATCGGAAGCGGCATCTGAGCACAAATAGTTAAATGCAGGAGAGAGCGAAGGGGTGCTCGATGCTCGTGAATCGTGCTACTCTGTCGCCTTGGAAGCAGCATGATTTATGAAGGTGGAATAGAGTGCTCATTCTCCGTTGATTTGGTACATAATTGTAGATCGAACCTAATGTAAATTATGATGTCGCGTAATAAAATTTCCGGGAGTTGAACTTGTGCCACAACATGCTTCACAACCCACTTCCACGCCCCGTTAAAGCCATATTCATTTTGTGAAGAGGTTTGTTAGTCGTTAACGACAACGGCAAGACAGCGTGAATAACCGTCCAGCAGAGATCAGCACAGCAGTGAACCGAAGCACGAGCCGAGAGAGCCGGGCGTTGGCGATGCTGCTCGCTGCTGGCACATCTTCTTCTTCACAATCGCCCCCGCTGAAAAAGGAGCCATTCTGGCGACTTAAGATGTTTCAGGCAGAGGCTCATGGTACGGTTTCAGTTGGGAAACATGGACGATGTCACGTGCACGCTGGCGCATGTCGTCCTATCGGGAAACAGGCTCAATTAGGAAATTAACCGGAGAGGTTTTCTCCAAAATGCTGTAAGGCCTCTCGTACCGGGGAACAAGTTTTGAGGAGAGTCCCGGAGTTTGGTATGGGATGGCGAGCACACAAGAGATCCTGGGGCATAGCTGGGTTCATGGTGACATGATAGATGCAAAATTGCAATTAATGTTAAGATACTGGAAGGTTGGGCGTGCCAGATAGATATTCTATAAGAGATGCGATCCACGGGTCACGACGTTGTTCGGTGGCAATCGAGTCGAGATTTAGCGATGACAAGGTCTGGAAGGGAGTGTTTTTGCACGTCGGATGTGGTGGTAAAGGTGAGCGGGACAGGGCATCAGCGTCAGAGTGTTCACGTCCGCAGAGGTATACGACGCGAATGCCGCACTCCTGGATGCGGAGTGCCCATCGCGCACGGCAGCCAGAAGGGTCTTTCAAAGTGGAGAGCCAGCAAAGCGCGTGGTGAAAAGTTACTAGATCGAACGGGCTGCCGTGTAAGTATGGCCAGAACTTTCCAAGCGCCCACACCAGAGCCAAACACTCTTTTTTCTGTTACGCTGTAATTAGTTTGGGCTTTCGTCAGAGTGCGGCTAGTGTAGGCTACAACGTATTCTGAATAGCCGGGCTTTCGTTGAGCGAGGACAGCGCCGAGCCCTGCGCCGCTGGCGTCGGTGTTCACTTCGGTAGGAGCTGTCGGGTCGAAGTGGCGAAGAATAGGTGGGGAGGTGAGCAGACGGCGTAGAGTAGTGAAGGCAACGTCACATGCAGGGGACCAGGAGGAAAGGTTCACGTCACCGGGTTAATGGTGACATGATGGATGCAAAATTGCGAACAAAGTGCCGGAAATAAGAGCATAGGCCTACAAAACTGCGAAGTTCCTTCATGGTCGACGGCTTGGGAAATTCTGCGACTGCTCGAAGTTTTGCTGGGTTAGGTAATATTCCGTGCTTGGACACGATGTGGCCTAGGATGACGAGCTCGCGTGCAGCGAAGTGGCATTTTTTCAGGTTAAGCTGCAGGCCAGCATTGGTCAGACAAGTCAAAACCTGCCTGAGGCGAAGGAGGTGCGTAGAAAAATTAAGGGGGAAAACCACGACATCGTTGAGGTGACAGAGGCACATATTCCACTTGAGGCCACGTAGTGTATTCATAAGACGTTCGAATGTGGCAGGCGCGTTACAAAGCCCAAAGGGCATGACTTTAAACTCGTATAGTCCGTCTGGTGTAATAAATGCCGTTTTTTGGCGATCGGCTTCAGTCATTGGGACTTGCCTGCCAGTACCCAGACCGCAAATCTAGCGACGAAAAGAATTCCGCTCCGTGAAGGGTGTCAATGGCGTCATCAATGCGCGGCAAAGGATAGACGTCCTTGCGGGTTATCTTATTCAAACGACGATAGTCCACGCAAAATCGGATTGATCCGTCTTTCTTACGCACGAGGACGACAGGAGACGCCCAGGGACTGTGAGATGGTCGAATGACGTCTCTACGAAGCATATCTTCGACCTAATCGTTGATGACACGGCGCTCTTCAGTGGAGACATGGTATGTATGGTCTTTGACGCAGTGGCTGGTGTAGGCCGGTGTCAACATGATGTTTGACTTGTGACGTGCGGCCCAGTTGATGGTGCGACACAACTCCTGAACTTATGCAGAAGATCCAGCAGGTCGGCATGTTTGGTGGGAGTGAGAGTGTCGGCGATGGCCCTGGAAAACGTATCATTAGACGACTCCCTGAGTGCCGACAGTGCTTTTGGGTGGTCGCAGAAGTCATCCGGGACACCAACCAAAGACGAAGGGTCGAGATCCTGCACGCGGCCGAGACATTCCCCCGCAACCAAAGTGACAGGTGTGGAAAGCAGATTGCTTACGAACATATTGCTTCTTCCGGCACCAAGGTCAATTGTTGCGAAAGGCAGCGGCAGAGCTCGACGACTCTTGAAGATATCGGAAGGCATAAAAAGAACTGTAGCGTCAGTGTAGGCATTGCATAAAACAGGAACAAGTGCGAAATTTCTAGGTGGCATATCGGTATCTTCATGACAGCAACTTCGTTGGCTGATGAAGAGCGTCAAGTAATAGGACACCTAAGGGTGAATACTCGGCTTCGGCGCGTGCGCAGTCGATGACGGCCTTATGGTGGGATAGGAAGTCCCGCCTGAGGATGACGCCATGCTAACAGACAGCGACAGTAATAAACTCCACGATGTAAAGAACGCCTTCAATGGACCCTTTTGCAGTGCAGGCTGCAAGAGGCGTTACTTGCTGTGCACTTGCGGTGTGGAGCGACAGTCCCGAAAGCGGCGTCGTGACTTTGCGAAATAAACGGCAGAGATTAGCGGCAATAACAGAAACAGCTGCGCCGGTGTCCACAAGGGCGAAAGTACAATAACCTTCAACAGTTACTGCGACCACGTTAGCAGGAGAGGAGTGAGGGCTTAGACAGTTTGAAAACGACGTAGTTCTTGCCTCTTGAACTGTGGTGCTTAGTTTTCCTGTTGGGAGGGTCTGGGCCGGCGACGCATGGGGGAGGGCGATCGCCGACGAGGAGAGGGTGCGCGCTGCGGCTGGAAGTCAAGGTGGTCAGTCGGGGCATAGCGAGGTGACGAGAATGGCCCGAGTTGGTCGAAGGGTTGGCTGCCGGGTTTCGACGACCGGGCATAGTTGCCGAATGTCTGAGGTCGACGGCGGCAGTAGCGGGCAACGTGTCCGCGAGTGAAGCAGGCGTAGCAAATCGGTTGGTTATCGGGCGTCCTCCAAGGATTGGCGACTGGTGATGCCGCCCAAGGTGCAGTATAAGCAGCCGGGTGTGCGGGCTGTGAGCGCGTGGTGTAGGGCGGTTGCAGAAGTCTACGCACAGCGTCTGCATATGTGAGCAATGCGGCTACGGGCTGCATCTCTTGCGAACAGGCGACAGGAGGAGCCACAGGCTGCGCTGCATACGTTAGGGCTGAACGGCTGGCGGATAGGCGACAGGGGCACCTACCGGCTGTGCGACACACGGGCAGTGAACACGGCTAGATAGAGGCGGCTCGTAATGCGCAAGGGGAACGGCTTGTGCGACCTCTTCCGATTTAGCAGTGCGAAGCGGGGCAGGTAGAAAGGTGGTGGTCTCGTGAGTAAAGGGCACTAGAGAAAGTTGGCGGGCGACTTCCTCACAGACGAAGGCTCGGACTTGCTGAAGCAACGATGAATTGTCAGGCATGGTGTCGAAACTGGACAGCGACTCACCACCACGTTGAGGCTGCCGAGTCAGAGTGCGTTGCTTCTTCAACTCGTCGTAGCTCTGACACAAGCTGACGACTTCAGAAACTGTGCTCGGATTCCTAGCCAAGAGCATTTGAAATGCGCCATCGTCGATGCCCTTCATGATGTGTTTGACCTTGTCTGACTCGGGCATGGTGTCATTCGCGCGTCGACAAAGGTTGACAACATCCTCAATATAGCTGGTAAAATTTTCGCCAGTCTGCTGAGAGCGGACGCGCAAGCACTGTTCTGCCCGCTGCTTGCGGACAGCCGGCCGACCGAACACTTCAGCACATGACGTCTTGAAGACGCTCCATGTGGGGATGTTGTGTTTGTGGTTGTTAAACCACTATTCTGCGACGCCATTGAGATAAAATATGACGTGGCCCAGCTTGTTGGCTTCATCCCACTTATTATTGGCGCTCACCAGCTCGTAGTGCTCGAGCCAGTCTTCCACGTCGGTCCCATCCCCACCGCTGAAGACCTTCGGGTCCCGTAGCCTAGGATAGCCAGGGCAGTTGAACTGGGGAGACGACGCCGATGGGTTGGCGTTGTCGGTCATGACGGGCGGTAGCATGCAGCTTCGCAGCTCCAGGATGTAGTGACGGGGATAAACAGCACCCTCCACCAAATGTGAAGAGGTTTATTAGTCGTTACCGACAACGGCAAGACAGCGTGAAGAATCGTCCAGCAGAGATCAGCACAGCAGCGAACCGAAGCACGAGCCGAGAGAGCCGGGCGTTGGGGATGCTGCTCGCTGCAGGCACAGCTTCTTCTTCACGATTTATTTTAAACAGTTATGAATTACACTAGATACACAATAATGGAGTTACGGATAATTATTCAGTTTTTACTCTTGTTATTATCGCAATCCGTTATGCGTTCTTCTCTGGGAAAAAATCATGTTTTGTAACATGCATGAGCATAAATTGGTCATTCTATTTTTTCATAGTCTGCGAACGATGTACTCTATAAGCGCATTACCTATTAGCACTAAAGTTGAAGCCAGTGCGATGCATAAAATCACTATTACATCACTAAAAATTATGGATTTTTTGGAGGAACTCTTGGAAGATTTTTCAATAAGACGTTAGGAGGAACTTCTAACGACTTGTTGGAAATGCTAACTTTAAATTGCGAAATCTTGCTGCCGTGAACGGCGTTAGTTCCGTGGCCAAATACACTGCAAACAATTTTTACAAATAGCTGTGCACCTTGGAAGTATGCAGTATACAATGGCTTCTTAGTCATGTTAGCATTTTAATGTTGATATCTAATCTCAGTGGTGCATTTTATGGCACCATTTCATTCCGTGCCTTTAAGTTAAGGTTATTGACTTTATTAGCAAATATGAGCTAGTGGTTTTTATCAAATACCTTCACTGGAACGAGTTCCAAGGGTGTGGGGAATTAGACAGATTTACAATTTGGAAACTCCATTCTGTGGCTTTACAAGCCGGCACATACACGATTACAAGGCACACCATAGAATGAGGCTATAAATATTTGTAACCACAGTTCAGCAAAATAAAAAGACTTTCATTAAATAAGTTTTTTTTTGTAAGCGCACCTTACACATTATATATTCTCGTCAGCAAGAGTATGTTGACAGTCCTTGCCAAACACCACCATTGGCACTGTCATTGGCAGGGATTTGCTTAAATACAGTGTACACAAAAGTATCTTAAAATTCACATTTAAAGCTAATCCATCACTACTTTTCCACATTATTTGGAGCACTCGACATAGTCCACTTGTTTAACTTGAAATGGCAGGTGAACCAATTTTGGTGCGTTTGCCGAGTGGACAGAATTAAAAAAGGGCAGACTGATGAAGAAGGTGCAAAATAAACGTAGGTTAGCTGAAAAAAAATTCAATTTAAGGGGGCAGACTGGTCTTAGACAATTTTTGTTTATTTCTTCAGTGATCTTGATAAAACTGCACAGGGTTATGCAGTTTTTTCTGCTGATTTCAAATATTTAATTAGTTTTCCTGTAACTCACTTTGTTCCTGAGATAACTTAAGTTCCCCCCCTATTGTTTAAGGCCACCATAGAAAAAAAAGTGCTTAATTAAAAGTGATATTTAGGATATGCCAACATAGACTAATGACTATAGAGTGAAAGTATGGAAGAGGTTTTTGTTTTTAGGCCTTTATTGGTTATTTTGCAGCAAAATGAACTATACACTTTCAAAAGCAGTTTGAATTGTGTTACAATTTTGATTAGTAATTAATTAAAAAGGCATGTGCTCTAAATTCTCCTCCCATACTTGCATTCTACACACATACAGGTTTCCACTGCAAAAAGAATTATTGTTGTACCTGCTCTAGCTGCAGAGATATTGAGGCTTCAAAATTGAATAGTCACAAAATTACTTTTTTGAGAAAAATGCAAAAAAGTGAAAACCACGGTTTCTTCAAAAAGTAAAAATCATGGTGCGCATGTTTTGCAATCCTCATGAGAGGGCTCATAAATTGGTAGTAGGGCTTTAGACAAAAGTGCTGGCAAATTATAAAGAAGTCTCAAAGTCGGTTTCCCATTTTTTTGCAGGTTCTGCATGTTAACAGCACCAAAAATCTGGACAGTTAAAATGACATTACAAAAAAATTACTACTTCCTGGTGCGTGAAAATTTGCAGAGAGATAGGAAAGTACCTGCCGAAACCAAATATGTCAATTTTAAAAAATGAATTTTTTTGTCACTTTTTCGTCCCAAAGAGCAGTCTGCCCCCTTAAATGGCGCGCCGAAAGAACGCGGCGGCGGCGCGCCGACCCCTCGGCGCACACCTCTAGCCATAGTACAGTGTTGTAGTGGTACAGTGTACTGTTCTAGTACATTGTAGTTGTGGTAGCGCCGGCAAAGCTACAGCAGCAAGGGAGCTAAGCCTGGCTTTTTTGTGGAAAGTACAAGTGTGCGCGGATATCCTTAGTCGCGTCGCTTATGGTGGAACTATGTCGGGCAAGTGCAAATTCTAGCCGTCTTGGTCATGCATTGCTGCTTATAGGGAGTGGATTGCACCAGATACGTTAAACTCTCATCAGGCAAATTCTTCCCATGTAGGAAGAGCTGCGACGTGTCATCACTAGGGGGGGAGTCTTCCCTTAAAAGTCGCATGAAAAGTACGAAACACATTGAGAACACAAAGGCGACTACATTTCATGGTAACTTAAGTGCGTTCATGGTGCCGAACATGCAAATAAAATAAAGTGCAAATTTTTATGCTGTAAAAAGCGGTGTTGTCATTTTCTGCAGTTTCAAGTGTTATTTTAGGTCCTTGAAAAGTATTTGTTAGGTCCTTAAAAATCCTTGAAAACCCTTAAATTTTATTTCACTTAAGTGCTATGAACCCTGTCGATGATGTACAAGCCAGTTTGTTGCTCGGGCTGCTGTTGCAAACCGATGATAACGGTAGCCTTGCTGACTATGGGATTAAGGTGGTCGTTTTCAAGAAAATAATTAACAAAATGAAGAAGCAAACATCTTGGTTGGTTCCTCCATTCAATTTGCAATAACGGAATATGGACAATTGCATAAAAAGATTCTTGTCTTTATTTAAATTAAAGGACACTCATGTCTAGCTTTTCTTTTTGTGTAAAAGAAGCACAGCATTGCGCTCTACGGCAAGCTTTTTACAGCAGCGTTTTGGGGCGATTGTCAGTTGTTGATGTTCCAAAAAAACTTGCATGTGTCCAGCAGTGTTCATGTATCTGCTCTGAAGGTAACGAAAAGTTGTGTGTATAGAGGTTCCCTAAACTGTTTTGAAAATAAAGTTTTCCTTGCTCCGGAAATCGCTCTGAATCTCTCTTTGTGAGTGGCACCACTGGATGAAGGAATATGTAGACAGTATTACAAATACTGAAATAGGAGGAAGTGAGGATCCAAAGTCAGCCTAAACGTCGTGGCATGAAATCTCTGGTAACAAACTTGAAAAAAACCTGAAGGGGATTGAGGAGCAGTTAAAGAGATAGCCGACAATAAAATGTAACAGATGTATCGTGGACCTGAAAGTTCAAAGTACATTTTGCTCATGTGCACACAATTTATGTGTGATACGCCACAATATCAGGCTGTGACACAAAAGTACAAGAAAATTTGAAATTTTATTGCTGTACTAAATTCGAAAAAATTTTCTAATTAAGTGAATGCACTTTTTGTATATGATACTGTATTGACACTGACTCTATCGTCTTTACGTGCAGCAACAAAGGGCAACTGCCACCATACCCACCTGGAAAACTGAGAAAGAAAAAGAAGTCTGGCAAGAGGCGCAGGGATCGAGAGAAGCAGCTGAGAGCTGAGGCAGGCAATATGTTTTTGGCATTTATGCATCCTAAACAATCATTACAATGCAAGCAAACATATTCATTTTTGTGTGGTTTGACACTGTCTGTCTGAAGATGCAGGAAACTCTGGAGACTTGCAAAAAGTTGTTTGCTGTGACTCTCTCCATTCTGCTATCAAAGAGTATCACTCCTCTGTCATTTGTGAAGAAGCACACAGTTCCTTATAGTTTATCAAGTAGTACCATATCTATTCGCGTAATGAACCCATCCTTTTTTCAGAAAAGTTGATGTCAATTAGGGGGTAGGGTTTATTACACGAGAGAAAAAACGTCACGGGAGTATAACAACGAAACTTTCACATGAATGTTTTGACCCGCAAAATGGGCGACAAATCTTTTTGGTAGTTCGAAGCTCTTTTTGTTTTCTCCCATAACGAACGTGCACGGATGAACCTCGAAGTGTCGTTTAGCCGCTCAGTTTCCGTGCTCCAGCGCATGCTCAACCAACTACGTTTAAAACCAGTCGTGTAGTTAGCGTATCGGCTGAACACGCCCTCCAACTAAGTTCTATACGACAAGCTTGACAACAAAAATGCAGAGTCGAATGGTGGGGTGGTTGCACTTAGCATGGCCTCTGAGATGGCAGGCACGTGGTGTGTTTTTACCATCTCAAAGGCCATGCGCTTTGTTTTTGTGCCGCTGTGCTTGGGTGGCGCTGTAAGCAAAAAGGTTTCTCCTGTATTCGACAGATGGTGCTCTGCTGCAAAAGGCGTGACTTTTTAATTTTCATTGTTGCCATCCGTGTTCGCGTTGCTCGCAACTGTTTAGCATGGTTGTGCAGTGTGTTTGACAACCGTATGCTGGAGAATGCGTGAGAGAGAGGGGAGACGCCCATGTCGTCTGCTACGGCGCTTACTGGCTACCATCGCTGCAAACGTCATTTCCGTGCAATGTTTGGCGCCCTCGTCTGTCCTCGCTGCCGTAGCCACAGCAGCGCTCGCGAGTTGAGGAGCGGGTCACCGCGGTGCTGCGTTAATGCTTTGGAATTGTTTCCGAACTACTGAAGCTGTAAGTAAACAGTGTCGGGGCTGACTGCGTAGGCACGCGGCATCTGCACACTCGTGGCATTACGACGAGTAGTAGACGGACAAGATTTAGGCGTTGGAGCGACACGTACAGCTGTGGCTGCGGGCTCCCATAGCGTGGGAGCTCGTTTTTTGCTGCGCGTGTTTAACTCATGCCTAAGTTTTAATCCCCCATAGTAGTAGTTTTAATCCCCATTCTAACGGCCGCATTTAACGGCCATATGCAGCCGTTGATGTTTTGAGCAGTTTTCAGTACTTGCGAGTTGTAAACGGATGGTACCAACTTGTCTAAATCCAACACTTTGTAATGTACATGCTAACTGGCCCAGTTCAGTTCGCTAACGCGGGTGAACTTTCTTCATTATGTTTCTGAAAACACTGTTTACACTTGAGCGCAGTGTTTTCAAGTCAATATATGTCAAGTTTATTAAAACAGCTATGGAAGAGCTATATTGCAAAAATATCACATTGGCAGGTCCCAGAGTTCACAAAAACTGCTGGGAGCCTATTGTGAATATGCAGGTTGCCTGTCTGAAGCCCTTCACATGAAGGCAGGAAGAGTCGCTCACTGCGAAGGCTTAATGTGGAAGCGTAGAAATAATAAAGTGAGTTGGTTGCAATGAAAAATTTAAAAAAAAGTGCAGAGATGGGAGCAAGCCGATGACAATATTAACAGGATTTTTACTTTCTCTGTCTGTTAGTACTTGCTTACTTATAATAAAACACCTGATCCCCCCGAAAACTGTAAAGTTAAAAATTACTTATGGTTACTTTATTTGTGTGCATTTAATTTTCTACACCTTCCTGCGATGAGGCCTTGGCAGTAATACAAATAAAACATCTGGCATAAACAAACATAATTTAACTAAAGTCACCTTTAACTGTCATTCAGTTTTATGTTGCACCATCTCTCTGTGATGCATCTTTTTTTCTATTCCTCATTGTATAAGCTGCTCAGTACCATCACAGCGATACAGTTGGGAGCCACGCACATGTTGTCAATCTGGTTTTTGCTTTGCGCTGCAACTACCCCATATCTCCCTGGTTTTTCTTCAAATATTACCCACGATCACCTGCAAGTTGTACATTTGCAGTATTTTGGAGAATGACTGCTGCACAAAGTCCGCAAAACTGCAGCAGGCATTACAAACTGACACTGAAATGTCAAGTAACTAGGCAGTTTATTTTTAAAAAGGGCATACTCATAGATTGAACAACTGTTTCACGTTTTTGCGCCGGTCTCGCTGCAGGTAAACAACCGACCGGGGGTATTATGAGCACTGATAGTTGATTAAATTTGCAATTACAAACGATATGCATCAATTGTGCAGGCAAGACCGTCGTCGGTAGCCTCAAAATTGCTCAAAACATAAACGGTGACGTACGGCCGTACCTGAAACAGCGCAATAAGCCGACCCGGTGAAAACTTGACATGCGTTTAACAGTAGTGACGAACATGCTGGCTGCGTGATATACGGAAAAGAGCGAGCCCTGATGCTAGCGACGCTGCGGCATACAAATACGTCTTGTGTGCAGTTTGTCTACGCACTTTGCCCGCGACTGTTTACTTACGGTTTCAGTAGTTCGGAAACAACCCCAAAACAATCCGATTCGCAAAACACACCACACACACACAGCTGCTCTCAGTACCGGTGCTACCGGCGAGTCCGCGGCAAACTTGGCTGCTGGCGAGGCAACCGCAAAAAAACAGCAAAAATTCTAACTGAACCCAGAAATGACGTTCGTGGTAGCTGCTGCCAATGAGCGCGGTAGCAGACGACATGGGCGTCTCCCCTCTTTCTCGCGCGTTCTCCAGCATACGGTTGTCAAACACGCAGTTGTGCAACTATGTTCTGACTTTTATTGTGTTGTTATATTGTGATATAATGGCTTGATAGAACGTTTTTTCGATCCTTGACTGTATCAGTGACGTACTACGCCGGGTGGCCGTTGGTGCAAAAGCTCTCTTTATTGAACGTGAGCTGGTTATATATGCGCTGAATGCGTGCGTATCATGTACATCTATAGTTCATGCGCATATCTTGCCCCACGTGCCATGTGTTCGATGCATCTTTCTTCTTTCCAAATAAACCAACAAATAAACGAACAAAAGAATAATGAACAACAAAACTTCGCACCACCTCCGCTATGTTAGTACACTGTTAGTGAAGTGTTAGTACAATGCTAAAGCTAATTACCCAGAAACACGCCTAATGATTTTGTTCAAAGTTGCTGCCGTATTTTAAACGATTGGGTGCTCTACGTTGCCAATGTGATCTTCGAAGCGTTCAGGCGTTCGTCACTATCGCCCCAATTGATGGCAACCGTTGTTGTGCTGATGCGCTTCCGCAGCTGTTGGATGGCTCACGTCCTCATTGTCCTCCTCGCTGTCTTCTGAAAAATCACACACAGAACGTTCTCTAGTCGGCAACAAATCTTTCCTGTTACGCCGGAGGATTTTCCCCTCTTCTGTGACCACATTGTAAGATCTAGGTTGTGGGCAGTGTTCCACTACCCGCGCTTTTGTGTCCCACGATTGTTTCTTCACACGGACCACATCTCTGCGCTTCAGAGCTGACAGAGGACGCCTCTGGTTGTCTGTCTGGCGATGCTTGACAATGTGCAGACATGGATCGCTTCCAAAGTCCGGTACGTTTGTCCTCAGTTTTCTTCCCTGGAGAAGCTCTGATGGTGCCGCGCTGCCTTCCAGGGGTGCTGTCCCGTAAACGAGCAAACCCAGCCAACAGTCGTGCTTTGCTTCATCGGTTTTTTTGTTAAATCCATTTCACTACTTGTACCCACTTTTCTGCTGGGCCGTTAGATTGCAGATAGACAGGGCTAGAAATGATATGCTGAAAGTAATTCTCTCATGCGAAGGCGGCAAGACTTGCTCGAAAAAGGTGGCCCACTGTCGGAGCAAACCTCCATTGGTATACCATATCTGGGAAAAATGGCACTTGTCGCTTGGATAACCGTGAGACCAGATGCATCTTTGAGCATTACTACCTCAGGAAATTTCGAAAATGCATCGTAGACGCATAGGTAAGTCTTTTGCCGCCGTAGTGGAAAAGATCTATGCCTACCCGGGACCATGCTTGCTCAGGTATCGGGCGCAGCCGCAATGGTTCACGAGGCTGGCTGTGGGCGAATTTTCTGCACACTGCGCACTTTTGTACAAAGTCTTCATTGTGTCGACTCATTCCAGGCCAGAAAACGCTATCACGAGTCCTGGACTTGCACTTCGTGATGATAAGATGCCCTTGGTGAATTTTTTAGTTATTTCATGCTTCATGCTAGCGGGAATTACAATCTTGCATTCTTTTAATAAAACACCTTGAACCTGTGAGAGCTCTCCGTTAAATAGTTTTAGCTGGCCCTCAATTGGTGTGTTTTTTCTCAGACTTTCTATAACTTTTACCCGGTATTTGTCCTTACTTGTCTCTTCGATCAGTCTCTGTTGGTCTTCTTGCTGACACGGGATGAAAGCATGCTCACAGCATGTACTTCTGCATCATCATTGGTGCCATCGTTGTTGCAGTTGACAGTCGCCAGGGACAGCATGTCAGCCAACAGGAGGTGTTTCCCTGGAATAAACGTAATTTCCAAGTCGTATCGAAGTAGGCGCCAAAAAAAAAAAGTTGAAGTTTTGGTGGCATGTCTCGGATTGCTTTTTGAGAAATTGCCATCAGTGGGCGGTGGTCTGTTTCCACAACAATCTTCCAACCGTATGTGAAATGGTGAAATCTTTCGCACCCATACACAGTTGCCATGGCTTTCTTTTCAATTTGCAAATACCTTTGTTCGCATTCAGTGAGCGACTTTGACGCATATGCAACAGGCTTCCACTTGTTGTTTTCGCACTGTAGCAAGCCAGCGCCTACTCTGTTTTGCTACGCATCACATGGCACTTAGGTTTCCTTTTTTGGATTGAATAGTGATAACAAAGGCTGGTGACACTTGCTATAACACAGCATCTGCCATTCTCTAGCGTGGTCTATTGTCCATTCAAATTGTGTGTCGTGCCTTAATGAACTCCGCAGCAGTACCGTTTTTTGGGCCAGAGACGGCAAAAACTTACTGAAATAGTTTGCGGTGCCCAGCAATCTTGGAACTGCTTGATTGTCCTTTGGCTTTGGCATTTGCTTCATGCACTGCACCTGATTAGGATTTGGTCTGATGCCCTTGGAACTACAGTCAAACCTCAATATATCGAACGGCGCGGCGATCGCGAAATAGTTCGATATATCCAGAATTCGATATAAAAAAAAATCACGAAAAAAATGCGACAAGAGCTTTCTGAAAACAACCAACAAACCGTTCAAGCGTGGTGCAGTAAATACTCACTTGAAGATTCAAACATAGTAATTATTGTGTTGGTTTAAAATATTGAAAAAGAGTAGCCTGCTTTTTGTTGGTCATGGCGTGTTTGACGACTGCGTCCTCAATATAGTCCAGGCGATCCATAAGTGACAGGCCGGTGCCTTCAATCGCGCCGCAGTGGCGGCGCACAAGGGCCAAGGCAGCTACGACCTCAGCTGATGTCGGGAGCGGGGCACCATCAGCGCTTGCGGGATCCACCTCAGCAGAGTCTTCATTTGGCTGGTCAGCAGTGGCTTCGGTGACAATTCCGCATCCGTGAGCACCGCCGTGAGCTCCGCCGTTCGGAGTTAGGCCTGTCGCGCATGACTGCGTTTTCAGTATAGTCCAGGCGATCCATAAGTGATAGGCCGGTGCCTTCAGTCGCGCCATAGTGGCGGTGCACAAGGGCCAAGGCAGCTACGACCTCAGCTGATGTCGGGAGCGGGGCACCATCAGCAGTTGCGGAATCCACATCGGCAGAGTCTTCATTTGGCTGCTCTGCAGTAGCTTCGGTGACAATCTCCACATCCGTGAGCTCCGCCGTTGTGAGCTCTGCCGTGAGCTCCGCCGTTTGGAGTTAGGCCTGTCGCGCACCACAGGCCTAACTCCGAATGCACGAACACTGTGAACACAATGACCGATGCCTGCCGATGCTACGGGGGAGGAGCTTGCAACAAGTGCGCAGTATGCCGTTGACACCATAGAGCCTGCAACGACTGCAAGCTGCAAGGCTGCGGCGCGCGTACGCCGCTACGTTAGAGTGGCGCTCTCAGGGCCATCGATGTGTGCAGCATTCGTAAACGCCCGCCGCTCTACCGCTACTTTCGAGAGTTGCTGGAAAGCTCGCCGCCTGTCAATGGAGCGCGGGCGGTTTGGTGTGGCTGAGTTCGACATATCCATTATATGTCAAACTTTGTTCGAAATAAAAAATCAATAATGCATGCGATTTCCCGCGTGATATAGGAATTGTTCGATATAGGCAATAATTCGATATATCCGTGTTCGATATATTGAGGTTTGACTGTAATTACGTCACCTCGGAATGCTATTTCCTTGACACGAACTGCACACTTGGTCACTTTAAAAGTCAGTCCAGCTCGTTGGGCTACTTGCAAGGCAGACTTCAGTTTTTGATCATGCTCCTGCTTTTACGAGCCCCAGATTATGATGTCATCAATGTACGCCTTTACGCCTGGCACATTCTCAAACATTTCATTCAAAACTCTTTGGAAAACCTCCAATGCTGAAGAAATGCCGAACGGTAGCCTCAAGTAGCGGTATCGCTCAAAAGGCGTTGCAAACGTGCAAATTTTTGAAGTTTCTTCATCCAGTGGTATCTGGTGGAAACCAGCGTTAGCATCAAAGCGAGTTAATACTTTTGTGCCGGCTAGTTCCGCTTCTATGTCCTCCGGCGTCGGCATTTGATAGTGCTTCCTTTTTATGCATTTGTTAATCTTTTTCGGATCCATGCATACCCGAAGCTTTCCATCCTTCTTGCGTACTAGCACGAGAGGACTCTCCAAATCTGTCGGCTCGGTCACCTTTGCATTGATGCCGCCTCGTTCCATACGTTCCAGCTTTTCACGCAGCAGTTCTCGCAAGGCTAGTGGAATCCGTCGTGCTGGTTGGACCACCGCAACGGCATTGTCACGGAGTACCATGTGGTAGCCGCGCTTGACGCATCCCGTGCCCCTGAAAAGTTGCTGAAAATCCTCCACTACTACTCTCGCTGGGCTTTTTTCCACACTGTGCACTGAGCGTGAAAGCAGCTGAAGGTATTCACAAGCTTGCAGTCACAAAATTGCTTGACCTTTGCGTACGACGAAAAATTAAAGGACTGTGGTGTACCCGTTGAGTGTCACATCCATGATGATGGTGCCGTAGTGTTTGTTTTTGTTGCTGCCAGAGGAGCGTAGAATTGAGCAGTTGGGCTTTAGTGATAGTTTTGGCTGCATCTTGGTGACGAAACCCAGGGGAATAATGTTTGGTTGGGAGCCGGTGTCAACTTTAAAGATTGCCCCGCCGCGGTGGTCTAGTGGCTAAGGTACTCGGCTGCTGACCCGCAGGTCGCGGGTTCGAATCCCGGCTGCGGCGGCTGCATTTCTGATGGAGGTGGAAATGTTGTGGGTCCGTGTGCTCAGATTTGGGTGCACGTGAAAGAACCCCAGGTGGTCGAAAATTCCGAAGCCCTCCACTACGGCGTCTTCCATAATCATATGGTGGTTTTGGGACGTTAAACCCCACATTATCAATCGACTTTAAAGATTACTGGCATGTTCCCAATGTTCGCGTGAACAAGCCAGTCCGGGCCGCTGACCTTGCTTTTCAAGGACACATTCAGCACGTCAAAGCATTCTGTATCGCCAGTGAGCTCGTTAACTTGACTTTCTACTTTGCAGCAAATTGCGAAGTGGTTCTTCCGCTGGCAGCTGTGGGAAGCACGCCCGAAGGCAGGACACTTTCTTGGCGCATGTGTTTACACGTATCTGGGACATATGTAGTCTGGTGGCTTCATCGCGTTACTGTTTCCTAGTCTCTCTTCGCGATGGTGCCTTCCTGGGGTGGAAAAGTTTGGAATCGGATTTACTTGATGATCCCATAGCCATACTTCTTGCTGCGCTGCTGTTGCTTCTGCGGCCTTGCAGTTCGGTTCTGCTTTCTGTAGCATGAGATTCGTGCTCCTCAGCAGCTTTCCTTGTAGTTTCTCATTTTCTATTCTAGAAACAATCTGATCTCATATCACGGAGTCTCGGAGGTTTTCACAGTTACACAAACGAGCTTGTGTCTTCAAGTCTCGCACGAAGTGCTCAAAAGGTTCGCCTGGCGCTTGCATTCGCTTCCTGAAAAAGTAATGTTCTTATGTCTCATTGCTCTGGCTCTTACAATATTCATCAAACTTGACTGCCTTAGCGGAATCGGTGTTGAGTTCGCCTTCCGAAAAAACAAAGGTATTGAATACCTCTATTGAACAATGTATTGGTATTGAACAACAAGGTATTCAGCAATGGGCAGCTTTTGCCTATGTCTGCTGTGAAGCGTACTGCATCTGGTGGTCGAACAAATTTCATTATGACTGCACGGCTTGCCGTCGGCACCTACGTACATATGTGGCGATGGGTGCGTGGCACTTCTGGCACCATGTGTCAATGACGTACTATGCCGGGTCGCCCGTGGTGGAAAAGCTTTCTTTATTGAATGTGAGTCGGTTATATATGCACTGAATGCATGCATATCATGCACATCTCTTAATAGTTCATGCCCATATCTTGCGCCACGTGCCACATGTGCGATACAGTCAACGACCCTGGCTTTCACCCCGAAATAAAAGAACAGATACATTAAAATTTCTTTTTTCTTTTTTCAAGGACCAAGGTTGGGGGTGGGTTCATTATGCGAGTGGGTTCATTACGCGAGTAAATATGGTATTGTGAGGTGGTTAGTCTGACTGAGCGTATGATCTACGGTTTGTCAAGATAGATTCTGGTTTCAGCCTTGGCTAGTTATTTTACAATGCAGAAGTGATTATAAGCTCTACTGTCAACATCCATTTTGTCAACCTTGATGGGGTCGACAAAATTTGTGGAATCGTTCAGCAGGTTGAATTAAAATCGGTACTAATACGAATTTGAGGCATTGCAAAAGGTAGATTTTTCATTTCCTTAGCATGCAGTGTTGATGCTGTCCACACTGTATAGAATATGTATACAGTGATCTGATAGCTGTGCAGTTGGTGAGGAACTGCTCCAAAAGAGCAATCCTTGTGCATCCAGCTACTTTTTCATTATTCTGCGTATGAGTGTCGTCAAGATTTAGTCTAGGGGTGTGCAAACCCATGTTGCATCGTGGCTTGGGAAGAGGGAGAGCACTGGTGTAGCTGAGGTGAGGGCTAGGGCTGGTGTTTGGCTTTAGGGGGCCAAGTGTGCCCCTTTGCTTCTCACGCCTTTTGGGACAGTGCTGGCAGCACCTGTTCATATCTGAGTAGCGTCATATGGCGTATCATATGTCACGTGGTGACAATTGATTCCCAACAATCAAAGCCAATAGGCCTGTACCAAGGCGAAAGAAAAGTTTTTATCGTCGCGCCAGCGAAAACCTGGCACGACCTACATATCCCTAAACCGTTCGGCATCGGTGTCAGAGGGGAGAGTAGTCTCTATCCGCTGTGATATCAGTCACGTCGTCCTCGGCTTCGTAAACCACATGTGCCATTGGCTGTGTTGTAAGCAACGTCCATCGCGTTGCTGCTGTGGCGCAGAGCGCGCGTGCTGTGGAGAACTTTTACATGGGTAGGCCATGGTTAACTATCTCTCAGACGGGCCTCTGCTAGGGAGAGGGGTGACAATTGAACGCAGCAAAGAAACAGCCAATGCTTCGTGGTGGCAGTTTGCTACTTGGCGCTTCACAAGCACGTGAGAGCAGGTTTTTTTGCACACCTGAATGAGAATTTTTGTTCGCGGAATGTATCACAGGTCCGCAGTTTGCCGCAATGCCGAACATTGCTGCTGAATAATCATATTTTTTGGGAATGCATGAAGCGGGACCTATTAACACTTAGCTCTGTGGGGACATTTTTAGTTTTTGTGATTTCGAGCATAGGAGCCGAGAAATCATAATAAGCAGGAATTTATCAATGAGGTTCTACTCATTGATATGTTCAAACCCCACCAAAACGAACAAAATCTTGACTAGTCAACATAGTTTGCTTGATCCGTGCACTTAACATCCTGGATATGGTTAAAATTTTAGTCTGAACCGCCTGACAATCACGCACTTTGCATCCTGGATATGACTAAAATTGCTGTTTAAACCACCGGACAGCAGTTATGCTGCCCAGTACTACTGCCAATACGTCATGAGCTGCTGTTTCCATGCGACATTGACGTATATCATGCTGTGTTTACACATCACTTTGATAACACCATCTTGATCTTGAGACCGAAAGTGTTTGCTAAGCTAAGGGAGTGGTATTAAAAATATATTAGGCTCATTCTGAGGCACCACAATACACTTTTCAGGGTTCCCTACATCAGTGCTTTTATTTTGAGCAAAAAATTTGTGTCAGTACTCTTTTAGATGAGACACTAGATGTAACCCACCGTAAGTTTTCACCAGTGGACTGCATCTGTAATGGGGCTATGGCATTTTGGTTGCACAGCGTGCCCGTGTTGCCCAGTCGCATGGTGCAGCACCGTTTCCAGAAAGCCCATCGCCAGAACGGCCGCTGTCGCCTCCGTCGTCGCGCCACCGCGGGAATCGTGAAGGAGGCTTGCGTGGTGCGCCACCCTCGTCACGCAGCGGGCGCTACGGGCCGCCATCCTCTGGCCGCTCCCCTCCCCCTCCACGTGACGCTGCAGCTGTTGTCCCTGGACACAGGGGTGCCGGCCCTCCCTCCAAGCGGCCTCGTCGAGAGTCACCACCGCCACCCCCCGCCTTGAACCCCCCTCAAGGAGACAGTTCCAACCCTCCTCACCCACCGGCTGCTCCGCCTTCCCAGCTGTCGAGAGATTCTCGAAAGAAAGATGCCGAGTGAGTACTGCTTCATAGCTTTTTATGACATCATTTCTGAAAGAACATCTTATTGTAACTGCTGCAAATTACTGTTACCCTTCTGAAGGGAAATACTAAATTTTGATGTGTGATTTGTCCATAGCCATAGGTGCAGATGGAAAACTCAACATGTATGTTTCTTTATGTGCTTTTTGATGAAAAGTTTGATTCAATACTGATAAAACACTAATTAAAAACACAATAACAAATGGGAAGAAAATGAGTAGACACTCTTCTCGTTTTACGTGCTTTTGCGCCGTCATTCTTTGAGTTTTGATAATCTAGCAACTCTTTGCTACTAAAATTTCTTTGATTGGCTGACTGAACCAGTTTGCATGAATTCATTTTATATTGATCCTTGGGTCTTCCAAGTTGCACCCACACCAATGTACTTGATCATTTTTGCATTTTGCCGGTATAAAAACTTGACTGCCAGGGCCAAAAACTTAACTCACAACCTCGGGCAACTTGCATTTTCAATTTCATAGTTTCGGTAGTCTGTCGAAAAGTACGTTAGTCTATGACCTGTATTGCAAAGAGTTGCTTCTGTCTTTGCACCAGCCGTCACGCGCGCCCAGAGGACTACAGTGCGAGAAGCGACCCTAAAGGCTATGACGGGCGCTATGAAGCTGATGCATCGCGAAGTGGACGCAAACGGGGAGAACCTGGGCATGCAGACCAGCCACCGCCACCACCTCATCGAGGTAGCCGGCATGATCCATTGCCTCCTGAAGAGGCTGACATGCTTGAGGTGAGTTTGGATGGTGGTTGCATTTTAAAGTTTGTCTTCATCTGATGTGCGAAACTTGAACTTGTAGGACCTTGTTTCTCCATTGAACTTTGTACTAGAGAAGAAAAAGCATTGACAGAATAGGAAGGCGCACACAATGTCAGACTTCTACAGTTGAAGTGGTGCATTGTGTGTCTCTGCATATGCTGTCCATGTCTTCTTTAACCAGCAAAATACAGTAGAACCCATTTATAATGAACTTGAATGTGCCACTATAAGTGGTCGTTACTATATCAGTAATTTGTTGTGCAATAACCCCTTTATTAGAGACATGCATTGGGGAGCAATGCTTTTTCTTTTATGTTAGGAGTCTCTCTTAAGAACGATATCATGTATCGGCACCTATTTCATTGCAAGCACACTCGTGTCTCTTAGAGATATTTGTTTCTTACATTACTGTCTCTTTTAAAGGGGTTGAACTGTATATGGACTTGCCTTGAAAACGTACACATAGCGACCAACCCTCTTCTTTTCTGTGTATTCCAATTGAGAAGTGCTAACTACCACTCCGATGACAAAGTTAGGCTGACGCCTGCTGTATGCTCACGGGTGAGTTAAAGCATCTTTGCAATCGATTCGCAGCATTACACTTTAAGGGAAGATGTGGGTTGAAAAACGCGAGATCTAAAAAAAAATTACCGATTTTTTGTTTTCACCTGTTTTGACAAGATTAATACCTCTACTGTTCTGAAAAAAAAAATAAATAAAAATCTATGTCGAGACTTAACTGTAAATGCTTTAAAATTGCGTCTAAACAGCACAAGGTTGCTAAAAGAGTGCAGTCTTTCGAGGACCTTGCCGCTGATAATGCGCCGCCGCTCGCCATTGTTGATCGCACGAGGTGAAGAGCCAAGCCTCACTGTTCAAGTGACGATGGTTTCCTGCGCTTCTGCAGCGCAAGAAGTAATAAAAAGAAGCACGCTTGTGGCGTATTTTTCGAGCGCCACGACAGGCTTTTAAATTGAGCGGTATAAATCGGTGACCACCGTGGGTTGCCGTGTGCCTGTATATGCTGTAAAGCCCTCCTACAGGGTTCGTGTCTCGTCGAGCAGCTCATCTGAACAACACCTTTCTTGTGCATTTATCTTCATTATAAATGAAGAAAGCCGCAGTCCACGTGATAGGTACACTGTCAACGTGAAAGCTGTTGTGGCGGGACACTTTTGAGAATGGGCTACAAGCAGCTGGTCCGATTTGCGCCAATTCTTGGCTTGCAAAAGGCGATTCATCATAAGTCATTCACAGCCATCAGCCGGGAAGTTCATTGTGGGACATTGCATGCCATCTGTGCCAATCTTGCAAGGTCGAGGGCACTCACAGGGAGGGAAGTTAGCGAGGACGACATTGCCATTATGTATGACGGTACGTGGCACAAATGCAGCCGCAAGAGCCACAATGGCATCGGCACTTTTGTGTCCCTCGACACTGGACTTTGGATTTCGAAGTCCTCTCGAACTTCTCCCTAGCTTGCAGTTGGCACAAGGCTCTGCCAGATGGAGCGGCAGAAGTTTGGCAAGCGTTTCTTGGCCCTGTCTGTGAACAAAATGTCTTTGAGGAGTCAGCTCAAAGGAGCCTAGAAGGACAATTAAACTCATGACGCTGGCGCGCATTTTAGTGGCAGTGGCCCATACAAGAAGGATTGTTTTTTTTGTGTGAAAGTTTCATCGCAATTAAGAACATCTTTCTTAAATAAATATTCAATTTTAACTTTAAAACTCGTTTTTCTGCCTATTTTTTCAATGTGCCCCTCCTTTTTGGGTATTTCTGGTGCTGGTATCTGCATAAAATATTGACCAAATTTTTTCCAAAGTACGATAAATGCAATTAACTTGTTTAAATTTCAATATTCTTATTATACAGTCAAACTTCGCTTCAATGAACTCTGTTACAAAATCTCCACTTCAATGAACGTTTTTCTATTCCCCACCTGCATTCCATAGACTTTAATTAATTAAAACTTCCTTCACGACGAACCACTTTTTTATTGTTCTCCCAGTTCAGCGAAATTTTTCCGGGACACGAGTTACTTGACCAGCCACAAATCGAACCACGCGAATTAGTATTAAAGCGTGCGCTTCTCACAGGCTTTGCGATGCCCGTTTTAACTTTTTTTTTCACTTTGTATATGCCTAATGTTTACTGCTGTACTGTCGGAAGTGTTCATTGTTAAAGTAGGACGCTTTAAAAAATGTTTGCCACTTGTGAGCACAGTTTCAATGGGTAGCATAGGAAAATTGTAAGGGCACAAAAATAAGGTCATTATAACCGAAAGATTGTTATATTTGAGATCGTTATAAGTGGCTTCAGCTGTATTCTACTGTAGTCACCTGAAACAACTAGACCACCGTCAATGCTTGTTTCACAATTTTAGCATTGCTAGTATTTTGCAGTGAAATGGAGCAGCAGCAAATGTACTTCCTTGACTATTCGTACTAAATCTCTTCAATGCATTTGTTTGGATTAGCATTTGTCCTCAGTACTTGAAGGAGTACATGAGGTAGCCATGTGGCTGCAAGGACAAAATGACACATTTGCTTGGTGCACTTCACAAAATACACCAACATTGAACTTGTGGGCAGTGCTTGTAATTGAACTACTGGCCAACTTCTGGGCCAGTAGTTCAATTAGTAGGTCAAAGCTGGCACACTCATTACCGTAATGACTCGAATCTAACGCGCACCTTTTTTTCGGTTAAGCGAGTTCATAAATCGCATGCACGTTAGAATCGAGTACGAACAAAAAATTACGGTCAATCTATTGCCATCGGCAAATCCAAAATGGCCGCCCCCTACGTGCGTCGGCATGGCGCGTCGGCCATTTCTGCCTATGTGTTTCTCATGTGCGGCACTTCGTACGTGTACTGAGGAGTTTGTCATCTAGTAGTGCATTAGCATCGACGGCGTGGAAGGGCCGACTCCGAAAACTCGAGTGCACCACGATGCCGCTTTTAAAAGAAAAGTCATCGCGTGTGCAGAAACGGACAGAAATCGGGCCGCATCGCGGTCGTTCGGAGTTCCCGAAACGTGAGTGCGGGACCGGCGGAAACAAAAGCAGAAGATTGTCGACAGCAAAGCTTCACGCAAAGGCTTCAGTGGACCACAACAGGGTCGGTTTCCACAAATTAAAGAGCTGCTCGTCGAGTATGTGCTTGAGCAGCAAGCTGCACAGCGGCCCGTGACGACAGAACTGCTCCAAGTGCGGGCTATGCAATTAGTCTTAGAAAAAGGTCTAATGCGGAGCCAGTTTAAAGCGAGCAGGTGCTAACTAACTAACTTTATGAAGAGGAAAGGCTTTTTCCTTCGAAGGGAAACATGCATATGCGAAAAGTTTTGCGGAGGAGTACGATGAAAAGCTTCACAGTTTTCAGAGGTTCGTCCTAAACTTGTGGCGCAACAACGGCTACCTGCTTGGGCAAAGCGGGAATGCCGATCAGACGCCTCTTTACGTCGACATGCCTGGCACCACAACCGTCGAGAAGAAGGGGGCAAAGCAAGTTCGCGTGCTGACATCGGTCCACGGTAAAACTACAGTGATGGCAAAGCTCTGTTACACGTCAGATGGGCACAAGCTTCGCCCGTACCTCATATTTAAATGGAAGAAGCTCCCGAAAGGAGTCGTTTTTTCGAGTGGTGTGATCGTGCGGGCCAGCGAGAAAAATGGGTGCACGTTGCAATCGATGTGTTACGTTTTTTTTTTTTTTTTTTTGCGGTGGAAATCGGATGCGCGTTACAATCAAGGGCGCGGTAGAATCGAGTAAATACGGTACTATGAAATATACTATTGCATCATTCTTTGCATTTCAGAATGCAAACATTTTACATCTTGAAAGGTTGACAGCAACCAATGTTTACAGCTGCCCTACCCCTCTTTCTTTTTTTTCAGCCAGGTGAGGTGCTGCCAGAGCACACGGAACGTTACGTCAGTGAGCGAAACCGCTACGACCAGGGCAGGGGCCGTGATGGACGCAGAATGGATCACCATCGCTCACGGCATGTATTATTATCTGCATGTTTGGAGGGGAAGGTAGAACTTACTGTGAATTAGTTTCGGGCACATGCTTGGTACTATTTTTCTTATTCCAATACTTGAATGTCTTCAGGTCACCGTCTCCCGCCCTGGCCGGCCTGCCACCACGCAGTCGCATGGACATGGATATGCATCGCATGGACTATCCGCACTCGCCCCGCTCACGGAACCAAGATGGTAGGGGCAAGTCAGACTTGAGGGGCTCTGATGGACGACGTGGTGACCCCTACATCAGAGGAGACCCAAGGGGAGACCTAAGGGGGGAACTGAGACCAGATCCGAGAGGGGATCTCAGGGGTGATTCTAGGATTGACCCAAGAGATCCCAGGGATATCAGGGTGGATGCCAGAGGAGACACCAGAGGAGATCCGAGGGGTGACCTCAGAGACTTGCGGCGAGACCCGCGGGGAGGTGAGTCACGTGGAGACCTCAGAGGTGACCCGAGGTGTGACTCTAGGGGTGACCTGCGTGGGGGTGATCCATACCGTCGAGGAATGGATCTACGGGGTGACCAGGGCAAGCGTCCTGAGGACCTTCGCGGTGGTGACTATCACGGTCGTGGCGACTACCACGGACGAGGGGATCTGAAGCCAGATTATCACGGAAGAGGTGACCCCTACTCCAGAGGCGGTGACGGTCGAGTCCCGTTGGACCCCTACGGGCGCCCTTCTGACTATCGCGATGGTCGTGATCTGCACCCACGCATGGACTTGCGTGGAAAAGACCTGCCCCCACCGCCGCGCATGGACCGAGGCGACCTTCCGGGATACGACCCACGTTCTGAAGACTACGGCCGCTTAGCCGAGGATTACTATGCACGCATGGACCGCCGAGACTACTATGCAGATGGGTACGGGCCACATCGCTCGGACCTGCGAGACCGGGGGCCGCGAGAACTTCGTCGGCCGGAACACGTGAGCCGCATGGATGTCCGAGGTGGAGGGGAGCCGCACCTGAAGGGTCGCCTGGAACCCGGTGGAAGGGGCGAGCACCGCCGCAATGACTCGCGAGGCCGCGATGAACGGGGATACGGGCTGTCTCGCCTTGAGCCATCTGGCTCTCGCAGCCGGGGAGACCCAAGAAGCGGTGATGACGGACCCAAGGCTGGTGGCCGCGGTGACCCGTACGAACGCGGAGAACCGCCGTACAGGGCAGGCGGAGATCCCAGCCATAGGGGTGACCCAAGGGGCTCGGATTCCAGGGGGGATCCCGGGAGGAGAGGTGGTGGAGATTACAAGGGCCGCGGGGCCGCTCCTTCCAGGATTGGTGAGTGTCCACCCAGCCGCTGTGCTTAGAAAAGAAGACACTAATTGCTGTTGCCTGCTAACAGGTGCACTGCCTGATGGTGTTGCGTTTTTGCAGTACACTATTGCAATGCAATAAAGCACATATGAGAAAAGCTTAGCTCAGCTTGCTTTTCCTTTTTTTTTGTGTTCTCTTTATGGCAAGCCAAATAGGAAAACTTATGTAAATGTGGAAGCTACTACAGTTAGATACAACTTCAGAAGACTGGAGAGGACTCACCCAAATAGCCGAAGCATGGCAGCTGATCGCTTCTGCACGCTTCTGCAACTAAAGAAATAGTCGTGCTCATGCACTCAGCAGTGTTCTCCGAAGGCAGTGTCTCCGGCCGGTCTGCTCTTGACATCAGAGTGCGACCATTGGGGGAGACTTGTGTACATGCGTCTTTGAAGAAAATGTGCCGCAGTCCTATAAAGTTGTATCTGACTAAGTAGAGGAAGAATATATGCAGATTGTTTAAGCTTTTGCGGTTCGCATTATTTCCTGAAATGTGGCACTCAATGGCACTTTCTTCATTACCACTCATAAGTTCTCCTGCATCACTTATATATGGAAGATAGCAAATCATTTCAAGATGGTGATAAAATAGGAAAGATTACTTAATGTATGCAGCTTTATACATAATTATTGCCATGATTACTCGCATATTGAATGCACCTTTTCTTCCAAAAACCCGTTGCAAAGTTGGTGTACATTTACTGTGCTGGATAAAGCTGTGAAAAAAGCAAGAAATGCATTAATGTAAAAAAAAGGGAATGTGATAGATAGCTTACGTGTTGCAGTAAATAAGCATACACTATTTGAAAAGAGCTTTTATTGAGATAGTAATTTTATGGACACTCCATGTGCCTTTTTGCCATCATGTTCCAATAAAGTTTAAATCAGTAACATCACGCTTTGCGTCGTATGTTCTCTCTGCAAGTGAAAGTGCATTGGCATGACCCTTCGTCATGCCTCATCATGCCTCTGTCATAATGATTCGTGCTCGCAGTCATTGATTGAACTCTTATGTCTTTAGGTGCTTTACACCATGCTTTAGTTCATGAGCTAATGTTGAGTGAAATTTTCACTGCCTTAAGATAATGATCTTTAGTTTGGGCCCTAGGAAAACACTGATATCTCTATTAGTGCTGCTCGTAAGGATCAGGCAGAAGTCAACACTTTTAGTGATCTTGAATTTTATGTTTTCTTGGGCAGTACATTTTTGCTTGCATTTGAACTTCGCCCTTGCATAGGAGTGATGTGTTGGGTAAAAAGGTCTACAGTGCTTTCATACTACTGCTGTGGAAGCCACTATAGAGCAATGTAATAAATGATCATTGGAGGAAGCCTAGGGGTGATCGTGGGTACAGTAAAAACTTTCATTCGGCTCTCATTAAATTTGAAAATCGGATAATTCATACAAGTTTTCTTGACAGACGCTGCAAATGTGTGACACAGAAAAGTAAAAACTGCGTGCGCATGGAAACAGAAACGAGGCGATGCTGTCTGCATTGCTATCTTTGTAGGCTGGTGATTGCAGCTTTGTCCGCATGCAGATCCGTTACTCAGCAGCTTCATCTCGACGTGATGCAATACGTGTGAAAATGTCGCAAAGCTCAGGAATAGGGAAAGCTGTTGAAGATGGAACGCTTTTAGGCTCGGTCAGTATGCTCGCATAAAACTCATTTGCGCAATTGTGATGGACGAACGGTCAGTTGCCGGGTGCTTTGCTTGTGAAATACGTATTGTGATCTGCATATGGTAAAGACATGGGCGTCTGAAGATTGTGCAAGGAGTAGCACCTCCCTTGGAATTTTAGATAGTATTTTTCTCTGCAAGAATAAGCCACACAGCTTCATTTGCACTGTTAATTCCTGGCCTTCAGGATTGCCACTCTCTGCAAGAATAAGCCACACAGCTTCATTTGCACTGTTAATTCCTGGCCTTCAGGATTGCCACTCAGTTTTGCCATCATGACTAATTTTGCCTGTAATGACACAGCAGTGAAAGAAAGGCTACAGTGTTGGATGCTAATCCCTCTGCCCGCCCCTTTGCAGATGCATCAACCTGCATAAAGTTCTGCGGACGCCCTTGGGTGGTGGTACGCAATATGGAAAAGGTTCAGAGCACATTGCGGCCTAATGAAACATGGGAGTGTGGTGTCGTGGTCGCATTGAGAATGTAGTCACAGGATGCAGAAAATTGCAGTTTTTACACCCCCTTTATGCCAAAATAAGTAGATGATTTATGTATTTTTCAAAAAAATGAAAGTGTATTTGTGTAAAATACATCTTTTTCTTTGTTTTCTTAACTGTTTCGGTCAGCATTTGGTTAATAAGGACATGTTTTTCTGGCCCCATGATATTCGAATTGCTGAGTTTTTACGGTATATTTATTTCTAAAACTTATGAAAGGCTGCAACACCTCCGGAGTGATTAAAAAACCCTTTTAAGAACATTATTAACAACTTCATTAAAAAGAAACATATTAATTGCACGGCTGTTGCCGTACGTGTACAAATGTGGCCGTTTTAGGTTTTCTCCCGTGGTTTTATACATGCTGGCGACACCTGAATGGGTAAGAATGTACAAGTCTATTGAGGTGAGACCCGAGGCATGATGCTGCAACTTTGCTGTGCATATCTATCTCTTAAAGGGTGTACTCACACTTAAACTTGACAAATGTAGTATGGCTGACTGTGACTATACTCCATTTCACAAGCTGTTGGCAGTTCAGCCAAAGGTAGAGCTCTCTCATCCAATCAGGGCTGTAGGAAAACAGCAATTAGTCCACAAAACATTTTATCAAATCAGCACCAGATTGCAAGCTACACTCACAGAAATTGAAAACGAGGTTAGGATTGACTTTTCAAGGTGTGCAGAGTGTTTTAATCATTAGTGAAATCAAAAGAGAAAGCCCGCGTTGACGCATGTCTGTGGAGGCTTCTTGTGAGGTGGGGATTCGCTGCCTTTCAGCAACATGGCGTCGCCCAAGTTGTGTTGGTGCAAGATGCCTTTCAAGCTGTGCGACCAGTGAGCCATCCTTCGAATGTGCGCGGTCTCCCAAACTGGCGAAGTAGATAGCTTTAAACGTTCTTGAAGGGCTTCGCGTTGAGTGCGGGGACTGTGCAAGTATGGATGCACTTAACAAGAGGACCGCAAAACTGACCCAGGTGAGCAAGCAAACGCGGCGCCATGAAACACAGATGGAGAACACCGGCAGTCCTACCACCAAAGAAGCGTTCTTATGGGAAATGCCATGACCAAATGAAGAAGCTAGATGATTTTGACGTTAATGTCTTGCGAAGAATGATGCATGCCTTTGTTTAGAAAGGTGAAACTTCAGCTATCGCCAAGATTCAAAGCGTTTCAAAGAGGACGAGACGCTACTGACTGTGCGCACGGCGGCGATGCAGATGATGCTGAATAAGCTTAGCTTCAAGTACAAGGAGCACTGTTTGAACACTGTTCTTGCAGCTGCTACGCACATTGTGTAAAGTCTCTGCCGGTACCTGCGCCAGCTATAGCTAGCAGATACAGCTAGCAACATAAACACTGGACAGTTTTTTGACCAAAGCGAACATTTGCAACCGACTTGGTTGTGGGACCGCGGCGAATCGGTGGTGGTAACGAGCTCTAAAGGTGCATAATAGTGACCATCCCTGGCTTATAATAATTGCTCAAATTTCCTTCCGGTTAAATTCAAGGTAGTTTTTTTTTATATGACTGAGTCTCACTGGTTGCATTCAACAAAGCATATGATAGCTACCTGTTCATAGCACATACTTGCCGTTTCCCGATTACCCTTTTCATTCCTGGTGCGTTGAACCTTTTACTCACTTTTCTGGCAAAACTTTCTTCAGACGACTCTGGTCCAAGCCGTTACAACAGGAGGGAAACTGACCCACTCCTTGACACCAGAGACTCGAGGTAAGTGAAGTGGTGGATTTACTTGTGGTAATTTATGTTTTGCAAGATTAAACATTTCACTTGCTCGATTCAGTCTAACACTTTTACGTGCTATGTATGAAAGCTTTTGCACAATTAAAAATATTTTGACATCCTAGTTAGCAACATAACCTGGAACTGCTAAGGAGAGTACATTCATAATGTGTGAATAGTCAAAATGCATTGGGTATTTGTGTGCATTTCAAACTTGAACCACCGTCCAAAGCTGCTGTGCAACCAGTTCGATGTTTGGAGTTGTGCTACCTGCAGATTCATGTCATGCTGAGGCAATCTTCTCTTTTCTTGAATAAATGTGGAACTTCCATGCTTTCTCTTTTGTATTGTCTAATGTGCATACCTGTTCATTTTGAAAATAATCTATTTTTGTGCTTTTATTAATTTAATGTTACCAAATAATTCCATACTTTCGCTTTGCTGCCCAGATACAGTATGTTACAATGCGCAGAAACCGCACATGGCCAGCATTTGAAGATCTGTCTTTATAAAATTAGCACATTGTTGAGGTGGTGTCGTGGGAAACCTGGTAACTTACGTGTGTGGTAACAACACATAAAGGTATTTTACAGTGATGGCTGTTATGAGATCACGACATGGCACATGCGAGCTGTAGTTGTCCGCTGCCAGTGTCTGTAACCACTATCGCACGAAATAAAAAAAAAACTTCTTAATTAAAAAACAGCAAGGACACATTGTGTTTCGATCCCGAGTCGCCTGCGTGCCAGTCCAGTTTTCTACCACTGAACCTCACTGGCGCTTGGAACTCCTTTGCAAACTGGCCTTAGGCAGGCTTGATGTCGGGAAAGGAATCATGTTAATATGAGTAATAAAGTGTTTGAGAACAACAAAAGAACAACCAGGTGTCACATAATTCGAATTGCACTGCGAATGGGTCATAGAATGCTCCAGCCCTTTAGAAAAGCTTGATCTTGCTCACCTATTAACTGTGGTGGATAGGGGGATTACAAAAGCTTCTGGCATAATTTTTCATTGTTGTCAGCCACAGCACAAAAAAAATTGCACAATGTTCCTTGTGAGTGTGCAGCGGGTACCACGCTTCTCTGAAGAATGACGAAGTGTGGCATTGTGAATGCCTGCCTGCTACACAATGATTAATGGCATCGTGGGTACCCTGAAATTGTGTTTGCAGCAGTTACTGAAAGAGTGTTAAAAAAAGACTGCAAGGTTGCTCTTCTAGCTGTTGCTGCGACGGTGCTGCGCGTTCCACGCAGGCCTAGCGATTTTTTTTTTTGCGTTTGATAAAAATTAAAAAATTGCACTGTACACAGCCCAATCAACCCATAAATTTCAAAATCTGTTCATGTTGTCATTTACGCTTCAACCTCTGGGGTTGTCATTTTTCTGTCTGTTAACCAAGTGTAATTATGTCTCTTGAGTGCTTGAAGTTAAAGTAAAATGTATCTTTTAAATGTTCTGTCCACACCCTCACTTTGCTGCCCAGCTCTTTGACCGGGTATAACAAACTAGTATATGTATTATGAATTTCTATTGCAGGCCGAGTTCGAATCGAGACGGGCGCGTGGGCGGGCGGTCACGTTCCGTTTCGCCCAATCGCGGTTACGATAGGAGGAGGCCGCCAGCTAGGAGCACCAAGGTGACTACTGCTTCAACTTTCACATGAACGCGTCAAAGTTATTTTCAAATCGAAAAAATCTTTCAGGCCTGGTTCTATGCACTTGCTTGTTGCTTTGCATATAGAGCACATGTTGCTACATGTTCATGGCGATGTATGTGGCATCTGTATACTGCACGTGCTGCTTAACTAGTCCTATTGCCTATGCTGTGGTCTATGCTTGAAACGGTCACCCGGCTAAAAGTTCAGAAAGTATAACTAATCATAATTGGGGGATAGGGGGAAAAATGTCACTGTGCCCCCACATCATATCGCAGCTCTATTGGGGGGGGGGGGTGAAAAAAGATTGCTAGCAAACCATGGTGAGTTTTTTTTTTCTGGGACGGTTTCATTAATTTATACAAATCGAAATTAATTAATTTTATCAGGCATTGTGTGGTATATTGTCTGGCTGTTAAATTTGATATATTGAGAAGAAGATTGTTTGGCACGAGTATGTGGCGGTGTTCACCTTGCATCGCTTTGGCAGGAGGTGTCCAAGCGCGGCGAAGGAGACGTCAAACCCGAAATCGATGATGTCAGGGAAGGGGGATCGGGCGGCAGCCGTGGATCATCTCCACGACGTGCCCGTGAGAAGGCTGCGGCAACCAAAACTAGCCGCAGTAGCAGCCAGGATGAAGCTGCCGAGATACCTGAACAGTCGCCTGATACCGGCATGCCTGAAGGTTGGTGCGGTATGCTGTTTGTCTATGCACTCGATTTTGAAAAAGCTGCCCATTATTGTGGCCAACATTGTGTTTACCTGAATGCAGCATGGCAAATTCATTAGGCAGATGTGTGTATTTTGGGCAACAAGGTTTAGGCAGCTGTGGGGAATTTTTTACTATCACGGCAGGGGTGTTACTTTTTAGACACTCGAACTACTTTGCAGCTCTAAGGAGTTTTTTTTACCATCATGGCAGAAAATGGTTCAAACGCTCAAACTACTCTTCTTGTCCAGCACCAAAATATACTCTCTACAGCGAACAGTGATATAAGTTGTTATAACAAGCTTTTAAACTTAAAAAGTGAATCGATTTAAAAGCAATATCCCAATTTAACTTCAAAGGGGGCTTCACGGCAGTGCAGTTTTCCCCTAGATACATTTTTTCAAGGTTTAGTGCCGCTTCACTACTGTGAAACCACTTTCACAGGGATTACATGCGAAATACACATTTAAATAAGCGCTTTCACGACTTAGGCCCAAACAACAAAACGTTCCTTTCCTTTGACCGCGTCCTCTCCTTACGTGAGGCTTCCTTCTTACGCGTCCTCTCCTTACGCGTAAGACCGCGTCCTCTCCTTACGTGAGGAAGCAAGCGTACTCTGAAAGCTCCCTTAACCCGTCCTCGCGGGAGGAATGGTTGTCGCGCTCCTGCGTTCGAGATTATCGAATATAAGCTTTGCTCACAAGCGTTTATTCTGTAAAAAAAGTTGGGCCACCACATCACTTCCAAATTGAAGTGTTAATATAGAGACGCATGTACGCTTTCTTCCAACTACGATTACTGAATGTGAAAAGCAACCGTAGTCGAGCGCAAAACGTGGTGCATTCTAGCAACACTGCGCGCCGTCGTGCCTGGCACCGTGCACGCACGCTCGCCGCTCGCGTCTCCCCGCAGAGGTGGGGTGGGAGGGTTGCCCTGAAAACGAAAACATCATGTGGGCTAGCTGTGAGGCGAAGCGCTCGTTCAGGGCAAGGAGCGGACCTAAGGGCGCACGAAGGTAGCCCCAAAGCAACCTTAAGCTGAGGAAGCGCCAAGGAAGCCTTCACCGAGGGCTTCTTAGTGAGGAAGCTTTCAGAGTGACATAAGGCGGCCTCACAAAAATGAAGGCTTCCTTACTGAGGAAAGGAACGTTTCGTTGTTTGGCCCTTAGCATTCCTTCACTGCAGTGAAGCCACCTATACAGGATGTTACATGCGGACTAATATGCTCATACTCGTTCGTTTCGAATAATTAGAAATTTTCACACATTTAAAATCGATTCAAAGCAAATTGGAGTATTGCATTATTCGTTCAAATATTCGCACGAGGCTACGAAGAACTTTCAATTTGTGATGTTTTGTGTTATACTTGCTGCACTTCATGGTGTTGGGTACCTTACATGTTATTTGCAGTTCACAAAACAGAAAATGAAAGCATAGGGGTGTGTACCATCCCGCTTGTTCTGTGATGCTTCTTCTGTTGGTTCACAATAGGGTGCTTACCAGAGCTTTATCCTCTTACTGCCAATGTTTACCACTCTTCAATTGTAATGGCAGCATTAGGTGTGCGTGTATATAGTGCACAATGTTTTTGTTGATTTGAACTATGGCGCAATGGTAATTACTTGTCTGAAGTTGCAAAGAAAGTAGATTTTCAATGAAGCTAGGAGTGGGAAGCCAAAATTTGCTACATCATGGATTTTGGCATATTGACTGTAATGATTGTATTGAACATTTAACACCAACAGGTCAAGTGGCCGGGCAGGTGTAAAAGTTTTCTATATTTAAGTATGGTTTTGAGTGAAACGGTGCAGAAAGCAAATATCGGCATGTTCAATAACAAAGAGTACCACCGTACTCACTTGATTGTAACGGGGCCGCGATTGTAAAGCGAAGGGTGACTTCCAGGAAGGAGAAAAAAAATTAGAAAAAATATAGACTTGTGTGTGTTATTGAACTTTTTAAAGAATTTTAACTTGGATATTCGTGTGTAGCACGAGAGAAAGGTAGCGAAAAAGTTCGGCACATTCACTGTACCTTAGGAAGCATGCAGAAGGAAAGTGAGTATGTCTTAATTTTTTTTTATTGAGCAAAATGTTACAAAATAACAATAAAGGTATGTACAAATGTTGTATGCACAGTAATATGTTAAGCAGTTGCAGATGCTTTACATAACCAGTTCTAAACAGTTGTGTAACAATACCAACAGCAACATGGGTATTAGCAACTTCAGAAGCGGTAAGCTGGTATGTAGTGTTTGTGCTCGCGAGAATGGTAACCCTGGACAATGCTACATAAATCAACTTCAGTTGATGGCACTTGACTAAAATTGACCTTAACCTGATGTGACGTCTGTGGCGTAGGAGTACATATGTAACGATTATAAAATTAGATAGTGAGCACTGCAACCGCAATTGATGTTTCACATGCATTAGGGTCTACTTGAAAAGCAATTCCGAGACCAGGCGTGGCTCTATGGCCGAATACTTGATTGCTACACATAATGCTTATGTTCTATTCCTGCTAGGATCTTGACATTTATTCTTTGCATTCATCGGGTCATTGCTGCAAACGTTAGCCAAATGCTCTCGTGTTAAAATTACCAGTGTCTGTTCTCGCCATTCCTGGGTGGATATAAACTGTCAATCACCTCTGGCACCCATATCTGTGGAACGCCCGCATATCTGTGGAGCATATTCACCCATGGCAAGCGGGTATGTGCCATGCTTGTCTTGCGGAGAGGCTTTGATGACAAACAAGACGAGATTTTCACATTATTCGTGTCATTACTAGCAAGTCATATTCATCAAACCATGCTCTCATGCTAATTTTGGTGTACCCCAAGTTAAGGAGGTGATCACGACAGCACTCACACATAAGCGACTAGATAGATACAGTAGACTCGCCATAATTCAAACTATGATCATTCATACTTTCGGTTAATTCAAACAAAATTCAATTTTTTGGTTGGCCCTCTATTCTTTCAATGTATTTACAAGCCTCTTAATTTAAGCTCTATCATTCAGTTAATTCTTCCTTTTTACAGTTCCATACCAGAAAATATCTGGTGATTTCCTAGTACTATTTAAAAATTTGCATGCTTATATAATCCTAGCTGTCTAAAAACGAAAAATGAGCACCTCAGACTTCCAAAGAAAAAAAGCTTTGGTAATAAACAAATGCCTGAAACAAAGCACATGCATGGCAAACTTTGATGCTTCTCAACTGGTACAGAGAGCTTTGTGCTGAAGGCACATACCTATAGCAAAGGAACAGTTGAAGATTTCTTCAACTCATGATTTCTTTAAAAGGTCTGACCAGCAGTAAATACTTCTGATAATTCAAACTTCTTGGTGATTCAAACAAAACTCAGAGGTCCCTTCGAGTTCGAATAAACGCGAGTCGACTGTGTGTAGACAGACATGCTCAAGGTGTCTGCAGTATGCAAAGAAATGCTTCGCATTCAAGAGTAGAAAAAAATGTATGTTACATTAATTAAGAGCAAACAGATAATGTCTTACCCTCGCTAGTACTGTGTGCCTGTGGTTGCTGTGATCCACTTGATACAAATGCTTTCTGAGGTTCCTAAAAATGCCTTTTATTGAGATTCTACTGTACTGTGCAAGGAGGTCCTAGGCTTTTGTAGTCACATTGGCCACACAATATGTTTTGTTGATGGGATTTTAATCGACGTGTACACCACATCATGCAGGTTCTTGTCATGGTCATATTTGGCACACAATGCAGATGAACAAATGCTAGTTGGCTTGTAGACCGGGTTCGATTGGCAATAAGTCATCTGGCTTCAGTATTGTTGCCATGAGCATCAGCATCTGTTATGTGGTCCTTTTTTCTTAGCAGTGAGGTATCGTAGCATTCTCGTATTATTGTATTTACTCGTGTAATGAACACACTCGCTTAATAAACACACCCCCAACTTCTGTCGTCTAAATTTATATTTTTTTTCCCCACGTAATAAACGCACCCCCCACATTCATCGGCGGCAGTCCCGCTAACCGACGCCTGGCGCCTTCTTACCCGTTAGATCTCTTCGGTTTTTTATTATTATGCCAACCCCCCTTGGCCAACTCGGCTCGCTCTCTCCCCCCTTCGCCCATTGCTGCGTGCCGTATTTTCTTTATCTTTTTTTTGCTATCTGTGTGCGGTACGTCTCCCGTCTTTTTTATCTGTGTGCCACAGCGGGTTTACGAATGGTGCGAGTGTAGAGACATTGCAGCTGATAAGCACGCAGCGATCAAAGGTCACGAAACTGCCCGCGCCAACTGACGGTCGCTTCCTGCAAATACGAAACATTAAGGCCCGATGACGTGCTCATGATTTTCGAGTGACAAGGACAAGATTTGCTGTCGCGAAGGGTCATTCGTCGCCATTGCGGCGCAAGTTTCCGGAGAACCAGAAAAAAAATCGCTTGTTGCCCGGAAATGATCATGACGATTTCCGCAACATGGTAGCACCCTCGATTGTCGCTTCACTTGTTTTTCGTGCCTATAAAAACTTCTTATGTGGAAGTGAGGCAGCGGCCGTATTTTGTCATTAATCTTGTTATCGATGGTTTGTTTTGATGCTTCGCGGGTAGCTTGCTGCAATGTTGGTTACTTGCGACAATTTCGACGGTGTCGTTGCAGTCGTTGTGTGAAGTTGCCCTCAAGGTTGCCAAAGTGCGTCATAGCCCATGCTTCTGGGCGCCTCTCGAGATCACAGGAGATACCACTGTTGCGGTTAAAAGATTGCAAGAAAAGATAGCCGCAAAACGCTTTTATGGTGTGCGCGGGCGACGCGGGGACAGCTTGCAGGAAATGGCGCCATGAACCACTGAAGATGAGTAAAGTGCAACAAAGGAGCTGTTTCCAAGCAGTGTACGGGTATGTCAATTGCGAAAGGCTCTTTTTTTTTTTGCATTACCGAATTTTTTGCTCATCTCGAAAAGGCTTTCATAAAATTTGCCCCTCATAATAAACGCACCCTCAACCTTGCTTCAATTTTTTTAGAAAAAAAAAAGTGCGTTCATTATGCGAGTAAATGCATACCTTGTGAGATGCGGTCACGTTGAGGCCCCACTCCCATCATCATCCCTTGTTTACTCTGGTATGCTGCACGCAGCGGTGGTTCCTAAGGTGGAGGTGGCATCCCCCGTGAGCGAGGAGAGTGGCGGGGAGTCACCCACCAAGGCTGAGATCTCTGACAGCAGCAAGCACATGGTGCTCGTCGAGGAGTGCAAGTCTGAGGACGACAATGAGGGTCTGTCTCATTAGCGCTGGTGCTTGCCCCCAATCCTCCCCCTTCTCTGAATTGCTCCTTTCGCCTATGTAGGGTCTTCTCGCACAAGGCATCCTTTTCTATCCCTAGAAAGACTAATTCTTTCTTATGTGCTTCACCTAGGCATGAAATGTAGATCTTTTTATGCTTAGTGGTGCTGAAAACTATCCGGTACTAAATAAGTGAATTGTTTGGATGTTTGTTGTCTGCTTTTTCATCTGCAAAATTTGTTGACTCTTGGTTCTGCATGGCAGTAGCCATGTTTAGTACGTGCACTGCTCTTGTTATCTTTATTGTCACTTTTCTTTGAAGAACTTCATCAATTTTCTCTATCAAGGTGAGATAGTGAGGAAAAGTTTGGAAGATGTGTGATATTGCACGTAAAATTCTTTCCTGCATTGGATTGGTAATTTTCTGCTGCTTTCTGCTGCTTACTGCTGCAATGCCAGTGGCAGTGCTTGTAGCTGTGCTTGTAGCTGTTCAAGTAAGTCTCAAAGCATGTTCTGACCAAAAGCTGCACTTGAGATAGGATTCTTAAGTCTCAGTGACAAACGAAGTTGTTGGCGTCTGTCCCTTCAGAGTAAAGCGCTTGTACAGCCGTGGACACGTCTGTGTAGAGCGCTCGATGGCTGAAACCTTGAGGCAGTTTCGGGCCCTGAAGTGGTGTATCAGGAGCATGCGCGGCCTAGTTGTCAGGCTGACCTTGTCAGAGCCTGATACTGCCCCAATGTTTTGCCCCACAGAGCGAAAACCGGCTGTTCGCGTGCTCTACACAGACGTGGCTGCGGCTGTACTTGGTTTCATGTAGCATAGGAACGTCACCAGTTTGTTCCATGTTAGTTAATTTTGTTGTTGAGCTGAATGAAATGTGCAGTTGGATTCTGGTGCAGAGTAAGAAAATCCCGAGCTGCTCATTGAGAGGGAGAGAGTTCATCGTATTAAATTGCCAAGTTCGTCTCCACTACGCTCGGAATAATGAGACGGAATTGGTGTCTTCCTCTCAATCGTTGCCTGGTGCATTCATTTCATCAAAAAAATACTTGATTGCTCCAACTAAGCCTTTTGCTCTCTCATGTGCATGTAGTTTGGCTTGCATGCTACATACATGCTTTTTTTTCTTCTCTCCTGCTGATGCCTTTGTTGTTCGTATTTTCCATTTGCTCGTTGTCTTCATTATCTCTTACCTAACAGTAATTAACACCTAACAAATGCCTCCACCCTAACCATTTCCCCATTATTGCAGTCTTTGAAGAGCGTTTGATATATTCACAGTGCCATTCACAGTGCCAGTTTGGATGGTGTTACTAAGTAACATGCCAAAGCCAATGCTAACCAGTCAGTTAAGAGCGTTATTGTGGTTTGACTTGGTTCGCACACTTAGCCTTGTCATGTGTCTTCATATTTGTATGTAATGGAGGAAAATAAGCTTGTTTGTTCTTTTTCAACCTATAGTATCCTAAGGCATTGTATGAGCCACACTTGATGCCTTAAGTAGAAGTAGTAGTGTGCAAAAATGGCATCTTATTTTTAAGCTGTGTTGATTTAATCCATTCAAATGCTTTGTTAGTGTTCTCAGTGTTCTCAAATACCATTTGTTGTCTTCTATAAAACCACTGTGAGCTCCAACTTGAGGAGTCAAAAATTTTTTTTGCACATTAGCATTGAAAGTAATGCAGTAACCCCTAAATTTCGCGGATAGGTCTTAAAACCTTGTTTTCATAGCCTTACGGAAACTAATCTGGCTTTGGGAGCAGTTTTCGCTGTGCCCATCTGCCATCACTCTCGGTTAACAATGTTAAAAAATGGCCATGTGAACTTGTGGTAGAGAGCACGTTATAAAAACTACATTTGTAATTTTCCCCTGCACTTCTCACAGTAATGACTGTGTGTGTGCAGCAATTCTGGGAACAAGCTTTGGATTGTGGGAGGGAGAAGAAACTCAGTCATTGGCCCCTTTTAAATGGGACTCCCTAGTAACGGTTACACTTTGCAAGCTTTCTGACGTGGTAAGTGCTCGCATCTTGCAGAGGACCAGGAAGCAAAAGCTGGTGCAGGAGACACATACAGTGACTGGAGTGACGACGACGACGATGACATCCTCACCAGGGGTGAGCAGGCAGTGGTGAGTATCTCGCAGGTTGCTGTACGTTGAAGAGATGCTAACGGGCATATATAAAGGAGACCTGTGACATTTTTTCAAGCAATCGCCGTAAGGCTTCACTTGAAAGAGTTCATTGAGTCGCAAATCGACTGGCGCAAATATTTTTGGAGTTCGTCAAGTATGAGCAGAGTTACAGGAATTTGTTGCATGCGTCAGGCACTTTATCTCTCTTTTCGTAATAGCGATTGCACAGAATGATGTGCTGGAATAGAGATGTCAAGGGGGCAAGAGTATGTATATTTTTGTTGGCGGGTGTTATCACCTTGAAAACTTTCTTTTCTTTCTGTTTTTTCTTTGAATGCGCCACTTCATTGCAATATGACTGCGTATGCACTTGGGCACATCATGCTATTTTGTGGTTGTCCCGGTAACTAAGCATCTCACAATGCTCAGATAAATCAATGGCTGTGGACTAGGATTTATGGTGTGGTCACTTGGGTTAGCGACGTCATCTGTCGAGAGAAGAGGGGAAAGATTTGTATAGTTGACTTTGAGAATTAATTGTAAATTCCATGCTGTGTGCTGCGTCATTGTGCTTGTCTCACGTGTTCTCAGGAGCCTGAACCGTTCAGCAGTGCTTTTCTGACCATTCTGAAAAAGTGTGGCAAGTTCTTTGTAAAGAAAGACAAATGCAAAGAAGTTGTTTATTAAATTGTGCTCCCACAATACAAAATACTTAGAGAGGAGGCTTGGTAGGCTAGAAAAAACTCAAAAGTGTAAAGCAGGCCATGAGGTCATGTATTTTTATGGATCTGCTGGAGCCTAGCTATTATGTATTTTGACTGGCAAAAATGGTCTGCATTGTTTTGTTAAGGAACCAGTGGCTAACTTGTTAGGTTTTGGTTGAATTGGAAAAACTAGTAGCTTTATTCACAACATGTCAAGGTAGCATCTTCTACTATTGTGAATTCTGAACATTCTTGTGCTGTCAACTGATCTAGATGAAAGGTAAAAAGATTGCTTTGTGAACATTACATTGATGACAGAACCTTTTTTGTAGGCACATCAGCTGAACACATTTGCTCTTAGAAATAACATTTCTGCTGAAATTTTTGAGGGTGCAGACTGGTTTTAGGCATTTTTTGTTTATTTCTTCAGCGATCTTGATCAAAGTACACAGGATTATGCAGTTTTCCTGCTGACTTCAAACATTTAATTAGTTTTCCTGTCACTCATCTTGTTTCTGAGATAACTTAAGTTCACCTCCTATTGTTTAATGCCGCCATAGAAAAAAAGTGCTTAAATAAAAGTAACATTTAAGATATGCCAACATAGACTAATGACTATAGATTGAAAGTATGCAATAGTTTCTGTTTTTGGGCCTTGGTTATTTTACAGCAAAATGAACAATGCATTTTCAAAACCAGTTGTAAATGTTACAATTTTGATGAGTATATAATTAAAATGGCTTGTGCTTTAAATTCCGCTCCTGTACTTGCATTTTACACACATTCAGGTTTCCACTGCAACAAGAATTATTGTTGTACCTGCCCTAGCTGCAGAGATATTGAGGCCTTGGAATTGAACAGTCGTAAATTTACTTTTTTGAGAAAAAGGGAAAAACCTGAAAACACACAGCTTCTTCAAAAAGAAACAATCATGGTGCGCATGTTTTGCAATCCTCATAAAGGTGCTCATAAATTCATTGCAGAGCTTCTAATATAGGTCCCGGCAAAATATAAAGGTACATAAAAGGCAAAATATAAAGGTATATAAAGAAGCCTTGAAGTCGGTTCCCCCCCTTTTCTTTGCAGGTTCTGCATGTTAACAGCACTAAGAATCTGGACAGTTAGAATGACATTACAAAAAAGTTACCATTTCCTGGTGTGTCAAAATTGGCAGAGAGATAGAAAAATACTTGTAAAAACCGAACATGTCAATTAAAAAAAAAAACTGTCACTTTTTGGTCTAAACGACCAGTCTGCCCTCTTAATATCAGGGCCACAAAACATTGATGCCAGTGCTACTGCTTCACCGTTCTCATCACAAATCAAATAGTACACCTTGTTGACGGAAATCACAGCTGTTTGTACCTACCTTTTAGAATCAATTTGCAGAAATGCTGCCGAACTTGCATTTATGCAAGGTCAAAGTTAGAAGCAGGAAATTGTGTCAAGGAGGCAATGTACTGCTAAAAAGTTACTTTTCTATGGTCTTGACCTTCACTTCTTTACTTGAATGTGTCGGCCACCACTTCTGGTTCTGATGTGCTTGGCACCAGTATGCTGCGGTGGCATGCTTGTATGATATTGAGGAAATATTTCGTGAAGGGTGTCTGATAAATTTGATTTGAGCTTCACTTGCTGTTTTTATTACTGTTTCTGTTTTTCACTTGCTGCAGGACCTGGACAAAAAGGACGTGTTATCTGATGCTCACATGGACACTTCCAGTCGAGACAAGCCAGAAGAAGCTGGAGACCCTAATCTGTAGGTCACCCTCTTCGAGATATGTCAAAGCTGAAAAAACAAATATTCCCGTGGGAAAAAAGAAAAGCTAATTCATTAATTTAAAAAGCTTTTATTTACTTGAATATTACTGTAAGGTAGAAATTTTGGTGATTTTGGCTACCACGAACACCACGCTTTAAGTCGTAAGAAAAAATGCCCGCTGTCCATCACAAGTAGCTCGTGAACAGTTACTTGGGTTTGGGTTTATTTCCAACACAAAAAGTTGGGGGTTCCCCAGGCAAAAAAGCTGTTGAAAAACAGCTTCAAGGGACCTGGGGGACCGTACATGCAGCAGCGAATAAAAAGTATAACTAACACGACATGATACAAATACAACTTGACAAGATATAATAGCATCGGTACATAGCAAGGTAAATATAAGGAGGTACAACAAAAATGCACAGATACAGCGAAATGAATGTAACAGGGAAATGCATCAGAAATTAAAATGCACCGATATAACTAGGATAACTGCACATACAACGAATAAAATGGATATGAATTTCTTATCATATCATGGAGCTTTATTTCTTTTTCTGAGCTCAATAACATCAATTCAATCATGAATTTCATTTAGTAATGGAAAATAATGGTTCTAATATGCTTCCTCTTCTTTCATCACTGTTTACAGCCTTTAGTTTATCACATTTGTGAGTTCAGATGAGTTTGAGATTGGTTAATTCCAACTCCACAGCTATTCTCATCAAGGTTAAATGAATGAACCTTTACTGTAGTGAATGTTGAAAGAACTAGCCCTAGTGTTGCGGACTGCACAACAGTGCACAAAATGTGAAGGTGCTGATGCGAGCTAATCACACTAGAGAGCTAACTTCCAGGTGAAAGATTTTCGACACACCAGTGATTGTGGCATTTCAGACCTACTGCCTCAGCAAGAAGCCTGATAAAAATTATATATATATATATATATATATATATATATATATATATATATATATATATATATATATATATATATATATATATATATGGAATATGACACAACGGGAGCGTTGTCAACAAGGATAAATATATTTATTTCCCAACAGTTTCGGGAGGGGTCCTCCCTTCATCAGGGGATGAGTTATACTGACATGAGCTTCCAAACTTCGTTGCTGCCGCGTCCCTCTCGCCTTGAAAGACGTTTGCGAGAGTGAGAGGGAACTTGAAGGAGGAAAAACAAAAAAAGGGGGGAAAAAAAGACGAAAAAAAGAAAGAAAAGAAAGAAAGTAGAAACCAAAACTGCGCTCCATAACCAAAACTGTGCTAGTACAGCTCTTTGCATTTTGTCCACGCTACTAACGTGTATATATATATATATATATATATATATATATATATATATATATATATATATATATATATATATGGTTAAGAGTTTGTGACCAAATTCAGACATGGGAACAGAAGGCCCACAGAAGTTCAAGGAGTATTGGCGAAATTTGTGTGGACACACATGTATCATCTACGAAATATCAATGGACAATATAGCCTAGAACATGTGTGTCACGCCACTGCACGCGAAATGGGCTTTAGGTGTTTGTGCAAGCAACCAATTGCTATTTGCATCACGTGTTCGTGTTCGCTGCCACGATCTCTGTGAACGCTCTCTCCTAGCAAACCATATCAACGGTAAAAGGGGGCAGATTCGCACATAAGTGCAATGGCTGTTGTCCTTGCCTCAGCAGTGAATTTTCAGGAGGTCACATATATTTATGTATAGAAGGGGATTAGAGCAGCACCCAGGAAGCCTTTGTTAAAAAGATTTGTTGATGTGCTGCTCATGTTCATGTGGTTTTGTGTGCTCTAACATAGATGGCTGCTCAGACAGCCAGCTCTGAAACCAAAATTGTGACTGAATGCTATAAAGTTGTCTCCTAATAAATTATCGCTGCAAGCTCAAGTGAACGATCTTTATAGTTGTTATAAGGGGTTTGTTAGCTTTTTATCAACCATGCGACTATTGGTAAATGTCCTGGCTGTGGCATTCAAACTTGCCTGGTGGCGGTGCCCATTTAAGCTAATTATCGCGAACGATAGATTCCAACCACACTGCCCACTTCATAGGCATTCTTTTATATTGACTTCATGTGGTACGAGACAGTGTTGAATAGGTGTCCAAGTTGTCCAGCGTCTCCCAAAATGATCGGGCATGCCAAAAATGTGCTGTTAGTTGTACATTCCTCAAAAGTCATTGCTATGCCTTCTGCGAACTTTCTTGAACATTCTGTTCGACTCTTTGTAAACTTTGTTTAGCACTGAGTCTCCTTTCTTAACTTTTGTTTTTTTTTATTCCAGAATTGAGGTTGATGCAGTGCCGATCAGTCCTGAGGAGTCTCCACGTTCGGTTCATGGAGGTGCGTAGCGAAAGCCGATTGCGGCGTAAATGTATTTGGTCTGTAAGAAGATCTGTGACCTAACTAAGCTTTCCAGGTACATTATTTGGCAAGTGCTGCGGTGCGACTAGGTGCCCTTTCGTCGCTGTTCTCCGTATGAGGTTCTCTTTCAACGTTGTCTCCTGCATTCACCGCTGTGTTCTTTTCTTCTGAGATCTAACTCCATACGCTAACACACTCACTTATCACTGTACGTTAGACCACACTTCCTCCACACTTATCCACGAGCACGATACAGGACATACTGATTAGGGATGAAGTGTCAAGGTGAGCATGAGTAACCAGGTGCTATTAAGATTAAGTGGAAGTGGTTACTAATCAACATAGTTATCAATCAAGCTTAGCATAGTGGGTATGGATGTGACTGGCCGCTGGCCTGTGGGAGCGTAGATGGGTATCTGTGCGAGTGATGGCGAGTGTGAATGTGTGCTAACAAATGCAAATGAATGAGTCTATGAATGCAAGTGCGCATTCTGAGAAAACATTCGTGCTGAAGCAATCACACTGCAGCCTTTACACATTTATTTGCTAGAATGTAGGGATGGGTGAGTATTCAGTCACTGTTTATATCCGAATGAATATTGCAGTATTCGAAATGCACGGATACTATTCACAGCGATATGGGGTTATAGGTGTCAGCGCCGTACTCGCAAAAGTGTGGATAGGCGGTGGGCGGCACGTATTCAAATACTCATAGCAGCGCTTCTTTGCGTGCGGTCTGAGACGATTGTCGGCGGATAAAAGGCATTGACTACATCATCGTCATCATCATCATCATCAGCCTGACTACGTCCACTGCAGGACAAAGGCCTATCCCATGTTCCGCCAGTTAACCCGGTCCTGTGCTTGCTGCTGCCAATTTATACCCGCAAGCTTCTTAATCTCATCTGCCCACCTAACCTTCTGTCTCCCCCTAACCCGCTTCCCTTCTCTGGGAATCCAGTTAGTTACCCTTAACGACCAGCGGTTATCCTGTCTACGCGCTACATGCCCGGCCTATGTCCATTTCTTCTTCTTGATTTCAACTATGATATCCTTAACCCCCGTTTGTTCCCTAATCCACTCCGCTCTCTTCTTGTCTTTTAAGGTTACACCTACCATTTTTCTTTCCATTGCTCGCTGCATCGTCCTCAATTTAAGCTTGAACCCTCTTTGTAAGTCTCCAGGTTTCTGCTCCGTAGCTAAGTACCGGCAAGATACAGCTGTTATATACCTTCCTCTTAAGGGATAGTGGCAATCTACCTGTCATAATTTGAGAGTGCTTGCCAAATGTGCTCCACCCCATTCTTATTTTTCTAGTTACTTCAATCTCGTGGTTCGGCTCCGCGGTTATTACCTGCCCTAAGTAGACATAGTCTTTTACAACTTGAAATGCACTATTACCTATCTCGAAGCGCTGTTCTTTTCCGAGGTTGTTGTACATTACTTTCGTTTTCTGCAGATTCATTTTAAGACCTACCTTTCTGCTCTCCTTGTCTAACTCCGTAATCATGAGTTGCAATTGTCCCCTGAGTTACTCAGCAATGCAATGTCATCGGCGAAGCGCAGGTTACTAAGGTACTCTTCATTAACTCTTATCCCTAACTGTTCCCATTCTAGGCTTCTGAAAACCTCCTGTAAGCACGCGGTAAATAGCATTGGGGAGATTGTGTCCCCCTGCCTTACACCCTTCTTGATTGGTATTCTGTTGCTTTCTTTATGAAGAACTATGGTAGCAGTTGATCCCCTGTAGATTTCTTCCAGAATGTTTATGTATACTTCATCGACGCCCTGATTCCGCAGTGCCTGCATGACGGCTGATATTTCTACTGAATCAAACGCCTTTTTGTAATCTATGAAGGCTATGTATAGTGGTTGGTTATATTCTGAGCATTTTTCTATTACCTGATTGATAGTATGAATGTGGTCGATTGTTGAGTAGCCTGTTCGAAATCCTGCTTGTTCCTTTGGTTGATTGAATTCTAATGTTTTCTTTACTCTGTTAGCAATTACTTTTGTAAATAGCTTGTATACTACAGAGAGCAAGCTAATCGGCCTGTAATTCTTCAAGTCCTTGTCATCTCCTTTCTTATGTATTAAGGTGATGTTAGCGTTCTTCCAAGACTCTGGTACTCTTCCCGTCAGGAGACACCTCGTAAACAGGGTGGCTAGTTTTTCTAACACAATCTGTCCTCCATCTTTTAGCAGATCTGATGTTACCTGATCCTCACCAGCAGCTTTGCCTCTTTGCATGCTCTCCAAAGCTTTTCTGACTTCTTCTATCATTACTGGTGGGGTGTCATCTGGGTTACTGCTAGTTTTTATAGTATTAAAGTCGTGGTTGTCCCATTGACTACAGTTTACTGTTAATATTTATGCTATTCTCTACTGAATTGGTGTGTTACGCTTATGCAACGTTAACATTACCCGTGAGTAAAGCGCATTCTGTCTTTCATAGGAATGCTCACCTTGTTTGACACTACTCACGCTTTCGCACTAAACCACGCCTTTGCTGTGTTGTTTGTACGTGGCTAGCTAGTGTTCTGCCTGCTAATCACTGCTGTAGCATGAGGGAACTACTTATTTACATCTTTGTCATCAGCATACTACCAAAAAAAATGAGAAAGGAAGGTCGTAGAAAGCTCAAATATCTGTGCGATTCGTTCAGTACTACCGTTTGCACCTTATACCCATATGATTTCTTTTTTTCTTTCATTCTGTTCACCATGAATTGTGGGAGAGTCGATAAATCTAGTCGGGAAAGCTTAGTGGCTGCGTTTGTCACGTATATGCACATGTTCTTGCAGCAGTAAAAATCTTATGTAAAAGTTCAGCAGAAAGCTATCGTCGATGAATTACGTGCAGGACGGTGCTACAATAAAGGTCTGGTTAGTGGGACGAGCATGATTTTTTTTTCAAAGAATTACCCCTGTCTTCTGTCGGTCACTAACAACACAAACGCTGAAGACAATGTAAAAAACATGAAGTTTTCAGTGAACCTATATGAAATTATATATAAGGCATGCCGTCTGAAATAATTTTGAGCGTCTGGGCTCTTTAAAGCATTCTTAAACCTAAACACACGGTTGCGCATGGTAACTCTGTTTTAAGTACAGTGTAAGTACCGAAGACTGACATTTTATGTGATGGTATTATTTACATAGAAATATTACTATATTTCTATGCAAAGAAATATTACTATAGTATTTCTATGGAGTGGTACCACGGCCAGATAAACACAACTAAGGCTCCTCGCATGATCGACAAACTACAGTGCCGTAGTTGTACACCTACCAACAGCGCGCAAGTGCATGGTATCGAGCCTGTTTTGTTGTTCTTTTTTTTTTACAACCGGGTTGCCGTAAAACGCTGCATTCACACAGAATTTAATAGTCCTCAGGTATGGTAAAATGCCAAGAGCATTTTGTGATGGCCTTGATACACAAAGTGGCACCCACTCTGAAATTATTCTGGTGGATGGAGGGTACGCCAACAATAAACGAAACTCTGGAAAGTTGCACTCGCCGATCTTATTACGATGCATTAGCAGCCGAGCATGACCAAATGCTTTCGTACGTCGTTTCAAGCATACGTAGAAACAGTTACACTCGCGCTGACATGACCGGACAAACCCAACTTTGTTTCTGTGTACGCGCACACAGAAACATGACGTGGCTAGCAAACGACGCAAATAGCTATCCACACTTCACCGTTTCGGCCAGTTGCCGCCAGGCGGCGACTCTGCTTGATCTCGCAGCCAATACGTACATGTCAGCATGTATACCTGCACTGTAAAAATCGTTTCTTTGCAGTGTGTGGGTACTATGTAGTGAAACCACCCATCAAGGGGAAATCTGCTCAGTCACATTTTAAAGAGGCCCTGAAACACTTTGAGTAACGATAAAATTAATTCACTGAAGAGCCTATTGCCTCACTAATTCAGTGCCGTAAAAATTTTATGAATCGGTCCAGGACAGGCGGAGTTAAAAAGATTTGTCACATGCTACAATCGCATTCTCTCTTCTCTCGCCCGACAAAAGCGCTGGAAGCTAAGCAGGGAGAGATGGGAGGGGCAAACAAAAAACGTCACATGCGCCTCGTAACCTTGAGCACTTTTTGTGTTTTTTCCCCTTTGAATACGTGGCTTTTTCAGAGCAGTCGCGCGCGCGCGTGAACAAGTGACGGCCTTTTGTGGCAATCTCTGTAACGACTGAGTGCACCATGTTAAAATCAGCCAATGGCAAATAGATAGGCATTCTATGAGTGATGTTGGAGCTTCTTCCATCATATGTGGCGGAAAGAAAAAGCAATTTTTAGCTAACTTTGATAATGTATTGTAAATTCCAAGCCGCGTGCTGCGCTGTAACATTTGGCTCGCGTGTTCTCGGGAGCCTCTACTACCGATTGGAAGCATTTTCTAACCATGTTCAAAAAGTGTTGCAGGGCCCCTTTAAAGTTACATGTACACGTTACCTTCAGCTCGATTAATTATTTTACAAGTTTAAAAGTGGGCACATATGGGGTAATTTAGGAAGTTTTAAAACGTAAAGTATTGTACCACCTATAACTAGTACCTTACTACTATAAAAATATTGCTGCTGTTCAAAGTCGCTTCCATTCAAATCGAAGTAGTGACATTCATGCAGGCGTAATTTCAGTTTCAAAAATATTGTGCAAGTTAGTTGGGTCATTGACAAAATATGATAATTTTTCTTAATATGTGATCAAAACTATTCAAACTGTTTAAGTCAAAATCATTTGACGAAATTACTATTGGCATGAAATTAGCTTCAAACCTCAAGCTTACTATTCGGCCACCACTACTCAATAGAAATTGCAAGCTGTTGGTGTACACTGAAAACAGTGGAAGTACGAATTGTCGACGAAAGACTGAAGGAAAAGGATGAAGTGTGAATGTCTTAGTTGCAATATTGATCTGCAAGAAACTTGCTAAATAATGTATTGTGTCTTGAGGACAGAGGCAACGTGATGTGAGCCACAGCTTGTTACTGACAAAGAGGCTGAAACCTGGCACTTGTCTCTCTTCGGTGGATAAAATGAATTTATATCTCTCTGCAGAAGGCCCCACTGCCCTGGAAGACGAGTTTGATCCGATAAGTGATGATGAACTAGAAGCCCTCATTGACGAGAACCAGGAGAAAGAACCACCTCCCGAGCCTGAACGTGAGTGTCGATTTGACGTGTGTGTGTTGTAAAGCTTGCGCTCCCGATCACATACGCTGGGAGCAAGCACCGGACAGAATGCAGTATTGGGGAACGTCATCAACGTGACTAATACTTAAAGGAAACCCTTCTTTGCAAATGAGAAGTAAGGTGTACAGCCAGCTCATGAAGTCAAACCAACTTGCCACTGAAATCTCTGAAAGTAGTGCTTTTGCTGAAGCAGATGTGATGTCCCATTGCTGATCATTTAACCATAATAGATAGCACTGCAGAGCTTCTTTGAACGATTAATTCATGAAAATTTGTATTAACCCTTTTTATTGCATGAAACTGAAGCTTATTGTTTTCACAAGAAGAAGGCTTCTACATGTCGGCTGTTTAGATTTGAAAAAATAGTATTTTTGATGCGTTAGATTTATAATGATGCACTCATTGCACATGCACATATTGATGGAAAATTACTCTTGCTCTTTCATATTTCAGCAGTGCATGAAATTTGACTTGAGATTCGGATTGGTGATTTGACTTGGTTAGGGTGCATTCAACATAATGTGTGTTTTTGCGCCGTTCTTGTGCTGAATTGATTGTCCATTAAATGTGCCGTATGGGCTGTTACCGCTGATTTTCAGAGGTCACAGGTATGGCAGAAGAGTCAAGTATAGACCGTTTATAACATAAGTCGCTAGAGTCTCGAATATCCGCACTATAAGCGGTACTGCACTATAGCCGCACTTGCGCAAAACGTGTTGAGCATGCAGCTTCGTGTGTCCGAGAATCGGAACATGTGATGTGTGCTTGCTAACATTTATATTTCTGAATGTTAAAAGAATTTAACGTCCAAAGACACACATTGCCAATTAAATAAATGCGAAAGGGTGGGGGGGGTGTCTAACAAAAGAAAGTACCATCAGGGAAATTCGCCGACTACCAGACAGCCTCGATTATGCGCATTACACAGAAACTATGTCGAATCATGTCCAGAATTTGATGCGTTAAAAGACGCCAACCATTCGATTTCATGAGTGCTTAAGACATCGCAATCGAATCGCGAACCACTATTTGAGTGCTACACCTGCCGCTTTCTTTTTCATTAACGATATGTATCCCCTCCCTTCAAGTGCGGCCACCGCAAGAAGTTTCTTGGTTCAGTACCAAACCACAACTTAGATTCACGCTACCGCTACCGATCGAAGCGCAACAAACGCCGATTAGGCATAGCTTGCCGTTTGGTATGTTGTCGCGGATAGTTTGTCCAAAACAAAGATTCCGCATCATAAAAAGCAGTGAACCAAGAACGGCATGCATGATACAAAGTTCGCGTTCACGGCCGGGAGATCAGCAACGATGACAACTCGCTAAGCTAGCTTACGTACGACAGCGCACTGGCAGCAAAAGTGAAAGCTTGCGTCATAAAACCGTAAAAGGTTTTCAATTTATGGACGAGGAAGCAAACGCGATATTTGTTGGAAGCTTGATAAGGATGAGGTCTTTTCCGAAACTGTTAAGTGCACGCAGTTGATAAGGGCGGCATCGCACGTGCCATGTTGAGCGGCGGCGGCTGAAGCCACGCTATTGATAGAGTACCCTGTAGCTGCGTTGGCGCCGGTGCAAAGGCTTATCGGTAGCCAAGACGACCGGCCTTCTCCCTTACTCGGCGAGCCTGCGCAGTGTCCCACTGTCTTTTTTCATGTTCTTTTTCGTCCCTCCGCCCTTTGTTCGTTCACTCCAAGTCCCCTCCTTCTTCGTAACAATCTCTTCGTTCGCTCCCCAGCGGCGCACCCAGCACGCCTTCTTATGGAAGCGCACTTGCTACCGTGTTTGTCACAAATGATTTCCGGCAACCGCATTATAACCAGTCTTTCATCTTGGTGGGCTGCACAATAAGTGGTATGCGTATACGTGGTGTTCTACGGAAGGGTAAACAGGAGTAGAAAAACACCGCATTGTAAGCAGTTACTATATGCGGTTACGTTATAAGGGGTCTACACTATATTTGTTCCAAGACCTCCCGTGCTTGCTCTGTGCAGCGGCCATCTCAGACGTGCTGGACATCGACTGGTCGATCTTGGTGAAGGAGAGCAGCCAGCTCAAGGGCGGCACCGTAAGCGAGACGCGTGGCTCTGCCCGCGAGCGCTACTCGGGAGCTCGCGTGTTGGCACGCATTGGCATTTCGCGAGATTTGGCGGGCGAAGAGCTTGCCCAGCAAGTGGTCGAATTCTGCCGGAAGGAGCTGGCCAAGGACAAGAAAGAACCCGATGAGCAAGGTGAGCTGTTTCGACGCAGTGCATTCTTCGCTCCTCAGACGCGAGGGCTTGGGGCCAGGCAGGTTCTCTTCTTGTCACGTGGTGCGGAGCACATTTGATAATGAAAAATGGTAATATTTTCGATGGCATGATCTTAACCAGAGTGGCAGAAACAAGTTTTGAAATTTTAAAACATCTTCAGTTTTTAGGACATGTTTATGAAAATTTTCTCTTTGCCATTTTGATTGTTGTGATCTAGTTGTCTCCCTTTGTAGTATTATGCTAATAGTCCGACTAAAATAAACAGATGTCCGTGCGTCGATCGTTGGTCCTCGTTTGTATTCTTGTGCTCTTGCCTGTAATTTGTTTGCCCTATGAGAATGTAATATGCACAGATGCATCTACTACATACATAAGCACATACACGCAATTGACTCTTGATGAGCGTAAATTTTTAAAATAAAATTTGAAGTTGAAGGACTTCTAATATGATTGGTTTCATACTTGAATTCTGCATTTGCGCACATCTCTCGATAAATGTTACTCCTGTTAAACGAAACATATTATCTCGGACTGCCTAGATTTCGTTCTATGAGTCTGCTTTATATGTCGGTGTGTCTACTGCACGGAAAAGCATCACTGTTCATGACATGTGTTCGTCCTCTGCAGGTGAAGGAGAAGGTGGAGGGGCAGGAAACGAGGCAGCACAGAAGGAAGGAGAGTTCCAGCTGGAAAACCTGACGGCAGGCTTTCACGCGGCTGCTGTGGCGGCACGGAGGCAACAGAACCTGGCACTAGAGTCGTGCGGACGCTACTGCCGCGCCCTCTCAGCTCGCCGGGACCTTAAGTTGCGCCGGGCACTCTGCAAGGTGGGCTTGACAAACCGCCTGCAGCGTGAACATACCAGTCACAAGCTGCCCCAGTATTTTATTTCAGTTAAATTTGCTGTGCCAGTATTGAACACTACCTTCAATTATAGCAACTTTAGCCAAGATGAGGCAATGATAGTTTTCTCGAGCCTTTGAACTGCACTTCACCATCCAATGTGGGCTCCTAGTGGCTGATGCTGTGAGATGAACTCTTATCACGCGATATTGTAGGCATGCCGAAACATCACGTGACCACTACAGGCACCGCTCATCAGAAACTGCTATTCTTGCTAGCTTTTTTCAACATTTCTGCTTGTGTTTCAAATGTCAAGTTCAGCGTGGAAGCTCCTGTCTATCTATATTAAACTTTTATGTAGGATTTTATACGAATATTCAAGCACTTCAAATATGAACAAGCACTTCAAAATATGAAATGAAAATCTCTTACATGGAACCAGTATTGCTTACACGGAATTATTGCCTCTGCATTGCTTGGTTTTGGGCTTGTAATCTGCACCCATGTTCACCTCTCAGTAAACGGAACTCCTGTTAAACGGAACACATTTTCCCGGTTCCTTTCAGGTTTCGTTTACTGAGAGTCTACTTTATACCGTAAATACACCTATCCAGGGAAAATTGGCACTGCTGTAAAGCCCATTTCAATGGTAAATGAACATAGTGCCCTAACATTGATTCATCGTTTGTTTTAAGTTTAAAGGGCTTGTATACCAGCTTATATTCTCAGAGTATAGTAAATTTTTAAACATAACAAATTTTACAGGTTATTCACTTGCATTTTGTCGAAAGTCAAATCCTGCTAATATTCAAGGTTGCTTCCACTTTTTTTGGACCAAAAAGAATGAAAATAGCACATTCCTTGTTTAAATTCTAAAAAAAAATATTGTGCAGGTTAGTTGGGTCATGACAGATTCGCTCATGTTCTTCATAATGTGTGATACATACCATTAGAATTTGAAATTATTCCGCATCCAGAATTATATTATCAAATCACTGTTCATTTGGAATTCAATTCGAACCTAAAATTTGTTTCTGTTGTAGTGACAGTGTACATCAAGAGATAAAATTTTTTACTTGTTATTGTCTACTACAGTCAGAATATAATTTTGCTGTATTGCCAGCAGGTTTTTATTAGTGAGGTTTTCCTGTGTGATAGACTAGCCGAAATTGTCAGTGGCTAACTTTCTCAATCCCTTTTGCCAAAGGCAATCTGAGCAGGTTTATGAGTGTAGGCAATTTTTCGCGTGCATATATGCTATACAATATTTACTATTTCTCCGGTGAAAGGAATTTTTTAATTGTGCATTTATCATTTATTTAATATGCCGATTCTATGCAGCACTCTAAAGATTCTGTATATGATAAATAAAAAGGGCACTGACACAAAATTTTGCTAGTGAGATAGTCTGCAAGGTAGCTTTGTGTGAAAAGGCACTTATCTACCAGCTCTCCCCAGTAAATATAGCTTGGAAGGTAGTTTTTATACATATTGAAACTCGCATATGCAATTTCATTCTATGCATGGCACATTGGGACGTTGACATCGTCTAAGGTGACTGGGAGGCACCCCCCCCCCCCCTCCAACTTTACTAAGTAGCCATTGCAGAAAAACTCTCAGTTGGTGCAGCTGGTAATAATGTAATAAGTATTCGCCATTGTCCTTTTAGCTTGCTTGTGCCAGCAGACTGCTAGTCAGTGACTGCTTGCAAGTCCATGCCTGTAAGCAGACTATGCAGGCATTTACAAAAGCGGACTACAGTTCTATGTCCTTGTGTGGTCAAGTTTGTTTGCCACGTTGCACACGCTAGGTGGTGTAATAGGAGAACTTACATCCAGCCTAGTTAGTGCTTACTGTTCGTCATCTTGGCTGCACACACACACATACACACACACACACACATGAAAAAGACAAGAACAGGGAGGTACGACGACAGGGGCAGGCAGTGTACTTTAAACTCGTTTTCTTCATAACAAGACGTCGCAAAATATAGCGAGTTGTGACATGCGCAGACACGGTTACATACGCTAGTTAACCCACCGTAGCAGCCACTTATTTAAAAAAACACATTACTGATTGAAATCATCTAATAGAAGCATGAGTGACACAATCGTCACCTTTCTATAATATGATATGCTTCCAATAGCTCTCAAGCTGTTCGGAGCTCTCTCAAAACAAAACTGAGGCTGGTCGGTAATACGCATACCGTAAATAATTATTTTTCACATGCTGCTGCTAGTGATGTGCCACGTTATGACTAATGGGCTCTCTGTAACATGTTGCAAGGAAAAAAAGGGAAAAAAATGTTTTGCGTCAGCAACCCTTATTCTGGAGGTCAAGGGTTATGTGCAAAGTATTCATGGAGTGCATTTCTTGTACACTTGCGCACGTCTGTGCTGATGTATGCTTCTCTGTGACTGCAGGTGTATGAGCCAGGTTCCACAGAGCCAGCTGCGAATGTGGATTTACAGTTGTACAGGCGTAGCCTGCAATTGTACCAGTCTCGTGCCCAGGTGCAGCTCGCATGTTAAACCTGCCCCGCCCCTTCTTCTTGGGCTCTACGTCTGCGTTCACACTTCGTGGGTGCGAAGCAACATCACGTATGCTAATATGAGCTTCTTCAGCTGTCACTTATCTCTGCCGAACAATTGACTCTTCTTTAGCTCTGTTTTTGCTTTTTCTGTGCCTTCACAGCATAGACAATGGATAGAGCTGTGGTGAATAGGATACATACTGTCAGTCATATTAGTTATTAGTTAAAATTCTTTTTTGTTGTTATTTTCCACTCTTCACATTTCATTCATTCATTCAGTTTGGGTCTCCTCTCACATTTCATTCTTTTAGTATTTTTGCTCTGCCTTGATGATAAGCATTAAAAGTGTCAAAATTGCCACTGGTGTTTGAATGCTCATTTGACAAAAAAAAAATTATGTTTTATTTAAGCACTTTTTTTGTTATTCTGTGGTTTACATTAAGGAATTTCTCCCCACCACGGTAGTCTCGACTGCTAACCCAAAGGTTGCGGGATCGAATCCCAGCTGTGGCGGCTGCATTTCCGATGAAGGCCAAAATGTTTGAGGCCCATGTACTTGGATTTTGGGTGCACGTTGAAGAACCTCAGATGGTCGAAATTTCCACAGCCCTCGACTACGGCGTCTCTCATAACCATATTGTGGCCTAGGGACGTTAAACCTCAGATATTGTTCTTATTATTACGTTGAGAAATCTCAACCAGTTCTAAATAATGTTTAAACTTAAACTCACTAAATTTTTACTCTTAAAATCTAGAATGGTGCATTAGTTTAGGTCGCATCTTCAGTAATGAATATGGTACTTTCAAGATGCTTGTATATACTTCCAAGAATTTTCCCCCTATAGTACTTTCCAAAAGTAGAAGTACACCTAAAATAGTGCTACTTACTCTATATGTTTGCACTGATGTTGAAAATAATAGTCTTCAGAGGCCTATCCTTCTACTCAGTTCCAGCAGTAGCTTACATGTCAAGGGCAGATAGCAAATAATTTATTATTAAATAAATACTTTTCTGTAGTCTTTTTATCCCATAAAAATAATCATCATCCAGCTTTTAATCTTGCTTTCTTGAAAAGGCAACGCTGGTCTGATAATGTGCATGTCATTCGTGACCTGAAAGTACCGGACGCGCGGCGATAATGTGAGGAAACGAACACAAGATACATGACGCATATTGCTGTGAGACAAAGAGACACCCTTTTTATTCTATCTTTTCTTTGAGTGTATTGTTGTCGCATTCACTTGACACTTTGTAAACGTGGTTTTCTTTTAGCAGTCTAGTCGGTCTCCTTGCAGGCCACCACTAGCCGCATTGTGAACAGAGTCAAGTAGCAGTGACATGGCAGCAAGTTGCGCAAGCGAGGTTTACTCAAATGTTTATTTCAGTATCGACAAATTGTATGACTGCCGCAACACCCTTCCACCAAAAGCGCTGTGAAATCTGCAAGTGTACAGAACTGGCCATGTTTAGCTAAAGGCATATTAGTTTATGCTAGAAATACTGGAAGCTGTCAGCATGTGTTCACCAAATACTAAAAAAAATCTGCGTATACTACTAACGAGTCATCTTTGCAATAGAATGATTACTAGAGGCCGGATTTTTAGGCACTAATAAAGTGTGTTTTAGGCGCCAATGACAGGCAGGTAAAACACCATTTTAGGCCCTTAAATTAATAACTACAGGCACAATAAATTTCTAAAATAGTTTAAATATGCCAAAACAACCACGTCGGTGACTTGTATCCACAGCAAGAAGCAAAAAAATGATATTTAAGATAGCAGAAAGGTACCAACGATTGAACATAGGCATGCATTTTCCGTGCGATTTGCTGTATGTGGTCTTTCGTTTTATTGTCTAGCATTGTGCGTCAAGTGTCCACCATTCAATTAACACTCTCATGGATCCCTTTCGTTTCGTTGTGGCTGGGAAGGGCAGCGCAGGAGCAAATAACCAGACCACTTGTACCCCAGAAGAGAGTCATGCTAGGTCTAATCGTGTAGGACCAATTTCTCCCCTATCGGTGAACACCTTAAAGGGCCCCTCACTAGGTTTCAGCATTTTGAGCTGACAAGCGTAATACAGTTAAACCTGAATATAACATAATTGATTAATTCCTAGAAAATTCGTTATATGCAGGTTCGGCCTGAAAATTCAAAAAATAAACGCACAAATAAACAAAAGGGGGACTGAAGGCTGAGCTTACCAAAAACACTTATTTGACAGTGAAAAACTGCGTTATTATTGCGATGGCAGTTGTATGGACATTCTCGGCGGGTTTTGCCGTCGCCGCCATGTTCGGTAACATGCCCCCGCACATCGTAACTTTCACAAGAGGGTAAAAGCGCGCGAGCGCTGCTGAAGCAGAGATCAAAAGAGTCGGCACATTTCATATCGCCTGGGAACTGCATAAGATAACATCTCCCGCGTGTTAGAACTGCCGTCGAATGCTCAAACAGAAAGTTAACCCCCCGTGTTGGACGAGCACTTCTCCCTGTAGCGGCCGTATTTACTCACACCAGTGTTTTGTATGAGTTCCGCGATATCGGATCCAAAAGAATTGGCTGCAGGCCTTACTTCTAATAACATTACAATTTTTCGCTATCACATTCATAGCATTGCATTCAATGCACTGTCATGTTGCCACAACTAATCGGCTAATCGCAAAAGCTACCAGACTGCAAACTCGCGGCGTGGGGCAAGACGGAAGCGTGTTACGAGCCAACCTCCGAAGGTCTGTCGTCACTGTGGTGACGGAGAGTTTACATCAGCGCCTAATGTGACATCCTGACATCCCCGCGTCGGTGAGGGCATGGTTGTCCGAAATTAAGAAAAGTCACAGTTTCGCCGCAAGCGCGAAGCAATGAATGCGATGGCAACAACTTGAAATGTAACGCTGAGAACGGCATGCAGATCGAAACGTGCAGCACGCGGCTCATGCACGAATGACGCACGAGACCGGCATACACGAAACGAGAACGAACTAACAACGTTTATCGCTCGATACTTGACGCGCTGTTTAAACAAAAACGGGGCACAAAACGTAATCACAGGTGCAGATATGAGTACGAACAAGTGCCCCAGGTAATTTTGTTACTGCGCTTTGTTGAAAAGTGCACTCTTTTCGCAAACGGTGCCTGCCCAGCGAGCAAAGAAACCTTTGTGCGCCCGGCAACTAAACGCAATCATTCCGGTCACAGTCGAAGGCGCATGACTTTCTTCATTAAAGGATAAGCGCGCGCGAGCGCACAAGCATCTTACCCCCACCCTCACCCCAACTCGTGGGCAAAGTGCACGTCGACGCATCGTGACGAGCTGCAGGGCGCCAAGCGTGGGTGGCTTGTTTTTTCTTTTTTGAGTTCTTTCTTAAGCTTACACATATATGTGTGTGTGTGTGTGTGTGCGTGCACGCAGACGATGAATGGCAGCGGCGGCAAAAAAAAAAAAACTCAGCCGAGACTGTCTATATATTTGCTATCGCATTAAGAAAAAAAAAAAAAGGCTGAACGTCGTTGAGGCCACACCATGCGCGCGCGTGGAGTCGATAACGAAGAGCGAACGACACGGACACGGATACCGCAGAAAACTATTCGGTAAAGCACCCTCCATAGGCAACGCGGCCCCACATATGTGACGCTTACTGAAAGCATGGCACTGCCAACGCGCAAAAGTAGTTTATTTTTTGTTAAGAGTTAGGGGGGGGGGGGGGATGCGCACCCGCTCATGTGCCTGCAGCGGCGAGAATGGCAGCCACGCCGGTTTTGTGTGGTGCAGGCCCGCCTGCTCGCCTGGCGCACACCTGTGCGCAATAACGAGTGCTCGTTGTCGCCTGATGCGCCGTGCGCGCCGCCTCCACTTCGTCGACGGCAGGGCAGCAGCAGAAAATGCACGCTCGTACCAAATCGCCAAAATGCGGAGCAAAATTCCTAGATTCTGCACGGCGAAAATTCATTATATCAAGGTTGTCTGCCGTTGTTACTTTGTTACATAGTGGTCGAAAATACATGTGCTTCTATGGAGCAACAGCGGTGAATAGAAAAACTTCGTTATATCGAGGAATTCGTTATATGGAGGTTCGTTATAAACAGGTTTAGAAGGCTGCATGTAGAAATTACGAAAAAGGCAGAATATGTATGAAGGCCTTCCAAATTCTAACCAAAGCTCATGAAGACTTTCCAATTGACTACACCCAAATTATTATCTGGGCATGAGGGCGTCACCGGGAACCAGTGTGCGGATGAGGCGGCTCGAGGGCCCCGCCGCGGTGGTCTAGTGGCTAAGGTACTCGGCTGCTGGCTCGCAGGTCGCGGGTTCGAATCCCGGCTGCGGCGGCTGCATTTACGATGGAGGCGGAAATGTTGTAGGCCCGTGTGCTCAGATTTGGGTGCACGTTAAAGAACCCCAGGTGGTCGAAATTTCCGGAGCCCTCCACTACGGCGTCTCTCATAATCATATGGTGGTTTTGGGACGTTAAACCCCACATATCAATCGAGGCGGCTCGAGGCTTCACAAATTATTGGGCTTCCTTGCACACTGCAATAGAGGATCCAACGCCCATAGACCCTAATTTTCTTACAATCCTTCAGTATTACAGGGAAAATATAAAACTGTATCCAGCACCGCATAAGAACCTCACAGCAATGGAATTGGTGGCATTATGCAGAATCCAAACAAACACATACACGAACTTACACAGGCTACATGTATTCTACCCCACAGCATACAGAAATATATGTCCCTGCTGTGGGGCCACACCAACTCTGTTTCACATCAGGTGAGAGTGTACACATCACAATGAAGAACACCACAACATGAACAACACAGAGGAACAATGGTAGGCACTGATGTCCAGCTCGGCCATTGCTGATCAGCACTGGCTGGTCCAATGGGTAGAGATAATGGCTAGGGCCAGCGGAGCCCTGGAATAGGGGCCCGACCATTTGGAATGCTCCACGTTATGCGCAAATAAAGTTTTCTCTCTTTCTCTGGGCACTCCGGATCAATCCTGCTAAGATTTGAAAAATTACATGTCGCGGAAAAACGGTCAATTTCTAATGAATGACACATGCCCTTCTCACGGGCGTGCGCCCGAAGATCTAGGGAGGGACGTACAGCAAGGAATGGTCCTGTTTTTACGTCGCTCCTTTACGTTGACATTGGTCGGCTGACGTGGCATACTGTACGCTTTTTATCGGAACTTCGTTAAATGCTAGCTGTATCTATGAAAACAGGGAAAAAATGTCCCGTCCCCTCGTTATATTCTGCATTTAAAACGGTACCTCATTAAGAGTGTTGCACGTGACATTATTCTACTTGGCATGTGCAATTTGTGTGTTCTGTTGTGTAGCATGAATAAGGAGTACTTTCGTTTGGGCTAGCTGTTTTATATCATTTTGAAAGGGAAGCGCAAAAAACAAAGGAAAAAGAAAAGCAGCACTCTTTGTCTCTATGTCTTGCTTTTCCCTGTGTCTTTGCCCTGCCCTTTCAGAATCAGTATAATGAATAAACACTGAGAAAAATAATAAAACATGCAAGCGGAATCTCGGCTTGTTATTATTTTTATTTTTGCTTTCAATAGCCTTGAAATGCTATTGACTAATCAGCTTTCGTTTAGCGTCCGCTTCGGTGGACCAGTTGCTATAGGGTGCTCCGCTGCTGTCCCGAATGCCGCGGGTTCGAGTGTGGATGCAGCGGTCACATCTAGATGGATGCGGAAAAGTAGATGCCAGTGTTCTGTGCAATGTCAGTGCACATTGAAGAACACCAGTCTGTCAAAATTTGCGAAGACCTTTACTATGGCATTCCTTATATTCATATCGTGGTTTTTACGTAAAACCACACATACTACTACTGCTACTACTACTACATACTACTACTACTACTACCACATTTCGCCTGCGTTCGTCTTCTCATCATTCCTGCATCGTGCCTTCGCCAACCCTGACAACGCTTAGCTTGTGTTTGGTGCGTCGTCTCTGACCGCAGTTTCAGCGGAGCGACATGGTGTATCTTGGTCACAATGCATGATCCTTGCTAGCCTCTCCTAGAGTACACGCACTGGCTGATCCATCCCACAGAAACTAGTAATACACAACAGAGAACGCCGAAACGACACAACATTCATGGCGTACGCCCGTGAGTAGGCTGGGGCACCTTATGCGCGCATCACCTTGCTGACGCAGGTTTTTCTTGGTGCGTATGCGTCATGTGATTCTCCAGCCACGATACCGAAGAAAACAGGGAAGGAATAAGGCTCACGATGGCTACATGGGACGAGAGGCAAGGGATTCAAGCTTGCTTCTTCGCATCATGCTTTGGTGGCTTGTAGCGAACCAATTGGAAAAATCACCATGGTAGAATGTTTTTCATTGGGCACGCAAAAACTTCTAATGTCCAACTACAACTTATTATGTCACCTAGAGAGAGACGCTTAAAAAGTAAATTACAAACAAAACAAAAGCCACGTGCACATCACATTGTTTACCTGAAGGTGCTGCAGCAGATGGGTTATAATGCCAAAGAAAACATGCCTTCATTGACACAACACACTTTGTTCTCTTTATAAGCCATTTAATTTGGTCATGAAACTAACAAAAACCGAATTATTAGAAAAATTCTATCTGATATGAAATTCCAAAATCTCAATTACCATTGCACGAATAGGACTGTTTAGGTACATTCATTTTCGAATGTGAGTTTAGCATGAAATCCTTGACATAAGAGCTTTAACTGCAGTTTGATTCGACGCGATGATAGTGATTCCCATCCTAGTCAATTTTTTTATATTGCTACAGCTGTCATTTTTGAGTAATGGCTTAGGACAAACATTGAAGTGCTGTTATGTAGTTTTTCATGTTTGTCACTTAAAGACATATGACAAGCGATCTCATACAGAATAAGCATATTCAAGATACGGTGAATGTATGCTAAATACACCGTTGATTGTAAACATCCCGGCACCTGTCTCAGGCTTTGCTGTATAAAGTATAACGATTTGGCGACCTTCGCCACCACCGAATCAACAAGAGCACAACTACGCCGCTGCACTTGACCAGAGTTGTGATCTCATAACAGCTTTCACTGCAAAACATAAAAAAGTTGATGCAGCAACTTGTCATGGTTATGAATGATATATTGTTAAAGTCTTCATTGTATGTGGGTTCGACTGTACATCTTTCTCAGCAGCCAGTTACTCAGAAGTGGCTAACTTTAGGTCTGCACAAGCAACAGGTCTGGTCGCACGCAGCCATAGTACTACTCTCCTGTGAATTCCGTGAACGTTTGCATTTCTCCTCAGTATCGGCCATGGCTATCTTAAAAAAAACAATCCAGCTGCAGTCACATATTTGTCACACGGTGTCCATTACAATAAAGTGTTGGTAAAGTTGCATTGTATTCAGTGTTACTAGGTAATCTTTTTTCATGGCTAACAGATAGCCCAGTAAATTGATGCAGGTCTAGTTGTCCCAAAACACAGTAGCAGGAGCAACTGTGTATTGACTACCCCTGCGATGCTGTTGTGTAGAAGGTATACTGGAGTACTGTTTGCTTTGTGTGCATATGGGTGAGTCCTTTCTATTTAATGTAATTGTGGATATTTTGTGTGGGTAGATACAGGGCAGGCTGGCACTGGCTTTGCATGTTTTGGAGTGTGATAAAGCTGGGAGATTGATTTCTTATTCACAATTGGATCGAAGGGAGTGAGTGCAGCAAAATTCACCGGAATTTTTCTCGCTTCGCTGCCTAAAGGGTCGGAAAACCACGCCCTGAGGACGACGTGAAAAAATCTGTCTGAGACCAATGTTGCCGCCACACTTTAGCAGGTTGCCTTTTTGTTTGCTACAACGGCTGTCACCATCATCATCATCAGCCTGACTACGTCCACTGCAAGACGAAGGCCTCTCCCATGTTCCGCCAGTTAACCCGGTCCTGTGCTTGCTGCTGCCAATTTAGACCCGCAAAATTCTTAATCTCATCTGCCCACCTAACCTTCTGTCTCCCCATAACCCGCTTGCCTTCTCTGAGAATCCAGTTAGTTACCTTTAATGACCAGCGGTTATCCTGTCTACGCGCTACATGTCTGGCCCATGTCCATTTCTTCTTCTTGATTTCAGCTATGATATCCTTAACCCCTGTTTGTTCCCTAATTCACTCTACTCTCTTCTTGTCTCTTAAGGTTACACCTACCATTTTTCTTTCCATTGCTCGCTGCATTGTCCTCAATTTAAGCTGAACCCTCTTTGCAAGTCTCCAGGTTTCTGCTCCGTAGCTAAGTACCAGCAAGATACAGCTGTTATATACCTTCCTCTTGAGGGATAGTGGCAATCTACCTGTCATAATTTGAGAGTGCTTGCCAAATGTGCTCCACCCCATTCTTATTCTTCTAGTTACTTCAATCTCGTGGTTCGGCTCCGCGGTTATTACCTGCCCTAAGTAGACATAGTCTTTTACAACTTGAAGTGCACTATTACCTATCTCGAAGCGCTGCTCTTTTCCGAGGTTGTTGTACATTACTTTCGTTTTCTGCAGATTAATTTTAAGACCCACCTTTCTGTACACCGGCTGTACTAGCTCTCAAATCATGTGATGTAAACCATGGAAACAACCAGCCGGAAATTCAACATAACGGCAAAGGCGTCGGCAGTGGCTCGCATTAGCGCTACCAGTGCAGCACATCAAAAGCTCAAGGCATTGACAAGGATGCGTTCGAGAGCCTACTTTAGATTACGATCGCTGAGAGCACCGGAAGTAGAAGAAGGTGCAGCAGTAGCCTACTAGCATGCCATAACATGTCTCGTTTTGGCACTGCCGGCTGAATCTGTCGCTGCCGTTGCGTCCATGCGTGTTGTTTCTGCTGGCCTGTCTCCCAAAACTATGTTTGTAAAGGTGTAAACTGTTTCTTTTCAGTGCTTTGCAGGCATAACTAGAACTTGGTATAAATTTTGATGCTCAGAAAAAGGGCAAATTGGAATGAATTTCAAACGGTGACGGCAGCGATGGCATTTGCGAGGGGCAGAATGAATGTGAATTTTTTTGACGGGCGCGGACATGGTTTTTCGGCTGCTCTGGCATTTTCGCTTCAATTCTCCTGTGTGAATTCTGAAGGACTGATTTTTTTTTTATTATGTGTGTGTGTCGACATCACATATTTCTGTCTGCTTAAACGACGAAGCGAGTGAATTTCCATTGGGTTTAGCCGCTTTCACTCCTTTTTATGTCAACTGTGAATGTGCCTTTAAGCGCCAGCAGCATGAGTGAGGAAACTGCGGCACTTTTTTGAGAGACTGTGAAGGCAGGAAAGTTCAAAAGAACATCTTGAACTTTTTTTCAGCAACAAGTAGCTGACCCCAATAAAATTCTTGTTCATCTTCGTGATCACCTTTAACTTGTTTTTGGTTCATACGAGTTCGAGACGATAGGAATATTTTGTGTGCTCCCTTCGAATTTGTATCATCGCGATTCTACTTTACTTCGACTGCAGTTAAGGCCGACCAGTCCACGTGCAGGACCCTTGTTACCATAACGGTTGCGATGCTGTTTGTCATTCATTAGCTTTGTACCTGGTGACAGCCCTGTGTAACAGTTGCATTAAGTGTGTTCTATACCAACGAGAGTTGAGTGAAAGACTTGCATGGTGTATGGATGCCAAAGCACATTGCTAAGAGCATCCACCCATTTGAATGACAAGACCATATCAATGTGTTACTGTCTTTAATAAGCAAAAGACATTTCTAGCATTTCAGCCTCTTAAAGACTGAAAAGAAAAGTGTACAGTTCACAATTCTGTGCATTAAATGAGCACTAATGCAGACTGCTGTGCCCACAAGAAGCCTGTGCTATTGCAATGACCATAAAAATGGGGTTGGGCATTGCAGTGCTGCTGACAGAATGACCATTTTGTAGTTTGGAAAAAGGCTCTAGGTTTTCAACGATGCAATAACTCGAGGCTAATTCTGCCATTTATGGAAGAATTATTATGCAATTCTGAAATACGTGCTCTTGACTTCTTTTCAACAGCGGCTGCAGTATCTCATTTCACCTAACAAAGCTCTTCTTTTGTATAAAGAGCATTGTGCAAGATACGGAATGATGTGTCAGTGTCAGCAGAAATGGTTCAAGCAATACCACCAACTCATTTGTGCATTTTGGACAAGAACACATTTATATTCGGCACGCATTCCTTCCAGAATAATCCAGGAGCGTATCGTTGGCAGTGATGCTGGATGAATAATCAAGCATCGCCAACTATTATGAAGCTTTTGCCTAGTCTTTCTTAGTTTCATGAATTGATTTTGGCCTCTCATTACCGCAGACACATGCATCTGTAGTTTGATGAAATGAGCAATTCTTGCATTCAAACGTGGGCTCACGAACAAAATACCACCAATCTAGGCACAAGCCAGATCATCAGTTATGCCGCAAGAAGTGTTCATGCACCTGTTGCTCTTATCACGATATTGACTATACATTGAATGCAAAATTAGTGCCAGTTTCTGTTTTTTATGATCTGCAAAGGGGAACAAAGGGGAAAAAAATAACATTCCTAGAAGCATTGTGTCTACACTTAAGGCTCTGGCCAGTATACTCAGACATCATTGTTGAACTTGTCCGTGTGCAAGTAATGGTAACAACCAGAAACTACGGCATACACGTTCCATGTACAGTGATAGTCTTGCCTAAGCCAAGCATCCACAAGGGATACCCGTGTATAGTTCACATATTAGTATAAATTATCGTATTATGTTACAAGCAATGTACACAAAATTCTCCTGCAGCTATACAAGAAACATACCCATCACATTGCATTCTTGTCAATTAATGTTGGCATTAATTGCTACTTGATCAAAGATTAAATCACTTATCACCAATTTCCAGCAGTATATGTTGTCACAAAAGACACATATTCTCTACCTCATAAAAAGAATATAATGCTTGGTGTGCAGTTATGCGTAGTGCTGGTCAAAATGGTTTATTATCAGCCCCCAGCCCATGGGCAGCATATAAAATATAGCTGGTTAACAATACATGCATACACACTTTGGCAATAAGAAATTTAATCTTTCCAGAAACTCGGCAAAACTGATTGTGTTCGGAAGCTGGTTAGACAATTGGATTGTCTGACGAGATTTGGATTGCCCAAAATGGGGCCGACAATCTCTGTACAAACTAAAATAATGCCAGTTGTATACAAAAAGAAATCTTTCCACGCTTTTTGCCAACCAGCACAGCTTGGAAAGTACCTGGCTTTTAAAAGAAGCAAGCAGTACTAATCAAGAGGCAATATACCACACTGAGTATAAATTCTATGCTTTTGCAGACATGCTTTTCAGCCTAATTACAGCTTTTTCGTTATCATGCATGACACTCACAAATGCTCCGCTCATAGCCTGCCTTCTACATATATCCATGAAACATGCATGCCCTATTTAAGTTAGGCAGCCAAGAAAAAAAGGAACAATTGTAAGTATGTGACATGAAACATGATATGCTGTAACAAGCATTGAAAAATGAGCTGGGCTATAGAGTGACTTTGTGATGACAACTCAGTGGCGGAAAACTTTGCACACTCGGGCATAGATGGCAACAGGTTCGCTCTGTGGAGCAACACTAACACCGAGTGCACTACGTGGTGCAAGTGATGGTTTGCATACAGATGAGTTTCTCACAGTAAAGACTGTTCCACCATGATTTGCTCAAAGCCCATGGGTGGAGTGTGGAAGAAGGAAGAGAACACTGCGTCCAAGATGGCACCATCGTCAACTGTGAAAAAATCCAAAAAGAAAATGTAATAGCAGCATGCCTTGGGTGGAGTTTTTAATTGATATTGTTGCATTTTCAATACTTGTAAATAAACTTAACATGCCCATAAACAAGCTCTGAAAATGCAACTAACGACTGCATTATTTTTTCCCAGCGTTTAGTCTTTGCGGCACAGTTTACGATGCCAGCAGTCTGTTCACATGACGTCAAGATGAAATAAGCTCTTGATTGGTCGGTACACGTGAGATCTGTTGTGAACTGCCACCTACCCTGCTCGGATGCTCGTTCTGGCATGTCTCGCATGGCCGTCGTGTGCAATAAACTGAATTCATTTCAATGACTGCGTTTGCAACTATGCAAGCAGAGATGTGCAACTGCGCAGTAGAAAAGCGCAAAACCCCTACTGGCTCAACTTGACATTCAATGTGTTAATGAAGAAATAAGTGGTGAGGGGGAGATGGTGCTTTAGGAAGGGCAGTGAAAGCAAGACAGAAACTACTTTCTTGCCTTTATGCTCGGGCCCTTTAATAATGCACACACTACAAGTTTCTACAGATCTAATAATAGGGCATACCCTCAAACTTGCAGGAAAATGAAAAACATATTCCAGTTGAAATTGTTTCAGAATGACTGCCATAATTATTGTGATTGGCACTGAAGTGATGTAGCCACACAATATTGAAAAGTCTCGCGCACAAGACGTATTCTGCAGCCAGGCCACTCTTGCACTTGCCCCTGGACGTCCCACACCATCTAGCAAGAAGTGAAGTCACATGAAAGCCAAGACGCCCTTCGCAATCCAGTGCCTACATATACGGGGTGGCTAGTGAACATTTGTGCAGCGTGAGCAGTCGGTTTTTGCTAGCACACGCTGCCTGCGTCAACCTTGCGAGGTGGGAGGGGGGTGATAGTTGGCACAAGCATGCGCAGTGGGGGTCTAGACAACACTGCCAATGCCAAATTTGCGAGTAGGTGCGGCTACAGAATGCTCCGGATTTAAAACATACCCTGTACATTAACGTAGCTCGTTACATCTAGGAAACTTATGTGAGTTGGGTGCCAACCAGCACTGATGATATTTGAAAGCCCCCTTTTTTGTTGTTGTTGTTGAAGAGCACCTCGTGCTCTCGGGCATTTATCCCGAGACCCAAGTGGGTTGGCAGGAAAATTAAATGCTTACATTGCATACTCAGAATTTTAGGTAAGCATCCTCGATCGCCGAGTAGCGTGCGCAAGTACAGAACCCATTTAATACATCTGTTTGAGTGTACCTTAATACAGTGTTGCTACATTGTCTGCAGTGCTAAGATTAGCTACTAACAGCTGCTGAAATATGCTAGTCTTGAGATTATGAGGTCACAAGGTGTTACTGGTCACGTCGTGGGGGTGTGAACAGCCCTTGTGAAGTCCTTTGCACCTCGTGCCGCACACGTGTTTCGCGCATACTCCGCATTAGGGTTCACCACCATCGAAGGGTAGGTGGCGCTGTGCTCGCAAGTGCTTATCTCCATCATCATCATAATCATGGTTAGTGCCATAGAGCCAGCACTCCTGGTGGCAAGGATGGGTGGTGGCACATGGCACATAAGCAGTTCTCTTTGTTGTATGGCGGCTGGCACGAACGGTTGCCTTCGCGTGGCGAGTCAAGTTTAGCGATGCCGCCTTTGCACAACCTTGTGTTGGCTGTTATGCTGATTGAGTGCATTGGAATATTGTCCAAGTTGTGTTTCAGCGTGTTCATCACTAGTAATGCATTTGATATGGATAACAACATCGTCAATGTAAAAGTAGTTAAATGCTTTGTTTTGACCGCATCTGCTGTGTCCGATCTCTCTGAGAACGGCGCTCACATTTTGTGACCCCACAACATAGAAATCTTACCTGGCTATTAGACCATTCTGAGGGTCAGTTTAATTCCTGATGCAACCAGTAGGTGTAGTGTTGATTGAAAAGCATCAAACCAAGTTAATTTGAAACCATGGCTTTTTTTTTTTATTCTATCGGTGCCCGATAGTGCTTTTATGGCTATTTTTTATGCAGCACTGTAACCAGTGTGTCAAGTTAAATGCAATGTCTGCCAGCCACTATCAAACATATTCAATGGCTTGATCAATTAGGTTCAGCTGAGAACTCCTATTTAAGTGAGTGCAGTGCAACTTACCGTAAAGAACAGGAAAAACCTCTCCTTTGACACCTGTCACAGGAACATGTAAATCTGTTCCATTAAGGTAAAAGTTCAGCTCAAGGTGGTCATACGTGATGCCCTAAAACAGCAAGATGACAGTGACAATTATCAGGATGCCTTAGCAGAGTTCAAAAATACAACTTAGTGACATATACAGCTAGTTTGTATTTGTCACTGCTGCCAAGCAGAAAAACAAAACTATTCCAGCGGAGAAACAAAAGATGTGCATTCAAACAACCAACTAGTGGGCCAATCTGTCTCTGCCAACGCAGCAGAATGTGCAAGTGGCAGAGACACTACAAACACAACAGAAAATAAAGATAAAGCCTTGAAGTGATAAAAAACCACTGACCAGGAAATGTTGCTGGAGTCGACATTCTAACAAGATTTGTATTTGTCAGAATGACAAATATACCTTGCTTGCATTGTTGCAAATAGATGACTACCATAAAATGTGGCAAGCACCCCAACCCTCCCATTCCGCTGTTTTCACTGTTTCATTATTTGTAGACAAATACATGCATACACAATAAAACATCTCATTAGAACCACGAGAGTGCATTTTCTATTCTTAGTAGCTATTCCTCTATTATGTTGAATTTCGCTCCATGGCCGAGCAAAGGGACAGATTATCTTTCACCATGAAGGAGGGGGGGGGGGGGGTATGTTAGTCTAATCTGAGTACTAAGTATCAATTAGTGGATATAGGGCGATCACAGCTGCTGCCCTGATAAAAACAAGCCCTCTTGTTGCTCCAGTGACATTCCGAGTACCATTTTTCATTGCTGCAAGCACAGAGAACGCAGAATGTCTTTAGATGCTTTAGGCACCTCACGTACAGCTAGTGCGAGGAAGAACTGGTCGGAGAGTCCGCAAGGGTTTACTAGCGAGCAAAATTAGACATAACAAATATGTACATTCACATTAATAAATTTTGTGCTGGAACTGACAAACACCAAAATGGGAATACCCCACAAGCAGGCTTCTCTTTCCTGATATTAATTTGTTCTTACACAAAATTTTTTATCATAAATGACACCAACTCACTTATTTTACTATACCGCTTAAGTACGAATATAACACTATTTATTTCTCCACATAGAAAGAAGAGCAGAGAATGGGCCTTACTATGACATCGCCTTCTTGCACTGTCTGCTGGAGCTTGTGGAGCACTTCTTTGTTGCACACTACAGTGCCTTCGCTAGTGAGAACGCAGCTCTCCAGATCTTGTCCGAGTGGCACCCTGTTCAGGTCCGTTTTTTGTGTTGCCACTCCCACACCCCACAGGCCTAATGTCACAGAGATTTTTTTTAAGAGAAAAAACAAAACAAAAACAATGTAAGGCCACACAAAGCTACCTTACAAAATAATAAAATATATTTGACAGCTACACAACATGTCATATGTGACAAAATATCGAACAAAGAAGCCAAATAAAAAAAAACAAAAAACGCCACTACTTTATCCAGCAAGAGGCATCTTCAGCATGATAGCAAATCGAAATACTAAACCCATAAGTATGGTACACAGCACCCTTCATTAATGATAACTTCTGATTGGGCACTGTTTGTAGCTGTTTGACTGCCAGAATGCTACCGCTACAGTTAATTCAACGAGCGACTTCGTGGCTCAGAATTTCTATGTTTATGGCCACATGCCGATATGCTTGTCAGTAATTTTTTTCACTCCTTCATTTCTGTCTCTAATATCGATTTTGCAATGCAGTACAGTCCTATAAACATTGCTTTGTGATCTTAACATTTCAGCACGCTTGTCTACATCATAAAAGTGCGTGCTACAGGAATGGTGCAAGTAATTGATGTGAAATTAACTACGTGTAGGACATCAAATAGTTCTGTGGTTTTTTCGAGGCGCATAAAAACTACACACAAGAGCATCGTTTCTCACCTGCTTGCTGTACTTTGACTTCAAAATAGGACTTGTTTTGAACTAGAGGGGCATTAGCCAACGCTGCACCACTGCCACAAATCCTTTGTCCATTCTTTACGATCACGACATCCTGGCCTGCAAAACGTAGCAACTCCCAAGTCAGCCTCCCCTGGCATCTTGGACAAAGTCGGCTTCACAAATGCATTCACACGTTGTATGGCTAGACGTGTAGTTTACAGTTTTTTTTTCTTTTTCGTAATATCAGGACACGTCATTATTACATATACACCACAAACGCATAACACAGGCATACTAGGCTGTGCTTGTCAATAGACCTCACAACAGCCTGTGTTGAAACAGAGATGTTTATCAACTGATGCCAATTCATTTTGATTATACATCAGTTGACATGCATTTCTATGTTAATTATCACAGTGAAATCGCAAAAGAAAAATCGCCGAGCAGTCTGGAAGAATGCAGTTTTGTATGACAGCTATCTTCCTTCTATATTATAGTTGCAATGAGCACAACTAAATGTGGTTTAGCATCCAAGCCGATTCTAAATAGGGAATGCTGTATAATGTTTGAACGTTACTCACTCGAAGCAGACGGAATTGGCAATTTCGACTAGACTTTTGCACCTGCTTGGAGCTGAAGACTACAAACGACTTAATTCTGTGCCAATCCCCCCCGTAGTGGATGTGAGCGACACTATCTCCACGCTTTGATTGCACACACGATTATGTTATAGTATGTGCATTGTTAGCTGCTTGCTCGACCTTTTTTTAGCTGTGGCTAACAACCACGAGTAGTCTTGCTCATTTATTGAACTGTTCAATACCTACATACATATTTACAACGGCACCAGCCTGTAGTACTTGCGTTAGAGGAGTCTACACCTGAAATCTGGGTGCTGCTCAGTGCAGCGCCTGAAATTCAGTGTAACTAATCACCGGCGAAAAAGAGCCTCAAACGACGACTGTCTTGTCTTCATGTGCAAAAGATACAAACCGGCACATGACCAGAAAAGGGTGGCAAAGATGCGGCTGATGGTCAGTTTAGGTGGGAGTATACTGTACACATAAATATTACACATCGCAATTAGCACAATACGACGGATAGCAATTGAAAACCGCACATAACGATTGCCCGCCAAGATAATCTTCGAAAAACCAACAAAATGGGGCGAAAGTAACCACACACAGAGAGCGATTGGTGTTTTCTACACAGACCACCAGCTCCACAGAATGTCAAGTGAGTGATTTCCAAGCTCGTATACCCATATGAAGCATGTCAAGAACCACCGTGGGTAGGCGGTTTCCCTGGGAGCTGCTGGCGGTGAAACCACCGGCGTTAAAACACCGGCGGATACAGCCGAAACAAGTTGCCATATGAGATGACACTTCGTGGTTCGTCCCCGTTTTACAACAGCCCACACAAGAAGTCGGCAGCAGCAGTAGATCGCAAGCGGTAGGAAAAGGAGATAAACAAGAACGCGCGTCAATGTAAACTAAAAAAGGACGCAGTTTGGTATGCTGTGAAGTGCATTTCGCGTTTATGAATGCTTTTATATGTTGCAATTTTATTAACCTCTTGATTTATTTATTAGTTTTAATTTTATAGATTTTAAGCGTTTTTACTGTTAGTTGCAAGAACAAATGCGCAACTGATGCTTCACTGCAGCGTGCGGCTTTTAAAAATGGCAGATGAGGATGACATTGACAAGGATGGAGATAACGGGCAAAAACCGGATAAAATGTTTGTTCTCAAAAAGTGGAATGCCGTGGCAATGTGGAGCTGGGACGTAGAATGTGACACTTGTGCCATATGCCGCGTTCAAGTAATGGGTACGTTTCACGGCGCTGTGTTTCGGCTGGTGCATAGGGTTCTACCTTGCCTTGTTTTTGTTGCACCGTCACTCGGGACGTTGTATATGACTATCATCGTTTGTCTCGTGCTCTTAGCGCACAGCCGATAGTCTATTGAAGAAAAAAAAAGCACAACGTAACTAATGTATCTGATTTGCGCAACTAGCCATCTGCGATTTTCCTTGTAGCTCATAAGTTTACTTTCCCCTTTCTAGATGCCTGCTTGCGATGTCAGCACGAAAACAAGCAAGACGATTGCGTGGGTAAGTAACACGCTGTGCATGTTATCTGACCTGACGTTATAAACGTAGCCACGAGCTTCAAAAAGGATACCTCTGGCACAAACCTTCGTCATATGTAACTAAACAGCGCTATAACCTTCATGTCGTTCCCCCCACTGTAAAACAGCGCTCCTTTGCGTTGCTCGAGTTATTTGCATCACTGTTGCTGCAGTATGCGAGTGGCGAAAGCCAAGCTATTGCTGTGTTACCAGTGAATAAAAATCCGGATTTCGTCCTAATGAACTCTAAGAAAGAGCTAAGATTATTCTGTGTAAACGTTGTTTTGCTGGTGTCGATTTTTCTTTCTCTTATTTTTTTTGATAATGTCTTAGCACTCCCTCATTGAAGCCCATACGCTCAGGACTTCTCCCCACAATCTTAAAGCAGTGCTCTATTCCACCTAGTTGATTCATTATGGCGGCTTATCAACTCGTCCGAAAGCACGGTATAATTGCACCGCCCTGCAGAGCGAACGACTGCACTATTGAACGCACAATAACCAGTGGCTGTTTGCAGTTTGTGAGGCCATTACAGTGTGCTTGACGAACTTGCTAACCTGGACATTTTGATCTTAAAGTTCCTGTCTCCTGAGACCCAAGTTGGTCAGTCTATTTCTGTTGCTTGACACTCTCAGGTGTATGTCCACTTGCATCATTATTCCCCAGTGCGTTGTTTCACGGCACTCACAGGCACCCTTCTCTGGCGATCAATAATTGTGTAATATCGACTTTGTATAGGTAGGTTTGTCATTTGTTGTGGTTTGTCTGCCTCCACTGGCTTTCACAATGGTAGTAGTGTACTGGAGGCTGCATTGTGCCTGAGAACTCATTCAAGTTTGAGGAGAAACTTGTTAAGGGCCTTTCTATCTAACTATGATGCAGTTTTGAGGGTATGTATTTACAGTTTTATTTCCTCATTCTCAGTTTACCATTGTATCATCCTCAATGCACATATGCTAATGTGTGCGGTGCTTGGCACCTATGAATGTTGTGGATCATGTTCCTGTGTGTTCAATTAATGCTGTTCACATTCTGATTAGCACATTTTTAAAAATATACAATCAAGATAGTGTTTTCTTTTCTTTTTTTTTCAGTGGTATGGGGTGAGTGTAACCACTCTTTCCACAATTGCTGTATGTCTCTGTGGGTCAAGAAAAACAACCGCTGTCCACTGTGCCAGCAGGACTGGGTTGTGCAGCGCATTGGAAAATGATCGCACATCTTTGCTTAGTCTTCAAGTGTGTGTACATTGTGTACGTGTGTGTGTGTACTCAAGACATTCAACCCACGAGGTGTTCTGTGGTGACCAGCAAATCAAATACCACAAGGACACTGCGGAGTGTGTCGCTTTGAGAAACCTTTGAGTATGTGCTGATAAATGCGTTTATGTGTCTTTTTCAATATCCTGAGTAAATAGAGTTTCATTGCCTGTTAAAGTGGATGTGTGGTTTCTTCATCATTTTCTTTCTTTTACACTTTGGGATATGCTTTTTTAACAAGCTCACATTAAACACCTGAGAAGTTATACAATAAGCAGAGCACAAAATTAGCTCTCACCGAATGCCAAATGTCTTTGTGTTCAGAGATACTGACAATTGCCGCACTTCTGCCACAATTGACATGGGTCATTGATGCGATAGAGAAGTGCTTTTTTGCAGAGCCTCCCACAAACCGAAATAAGCAGGTTTAGATTTCTTGGGAACGAGTCACCTTCTAGCTTCAGTACTCTGCGAACCAAACTGCGGGCGCTATAGCAGCACAATCGTGGTCCATCTGTGCTATTTTGTGACAATTCTATTTCCCTATGCCTTGCTGTGCCCGGCAATTGCAATTGCACCTCTCTTCACTCTGCTGGCTAATTTGACTAAAGTGATCTTCTTTTGGCTCCGAGTGCACCTACAGTATTTTCACGATTGTCATAGGTGCCCTGCACCATCCCTGCTTCCACTGATGAGCTTCCTTTCCATGTATATTTGGTCAAAACCAAAATGTCAGTGCAGCCGAGTGTGTGCTTGTGACCTCAATTGTTTTCTACAGCAGAGCTGCTGAAGTTGGCTGCGTACCATAGATAGAAAATTGCCACCCTCATGAACCGGCGCACACCCTGTTTATCCTCTTCTTTATCGCCTTTTTCTTTGTTAACAGAAGACGTGCACTTATTAGTCTGGCCAGGGATGCAGTAACTTGACGGGTGAGGGAACGAGTACTAAGGAAAAGAAGTAAAATTTTTAGGCAAAAAATTTGTCTTTGCCGAGTTGAGGTTCAAACCCTTGTACTTATGATCCGTGTTTGAGCACACTAACTACTCAGCTATCCAGGTTTGCTGGAAGAGCAGAGTTTTGTTGTTTAGTATAGTACAGCAAGGTGGCAAAAAAGGGAAGCGAGGGTAAGGATAAGGGGAATGAGGATGTGAGAACTAGTACAGAGAGATATAGAACGGAAAAAGAAGGAGGGAGACCGACTGCACAGAGCGAGACATTGAAAAAAAAAAGAGAAAGCAAAAGATGAACATAGAAAAAGCTGGAAGGTGAGAAGCTGCAGAGAGATAAAGAAATGGTAAGAAGAGAAAAAGTGAGGAAGAGTTATAAAGTGAAAGATGAACCGAGAAAAAGCTAGAAGGCGAGAGACAGACTACAGAAAGATAGTAAAATAAATAACAAAAGGAGGAAACATAAAAAGATAGAAAGTGGGAAACCAACTACACACAGAGATAAAGACACATAGAAAGAAAAAAAATTCGGCATATCCCACATACCTTGGGAATCTGATGTTCTGCGAATGATGCAGATCTAAGGTGAATGTGAATAATTTTGTTGAGCGATATGTTGTGAAGTGGCGCTCAATATATATACAAATCCACGCAGACACGTACATTAAACTGCCGAATATGTTTCATATTAGCAGTTTTGTAGCAATGCCAACAGCAACGTGGATATTAGCAACACCAGAAGCGGTAAGCTGGTATGAAGTGCTGGTGTTTGCGCTGGGGCTCATGAGGGTGGTAGCCCTCAACGCTGCTACACAAATCAGCCTCAGTGAATGGCGCTCAACTATAATTGCTGTTAACCCCACATTACGGCTGCATCATAGAAGTACATGTGTAATGTTTATAAAATTCGATAGCCAGTATTGCAACCAGAATTGACGTTTCACAAACATTAGGGTCTATTTGCAAAGTATCTCCGAGACCTGGCGTGGCTCTGTGGTAGAATATTTGATCGCCACGCAGAATGCTGGGGTTCGATTCCAGCTGGAACGCCAACATTTATTCTTTGCTTTAATATGGTCAATGCTGCCTATGTCAGCTTTTTCTTAATGCTTTCTCCCACTAACTAGAACAAGCTTCATGTAATGGTACTTGTGAAGCTCTTTTAATTGTGTACACTGCTAATAGTATTATGGGTAAACTGGTGTGCACAAATACAGACGACACAGAAAAGAAGAGACAGAGACAAGCACTTGTCCCCCTCTCTTTTTTTCTGTGTCGTCTGTACTTGCGGACACCAGTTTACCCATAATTATGAACCAACTCACCCAGCTACAAGTTTTGCTAATGGTATTCTCCGGAAAAGTTGTTACACGGTCATCCAGAACGTGCAGTTCTCTTGAGACTTGCACTGCCTCTTGCACAAGTGTGCATCCACTCACACTTGTGTAATAGAAGCAGGAAGTAATTTGGGAAGAAGGCTCTTACTCGAGTCTTGGCATATTCAAAGCAAGCCGGCAAACATGAATCAGTTGCTGAGATCAATACCTCAAAGCGGATTTGTGGTAAAAGAATAAGATGCAGCGATGCTTCCGTGACCAAGGCAGTCACTCCCCTGGAAGAGACGAAATTGGTCCCCAAACATCAAGCTCTTTTAGATGCGGAAGCATCTTATACTCGCGCCTTGTAGTGCGCCGTCCGCACCGCTTCTCAAACATTCGACAGCTGACGCGCGCGCATGCGCCGTCGCCCACCATCTGTGCCGCGCGCGCTTCTCCTTCGAGAACATTCGACAGCTGACAGCGCATGCGCCGTCGCGCCGTCGCCATCTGTGCCGCGCGCGCGCTTCTCCTTCGAGAACATTCGACAGCTGACAGCGCATGCGCCGTCGCGCTGTATATATACTCAAGGTCGGCGCTCGCTCGCTCAGTTGCCGCTCGTCCGTTGGTTTGTACGGCGCGTCGACGTCCGAAGTCGCCGTGAAATGAATGCCAACGAATCCACAAACAGAATGATCGACGCCCCTTCGACCAGCGCCGGCCAAACTGTTGGCGGAACCGCTTCCGCATCCTCCTCAGTGTTCCCCCGAGGGAAGCTGCGGGCAATTTTTTTAAACTGTGTCTGAAACGATCTCAGCTTGTTAGTATGCATATTATACTTTATGCAGGTCTCTTAGTGTTCCACCTGTTGAATGCATTGCAGTAAAGCAGTAGGTTGTTGAAGCACTGTAGCAGTGAAAACAACGGCTGATACATGTGTCGACATTAGTTGTTTAAGAAGCTGATGAAGAAAGTGACATAAAGGACGCATATAAAAGCACATTTTGAATCTGTATTTATATTTACATTGCTGAACAACTAGCTGTCATAGCATTGATAGCTGTACTTCAAATCATCTGTAGCTCAAAAATTGGATTGTGAAGGTTTCTTTCCTGTTTTTAAACGTCGCATGCCAAAATGCAGCACGCTATCTGATGAGGCGCTTTGAGGTATAGGACCGCAATCCATCTTTCATCGCTGCTCGTGCGTGCTTCATCAGAAGCGAATTCGCGTCGCCTTTCTGGCCAACACACAGATCTCTGGAAGAGACAAAAGCAAGCAAAACATTGTATATGCATAGCTTGTGACTCAGAAGCAAAAAAAAAAGTTGATTGCTTTATTTTAGTGCAGCTGATAAACATTGTACCTACTGCAATGACACAGCACTGTGGCATACCTTAGCTAGAAAATTCCAGTAGAATTTTTAAAATGTTCAAAATGCAATGTAATTATGTTTTGTTATCCAACATCTGTGGCTGTTTACCAAACAAAAACAGAACATAACAGATAATCAATGGCTCGTATTCTCAACAGGGCTAACAGGAAATTTCAGAGCACTAATAAATTGCTTCAGCTCCCCTTAAAGTTCACCTTTAGCACCCCTTAAAAAGGGCCAGGCAACATTTCTTGGTTTCTCAGCCATACCACCCCACTAGACTGTGCACTCACGGAGGACTCCAAAGTATAACTTGCAATTCTTCAAGCACAGTAGAGAAAGCTAGAACCAACTAGAGTTGTGCATTTCTTTTGCACTTGAGGTGGCATGTCATCAGTTTAAACATGCCCCACCGCGGTGGTCTAGTGGCTAACGCACTCGGCTGCTGATCCGCAGGTCGCGGGATCGAATCCCGGCTGTGGCGGCTGCATTTCCGATAGAGGCGAAAATGTTGTAGGCCCACGTGCTTAGATTTGGGTGCACCTCAAAGAACCCCAAGTGTTCTAAATCTCCGGAGCCCTCCACTACGGCGTCTCTCATAATCTTATGATGGTTTTGGGACGTTAAACCCCACATATCAATCATCATAATCATCACTCGAGAAATCCGAAGAGCTCGGCTGGTGGGTTGATATTTAGATGTTTTAAGTTACGCTGCCTTTTCTTGCATCGAAGTGGTTTAAATGTGCGATAGAGAAAAGGTACCGAGCGTTGCAGAATCACGTGCGTATTAAAACTAAGCCTTGATCTTGTCAGACAGTAGTAACAACTACATTGTTACAGAGTGAAAATGATTGCATGGAACTCTTAAAAGGCAAATGGCTTTTATTACATCTATACAGATCTGTCGTTTTGAATTACACTGGCAGAATTCTCACATGAGTGGTGCAGTTCCATTACCAAGAAGCTTCGCCAATAGCTCACCACACTTCCAGTGAGGTGTGCTATTCTGGTTATGGACTATCAAAACACTACTTGCGCATCACCTGCCTTATGCAGCCATTGGTTTTATTTTTCAAAATATGTCTATGAGAAGACAAAGCTGCACAATGTCCTCTCATACATCAGAAGTGCTAATGTCATTTAGCTGTGAAATTGTTCATTTTGGAGGAAACATTGAGTGCAACTTACTCTATGTATGGCTTGATCTCATCAAGTGTCCATCGCTCTTTTGTCCTGAAGAGAGTGTCAAAGCTGTACCGGGAGAAAAAAAAGCACACAGTGAGGATAACAATAAATGTAAAACAGATATTGCTAGCAGAATTCCATTTAAAATGATGTTTTATTCAAGGAGCAAGACAAACACATAAAAATTTGCCCATGTGGAAGAGTACAATTCACTCATCAAAGTATCTGTATAAATTCCAGTTGGCTCTTGTCCTCTTCTGAAAGAAGTGTGTGCACTAGTTTACATATCTATTAAGTGCCTTAAAGGGCCCTGAAACACTTTTTCAAGTAACCATGGAATGAATTTACAGGAAGAGCTTATTACCTTACGAATTCAATGCCGCAAAAATTTTAAGAATCCCTCCAGTTTGAGTGGAGTTGCAAACATTTGTCGCACACTGCCAATGCATTCTCTCGTCCCGACAAAAGCGCTGGAAGCTTAGCAGGGAGGGGTGAAAGGGACAAAGAAATAAGTCATGCACGGCTCATGACCGTGAGTACTTTTTCCTTCTTTTTTTTTCTTTGAATGCACAGCTTTTTCAGTGTGATCGCGCGCGCACACGTGGACAAAATGCGGCCTCCCCGCAGCGATCTCTCTAACGACTGAGCGCATCATGTTCAAATCAGCCAATGGCTGATAGATGGGCTTGCCACAAGTGATTTTCGAGCATGTTCCATCATTTGTCGAAAGAAGAGGAAGCAATCTTTAGCCGACCTAGATAATTTATTGTGAATTCCAGGCTGCTTGCTGCGCTATATTATGTGGCTCAGGTGTTGTCGGGAGCCTCTACTACCGATCGGCAGCGTTTTCTGACCATGCTCAAAAAGTGTTGCAGGGCCCCTTTAACGACTACTGATCTTCTAAAAGTAGTGGCACAGCTGCACACCACATGGGACAGAGTCGAGTGTGTAAGTGCCATAATTTCATTAAAACACTGTGCCTGTTTTCACCAGCACACATTGCACTGTACGACGTGAATAAATATAAATGAACAAAGTGAATGAGCGTTATGTAGCTGTGGCCATCGACACGCTCAAGAATCTACCCAGGAGCTTATCAAGTAACATGCACAGCGAAGAGCACCAGCTGAATGTAGCTGCACCATTTAACTTTTTTAATCTGGTTTAAAAAAATAAACAAAAGACTTGAGCCTGAACATTACTGTGCAAGCTAGTGCTAACAGAAGACCATAGCCTTCATCTCATTCATTTAAGTATAGTGCACCAAGTCCAAGTGATATCCTATCCTACAGACACTATGGCATGTGGATTCAGCATCATTGTGTAAGGTAAGAGCATGGTATTTCTTCCTTTTCACCTGCACTTCCCAATTTGAGGCTAGGATGCTGTAGAATCATTGAACAAGCTTCATATTTGTAAGTAAAGGACAAATAAGCAGCTATTTTATTTGGGAATCATTTGTGCTTGTGATATTTCTCTGCTGCAAACCCTATAATGTTATGCCCTGACAAAGTTATATGACACAACCATTTATTGCACTGGCACTTTTCTAAGGATGATACTAGGATGTCGTTTTGTGCGACACGAACAAGCCGTCACATGCACAGTCTAGTAAGACACAAACGTCATGTTTAGCACATATTTATTCACTCAAGGTCATGCTGTCTATAGGTTCACACAGCTGCCTTCGTGGGTAGCAGGCCAAGTGACATCTGAAAACATTCACACACACTCGGAAGTTTCGGTGTTCAAGGGCTTTTCACCAAGTTTGTACATTGTAAAGAAGTGCACTGCGTGGATTGCTTTATGGTAATTGGTATGCAGGTTGAAATGGCTGCATGGTACAAACATCATCTAAATCACAAACTTCACTCACAAATCGCAAACTTCAATCAAAGCTTCACGTCCTTTCTTTCAAGGGAGCTGTGCTTCAAGAAAAAGTGAACAGTTGCATAACCACACACCTTATGCAAAAAAAATCATTTGAAATGTCACATAGGAAAAAAAAATTCAAACCAGGCAAAGTTCAGAAAGCGATAGAGGTTAGAAGAGATAAATATTCTTGAGCATGAGGTGCCACTGTAGCCAATATTTCAACATGCGGTTGGTGCCTTGGAGAAGACAACACCACTAGTCAACAAAAGAGCTCCAGAGACACTCCATTTTCAAGAATATTAAATCCTGAAAGACGGCAACAGAAAAAGGACTTCTACATCATGATGTCAAATAAGTGAACATGTGACTAGAGTAACAATATAACAACTTTCGTCGAGTTGGTTGACTGTACTGAATTCTCATTTTGTCATGACTCATTACCATCAAAACTTCTGAAGCAACATAAACATTTACACAAAGAAAAATACAAACATAAAACCACAGACTGAAGGCTGCTAATACAGCAAAGCTATACTTACTAGAAAGCACCAAGAAAATCACTGCAGGAGCTTTGAAGTCCCACTTCTTAAACATTCACATTGTTTGGCCAATGAAGGAGCACAGTGCCAAGTGTGCATACTCGAGTTAACAATTTTTCAAGTAAAGCCAAATGAAAGACTAATTTTGTAATGACAATTTCCATTCACATGGCATGAAATCGTGCATATGCGATGTCAATCTTCCTCTTGCCATACGATCTGAGATGGCCCAACCCATACAGACGAAAGGGACCCAATGACAATGCAATGCTCTTGTTTGCAGTTCAGGTTTCAAACTTGAAATGTGTTATATGCTCATAGTTTCTCATGATCTTGTGTTTCTTCAGCATATAATCGTTGCCAGCTCTATCACAACCAAAATCAACCAAAATGCTGCTGACCACTAGATGTAAAAATAGAATAGAATAGAAAAGAAAATAGAACTTAAACACAAACTATGGCTTGTTTACAGGCTGCACTCTAGATAGAGCGTAGCTAAATTACACGCCCATGTTACACACCAATGCTTGTTAAAGATCTGCCCTTTTCTCTCCATACCCTTCAGCTACATATTCAATTTTTATGATGCTTCAAGTACCTCTTAAGAGAGTAACTAAAAAGAAGTAGATATTAATACTAGTACAAATCTTTGGTATACTGTTTATATGAAAGTACAACACAGCTGTTTAGCAAGCTAGGTAACATTTGGCACCACCCTCAGAGTTTAATGAAACACTGATCATGTGTCTTGTTTGCTAGCAAAACCAGACGTCAGTGCGGCAAGCATCACAAAATGAAAACGCATTTAGGACTAGGTGCACAGCACTACTGCAAAGGCCACCATGAAGTTGTTTACTTCGGGAGCAAAGCAGGCTTAAGTTCAGTTCACTTGTTTTGCATGTGCGTGTACACGTTCCACAATATAAACACAAGAAACACAAAGCAAACAAGATAAAATTTGATAGTCTATCATTCAAACTTTTACAGAACTAATTATTGTGCCTTAGAGAGGCCCTGCAACACTATAACAGGTAATGATCGAATGACTGTATTTAAGAAGTTTAGAGCCTAAATATTCATGATGTACAAGTGGAGTTACAGAGATTTGGCGAATGCAGTAATTGCTTTCTCTTACCAATGAGTGCACTAGAATATTAAGTAGGGAGGGATGGCACAGGGGAAGGAAGTTATGTCGTGTGCACATCATAATCACGAGCATTTTTTCTTTTTTTTTCTTCAAATGGATAGCTTACTTTCAGTGTGATCTTGAATGCACATGTAGGCACACGGTGGACCCAACAAATATGCAGCTCACGACGCTCAAATCATCCAATGGCAGCGAATTCGGCATCAAGGCGTGGTCATTTGTGTATATGACATAACTTGTAGCAAGAAAAAGAAAATGATTTATAGCAAACTTAGAAAATTCATTGTAAATTCCAGGCAGCAGACTGCGCTAATGTTTGGCCCACGTGTTCTCAGGAGCTTCGACTACCAAACGGCAGTGCTTTCTGAAAGTGTAGCAGGGTCCCTTTAAGGCCACCAGTGACTTAGCAGTACCACCTCGAGCAATGCGATGTGCAACTTAACTTTTGCTGCATTTTTGTTTGTTTACACCTCGATATGTACTTGTACAGAAAGTGAAAGCGAGTAATGTTGTCAGGGAATGTGTATGTAAATAAATTTTCCAATCTCTACATTTTTCACACTGCCACATTTATTATTGAAAGATGACACTGCTTCTCACATTAAGAGCATTTTTTGGCAACATTATTTTATAATCACGAAAGATACTGCCATTGGTGCTGAATAATGGACTATCCTTTTGTTCAATTCTACCGGGCCTACACAATACACTTATAGATTTATTTCTTACCACATCTTTGCAAAATACTGCATAAATACCATATCTTTCCAAAAACCGAGAGTGAATGAGTCGGACGTTTGCAGCAAAATGTCACACATTAGTGATTCATTTAATTATGCAACAGGTTCTTAGTGTATATGGGTCTACTTTTCTTTTGATCACGACTCTGAAATGTATGTATATTGAACATTGTCAGTGAGAAAAACGGGTAGGAAGTAGCTCTTATTTAAGCCACTGAGCTGTTTGTGCTCACATTTTTAATGATATTCTGGGTACAGTGCTTAGTCTAGACCAAATAGGACAGCAATACCAGACAAAAGTATCAACAGCAGCACCATCTGTGTCTATATAAAGGTAAAAATAACCTGTGCATATCTCTTAAGACTGTTAAGCGTAAATGCTATTGCCACCGATGACATAACTGTAACCGATCATAACTGATTGATTGATATGTGGGGTTAACATCCCAAAACCACTATATGATTATGAGAAACGCCGTAGTGAAGGGCTCCGGAAATTTCGACCACCTGGGGTTCTTTAACGTGCACCTAAATCTGAGCACACGGGCCTGATCGTAACTGATGATGCCATCGTAACCTTCCCTGTAAAGATTGTCGTTAAAATGTGCCACACTGTTACAAACATGCAGCTTCACTACATTCCAATATCCAGGCAAAAGGTGTAAAAAGAAACGGTGAGTTGGAGGCACATGACACAAACAGCACTTTATGTGCTTGTACCCTCACACCTAGAATATGATAAAGCAGACCAAGTTTAAGGCATAATCTCATTTCCATGGCTAGTCTTTCAGTAAACAAAGGCCAAAATCTACAGAATAGCAAAGGAAACTTCCGGTGGTTATATGGCATGAATCAAAATTGTATGCGGGCCCCATATTGAAAATTATATTAGCCTGTCTATCGGCTTTCAGTATCAGTGCACCCTATAATGCTCTGTAGTTGTGCTGTACCTCGAGCACTAGTAGCACATATAACCTCGTAAAGTCGCTGCAGGGTCTCCAACGTGCGCCGTCGTCGTTTTTCGTCTCTATCACGTTTCCGTTCTAAAGGGTATCGACGCTGTTCGCAATGTGTTTGAGCCTCTTGTGCATGTAATGCGCGGTTTTGATGACGCTGTCGCCTTTGCTGTGCTTGCTGTTGCCGCATTGCTACCTCAAGCTGCTGTTCACTATGTCCCTCTGTTTTCTGAGCGCACACTGCACTGCACTGTTGACGTTGCTTTGTCTCCTGTCGTGCGCCTAGTTTCTGTTTCAGCGTTGCCACATTTTTGCACCACTCACTGGGCTCTACAGTCTCTTGTTTCCACATTGCCATATCATGGTTCCTTGACGGATGTTCAATTTCCTGCTGCCACAATGCCTGACAAAATTGATCATCTTCATTGATCTCTCGTTCCCGCGTTGCCGCCGCTCCTTCACAACATTTGTGACCTGTTTCGGCTTGCGCGGCATGTCCGTGCTGATGCTGCCCTCCCACTGCTTCCGCCTTTAGGATTCCTTCGCGTGGCGATTCAGCCCTTGGACCGCATGCTGAGTCAAGACGAGATTCTTCATGCAATTCGGTTTCCACAAGCACAGCACAGCACTGTTGCAGCCTTTCCTCTATCTCTTGCTGCCACACCGGCGCGTGTTGACGCCGTTCGCGATGCACGTTAGCCTCCGCTTGCACAGCGCTGCACTGCTGTGGCCTCGCCCGCGCGTCTTGTTCCACCATTCGATGTCGCTCTGCCTTCAACTTACGCTCTTCCCGACGTCGAAAGCGTTTTGCGGCCTCTTGTTCACGCACCTCGGGTCTTTGGCGCCGGCGCCGCTGCGCCTCTGCATTTTTGGCGCGCACCCTCGCTCGTTCTTCCTCCGTGTAGGCGCGAATGCGAGCGCGCCTCGCTTCGGCACAACGACGCTTGTGCTCCCGCTCTTCTGATGGTGATCGCACGACACGCGGAGGAGCCATCTTCGCACATTTACCGCATACGCTTCCTCCAGTTTTAGTCATCCACACTGGCGCGCCGATGCACGCACGTATGAAGTTTTAGTCGTGAAGCGTGAGACACAATCCGCTCGACATCGAGAAATGCGCACGCGGATGACGCAATGACGCGACGGCGGTGGCGGAGGCGCTGCAATCGCGGGCGCCTTTGCTTTGAACACAACGGTGATCACAGCGGCGGTAAACACGAATGGGGATCGCAGCGCGTACAAGCAACGCCACCGTACAGGCATGAATTGTGAGTAAGCCTGACAGACAAGAGTGTAGAAGAAAACCGATACGGGCACGCCGTACAAGCGTCTTTTGTGCGCGTTGGTTCCCATTGAGAGAGAGAGAAAAAAAGAAGCTTATGGCATCCCACGCCGATTTGTCCGGCGTGGGATGCTGTAACTACGATGTACTGGAGCCAACACGGAGGTTCCTTGCTCCGTGGGAGCCAACAAGATTATGAAAGGGCGGAGCAGGATTTTCTAGCGGGGGATGCTATAATTGATAAACGAGAGAACGAGTTCAGGGAGTGAAAGAAAGAAATGGTGAAATAGAAAGAGAGAAAGGGAGTGAATATTAAAAAACTAAGAAAAATAGACAAAAATATATTTAAAAATGAACACAAAAAAAGAAAGCAAGGCAGAAAAAAATCAGGGAGAGATAAAGAAAAAATGAATGAGAAATATAAAAAGGGTAAAGATATAGAAAGAGAGAGAAATATGTAGTGAGAGAAGTACAGAAATAGTCCTAAAAAGAGAGAAAATAAAAAGAAACAAGGCAGTCCACACTGCCCCACACTTCCACGAGGCACTAGTGCTAATATGCCGTAATGTTTTTAAATCAAGCTCTCTCCAGCTATGTGATGGAGACGATGTCTGATGCATAAAGGCAAAACTAGTAGATGCAGCACATGACACGACAGAGTGAACTTTGCATGCGCATTACCGCTTGTCAGGTCGACAGTTTTTCCCCTGCCAGCATTCACCAAGGTGAGAATCAGACCTACACTGCCGGTGTTGCATTGTATTTCCATCTTAATATATATGGTGTGCAAAAAAGTCTGCTGGTGCAATATTGCGCACCAGTCGGCATCGGTGTTCTTACATGAGCATGAGGCTCACAAAGTTACATAGTTACGTTCCTGCCAAGTAGTATGGAGGGTCATCCCAAATTTCCGACATAACGGAAAGTTCCGGTATATCAAGATGCATGCTCAAATAATCCTGACTGTGTGGGAAGAAGCGCTTTATTTCCAAAGAGAAAGAAAGCGAAAAAGCAAAAAAAGAAAGTTATTTTGATAGCTACATTTGGTATCCAGATATTTTTACCCAACATTGGACTTTACATTTTTCGAAAGTAGAATAATGTTGGCCTCAAATTTTTGCCTTTACTTTTTGTAATGCTAAGTTTACAAATGATACACAGACTGCAGATTTCTTTTAGAAAGCTCAACCAAGTTGGTCATTGCAAAATGCATTAAATCATAATTATCAGTTGATGTGTGGATTAAGAAAATTATCAAGGCTTTTATAACAATTCATCGTGCCTTTCTTTCTTGATATTATTTAGAGGAGACAAGTCTGCGAGGTTAGCTCTTCTTCAGGAGATTCATCCCATGGCATGCTTACATCGGCTATCATAGTACAGCCCTGCATCGTAGCTATATTACTAGCACATGAAATATTAAACGAGTCCTGACATGGCATTTAAAAAAAAGAGTTTGCATTAAATGGAGTTACTGAAGCCTATTGAAACCCTAAAAAAATACTGAGAAGCTTCGCAGTGCCCTACCTGATCTATTGCAAAAACTTTTCTGTGGGCTTGTGCTAATAGTGAATTTTAAGTTTGAGGTGAATAGTGATTTTAGTTTCGAATCAAGTTCGAATAGTGTGCATCACATATCACAAAGGAAAATGGGCATATTTGCGATGACCCAACTGATCTGCACAATATTTTTAAAAAATTAAAACAAAGTCTGTGCAAATGCCATTCTTTTTGTTCCAAATGAAGGAAGTGGAAATAGTAGGAAGATTTGACTTTAGGTAAAATACAAGCAACCTGTAAAATATGTTGTTTTATAATTTATTATACTTATAGCATATAAGCCGCTATAACAAGTCTTTAAACTTACACATGATGAATTGATGTAGGAGTAATATGTTCGTTTAAATGAACTTTGAAGTGGAGCTTGGCAGCAGTGCAGATTTCTCCTAGCTAGGTGTTTTTGCAGTTCGGCACCCATCCACTGCAGTGAAACCATTTTTACAGGAGGTTACATGCAGACTATTGTGCATTTGTCCGTTCATTTCGAATACCTCGAAGTTTTCAACAATTCGAATCGAAGCGAGTTTGAATACTGTAATATTTGTTCAGATATTTTGCACAAGCCTACTTTCCTGCAAATCACTTCAAAGGGACACCAAAGAGAAACAATGACTTCGTTTAGATTGATAAACTGCACTCTGAGAAATATAACGATATAAGTTTCACTATAATAAGTTCATTACTAGAGCAGAAAATTGAGGACAAAGTCTCATTTACAAAATACAAAATGTATTTTTCATACTTTCGCGACGTTGGCTTGATGAAAATTTCCGAAACTTCGTACGCTAGTTCTACGGCACTCACACGATAAAAACAAAGTACATTGGTACTTTGTTTTTATCGAGTAGAAGCTATGTAGGACCCAGTAGATGCCTTTAAAACTTACTACGTTATAGTGTTTGATCAGAGAATCTCATGGTGTGTCACCACTTGCATTTTCTTTTCGTGTCTTTTCTTGCTTACCAAACGTCGTGTCGTGCTAAGAGTGATGTTTTCCGAATTGTGAAATTGTACTTTACTAACACGCGAAACATCCTTTAGCGCATTGATGTCCCTTGAATTTCTCGAGGAATGCTCATGTCCTTATGTCATCTAGCAGAATGCGGTTGCTTGGGCAAGTCATTGCGACGTTTTGGCGCTTGATTGGGCTAAATGAGTTGTCAATTACGCGGCTATCGCTCGCGTGGCCCTAGATAATAATAGACCACAGAACAGGCTAAATTGAGTTTGAATATGCTGCAATGTCCCGTTCCTGCTTGACCACTCCTCGTACACCCGAACATCGCCGTGCACACGTCTCTTAAGAAATAAAAGTGAAACTGTAATCGATGTCCTACAACAGGTGAAACACTGTGGAAGCTGTGTACGAAGTTGAGCCAGCAATATTTGGAGGTCCAAGCATCTCGCATTCGGCTTTCATTGTGAACAATTGAGTGAGCCAAACAAGAGCCTGGGCGTGAGAAACTGTGGCAGGCGGCAAATGGAACTCCAAAAAAAGGAAAGTAGAGAGACGATAAGCGATCCTTAACAACGTGTTCACAGCCTTATAACATGGCTTGTTAATTTCTAAGGGACAAAGCACCACTTATTAGGTAACCTAAAAACAAAAAAAGAGAAAAAAAACATACACACACACACCATGTGGTCAGTAAACTCTTCTATGTCTCTGGGTAAACGTGCCTACTGCACAAAATCTCGCTAGGGTTCATAGCGTTGCACCCGATGTATGAAATGTGGAATACTTGTAGTAACGTAAATAGAGTACATATTTCATTTGAAGTTGCCTGAGACTTCCCAATGTTCAATTTAAGGGCTCTGATGTTCAGAATTTCGACCTCATGTAAGGTAAGAAAGAAAACTGAGAAACGCTATTTATGTCCTCTATAAAAAAAATGATTCACATACCGTTCATTTGCATCATCTGGCAGATCCCACTTGTCAAAGAGATATATGCAATGAGGTGTGGATGTCCGGTCTGTTAGGGCTAGACCCTGAAATCAACAAGGCAAGACATTGCATGCACTGTATTTTCATGGCCACACCCTGAGCAAAAACAAATAGCACTGCTTTAGTCTACTGTTTTAGCCTCTGTACAATTCTGACAATGTCACAGTACCATTGTGAGGCCATCTAGATGACTGAAATAGCCGTGTAGAGATTACCATCAAGAAATTGTTTATAAATTATCCCGCCCCCCTCAAAAAAAAAAAAAAAGAAGGACAGGATTTTACTACTATGTGTTGCCCACTGAACATGCTGAATGCTGAAAAAAAATGTTAATGTGTAGTTTTTTCCCTACACCTACTAGCTACAAAAATAGGCATAAAGTAATTTTGGAAGCACCATATGTCACTGCAAAAGGTATGCAAGATTCAGATTGTTGTGCTGCACAAATGGCAATGTAAAGCTTACCTCCAACTGCTTGATATTTGTCTGTACACCTTCTGGAACACTGTTTTGCCACACCTCAAGGAATTCGCTCAGGTTGAACTACAAAAAACCGTGCGTGAGAAGATTACAAAATTTATATAAGGCCTGGAATCAGCGACAGCACATGAACAAGAAAAGCATCTGCTTGGTGTGACAATTTTCACACCAAAATTTGTTTTCAAAGCAAAGGCTGTTCCCTTCAACTTTTCGTTTCAATGAGAACCCGTTTAGCACTTCCAACTTACTAAAATAGCTTCGGCACAATGTGTGATGCTCGCCCAGTTCGAAAGTATGGATAACTTGAAAAATTCAACAAGTGGAGAGTCAGTCACTGCATGGTTCCCACAAGCTGTAAAGTGCCCAAGATCATTTTGATTGAGTTGAGAAGGTTGTAGAGAGTGCCAGACTGCTTTAAAAATGCCCCATTTGTCTACACAACACTGGTGCAAAGTGCAGATCATGTACGGGACATGTACTTCTGCTGCATTTTCTCATTGGTCAGTTTGAATGTTCCCATCACCATGACACCATGCAGGCACATAGCCACAATCAGTGATGGCGATGTAACGGTGTGTATTTGTGCAAGAGAATCAAAAACCTCTCGGGAATTCAGCCGACCAACATGTGTGGACTTTGTAATTAACAGCGGCACAACGAGAACACCAACAAACCTTTTCAACACTTCGAAGGAGTACATCGGCAGTTGCCTTGCAAATTATGTCGCCATTTAGGGTGTAGAACTCGTCATCTGCGAGCACAAAACAAGAATTATGAGTTTTTAGATCAAAGAAATACAGCAAAAGGTGATGAGAAATAACAACCTTGTAAAATTAGCATGATGACTTTTGGATGATGTGCTGTTGAAGGGGCACCCAAGGTAACAGTTAAATGGAGCTTGTTCAATTAGGCAGTGTTTCAAGATGATAAAGTTCTACAGTTGTCAAAAGCAATGCTTTGGTTCGAAGAATTACACCATCTCTCGCTAAAGGGAACCATATGTAGATGCGAAGCAGCGGGCGCTAATGCTTATACTGGCAGCGGCGTTGCACAGCAGAGAAACCTAGGGAGGCGCAAAGCAGCCAGTGATGAACCGGTGTTTCCTACTGAAATATGCCAATCGCTACTCATGGGCATTGAGAGACAGGAGACTGCAATTGGTTACAAAGACCCGCAGTCCACTTTTAGTTAACGTGCATGCTGCGAATTTTTATTTTTCAACAACGCCCAGGAAAAATCTTCCACCCGCACTTTCTTGGAGGTCAAAATCCAGTGCCTATATATACGGGGTGGCCGTGAGCAGTCGGTTTTTTCAATTAAAAAACTCACTAGCAGACACTACCTGCGTCAACGTTAAGAGGTGAGAGAGGGGCAAAGTGTAGGAGAAGAGGCGTGCATGTGCAATGCACATGTAAATGCCGCGGAGAGGGATGCCTAGAGAAGAGAGGGGGGAGCTAGCCTTGGCTAGCAGACGCTGCTTTGCCTGCGACGGTGTTGCGAGGCGACAGAGGGGGAAGGGGCGCTCATGTGCAGTAAGGGTGGTCGCGCTGCACACTGAACTGTGCTCAACTGTAAAAGGCTTTGCATCTAAAAAAACATGAGAGAAGTGGTACAGCCACTTTAGGAAGCACTTTTGTAAAAAAAAAAAAAGCTTACCAACAATTTTTTTTTTCACACTGATCTGCAACATTCCTATGGCACTCCATAATCATTACATGCCTGATTCAACGAGCAGCAAAGCATAATGTACAAGATTTAGGACTCTCCTGTAGGGGCTAAGGCGAGTTCGTGTTACGCATCGTAATAACAAGGCCATGATTATCCTCTCAATTCCATTCACGAATGGTTATAGTTGAAGATGAGGTATGCTGGCTTCAAGTGCCATTTTGCCTGCAACATAATCCACTTTCGGCTCAGAACAACTGCTCAACAATTTTAAGGAATGTAATGCATAACTCCATCACTTAACCCATTAATTATTGTTTATGTTAAGTGCCCCCTCCATCTAAAATGTTCAGTGGCAAGGACATCTAGGTTATTTATACTGTAGTAAATCATCACCTCCATTTGAGATGTCACAAAATGTGCAAAAAAAAATTTTAGTTGTGTGTAAGAAGTGGCTTCATTACCTATGTTTGGAGTAGTGCATCTTCGAAACACCTCTGCAACAATCTCACTGCAAGAATCGAAAAAATGTGTATAGTGCAGCCTTTTTTTTTTGCAGTATGAGCATGAAACTTGCTGTATAAGCCATTCATATTCTGAGACGAGCACATTGCTCGTTTGTCCCCATTCGCATGCAGTTCCCTCTATTGCATGAGCAAAGGTAGCTGCACCACTAGGAGAATTCTAGCTCGTGCTGGTCTGCGGTAAATGTTGACGAAAGTTTTACCCGGTAAATGTTGACGAAAGTTTTACTATGCTTTTGAATCAGATTGCTAGGGTGGCAGAAATGTTTTATATAACTGGACTCAATATATCTTGGGCTGATTGTACGTCCACAAGAAAATGCAAACCACATTCAAGAGCTCTACCAATGCAAGTGACTAAGCGGCACTATAAACTTGTAGTTTTATAACACGCAGATGTAAGAAATATAATAAATGAATAAGCATTTATATGCCGACACAATAAGAACACTATATATCCTTACATCCTTCTGTTAGGTGCAAAGCACCTTGGGGGCTTATTGTAAGGGTCTCCTGCTGCCACGGTGTAAAGCTTCACTAAGAGAACGCCCACAAAAGGTTCTACATGGATTTTTTTCCATTTTCTGCTGCCACCAGACTATATCTCGTTTGACATACGAGTATGCGCAGCACGTACTAGTATGATCGGAGCGTAACCAGGAAATATGACAAAAATCAAGGAATGTCCAGCTACCGTGGTTCCAACTCTGAGACCTTGTCGACAACATCGCCGGCAGGTATCCTGTCCAATCGCATGGACTCTGACTCTATGTAGTTGACAATGAAATTTTGCACTCGATAATAGTATTCACCATCCAGAAGTCTGTAGAAGCCTGTGTGGACAGAAGAACACATAAAGTAAAAACACTCTTCCCTATGTTCATGGTAACAACTAACGTTAAGCAGTGTTATAGTGGCCAAATAAAAAGAAAAGGGCGACAGAAAGTAAGGGGTAAGTGAATGGTCAAGAAAAAAAGTGGATACAGAGAAGAATAGCGAGGGTAGCATCAGTGTTTGTTGTGATGAAAGAGAAAGCAGATGGCACAGAAAATAAGTGCAAGAGAGGATATGGCCATTATAAAGAGCAGCTCTTGCTGTTTATATGTTGGCAAGCCCTGATTAGCTCAGAGATAAAAGATACATCAAGCCAGAGGTGACAAACATGTGGCCCATGGACCTTTTACTATTAGCCCAGATCCTACACGACTGTCTTCATCCCTTATTTTATTTTTTAATAAACATGCTTGAGAGCTACACAGACCATGACTGGTCTCAAGAATTTTGTTGTGGCTCATTAGGCTTCTGTTAGGCTTAGTAGTGGCTAATGCCTAACCATAAACACACCATTCAGCACTCATCCAAATGGCAGCATTGCATTTTTTAATAATGTCAGTTGGTAAGCTGTACAACCGGTGCATGTCATAATTCCCTTGCCAAGATTTCTTTACGCAGGATCCTATATTGGAAACAGGTAAAAAGATAGCACTTCCAAGATGTGTCACACTATTCTGCTTCTGAATATAAGTACGAAGAAAAGCCCTCACCATCGATTTCAACCACTGGCAGCTCCTCTATGGCCTGCCTGATCTCGGCTTCACTTGCTTGCACTATTTCCAAGATGCTGCCGAGTGTATACTGGAAATGTAAATCGAACAAATGACTCACAGTTTCGCAAGTGTACGCCTTTGTCACTGCAGTCAACGAGTCCTCTGTGAAGTCATCTGATAAATAGCATACAAACCGCGATGCAACGGCACCAATCTCACAAAAACTGAAGCAAGGTATATATTACTGGTACTGAATCACAATAACGACAATGCAAGAAGCAACCATTCTAAAAATTTGAATGTGTGTGAGCCATGGTGCTCTCCGCCTTCTTTGCATCGACAGATTAAAATGGCCCGGTTATCAAGAATAAACTTGGAGTTAGTGCCCGTCCTGTTTTTTGCCCTACATCGTATTCTTTTTTCCTGCTTTGGTGACGTTATATATTTGTTCAACCAGTCTCTTGCAGTTTCCGGTATGTTTTAGTAGTTTCACGGGTCATAAGAGAATAAAATAGATGTACGCTGAAATAGTGTGATCTCGATCTGTGTGAAATGTGGAACAGGCTGAGAGGAACCACACAGAGAGTGACAGAAATGGGAAATGCACCTTTCGTGTGACTTTGTCATCTTCGTCGAGGTTCTCAAGTTCGGCTCCTCTGTATGGACTCTGGCGAAGCAGCTGCAGCAGCTTTTTCAGTCGGGGAAAGCACTGCCGAAGCTCCAAGTAGCTGTGGAATGTGTGCAGGACCTGCGTCATACAATCCACTTGCTAAGTCCCGCACGAAACTGCTTACATTTGTTGGAGACAGTTTCTTTTTAAGAACATCACCAGGAGTAAAAAGAAAAAAACAAAAAAACAAATCAAGTATGTTGTCACCTATGGTGAAAGCACATTGATATCAGAGGCAACTCAGCTTTGCATTTAATTAATGTATGCTACCCTCTGAACTGGCCTATCAAGTACACAGTCCAGCAATCGGGGAAGTGTCAGTATCAAAATGTTCTGAAAATTAAATCAAATTGTGCCATGTTTGACTCAGTCTGCAAATCGCATGGCTGTTATTCATAAATACAAACATTTTTCAAGTAGTTCATGAATATCTTGAAGTGTTGACGGCAAAAGAGAAGAACAATAAGCTCCGTCCACATAGACCTAAGATGTGAGAGGCTACATCACTTAGGGACTTTAATATTAAAGTTTTACAATGATTTCCCACACTCCCTGAAGAGTTTCTGTGCATGTACAGAACCTGCTTATTTGTTACTGATGGTCTTTTTGTGGTTTTATGTTAAAATTATGATTACTAGGATGTGAAAATAGTTTTATATGAAATGTATTAACTGTTGAACATTCAAAAGGCTATTTGAAAAGTATTCAAAATTTGATTTGATTCAGTTTCAGCAATAAATGTTCGCGTGCACACCCGAAAAAATGCGCTTTGGAATTTTACTATCGCTGTGCAAGAAAGTGAGGAGTGTTGAGGTGCCATTGTTGGGTAAGACTGATGGCGGTGAAATATGATCACAACACTGCCACAATGCAGCGGTACAATGACGGTGTGGGTCCTACAGCTTTGGCCAATCACGAAAAGCACATATAGCATCTCCAGACGCAATAGACGTGCGTACAGAAAAGTGAAGCAGCAAGTCACAATAAACTCGACACTTTTTAAACAATTTAAAGTTGTGCAACGACCGTAACTTGATAAAGCCATTGCACAGTGGTGTACATTCAAATAACAATGCTTGTTTGCACACAGATACCAATTGTTTTACTTGCTTTTGGTTTTTGATGGTAGTACCGTCAGTTATTGCACTTGTGCGACATTCTTGTTTTTCAAATTAAACTAGAAACACTGTAGATTAAAAATGTTCTTCTTTAGCGTGAAAGAACACAATTGTACAGCATATATTTTACCGTATACCTAGCAGCCTCTTTTTTAAAAAAAATATTACTTTACTTGCTTTTGGTTTTTGATGGTAGTACCATCAGTTAATGCACTTGTGCGACATTCTTGTTCTTCAAATTAAACTAGAAACACTGTAGATTAAAAATGGTTTTTTTAGCGTGAAACAACATAATTTTACAGCATATATTTTACCGTATACCTAGTAGCCTCCTTTTAAAAAAAATATTATTCTACGCCTTCTTTTCTTTTTGTGAAGCAGAGACAATTGTATGTCATAATAATGGTCCCACAGTACTATATATATATATATCAAACCACAATATATATATATATGCCATAAGTAAATGAAGAACACCTTGCTGTCAACCATGGACCTCAGAAGACATATATCCCAAGACCCATATTTTTAAGGAGCTTCTCGTGCAACTTCCAGCTGAGGTCTGCCTTCTATTCTCGGTCGTCAGGGCACAATCATGGACCGACTTTGACGACATGCATACCTGACTGGGGCAAGTTTCGGGTGCCGAATCGGGCGCGTTTCCCACTACCTCAGACGACAGCCGGAGTGTTGGCACAAGCAGGAGAGAGTTCGATATGTCGGCTTCGCGGACTTCAAAGGTTCGGTCACCGGTGCACACCACAGCAGGGCAGTCCTCTTCGCCACGAAAAACCAGTCTGAGTTGAAAGAGAAGATTTCTTTTAAAGCCAATCAATAACACAGCGCAAACTTTTACAGAATGCACTATCCGATCAGTATAACATTCGAACCTCCTCAGGCAAGCTACAAGTCGTACTCGCCTCTCGCCTTCGCGTATCGTCTTCAGCAGCTCCTTGTCGACCTCCATCAGCCGTAGCGAGCTTTGGTTTTCTTCCGCAAACCAAAGCGTCTGAGCGACTGGCTGCAGGTCGCTGCGATCCAGCTTGGCGCGCTGCAAAAACGCTTGAACTTCGTCGTCGGTCCTTGAAACAAGACATTAAGAAACCGTAGGAACACCACATTTTTTTTTTTCGGAAACAAAAGTACCGAAGACGGGCAATACTGCGCCACATCGTCCTAGCAGACGACAGCGCATTTGAAATGTGCGGTAAGGCGAGCCAGCGTTACTTTAAGGTAGTACAATGAGAACACACGGCCGCTCTGTTTAAATTTTTGAACTTCAACAGGTAATGTAGCAACTCACCTGATCATGGCCATAGGCTTTATGGTTCAAGTAAACGAAATCCGGTGTAATCTTTCAAAGGTACGTTGCTGAACGCAAATAAAAAAGCGCGCGAAACAAAACGGACAATGTGTCCAGACTATTCCCTCTACTACCTGCTAGGCAACGTGCAGTTTTCTTTTAATTTTTTACATGTTTACTTGTGCAAATAATAAAATTTTATAATGTAAAAATACCTTTTCTATTATTAAAGTCAATAAAAGTTTATTTTATATGCATAGTTTTGTTATCAGCAGAAGCGAAACCACGTTTTTTGTGTTTGTGTTTCTCAAACAGCCCCGCTGGCCAGCGTGCGTGCCACGTTGTCCAATCTGTCAGTACCGGTGTGCAAAATTTGGAATAACTGTGGGCAGCACTGAACAGTTTGGTTGCGTTCCGTTTCAACCGCAAGCTCACAAGACACGCGTGCGAGTACGCTGTCGTCAAAATTTGCGCCGGACGTGGGGACTCTTTTTTTCGACGTTGCGCAAGAACACGAGGCAGCGTAGCTAGCCTCGTATAAAACCTAGTTCGGGCGCATGGGGCACTCCTCCGCGTTGTACTTTCGTGAGCGATTGTGATTCCGCGATTCGCCCCGCATCCCAAAACCACAACCTTTCACCATGGTCAACAGCCAGAGGATGCGCATGGCCAACGAGAAGGCCAGTAAAAACGTCGTGCTACGAGGGAACGTTCCCAAGTCGACGGTAAGTGGAGCACGCCGGGTGCACTTGCCGAAAAAGAGGAGAGCGGGGGGAGATGGGCCTGAAGCGATCGTCAAACTGTACGCGTACGCGAAATGCGTTAGCCGTTTTGATGAACGCATTTGCGCATCAGCTCCAGGGCTTCAGTTCAATCGTGCGCGAATGTATTCGCGTGTATTGACCTGATTAAGAAGCGGTAGAGTTGCTGCGACGACGCGTCATCTGCGATGTCGAGCCTTCGCTGACGTTGCAGGCTGGTCCCACGTTTACGTGTCGCCACGCGTGCCTCCAAGAACAAGATCCTTTTCCTGCGAACGCGAGAAACAAGGTATAATTGTCGTCCGACTACACCGTCTGCCGGGTGGGTGCTGTCGGTGAAATATGGTCGGTTTGCATAAATGGACGTCTTTTGTAGAAAGGGGGGGGGGGGGGACATACGAAGAGATAGTGAGCGTGATAAAACGTAGCCGCACAGGCTCGATTGCGCAGTATTTGTCGTGTCCAAGAAGTAATGTGCTGTTTGCTGCTACAGCAAACTCCTAGTGTGTGCACTACGCAACACCTGTGGCCCTGTTTCGTTGTACAGGCCACTACTGTGCGCTTCTCGTTTCCCCGATTACGTTATCTGCTCTCGTTTTTGTTTTTTTAAGTTTGCAACCGTTTGCGGCAGCTGTAAATGCGATCATGGACGTGTAGAATGAGTAAGCTTATTTTTTACCATCTTTCCGGTGCCGTACGTAAAGCGAACACCTGTTTTGCCGCGGCGCATCTGTTTTCGCTTTTTTTTTATGTGGTGTTGACGCACATCAGTGTCATTTCAATGCTGTCCTTGTTACGCGCAGCTGTCAGATCGAATATGCACTGACGTTTTCGTTCTTTTTTTTGTTTCCCTCTCTCCTTACGTTTGCGTTTTCTTCACAGAAACCCCAGGATGACAAGTACCCGGTCGGCCCATGGCTCCTCGCTTTTTTTATCTTCGTCGTTTGCGGCTCCGGTGAGTGACCCAAACCCATATGGTTGATGCGTTTGCCAACTCGGACCTATTAAATGCGACGTTTTCTTTTGTCTTTCGGTCAAATCGAATGGTGATCGCGCCATTTACGATGAAATCGTACTCTTGTTTATTCTTCTACGTGTACAGACAAGGGGATATTATCGGTTGCAAAAATTTGACAAGTTTGCACAGATGCTCGTTTCGTGCTTTTGTAGAAGCTTGTATGACAAATGCGATGTGTAGAAGTGCATTCTCTTTAGCGGGGTAATTTCCGTTGGGATTTTGGGTGTTTGCGTTGTGCTACACAGTATCATAATATGACATTTTACAACTGAGCGTGTTGTGAATTACATTTTCATGAGACTATGCCTAGTGCCTACCTTGTGTGCCAAAGCGGAGAAATGTAGCAAATTGTCACTATTTTTCTCTGTTAAATATCTAGCTTTGTGCACTAGATGTTACTTACTACACAAAGTGTTTATTTTTGCCTGGTGGGATCCACTGAAATACTGGTTAAATAATCGGAAGGTGAATCTTAAGTGCATATGAGCTAGTTTTATCTTGCATGTTGTTTCTATCGACTCATTTACTGGCTTTTGGTTCAGTATCTGGTCAACAACTATTCAGAAGATCATACCTTAGGTCACCTAGGATTAATTTTTTTTTTACAAAGCATTGCATTTGCAGTCTGTGCCTGTTTATAAAGCCCGAAGAATTGGTCGCCATGTTGACAAACTTACTTAGACAGCATCTTCTCCTTGAACTTTTATGGCGTTTCCCACGATCGGTAGTTTTTACACAAGCCTACTTCATTACCTATTAGCACATGGAAACTGCGAATCTGAGGTTATTGTTTTGGAATCGCTGAACAGTGTTATTATGGAGTAGCTATAGTAACCTCAGGGGCAAGCACTGCCTCCTGATTTGTAAAATTGATGAAGCAATTGGAGTTATGTGAGCACTGCAGTTATGAGAATCTTTTGTTGGTGTAGGGGAGCACAAGAATTGTATGGTTGCACTTGAAGCATTAGAAGTTAACTTGCATGAACCACTGTCTTTAGAAGGCCCATGTACTTAGATATGGGTTGAACATTAATGTGCACCTCGTGGTTGAAACATCTGAAGTGCTTCACTGTGTCGTCCTTCATAACCATATCATAGTTTCAGGATGTAAGACCCTATAAATTATTATTAGGAGAGAGAGAAAGAGTAACAATGAATGTCATCAGTTTATTTGGGCAAATTCAGTAGCTGGAACATCGGAGCCTTTCAATATACGTTGGCATGCAGAAGTTGGGTTGCCGGAGATGACACTCGCTTTTACTCGATATCAACTTTGACTAGTCTGCTGGTAAATAGGCTCTATGCTAAATTTCAATGTGTGTGTGTGTGTGTGTGTTTTCTCAAAAATTTTTCCCAAGTGTTTAAGGTTAAGCTGTGTATCTCTACTTGATATTTGCACCACCAGGCGCTGCGACAAACCTGGCCACTTGAATTTCATTTTCTGATACAAACAGTATAGTTTGTTTAATTATTGGCCGTACGATTGACATCCCGAAACAAGAGTGGTTGAAAACCCATTAGGGTGGTACATTTTAGCGGTGTACTTATTTAAAGCATTATAATTTAATACATATTTTACTTGTAGCCATGCGATTGGCCTATTCATGATGCAAGGGACCTGTGCTATTGGGATAATGTATTTGTAAAAGGTGAACACCATTTCAGGGACCCCTTTAAATCTCTGCCCACAGTCCAGGTCATGTTTATCAATGCTTGTTCCAACTTCCCACGCACTCTTTTTCAGCACTGCAGCATAGCGATTATATGGACAGTGTACTAAGGTGCCAAATGTTTGAAGATCACTAGGTCAAAGAAAACTTCCAATTTCTCAGCAATATGCAGCTGCTACATATTGCAATATTCAATCAAACTGCACAGTAGATATGTTAGCACATATTACAAAAGGCTGAAAATCTGAATTCATGGCTGCCAGCAGAAACAACAGAAATATTCAGCTTTTTCTTGTCTTATGGTCCCTGGACTGTTGACTCTTACTGTACTGTGGATAGTAGTTGGTAATAAGTATGGGCTTGTTTTACCGAATTTGTTCGCTGTGGGATGTATGCAATATTGAAATAACTTGACTTATCCATGTTGGATGATTGTTTCATCTCTTGCGTGCCAATATTGTGTCCACTCGCAGTAACATCTAGCATTACTTCATCAAATTTTATAGTATTTTGAACATAGTTGTAGTTATTTCATTATATTGAACTTTTCATTTTCCAGCAATTTTCCAGATAATTCAGAGCATCAGGTTCGGCTGATCGGCTTCCATTCCAGAGACTTTGGACCATGACGAAACCACTTCCTGTGCGGGGCAGCAGCAGTGAATGTGAAAAGAAAAACATTGTCACACATTAATGCAGGATTTTGGAAAAATGAAAATCATGTACATGTAACACTCAACTTCGTATACCTTTGTTTAATACACTGTTACAAAGTGTGCTGTACAAAGATGCTCTGTGCTTCTGGTGATGCTTTTTAAGAGATATTTTCTGAAATAAAGCCTTTCTTTTTTTTTACTACTGTACAAAGAACTGTGCTTGCGTCAAGTAGCCTTTCTTCTACTTAAAGGGGCCCTGCAACACTTTCGAGCATGGTAAAAAAAACTCTGCTGAACGGTTTTAGAGGCTCCCGAGAACATGCGAGCCAAATAATATAGTGCAGTGTGCGGCCTGGAATTCACAATAAATTGGCTACTAATAAGGCGGCTACAAATTGCTTTCTATTCTCTTGACAAATAACGGAGGAAGCTGAAACATCACTCGTTGAAGGCCATCTATCAGCCATTGGCTGGTTTGAACATGGCGCGTTTGGTCGTTACAGGAATCTCCGCGAGAGGCCGCGACTTGTCCATGCGTGTGGGCATGATCACAGTGCAAAAAAGCTGCGTATTTGAAGAAAAACAATGCTCAAGGTCACGAGGCGCGCGTAATGTATTCTCTTTGCCCATGCTTAGCTTCCGGCACTTTCGACAAGACGAAAAAAGAAAAAAAAATGCGATTGCAGAGTGCGGCAAACATTTACAGCTCCGCTCGTACTGGACGGATTCTTAAAATTTTGCGGCGTTGAATTCGTGAGGCAATAAACTCTGTGAACTCACTCATGGTTACTTAAAAAAGTGTTCCAGGCCCTTTTAAATTTTAAAACTGTGCAGAAAGCATTGCAAAGTCCTTTTGCACACAGACTTTAGTTTAGTATTGTTGATAATGAATGGTTCTTTTCTGCAATGCATTTTAGAACTGCTATATGAGATGACAGTATAAATTTCCATAAATCAAAATGTACATATTCTGATGGCATGTTATGTGGTGCCTGTCTTGGTGTACATATATCTTTCAGTATGAGCCACAGTGCACTAGGTGCTTGCTACGTGCTGTCTTGCACAGTTGCTGTGTTAAGGTAGCTGTTCTTTTAAGGGACCTGTAGTGTCGAAGCACAGTTAAAACTACATTGTCATATTGCTCTCCATTTTACAAAGCTTGATGGGAATAGTGTATCGGTAGCATATGATGAAATAGTAGTGCTGCTGCATTATTCTTGGCATTGTTTCATATTTGTACTTGAATTAATCATGCATTCATATGGAGCTTGTTGGCAGTAATTGTGGCATTGTTTGGTTTTTCTCATCTTTTTTTAGTCTTATCGGGGCAATGATTTGTCAAAAATGTACGGCGCAGTAAGTCTTCTGTCTGTGCGACTATAGCAAAATTTAAGGAAAAGGCAAAGTGCGGTCAAAGAATTCTGGATGCGATGACTTCATGTAAATGTTTACAGAAGGCCATTTTAAATTGGAAGCAAAACGTTATACTGTAGAACTCCTTGAGAACGGAATAACTGGATGAGTCCTTAAAAAACAACTGAAAAGGGAAACGTGTCGAGTAGACCACCTTTTGCGAATGCGATTTCAGGAATTTAAGAATTCTTATTTGGTGACTTGAAATAGCCCACACAGTAGATAAGTACCAGTCAATTTTGTTGCATGTCTAGGATCTCCTTAATTGTTGTGTGTGAGCCTCTTGTACACCACAGATTGTGAGGCTTATAAGCAGGGATGATTGTGCTATTTGCTCCATGATTTTCAAGGCTTCATTCTGCTTACATTAAGGCCAGCCATATACATAATCGACTGCATTCCTGAATGTATGATGCATGAAGTCATTCGATTTGAATCCGTATATAGTTATACCGACATGACCCAATTGCTCTGCTTCCTTAAACCATCAGTCATGTAGCACAGCCTGTAATACTGAAGCACTCGGAAATAATGTTCAAGCGGTGATTAAATTGCGCACTACGAAGTATTTATTTAAAGTAGTGACGACGACGTTACGTCACAGGCCGGTATCGGTTCCCACCGAGTCTTGGAGGTATGGTAAGTTAGAAACGTATTGCAAAATATTTTGCTTTAAGCCACCCGCATATTGAACTAATTCGGTATCGCGAGCTCTTGTGGCGGCTTTCTACATCAGAGTGCGTGTTCAGTGTTCGATTGGGGAGCTTGTCTGGCGGATTTAGAGCGGCTCTACCGAAGAGAGAGAGAGAGCATCGATGAAACCGAACTGCGTGTTTGTTTTTCCCCCTTTCCACGCGTTAAGCTGTGCGCTTTACCTTCACGACAAGCGACAGGTCACGAAAACAGGTTCTTTCTCTGCTCCCCGTTAGCGTTGTGTCACCTGCGGCGCAGCGATCGTTGTGATATAACTGCGACGGAAAGAAACGGTGAATCAGCGCGAAATAAGGAAGACACGCTCGAAAGACATTGGATTAGCAAACGGGAGTCTTAATGGGCGAAGTTTTTGTGTCTTTTTTTCGGACGTGAGGATGCGTTATTGGGTGCCGGGCCTCCGATAGAAGAATGTAGGGTGTCAAAATAAACTGCCGCCAGCACGTTTTATTGATGGCCTGTATTTGTTTCAAGAATAGCAAAAAGAAGCTGACAGCTCAAATTTTACCCTGCGTTGTCAACCACGATCGTGGGTGATATTTACTTTTTCGATTGCGCGTCGCAGCCGTCATTCCACGAATAAATTCCACAACTTGGTTTTGAAAGATAGCAAGGCTGTCTATTTATCCAGCCCACACAATATATCAAACAGAAGTAAGGTGGGTAAATTGGCGTTATTTTCACCAGGTAAGTGCGTTGCGGTGAACATTGGAGTGATGGATACATGTAATACATGGCAGCCAGCGCAGACATTTTTTCGGCGGAAGAGCGCAGCGCGGCGTAGCAGACAACGTTTTCCGGTCCAACGCCGGAAGTAGCTGTGTGCGCGATCGACGCGTCACTAGGCGGCGGCGCGCCGAAAGTGACAAGTGGCGATGCTAATCGGGCCAGCAGCTCGCGTAGGTCGTCGGCAAGACCACAGCAGCTGATCGCGAAGTCGATTTCGCTTTCTTCCGCGTGTCATCGGGTCCACAGCACAACACCCGAAGCATGACAATGGGAGAAGAGTCTCCTGTCTCGTCGCTCGTGTTGCCCGTGCTGATCCGTCCTATATTGGACAAGGTAAGCGGTCGTTTCCGCGGTGCCTTTCCGCTTCAAGCTGTCGACGCAAGTCGCCTATCGCAGCTACCAACGCTACCGCCTTTACTTTCGCCCTTTTATTGTAAACCCTTCGTGCGTTGGTTCGTCCTAGTTGTCACCGTTTTTGTCGCCGGGATAACCGATGTACCAGGCGAGTTGTCGACGCGATTTCGTGCTAGCACTCGCTCGGAGCCGCTCCGACGAATGTCCGCCGTTGTTGGCTTTTCTGCGAGGGGGCTTTTTTGAGGTTTTTGTTATACGGACTGACCTTCCGACTCGCAGCGTTCGTGAACAGCCCATTTTACCTGCTCAGGTCAGTTTCTTGACGGTTGCTTTACCTGCAACGGTGTGCAGGGGGCCTCAGTCGGAAGCGGAAAGAGACCGAGATCGCTCCGTCCGTCCGCTTTCGTACCGTAGCCTCCCCTGGTCTTCTTTCTATATCGAGCGGTGACACTTTGTGGAGATGTGCTGGGTATGCATTCTCACACGTTTGTATGTCCTTTCACTCAACAGCTGGAGAGAAAAGACTTAGGGGCAGCGCAAACATTAAAGGGAGCCGTCACCAAGGTGAGCTTCGGTGTTCTCTGCAGTTAACTATTGTTGATATTGTAGTTTGCATAAATCGACAAGGCAATAGTGTATTGCGTGAATGTATGAAGGCTGGCGACAAAGTACTTCAGTGAGGACAAGTTAAAAAAAATGAAAGTCGTCGTATGTTTGTGTGTTAAGTGTACTCCTCGGCTACGTTTCTTGAATGAATCAACTAGCTAAAGAAAACTTGAATGTGGATGAAACTTTTCACGCTACTGTGACCAAGTGTCCGAGGTAGGTATCAACAATATTAAATTGACTAGTACTCCGTCTGTAAACATTTGTTTGTAGCGATCGTGAGTAAATAATTAAACATTACTGATAATTATTGATCTCTTCAAAAGCTATAACTGTTTATAAACCGAGGCCCTTGCTAGTTTTGAGCGTGTGTTAACAAACTGTCACGTGTGCTGTAAAAGAGTCGTTATTTTTTCTTTTCAGATTGAAATGGAACATCCTGGCTTTTTGTACGACCTTGTAATGGGGCTGATTAAGGAGACTGACGTTTCTGTAAATGTCACAGAATGCTTGTTGAAACTTCAAGGTTCGATTCCAGATAATGAAGGTATGCATAACAAAAGTTTAGTTTTGCAGTTACAGGGATTTCCCAATACAAGTGTCACACAAGCACTTTTGATTATACTCAAGGCTGAGTGAGCTTAAACTTTTCAATTGTGTATGACTTCCATCTTTAGCTTGCATAAAAGACCCAATCATTACCTATAGGTGGTAAGTCAAAGTGCATTATGTTGCACTTTTATAAGTTCATCATCTTGAGGATATATTTTCACATATGAAAGTGCACTTACACTTACTTAAAAGCCTGTACAAAAGAGTCGGTAAGACAAGGTTTCACAAGTGTTTAGATGCCTTGCCTTTCTTTTCTAGTTTGCAATTTTATTGAGACAGTTTACGTATCGTGTAAGCAAGGGCACTGACAACGGCTTTGAAGTTTTTATGAGGCCAATCTGTTGGTTTTAATGGGTTCTTATGGAGAGTGTTACTCTGTAAAGATATATAATTATACATTTATTTATGAGCTCAATACATGGCATAATGTGTAATGGGCGCACTTTCGAGCATGGATTAAGGCATACCCAGAAAGCCTCTGCTGGATATTTTGCTTGCTTTTTAATAAATAAGGCTTGGCATCATATTTTGCACATTCCGCAGCTACCTCTGTGCGCCCCGTTGAGCTGTATAGAAAGTGCTTTGATGCCATGAGCCAGAGTTCTAGAAACATTGTGTTAGTGGAGGGATCCAAGTGTGATCAAACGCTTGAACTTATATGGTTGTAGTGAGCTGTGTGAATATGGTATTTATTTTATCAAGTCGCAATACTCATGCTGTTACCTCTTGCAGGTCCTTTGTGTGCATTTTTATAGAATTTGTAACCATTTACAATGCAGACCTCAAGTGCTCCAGGACGGAGGATGCTTTCCAAGAATTCAACCGGCGTGCATCGTACCTTAAAAAAGTTCTCAGCCGTATCCCTGATGAAATCAATGACCGCAAGACATTTTTGGACACAATTAAGTGAGTGTTAAGTCTAGTTGCATCCCTAAGTTTTATAGTTCTTTTGTCTGCTGAACCTTGAGTGCAGCAAATTTTTCATAGTGGCTGGATACACGTACAAGGGGTGGTGAACAGGATGCACATGATATGAGAAGCTGCCCACTGCATAACGAAACTTTCGAATAATGTGCATCAGCCCATTCCACATTTAAGTGTTCCAATGCACTCCTCACTAGCCTTAAAAGATTCCCCTCCAGTATTGAGTGCATTCCAGAAAGGTTTGAAACGCTGCTGTTTACTTACATCGCGAATGCTTTTTGCATATTTTATTGTTTCTTGGCTTTTCATTGTAATTTTGTCATACATTATGTTGAAACAGGTTCTAGCAGGCAGACTAGTGGTCTTGCTATAAACATGAGCACTCTGACCTCGAAACTTGACCAAAGAATATATATGCCTTTTGTCTATTACATTGCAAACGAAGAAAAGTGAGAATTTAAGGGCTAATTTTTTTGGTAGACACAATATTAATGAGAGCTATCAGACAATTGTCTACATTTTCTCATTAATATGGTGTCGGTTGTGTTGTGTTTCTCGTACCATTTTGTTTGTTTTTATTGATCATAAACTTCATCACGCAGAGAGATTGCCAGTGCAATCAAGAAGTTGTTGGATGCTGTTAACGATGTGTCCACCTACATTCCATCACCATACAGGAAGCAGGTGCTTATTCCTTTTTATTTGTTATATGTCATTGATCTCATAAAAAGAAGTACAGTAGACACTTATGCACGAGGCTTATGGTAAACAGTAGTCGTATGCAAATATGTTAAGTATTCTATTAACTAGCTGTCAACAAAAAAGCTGGTTAAAAATTAAGCGCTAGCCTTTATCAAAGAGTGGCTAAATGTTAAAGATGACATCGGCAACCATGATGATGTACTGCTGGTTTACACTTGATGTGTCAAATATTTTTCATAAGCGTATGCTGGGGAATCTGGTAAAGGGAGGACCGAAGAAAATAGTTGAGCTAGGCATTTTGTCACTGTGGGAGGCTCCCCCAGCAAGCATTTCGTTCTGCATGTATAAGAAATTGTTTCTCGGTGTCTGTGAAGCGGAGCATTGGTTTTCCCGGTATATTTCAGTCTGATGATGATGATGAAAACTTTATTTGAATGCAGAGATAGTGTACTGACAAGTTCAAGTACTTGGAGACTGAACATATGATTTTGAGTTGGTTCTGCATGTTGTTGTCAAGAGTTTGTTTCATGAACATTGAGCTACATTCTACCATGTACCGAATTGTTCTGATGGAACATAACAGGCTTCCATTTTAAAAAGCACAAACTATAGTTAGATATGGGTTCCAACCAGAGTGAGATCTTTTCTGACTTCTTTAGTTTTGGAAAAAATGGAGTTTCTGAACACTGCCATGAAGCTTAAAAGCTAACTAATAGGTGAACTCTAGTAAGTTTGTATATTGTTACCTTTTACACGTATGGCGTTATGTTTCACAGGCATTGGAACATCGAAAAAGGGAGTTTGTAAAGTACTCCAAACGCTTTAGTAACACGCTAAAGGAATTCTTCAAGGAGGGACAGTAAGTGGAAGATTTTTTTTTACTGTATTTTGCAACCTGCACTGCATGCTAATTTAGGCTATGAATGTATTTATACGACTGTGTATGCACGTGAGCTCTTGAATCTTCAATACGAGTGGCAGTGAAGCTGGCCAGGGTAGTTGCGCTGTTCTGAGAGTGCAGAACAGGCATGACAATGGAGTTATTTCTTGTTTGCACATTTGCAAATTCTATTGTGATATGCTCATTCCACTCAGTATTTAAATATATTGAACATAGAATTTCTCACGATCATACCTAGAGGGAAATGTGACGCTTGTGAGCTGCTAGATGCAAGGGAATGACAAGATACATGAGCTTCGAACTTGACTCGGATTTGTATACCTCGAAGGCGCGTCTGGCTTCACGTTAGAATGACTGATTTCTTACTAAAAGAGCACGTAATAAGCTATTTATTTTTGCCATTGCACAAAAACATGTTCTATTTAACACTAGAACCTTCTACATTGACGTACAATTTTACGAAGCGTAAGAAGTAACCAACGGTCGCTGAACTTGGCTGGCAGACTACAAGGAAGCGTCCCCTCCGTCAATTTTATGTAGGGTTTCTTTCTTTTGCCATTTGGTTGTGGTGTCATGGCAAGTGGACTTTTATTTTAGAATATAATATGTGTGAATGAGATCCGCCTAAAAACGTTTTGCTTTAGTAAAGCTTTATTTACGCAGTCGTATTCGCTTTTGAGCTGAAGCCTAGTTGAACACCAGCCAACACAAGCCTCGCAGACACATAGTATACCATCATTCCCAGTGCTCCAACATCGCCCCATAAGAAATTCGCACAGACAGTGGCGCCACACTTCCCTCTAGGTGTTGGTGAGAAGCTCTATGATATTGAATTACCTTGGTGACCGTGTAAATAGAATGTATCTCTCTGTCTGAATTTTTCCATGCATGCTGTCTTGTGTCGTTGCCATAATTTTCGTCGTTCTCTTGTACAGTGTCAACCATTCATTGTGTGGAACACAAGTACTCGTTTCAGCATGTCTTCCTTGTCACGAACATTTCAAACAATAATCGTAGCACATAGCTGATTGGAGAACAATAGCTAAACTTTGATGGACAGTAACTCTGTACAGTAAACTCTGTACCCATCTTCAAGATAATTATTTCAGAGGAACACAAGGGTCAACAAAACTTTTGCAATGCGGGACAATGTTTCAAAGATGGTGTGTACACTCGGCATTGAGAGTGCTACAGATATGCACACACTGAAAGTCTTGTGGCAGCAGAATCTGTGCCCTGAAAAAAACATTGTTTTTTTTTTCACCTTGATACGCTGTGCAGACATGTATCAGATTATGGGAAAGTGCAAGGCCAAAGTCAAACAGGTGTACAAAGTCGTGCAGTCTTTAGAAGAGGTAAAATGAGTGTTAATATGCAGATTTTCTTTGATCGGCCTAGGTTGGATTCTCTGGTAATATCTTATATGCGGCGTTTCACTTACCCTCTGGTATCATGGCCACCATCTATGGAAGTATGACTGAAGTTTAGATATATTTTCAGGATAACGCCATGCAGGCCTTTTACGCAGGCTGCGGCTAATAACATCACATTAACCAGTTGATGGCATATGCTAATGAACATAGAAGTTCTTTTTGAAAACGGAACCAAAGCAGGAGAGCACAGAAGTGTTGTTGTCTGTTGACAGTCAAATACGTGGATGCATACAGGTTGTGTAATGCTCCAATTATTTTGACCTATACAAATTTGTAGCTGGTTTGCAGAAACAGTCAAGTTGATGCACCTTGTATGGGACCACCTAGCAATAGCATGTCGGTTTTGTAGCATATGGTGTCACTGATGCACCTTTATCAGGCGGTGTTGCTCCAAGAACATGCCATCAGTATCTTTCATGCACTTGAAGTAATGCTTATTCTTATTCAGTTTATATCGCGACGCTGTTTGGTTGCACGTTGGGCACCAGTCGCAGCAAGGGCCCTTGCTTCCCTTGTTTGCCTTCTCTTCCAGGGTGCAGGCAGTTTTTGTGAGTGCTGTGTACCTTATCTACCAAACAAACCACATAATGGTCACCGTCAAGAACGAATGTGACTGAGGCCAAATACCGAGGTGAGCTGGCTCTTCTCCCTTGCAAGCAGTGTGCGGGAGTTTTTGTTAACAGGTTTGAAGGACTATGCCAAAGCTGTTTGATTCACATTTGCATAATTCAGCCTAGGTTTGTGAATAACATGAAAAGTAAGCAATGCATCTTCTTGCAGATTGATAGCAGGTAGCTCTCTTTGTTATTCAAGCGGGCTGTATAAACTGCTGTTCACCAATCCTTTACTTCTAGTGTGCCTCGAATTAATTCCTTTTGTAACTCTTGTAATAGTGGAAAACTTGTTTACATTCTTTTGCTTAGTTTTTTGTGAGCTGGGAGTTTCATCTGCTGTAGTGCTGGAGGAGTGGTTATGGTGCCTGGCTGCTGACCTGAAGGTTGCAAGTTCAATTTCACTTGTGGTGGTCACATTTCAATGGAGGCGAAATGCCGCTGGCTGTGTACTGTGCGATGTCAGTGCATGTTGAAGAACACCAAATGGTCAAAATTTATGGAGCCCTCCACTACAGCGTCTCTCATAATCATGTTGTGGTTTTGGAACCTGAAGCCCCAGATATTATTATTCAGCTGGCGATTTCACCATATACTAAAGGCCGTGAGATTGTTGATGCTCAGCCATCGTACAATAAGTGCCGGCACTGTTGCAGTGCTGGTAGGCTTGCACCTTACGTGCAACATTGTCTCTGCGCAATGCTGTCAATTTAGGATGCACCGCACAAAATACAGTGTCGAACCTTTTATGTGCACTCCAGCTTCTGCAGTGCTGTGTGGTTATCACTCGTGTGAATTTGTTACTGTGTAATCTCTTTATAACAAGCAGATACTGTTCAGACAGGCCATGCACTACCATACAGTTTCCTTCAGTGCGCTCGCTTGCGTGGTTCGCATGTGCCGTGGAAGTGCATGCTGGTTCCTCTGCTGCAATTGTCTCGCGATGATATTTCCAAATTGTCACTCCATTGACAAATCGTAATTTGATTCAGTTAGGGTCAGCCCATCAAACAAGAAGTTACTAATGAGTTCAAGCTGAAGTGTTGATGAGCGAACGACATCTCAAAAGCATGTATAGTGTGACTATGCTAACTCGATCGAAAATAACTTTTCTTCCTCCGTGTTTCGATTTGATGCCACTACGTGCACTTATTTTTGTAAACTATGCAGACATATATTACAGCAGATAAACTTTTAACAGTCATAAAGCTTCTTTTCTATAATTTCTTTGGCTGTTAATCATGAATGTACCACGTGTATGCAAATATGCAAACATTTTTTTGTCACTTTATAGTTATCCTAAGAAATTATAATATTTACTGATATAAATTCAGGTGTAAATTTGAAGTCAGCATTAAAAAAAATTGACCTGGCAGGTCACATTTGCACAAAAAAGTTTGACAGTCAGAGGGTCAAATTTATTTTCTGTTATAAATGTTTATTAGTCTCTGTTACAAAATGTTTGAATTGATCAGGCAAGTAGTGCACCCAGCCATGTGAGTGAATTGTTTCCAGTCTATCCTTGTGTCTGTTTATCTCCATGTCTTATAAAGGGGTTCCACGGTAGATGCTTGGGGTTTGTGGCTCGTTTTTATTAGATGTGACCTTCACTTCTCAATTTGGTGTGTGTCGATATGCTGGAACAAGCATAGCAGCATGATTTTTGGGGCATCTTGGTTCGGGCTGGTTGCAAGTTCAGTTTTCTGTGCCTGGGCCTACACAGTTCCATTGGTAAATTAGCAATAGTAGGTAGCAGTTTGCTGCTAACTTGATGAAGGCTTGTTTAGTCTCCGAAACGCATTAGGCAAACCAACTGAACACATTGCCACTGATGTCAGGGGTTCACGTCTTCCGTGTTTTAACATTGTGCATGTCTGGAATGTTCAGTGAGGCGCTAAGTGTTGTTCAGAACTTTGGTTGGCAGTATATGTCTTCTAAAAAAGGTGGGTCTTGTGGAAAAGGGGGCAGTTGAACAAGTCAAGAAAAGTTGGCCATTATTATGTAGTTTTTTGCAGACTGCATGGAGGAACAGGAAACGGGAAACGAAATGTTATACGTTTGATTAAAATAAAAAAATCATTTGCATAACTAAGGCAGCTTGCTTTATGATATCCACACGTATTGGTGTTCGAAGCGTGAATTGAAACAGACTATCGAAGCAGTACAATAGTGGTTGGCCTCCAGAGGTGGAGAAAATAGGATGGTTGCATTAAGGCGTTTGCATGAGAGGTTGGACTGCAGCTACTGAAACCAAAGGCTATGGCACGATGTAGTGTAGTTGTTTCCATTAGAGAGCGCCCAGGTTGACTGGACATGCACACTTTTCCGATTACTTCAAAATGTCGTCACAGCTAGCCGACAATTATGGACAAGTTTGTTATGCACCACTGCAAATATTTATTGTTACTGGAAGCAGACTCGGGCACAATGCACATAATGCAACTTTTGACATGGCACCACTTTTTCTGCACTTGGTGTAAAACCTGAAAGCTTCATTTTATTTGCAGGAAAATTACCAGGTCTGAATGCTGGCAAATAGTCGGCTACAGGGCCCACGTGGATATCTAGGAAGCAGAGCTGGGATCCAGGGAACAGTTACAGTGCAGTCACGGCTGACGGCGACAGTGCCCACATCTTATCAGTGCTGTGCTGAAACCCAGTTGTGTGGTTGCATTGGCATTTACACTGGACAGTGTAGAGCTGCATGGAGGGACACTAACACAAGAGCCTTTACATACGCATGAATGTGTGATATAACACTGGCGCTGTGTCAGTAGTGGGCCTCGTCCCATATGCCTTCAACAGTTCATTGGTTGTGAATGCATGCCTTTCTCTAATTTAGTTTGTCCATTGCAGATTCTAATCAGAACTAGCATTACCTTCTTGCTATGTTTCATTTCTTCTGTGTGGAACATTTTGCTACTAGCTGTGTATTTAGAGTGACCCACTGTAAACAGGAATAGCTTTATTATGGAGATTAATGTAGCAGCAGCCAAGCATGCACGTCTGACGAGTTACATATATGAGCCGATTGCCAGGCATAACTTTACCTGCGACTCTTTTGGATGTTTAGCTTTACTAGGACAGAAATATGTAGCTGTTGAAAATGATTAACGTGGTTTCTTTTCTGGTCATAGCTTCGTAGGCGAGAGCAGCCAACATAAGTGCAGAGATTACAAATGGCACATTGCTAGTGCCAACACCCGAGTTTCGACATTACATTCTTTGAACATATTCAACAAACTTTAGCTGTCAAATAGTTGCTTCTGTGCAGCTAACTGGTAGCATGTTGTTTGCAGCAACTTAGTTAAAGTGACACATTATTTAATATGATTGCCTGGACTTACCCTCATGAAGGCCGCAGTAAATCAGTATGTTAGTGCAGAGCTCTTGAAGCCAACAGTACTGTATTCGCTTCTTGGATTTTCATGAGCAACATTAAGTATCCCTTCTCTTGCCCTAAATTAATACACCTTTCGATGTTGCTCCATGGGACAGGGTAATATTGCCTTTCAGAGACAGCTGTGTTTGTAAAAAGCACTATTATGACCCCTCGCAGCTTTATGAAATAAACGTAGACATGTAATAATGAGCTTGTTTACGATGAAGATGCAGCCACTTTTTTCTCTCGGATTGATTCAAGCATTACAGAGCAAGTTTTGACGCTCAGCACTGTGTTTCAGCTGTAAGGTATTTTGTTCTGTGGTAGTGCAAGTGTAACTATGCAACAAGTATTGACTGTCCTCACATTGTTTCTATCCCCAGTGCATCCACATTAAATGTGGCATGTTTTCATCTTTCCTCCTCCCAGTTGACTGTTAACTACATGAGCAGTGGAGATGTTGCATATTGTCTTCTCCTCTTATCGACACAACATTATTAAAGACAACACAACACTTTTACCATTGTGTCCAGTAAGTCATTCTTGGGTTGCCTTTTTAAATATTGAGCCCCCAAAACTTTGCATTCACTACCCACCACAGTATATGAATAGGCAAGGCATTGCACCGCTAATCTTGACGACGCAAATTTGGTTCTTGGCCAAGGTGGCCACATTTTTGTAGGTGTGTTCAGCACATTGGACGTGTTATTTAAAGGCCACAGCTTTGGCCCCTGCCAGCGATAACTTATTTCTTTGTCCACTTTACCTTCTTTACATTTACGCTATATTTACTACAAATAACATCCAATATACTTTCATCGCCTTTCTTATATGTTAGTTCTAATTAATTTTGTAGAATGGGCTGTATGACTTGCCTAGCAGGCAAGCATTGTTATTCATGTCATGACCCGTGAATAGGTGCCATGCAAGTATTGGTATATAGTAAGCTAAGGATACAGGTAGATAGATAGCAACAGTCGAAGTGCATCACGATCACCAACAGACGCTTTGCATTTAAGAAGGATGACCTCTTGTTGCAACTCCGTACAGTCATCACACTATACTTGTGTAGATTAAATGAGCAGTTATATTTTTGCGATGAACGATATTCTGATTGAGTGGACTGTTCGCTGGATGGTTTGCTGTCTTTTAGAACTTCTTGTTTAAGCAACTTTTGTTCAGATGTAGTTCTAAAGCACACATATTCACTAAGCAGAATCGCTGCCTTTTGAAGATGATGCTTTAATTGCAAGTTCTTGTGGTTGTGTTCTGTATCGCACAGCACAAGCAGACTTTTTAACCAGTGTTCTCATATGTGGGCCAAGCATATCAGCAAAGTGGGATCAGGCTAGCCATCGCATTGCCTTAAAAATGGATTTGAAATGTTGGCATTACTTTAGCATTTCATAAAAAGTGTCTCTCATAATCATATGGTGGTTTTGAGACATCAAACCACACATATCAATTATCAGTCAGCATTTCATAAAAAATATCTGTATGTGTCCACTTTTGTGAACTAACAGCAGAAAATGCACACAGAACAAGGGCATTCTTTTCAAGTTGCCTCGAGAGGTATGTACCTGCATTCTTCTTTATAAGTTCATGCTAAAGTTGTAAAGTTTGTTAAATTATTTGGCTTTATTTGAGAAAAGGAAAGGTTTATCTTGCTTTTGTGCGAGTTCTCTTGCACTGCTGTGTGAGCGACCAAAGTTTTGTGAGTTGTTGCCGGGGCATCTGCATTTGTGGATGCCAGGTGTACCAAGTTTGTGTGAAAAGCCGATGCAAAGCCCCATGATAGTAGAATGTGCTTCGTTGCCATGTGTCTCTGCACAAAACATTACCTGTAATATAGCCTTTATAGCCTGTAAATATGACCTTTATAAGTTATGTTTGATATTTATTCACTTTATTTGTGATGTGGGTTAAGTTACGAAGACATAAATGCCACAATTTTTGAGCTGACTAGCGGAAGCGAGTGTATTGTTAATTTGAAAAACAGTGATAACTAGCATGTTGGAAGTAGAGATGTCGAAAAGGAAATGCCTCTTGAACAATGCCGATTATGAAAGGATTCAGTTTGAATGTAACCTTGGATGCATTGGTAATGATCAACAACTATGAAGATTGTGACGAACATGTTAGAGTGTACTAGAACTCTAGCAGAGCTGTGGATCAGCTAATAGACCTTCAATGGTGATAGTGATTATGAAAGTGCTGAAAATGAAGATTAAGGCATTGATGATGGCAATAATGAAAGTGTCGAGTCCAAGCCATTGGCGAGCGGTGATTCGGCCAGCCTCTGATGGATGAGAGAAATTCCTGGCGAAAAAAAATTTCTTGGCAGGGAGAGATTCGGACTCCTGTACGTACGACATGAACTTGAGCAGAGCATCGTAGCGATATTTGCTATCCAGGCATGCTAGCGCAACACAACAGCCTTATGTGGTGTACCAATGGGGTGGAAAGTGAAGTGAGAGTAAGAGAATGATGGGTGATCAGTAGAGCATGGCATAGAAAGAAATGGAGAGGAAAAAAAGAAAAAACAGTTTAGAGAATTAAAAAGAAATATATAGACGGGAAGAGGAAGCGGTCAAAATAGAGAGAAATAAAAGATGAAATGAAAGAAGAATTATTAAGAAAAAAACCGAGGCTGTCCAGCCAACCCAACTTTTTCAATTCAGGTTTTTCGGAAAGATGAAATATTGACAAAGATAGACAGGCATTAGGCAACCATATAAAATAAATTTCACAGCTTTATTCTCCTTTATTAAGTTACAAACCTTCGCACCACCAAGAAATGTGAAATATATCTCGCTCTGTGGTCATTGAGAAATGAGCGAACGCATTGCATTATCTCAAAATGATTTATTTTCAGTGTATAAGCAACTTCATAAATTTCAGGATGCTCACACTTTTCAATTAATATAAATTAATGTGCGAATGAATTTGATAAAAAATATATTTAATTTTCTCATTATTTTTGTTTAATTTATTGCTTAAGTTATTAAATATTACAGCATATTGCCCAATATACAAAATTCAAAGTTTCGACACAAGACAAGCAAATGCCCATCTCTGCATGGTAAAAGAAGCTGCTGCCTCAGTGAAATAATGTTCTTGCTATTCTTGTTTAATTTATTAATTAAATGATTAAATATGGCAGCATCACTCTCAATAGGCAAAATTCAAAAATTCGCACAAGACTGAAGTAAATGCCAGTCTCTACGGGCATTTACTTCACAGTGAAAGCAGTTGCTGCCTCAGCGAGATGCGTGACCGCTTCTGCAACCGTGGTGACCACGCTTTGTCTTTTAGATTGGCGCCATGAGCTCCTGAGAAACCGGACTGTCGCTAGAGGAGAGTCAAGAGGGTGTCGAGTATTCACATGTTTTCACGTTGACCACTAGTTGCCAATGTTAGCTGCTCTATATATAAACATCCCTCGCAAGTCCTAGGTAAGGCTCTGTTGAGGAAAAACCCTTTCCCCACACCAGGTGCTTGCCAACTGACCTATGAAATTGATTCCAATCAGGATCGATAGTCCTGCAAGGGTTAATAGCAATCTCTGGTTGACAGCCAGAGAATCTTTGGGAAGATGGGGGATGGGGGAGGCAAATTTTACACAATACCTTTGCATCCCAAAACTTTTTACTCGAGTAAACATGAGGACCAAAGGCATAGACCGCTGGGACAAGCACGCATCGCTTCATTTTAATATTTGCATTTAATGCGAAGCCATAACCATCGAACAGGGTGTGCGGGTGCTGTATTGCATTCTGGGCGAATATACAGAGTGTATCCTAATAGTAGGACTGCATGCGTTTGTATCTGATCCTCGACACTATTTTTGTGTCGGGGTTGAACTGGCCGCGACGCTGACAAAGAAAATATGTACGAATTGATAATTTAGGTATATTGACACGAGACTGAAGCCCTGAAGGCTCCCTGCAACACAGGAACTGGAATGCTCTTCTGCTCCCTCATTTCAACCTCTTGAATGAACTGGACCGAGCCATGGTGCCGTCTTTGGATGACCCTCTCCAGTTGGGGGAGGGGGGGGGGAACTAGGGAAAACAGTGCTGCAGGGTAGCTGGGAAAACTGTTCGTTGCCATGTTCGGTCAGGAAGCTCATAAGAGCAATAGTAGTGTGTTTCATCCCATTGCTGTGTCTTCTTGCCATTGAAAGGTGTTTGTCCCGGCAATTATTCATTTCTAACTTTTTTTCTTACAACCCAAAACGATGTGTTCTGCTCAGAAAGACTTCATCAGCCGATGGCATCTCTGCCACACTGTCTTTATCATGTCATGCCTCACTCGCTGTTTTACTTGCAGTTTGACGCAGAACTTCACTGCACAATGCTGCTCTAGTAAACAATACATCAATGAGATGACTAGGCACCACAAAAGAGGTTCACTTTAAACTCAATGTGCATTCCTGGTGTGCTGGTCGCTAAGACGCCTTACTTCTCTAGTAGTGCAGTAACATCCTCCTCCGTCACCTCATAGTTGCTGGGAAAAAAAGTCAGTCTAGCTACTTTCCGGACAAAACCCTGTGTTGCTTGAACCAGAGAGCACCACGAATCTGTAACGTGTTGTTCGTCGACAAAGTGATTGCCGGGCAGAGCCGCAATTTCAGCTGAAAGAAAGCGAAAACATGTAGTCACTTCAAAACAGATGCCAAATTTACAAGAAGTGTTATGCCATGCTTCTATCGGTTTTTATAACTATGCCTTTTCACAGATGCACAAGAAATTTATTGCCGCCCTGCCTTCCTTATGTAGCCCGTTACACTAGTCATTCAAATTTCTGTGCCTGTTAGTTTGGCCGAACTCCGCTTGGTGGTGTAGATCGAACCCGGCCGTTTGCATTTAATTTTGATAAGCGCAGCTAGTGTCGCTAATCATGTATTTTCAAAATGTATTCTTGTGCAACCCTTGTCGGTGTGTCTGTTGCCCAGCCACACATGAATCATTACCAATTACACCATTCCAAAAAAAGACAGGGCATGGAAATATGGACACCAGAAGAAAGCCGGTACACCACAAACACCTTCGGTATCTTTTGAGGCGTTTGTGGTGTCCCGTGTTTGCACGCCCTGTTTTTTTTTTTTAGAATGAGTAAGAGCTATCTCAGCGTTCTGTTATTCCAACTCACCCAATAGTCAGCACTACATTTTTGTATTTGAGCAGGTCTAGCATTATTCTTGGAACTTGCTAGATTTGGTCAATTTGCAATGTACTCTCGATCGTTATTATTAAAAAAAATACAAAAAATCTCGCAGAATCCTCGATATGCATTTGGCTAAAACAATGATATTTAGAATTTGGACTTTTAGAAATATTTTTAGAATTTTGTTAGTCCCGCGAACGCCGTAAAGACAAAGTACTTCGCACGAGTAGCTCTTGCAGTCACCTTATGTTTGCGCTTGTTGACGTCTCTCCGATTTCATTTCTCTAGTCGCATGAACTCCACAATTACGAAGTGAAAGCGCAGCTCGCGATCACTTCTGACTTTTTCCGCTTCACATTCCTCGCACAGACCTTTCGTTCAGAGTGATGATCACATCGTACCAAACTTACTTGCAACTCGCATCGCACCCTTCACTGGTCGTTGAGTGTCGCTGTGCACGTTTGAAGTCAAGCGAGAAGATGCACCCTGTATAGAATGCAATGTCGGACTCGGGTTGGCGGGGGTACAGCCCTTTACTACTGCCTGCATTCGACGAGGTTCCGGTTGAAACATGCCCCTGGAGCGAAGGTGAACAGAAAAGCTTAAGTGTAGCGGAGTACTGAATATATGGAAAGAAATCTGACCGAACGCCACTGTAATAATGTTGCGATTATGTGAACTATAGGTCGGCGTGCCGCTTCACCTCACTAATAGCCGCCGATTTCTCTGGTAGGTAACGTGGATATAGATGGCATTTGACGACAACTCCTCAAAATGTCAAAAGTGGATACGCATTCGTGGAGTAGCTAGCAGATGATCATCCGCATCGGGAAGACATCAACACAGCTATTCAAGCAACAGGCAACGCTTGAGTTGCTACTTACTTTTGCCATTTATTACTATACATACAATTTCGATGAAATTGAGATCAGTAAACTTGCCGTGACTTACCTTCAACGCTCGCAAGCGCCATTGCCGACAGTTCTGCAACTCTGCTTTTGACGTCACGAAGTGCTTCGATACGGTGCAACTGCTACAGATTGACACAACTTGTACGTTACATCACTTGCTTTGCAAACAGAGTACTGGTATAATTGTTTTGTGGAAAATCAGGCAATTTGTACAGGTACAGACAATAAACGGTAAAAATGAAATATACAAACGAAACAATCAAAATAAGGCCACACTGATTTGGGAGAAAAGGTTGTTGTCGCAGGCACCATGTGTGTACAATACAGTTATAGCTAGTTATGCTGGGAAAAAACACTGAACGTGCCAATGACACCTCTAACACATTGTACTAGCTTGCTATTAAGCACGATCATTATACAAGTAGTACAGGCACCCTTACGAAGTGGCTGCACCTGTATAGAGCTCCACAATACCAACTGCAGCTGCATGCTCATGATCCTTACCAATTTGTTGAGATGCAGTTCTTTCGGCAGCTGATAAAAAAAAAGAAATATGAAACCAGGCGAAATCCAGAAGGTTACCCGAATGTAAGCAAGCGTTCAAATTGAATAACCAGTCAATGCGTACATTCAGCACTCGCGACTTAATTGGACTGATTACGCATGTTGTTTCATGGTGTTCTGGTTTACACGTGTATCTGCGAATGTTCAGTATGTTTTATACACCACTACAGTGAAATAACTAGAAAATAAACCCTTAGAAGACTAACAAATAAACGGACGTAGGAGCTCATAGATACGAGGTCACGCTGCACAGTTGTGTTGCAGTGAGACTTTGCAAGATAAACCAACGCCCGTGAGATCGTCTTTTTCGCGTGCGCTTATTGTATAAGCACAAATGCAACTTTGTTTTCGTGATGAATGGTCGATTTAAGCTCAGTCATTGGGTTAAGGTTGAATCAAGACATGCAATGTTTTTGTAGCAATTAATCATAGCCAATATTTGACCGACATCGTCGTCTCTATTCAACGTTATCCATTATTTAGCAAACACTATAGCCCGCGCAGATAGTGGGCGCGCTCCGAAACCGCAAGCTGGAAGGTGCTCGAGTGTGGCACTTTCAAGGCTCAGCTTAAAGGGGCCCTCGAACACTTTTTCATGTAGCCATGGAATGAATTCACTGGATGGGCTTACTGCCTCACGAATTCAACGCCGCAAAAATTTTAACAGTCCTTCTTGTACGAGCGGAATCGCCAACATTTGTCAGCACGCTTCCAACGCATTCTCTCTTCTTTCGTCCCGACAAAAGCGCTGGAAGCTAAGCAGGGAGTGGTGAAAGGGGCAAAGAAAAACGTCACGCGTGCCTCATGACCTTGGGTATTTTCTTTCTTTCTTTTTTGAATGCGCGACTTTCTCAGTGTGATCGCGCACGCACACATGGACAAGTTGCGGCCTCCCGCGGCGATCTCTGTAACGACCGAGCGCGCCATGTTCAAATCAGCCAATGGCTGATAGATGTGTTCGCGACGTGGGATTTTTGAGCGTCTTCCATCATTTGTCGAGAGAAGAGAAAGCAATTTTTAGTTGACTGATAAGTTATTGCGAATTCGAGGCCGCATGCTGCGCTAAAATATTTTGCTCGGGTGTTGTCGGGAGCCTCTACTACCGATCGGCAGTGTTTTCTGACCATGCTCAAAAAGTGTTGCAGGGCCCCTTTAACAGCTATTTCCGCCAACTACTTTCGGGGGCACGAAAGCTTCTCATGGCGAATGTTACGTTGCTTCCGAGGTAGGAACGAGTATGGAAGGAGAACGTACTTCCGAGGAGAGATTCGGAAACACGTCATTTGATCTTCCGGAAGAAGCGCGATATTGCGTTATGCTTCTGTCATGCACCGTCACAGGGACGCGCTCTTAATCACGCACCGGAAGTCGCTTTTTAACCGTTAAGTTTACTGGAGCGCACTCCTCCGGCTCGAGTGAGCTTCAGCTCCTTAACTTCATGTGCCTACTGCGTGAATACAGGTATGTGGTAGTAGAATTCGTTCAGAAATCGTCGACATTGTGGGCGTCATAGCGCGCCGTTACAGGAATGGGTGGACCGGGAAGGCGCTGTGTTAAATATAAATAAACATGTCCTGTGATCGCCGCTACGTGAGACGTTTGACAGTTGTAACAAATCTTGTATTCCATTGGCAGATCCAGAGGAAGTTTTTTCTGCTCTGAGCGGAGCAATCGCATTCCAATGGCGTATTAGGAGCGTGAATGGCGTGTTCCAATGGCAGATTGAGAGCAGCCGCAGATCAGGGATCGCTCCGTGGAGCAAGAATTCTTGCTCCGCCGAAATTGGCTTGGCGGATTTGACCGGACGTTCAGGTGACGTACTCCGTGCGCCCACCTTTCATCCAATCACCGATAGATGTTCGAAAGCACTCTCTCGCAACCACTCGGGCTGCCTCGCTAGATTTCCGCTCACCAAGAGCTCCCGTCGAGACGCTCGCGTTCCAATCGCAGATTTGGCGAGAGCAATCCCGCTCGGATCTGCGCGCTCCATTCGCGATCCGGCCCAGCCCTCGCGATCTGCCATAGGAATTCAACACCATAAATGCATCATAATCTCGATTACATTTGTGCAGATTCAACTCGAGACACGTTGGAATTTATCGAAAGTTAGTGTAAATTCTTTACAACAAGCGCCGATGAGTACACGTGCAACGTAGTGTTGTTACTATATCCATGCAAGCACCGAGATAGGCGGGCGCAAAACGCCAGTCAATTACGCAGCGATATCGAGAGGAAGAAAACTGATGCTCACCCGCAATGCGCGCGATGACCGACCGGTAGGTGTAGGTGGTGCCCAGCGCGGCCACTGCGAGCAGCAGGAGGCCCGCGCATGCACCCAGCACCACCACGGGCACCAGCCACCATGAGGTGACCGAGCTGCTGCAAGCGCTGAGCATGCAAGGACTACGCTTGACCCGGGACTCAAACGGTTAAGGGGGCTGTGGTTGATTGTTGCGAGGAAAGAGACTGCTCACCTTATAGTATCTGCAAAGAGAAAAAAAAAAAACATATATGTTTAGTTGAGGTATAGGTGGACCTTGCCGACAACGGCGTACTGTGCGGAGGAAGTATCAAGTTTTTGTAAGGGCCTACGCCCTTAAAAAGACCGTGCAAAAACTTGCTTTTATGCGAAACCACTTTTATGCGAGAGTCTGCTTCGCACATTCGTGAGACGAAGACAAATAGTCCGGTCAACATCTTGTGGTAAAGCGTGTGTTGCGAAAGGTGACGTCCCACATCATCATGCATGGAGAAAATTCTCATCTGCCTCATTAAACGTAAAAAAGGGGCCATTTGCGGCGTCGGTGTCACCGCGAGTGATGCAAAAACCACGTCATCATGACGTGACCAATATTTGTACGATGCCATCACGTGACAACGTTGCTTGGTAAGTGGATGATATGGTACAATCGACTAAGAAGGACCGTAGTTTTCCAAGTAGTTTTTCACAAATGCATAATAAATGATGCGAGATTATTTACAGATCAGCATCGATACGGTCTTTAGTGTTCTAGCTGTATCGAGGCACTCGACCCAATCTTTGATATGTTGGCAACACCTTTTCAAAGACAGCGAACGGGTCCCTGCGCCATTGTCCCGGCTATTAAATACAAGCCGCGAAAAGCAAGGAGGCTTGGTGGCTGACAGGTCATCGAACCGTTACGAGTTGGACATGACCTTGCCGAAGGCATGAATCACGGCCGTGTTTTCAAAATGTAAAGAAGTACGTTTTAGTACCAGCCCACCCAACAGACGGCAACGTTCACCTGAAAAGCGTGCTTTGCCTGCAGAACGAATAAGTTATGAAGTGAAGCAAAAAAAGTGATGACGTACGACAATTTTAATACGAACACTAGAAGCGGTCACATATGTATAAAGAAGACTGCACGTCATAACGAGTCATTGAATCTTTACTTTTTTAACGGAATATATACTGTCTACTCTAGTCTAGTCCAATTTCGAAAGATTCCTGCAAAATATCTCATACTTGACGGCTTCATCGCCGGCGTTCCGCCTGAAAATCACACGCAATTAACACCAACATTGAATAAGGACGTCTACCCGATGAACGGCAACTTGCGCCTGTAAAGCGTGTTCTGCCTGTTCGACTGGTAAGCTATGCAGTGAAGCAAAAAAAAAATTGGCGACGTGTGACAATTTTTATTTTAAAACGTAGCAACGTTCATTGTTTATGGCATATGTTTACAATGCAACTGAAATATCACCTGCTAAATTTAATCTACGATGAGAACTTTATTTAGGATAATTTATCAGTCAATGAAAAATGCCGCAGTTTTACCCGAAATGAATCGTATTGAAAGTAGTGAGTGTTTCACTCAAAGAAATAGTGGGAGGACGCGATACTTTAGGTCGCATAAACTGCAGTACAAATTCCTTCACCAACCGGTAAGAACACATTTCATTCGATGACAGCAAACACTCGCCCTCACGTTGATTTGTGTAGCATTGACAACGACGCTTTCCACTGTCTCTTGCTTCCGTGCGTCATGCAAACTAAGCTTACGCGACTCCTAAACACGTAGTTTCGCAGGATAGAAACCTTTGTCAAATGATCTTCGTAGTACCTCCGATACTCGTCCTTCTGAGACACGAAGGCATGCGCTCTGCAGCACCACATGTGCGCAGGTGCGGTAAACCTCTTTGAAAAAAAAAAAGGAAAAAAACGTGTGTGCTAGCGCAAACGTCCACGTGGTGGCATGCTGCGCGCGAATTTGTCGCATTAAGATTTCGCGCAAAGCTTACCTAAAGCGCCCGAAGTGTTCCACTAATGTTGCGTTTTTCTTTCAGCAGTCGTTCATCTTTTTTTTTTTGGGGGGGGGGGGGAAGAGGGGGTGTAGCGCGCCAGCTGTCATGCCAGTTATAACAAGTGGGTGAGCTCACATATCACGTTTTGAATATCGTATATGAAGCACGGGACTGGATTATCACCTGTGGTTGGACGATTGTCAATGGCGGGATCTTCTCCATCGCCTGATCCAGGTGCTGGAAAAAAAGTAGTAATAAATTCTCTAGTACAGAGGTGTGTTTACGTATAGTATACTCCAGCTCCATTACTACGATATCCTTCCCGAAGCTCCACCCTCCCCCCAAGTGGAAGGCGTCTAAACACAAAACTATCTCTGCTGTCGCCTTGGCTTGATATAACGGAGTTACGGGAATTGACATCATAAAAAAAACACACACACTAAAAGTATGTTACCTCCGCACTGAAATAACAATTTTAAACTGAAGTTAAACTTGACTTTGGGCCTTCTACGTGGGCAGGTATACGTAACAAGGAAGAGAAACCACTGTATTTACTTTAGTCATCCACGCAAAGTGTCATCTCAACGTATCTGTGTAGTTTCTATAAATGCCTCACAGAACCTTGCATACTCGATATTGCTGGTATTTCTGTATACCCGCTTGTGCGATCGAATTATTTTCTAGACTTGTAAACAATAATAGCGCCGATTCGCCGGCGTGATCATCATATCCGGCTGGTCGTGACCGGTCGGACCTTTATCACTTAGTAACTGCACACGCCATTTTGAATAGTCTTTTTTCGCGAAATGTTGAATTGCGAGTGATGTACCACTGCCTATCACGAGTTTGCACCCCGCTCTGTCCTTGTCTACGTTACGAGTTTGTATTTAAAGCAGTCATTATTCGCCAACTCGTCCAATCAGCCATTTTGAAAAGTTATACTCGCTCTGTAAACTTCATCTTTGTTCGGATCAATAGCCGTGAAGACTTATCAAGTTACAAGCGGCGAATGCAATACCAGCACGAAGACATATACAGATGTACGCATGCGCAAAGGTCACCGTCGTATTTTTGGGCCACTCACGACGCGGTCGAAACTCGACGGCTTCTCGCAGTGCGGGCGCCAGTCGCTGGTGCGGCTGGACACTTTCGGGTGAAGTGAACCAGAAGGGGCTCTTGGTACGGGCCGGACCAGACGCTGTGGATGCCCCGACTACGCGAGTCGTTTCTGCTAGATGGGAAGAGGCCCGATAGAGGCGGGGGTGACACATCTCAAGTGATTGACAGCATTGTACGCTAATGTCGTGGTGATACGGCTTTAAGACTATATGTGCCGAGTCGAAGTTTCATCTGATAGTCTTCGTATCAAACTATATATTTTTTTAGACGCTTTCATAGGGCGAAATAAGAGTTGCGACGATTGCCGACTCAGTGAGCTTGCATAGCATTGCATTTAGTCGCAGAGAAATTGAATAAATAGAATGTAAGTATACCGTTTCTGTACACCAGTTAGTGCTTGTTCTAGGCGCTGCATATTGGTATATGCCTCAAGTTGCCGAATTATTCTTAAAGGAACCAACAACCCCCCTCAGTACACGAATTGAAATAATACCGCTATTGGAAAGATTGTCTGTTGTATTCGCTAGAATGAGCTCGTTGGCCTGTTGGTGTTCTTTCGTCGTTAGGATTGCGCTAAGTAGGTACTATATACACGCTAAGTAGGCTCAATACGTGCTCAACGTGCCATGTCTTCCATTTCTTCTTCATAGTTGGGCGAATCGAACGGTAATTGCTAATTAAATGTCCAGCGTCAGAACCGGCTAGATTTTTTTTCTTCCCCTCTAGCGCAACGGCTTTTGTGAATGCAGATTCCGATATTTTGGTCGAGAAATATGGCCTCTGAGGTGTGGCCGTGCGGTGTAAAATACATTTACACACCGGGAGTATAGACTCGGAGAACCGGGGCACTGTGCGAGGGTGACCAAGGACTGGGTCTCCACCACGGTGGCGGGCTGATCACTTGTCGAACGGGGCTGTTGGCGGAGGCTGCGTGAAGCATCGGATAGAAACGTCACCGCATTTTTTTTTCGTTGCCCGAGTACGCTGCACCTATTCGTGTTGCCGAAAGCAAGGCTATATAAATTGGAGATTAAAGTGCGCACTAATGGAAATGACCGCGTCAATCGAGTTCGAAGCCGACGTTATTTGCAACGGGTGATTCGCTGAGAACCATTGTCACGGTGTCACGATCGCTGGCACCGCTTGAACAGTGAACATTGCTAAAGACCAACATTTCACAACATAAAGTAGCTCGAAAGTTAAACTAGTAAAACAACCCCACGATGCTATATTAAGGAAAGGCATCTCAAGTTTTTGCCGCAACGTGTTAGAATGACGATCAGAGGCGATATTGTCGGGAAGATCATTCCACACGCGGATGGCTTGCGGTAGTGCTGATGGGTTAAACATGACCAAGGCACTGACTTCATTGCAGGGCTAACTGAGCGAAGAACGACAGAAAGCTGACCAACATGGTAGGCATCCATAATACAAGACGTTCCGTGATGGCGTGCCTATACCGCCGTTTATCGTGATTGAATGAAAAGTGACTGTGCGTCCGCCTGCCGGCTATTTTGCGTTGAATATATCGCCTGTTTTCGTGGTCGTTGATTGAGCTTTAACCGCCGTTGTGAATGCGGCAATTCGAAGGCTGTGTATATATTCGCGTACAACCGGCGCGAGAGTCGCGTTTAATTCCTAACGGAAAGTGTTGCAGTACTATAGATGCACGCTCTGTCCACCTTTACTATACCACTACATTGGGTAACGGCTAAATCTGTTCTATATGCCAAACCATCCGACAAAACAGTAAATTTCACCCCACGTGCCCTCAGTCCAACTACATTTACGCATTCAAATTATAGAAAGGAGGTTGAAGTCAAGTTGACAGTTCGTTGCACCAACCGTAAGGCATGCAGACAATATAAGGCGATTATGAAATGGGATCAGAGTATATCGTATTGTGACTCCTCAAAACACGTCTATATTACATTTCGCCGCCCTGACGCGCATTTCGTAGCGCTAAGCTCGGGATGGCGGCAATTACTGCGAAGTCGCTGAGCTACAAGCAACGAACGCTCACTGTCGCATGAACGAGACTCTTTTGACGAGGGCGCCATAGAGATGGCGCCAGGACTGCCCGAGCCTGCGTCTGGAGACACTTCGCCGGGGCTGCCGTCGTGTACCGAGAAGGGACTCGACGAAAGGCAGGCTTCATCGCCCAGGGTTGTGCTTCCTGCGGCATCGCATTTGCACCGTGGTTACGAAGAAATGTGCACTTCCAATTTTAAAGCCTGTTGTAGGTGTACAGAATCGAACACACTTGCAACATACAAATGTCACAAAAATTCTGTTTTTATAGCCGATAATTGTTATAAACGAGAAGAACAGCAATATGGGGGGTATGGAAAGCTGTTGTGAGACTGATTGATTCAATGAAAAACCTTATTTGAAATGAAAGAGGTAAGCGAGCGGCACGTCTAACTTCCTCATCTAGGACTGGCTGTTGTTGTATACGCTCAGCCTGATCCAAGAGACCCCTTTGGGGCGCGAAGTCAGCTCGAGCGAGGTCAGCCTCTTAATAAGGCTTCCTCAGTAAGGTCACTACCAGAGGCGGGTGTATATATATATATATATATATATATATATATATATATATATATATATATATATATATATATACCCGCCTCTGGTACTGACCTTACTGAGGAAGCCTTATTAAGGCTTCCTGCTTATTAAGGTGTGTGTTTTTTGACTGGTATATATATATATATATATATATATATATATATATATATATATATGTAGCGTTTGTCACACTGTGCCACACTCTAAAGTGCGGAAATGTTTCAGTCTCACTTCATCTCTTTCTGAGCGTCCCCTACTACTTGCTGTGAATGCGTGGTCAATAAAGTATTTCATCGAAGCACCGTTTCTTCATTCTTCATTCTCAGCGGTTCTTCCTTCGCCATCATGAGTTTTGATTGATGACTGAGCAAGCCCTCCCCTTCCCTTCCTACGAACATCGTCGAATTATAATCCACCTTAAGAGTGGCTAGAAGGAAGGGGGCTTGCTCGAGACCACGTCAAAAAGTACAGTGAACTGCCGACTTTATTCGGACACGCTTGAATATTTCAATCCTTTCGCGGCACCGCTACGTATCTGAATCTTGGACGCGGAGGCTCTTCAGAGTTAAATATTTCGCACTTTTTGCTCAAACTTAAACGACTCCAGTTTCTCAGAAGTGTGGCAGCTTGGGCTAGTTGGTATGGCATGACGATAGTTATAGCGCGAAAACAAAACGACGACACGGAGACAAGAAGGACTTTCGTGTCCTTCTTGTCTCTGTGTCGTCGTTTTGTTTTCGCGCTATAACTATCGTCCAGTTTCTCGTTTTCGCCTTTTTTTTTTGAAAGATTTCGTGTTCCATTGCCTTTGGACACGGGTACACAGCAGCTAGACTTCATCTTTATAATCGATAATGCAACATGAATGCATTGTATTTAGAGGGTTATTTCGCCATAGAAAACAAAAAAAGTTAACGGTGCATCGGCTTGTCACTGTTGTTAGTGAAGTATTGTTGGAAACTGGCAATGTTACAAGTAGATTCAACTGTGTAAACTGTCACGGCGTTTGGTGCGGCAACTTGAAGGTGGCGCTGCTGCTCGCATGTTTTTTCGTGAGTTTTCTCACTCACCTAGCGTTCTTCACGGTATAAGAGTGCTGTTTTCGGTATTAGGCTGTAATTTACCAATACGTGACATTTTTTTTTCATGTAGTGTCCCTGTATTCTTATGTATAGATATTGATGGTGCGATAATATCTGCTCTGCTTTTCTTTAGATAAGTGTCTGTTTTCTTTCGATAGTTGCATCGCACCACAAAAACTCTATGACAAAGTAATGAGCACAAACGGTGAAACGCATGTCCGAAAACGTGGTCCGGACATATTCAATCGCACCTTTCCAGGCCCAGCACTTTTCTTGGCTCGATATAATCACGGCTGGTTATCATAGAGTATCAGTTGTGAGTCTCTCTTTCGTACACTTGCTAGTCTAACGCATTGATCTGTGATCGAATTTGACGTTTGCTGTACGGAAAAGTTATTTATTCTACAGAACAGTCAACGATCGATACTTGAAAAAAAAACCAATAAGTATTTGTAAGAAAGGCAATGACCTGGATTCTGATGTAAAAGCAGCACTAAAAAAACAGACGAGGTCTAAGGAAGACACGACATGGCAAAATGGTGCCGTGTCTTCCTCAGGCCCCGTATGTCGTTTAGTGCTGTTTTCCCATCACAAGTATGAGTCACTAAGTAGTCCAACTGTTGTGTTTTAGGTTTCGGTTTCGGAATGACATGTGAGGATGCCAGGGGGCGCCGCTCTGGCATCCAGGATTTCAAGGCGACTGTAAATAAAACCAGTGTGTGTTGGGTAACCGTGGAGTGCGGTTGTTGTTCTTCTCTTCGGCGCTTCGCGCCAACCCGCGTGTTCGGGCTGGTCGGCGTCCCCGCCGGCCGCGTACGTCTCCGTCGGCCGTCTTCTTCTTCTGCTTCGTCGGGACCAGCCAGCCCCTAACACAGCAATGGCGACGAGGACCTGTAAGAACCCATTTCGTTCTCCGTGTTCGTTCCGAAACCGAAACCTAGAACACAACACCAACTATCTCTTATAGTGCGATGACGCAGTGATCGGAAGTAAACGATTTTCTGCTTAAGTGCATTACACATCCTGCTGTCATGTAGGATTGCGTCGAATGTTCTAAAATGAGGTCGTACGTGCGTGGTCCTACTGCCGGGCATAGCCAGGACGTGGAACACCGAGCCCGCGCCCCCGCGAAGACTTTTTTTTTTGTCATGGCATAGAGAGCGAAAAATGACCATTTCGAAGGGCTGCCCCTCCCTCCCCCCCGGATATCAGGAAAGTGCCACCCAGCCCCTACCTCTACCCCCGAAAATAAATTATGGCTACCCCCTGGTCACTCTCCCAATAACACTGTCCTCCGGAGGAGGTCGTAACCCGTAGCACTCTTACCGGCCATTTCCCGGGGCGAAGCTACGTCCGGTCCGAGACGTCACAAGCGCGGCGGTGGTGCGATCGCTTCTGTCAATGGCTGTCAATGGCGTCACGTGAGACGATAGCGCTGCGGCATGCGCACGTGACCGATGGCGCACCTGACAGTGTTCGGACAGTGCCAGCAAAGCTGAGGGTACATCATCATCATCATCATCAGTGCTCGGATAAAGCGATGGTTTCAGTGGTCGGCCTGACCGCGAGTGGGCGCTTACCTATGACGATGGCCGTCATGATGGCCATGGAACGAGCAGTTAAAAATAAAAATAATTTACGTGTGCGAGTTTGCGTCAGTCTTTTTGTTTTATTTCGTCTTTATGTTTACGCGGATGGGAACCTGAATGTCCACTAAACATCTTGACTGACTTTCGTGATCATTCTAGCAAATATGTCTGCATTGCCTGGCCAGTCAGAATTTATTCGAATCAGGGGCGTATGCAGATATGTTTTTTCGCGAGGTTAGGGAGGGCATCTTCTTGACCTCAAGTGGTGGCAGGGCATGCAGATGTGGTCGAGTGTGATTTTGTGCCCTCTGTGTCATGGCTAAAAGAATAGAATTGGAGGGTAGGGAGGGAGGGAGGGGGCATGGACTGTGCTTGCTGCCCCCTGGCTATACGTCACTGATTTCGAGTTCTTGCAGCTGAAAGCTCCCCTGTGATGTGAATCAAGGGCGTTTTTTTTTCTCGCATCCATGACATTATCGCAGTCATTGACTTGTCCTTCGTATGTGTTCCATAGTTCTTCGCTTTAGATGCCGATCTTTCAATTCTAGCATTGTGGGTTCACACCCATGCGATTCTACGGAGTCGATTTGTCGTTTTATATCTGTAGACTGGATGTCAGTTTCAGGTAGACACGATGATGATTATGATGTTCCTATTGCATTGCTGGCACTCGCCCACAGAGCGGGAGTGGCCAAAAACCGGGCGGCAGGATCTTTGGGTTAGTTGATTTGTACTTCAAAGCATCCAATGGAGTTTCAGTGAAACACAAAAACAGTTCGTAAATGTTGTAAGAAACTGCTACACGAGCTAACGGTCTGACACTCAGATAGTCTCAGAACAAAAAATAATAGTAACACTAGACTAACAAGGTAATCATTTTTTTGTTTTCATTATGTACGCACACACAGCAGAGCATACCTCCGCGTGGCTGCAAACTAATGTAATTCCTTCAAAGTGTAAAGGGGGTTTATTGAAGGACTGAGCAAGCGGGTGGTAGCACTAAAGGAACGCAGGCGAACCCAGATGACGGTGCTTGATCGCCGATCTCGTGCCTTCTTCTTGTGCTGATGATAGCTGACCTGATGGTAACAACGTCTTTCTTATTCACTACAATTACCCCCGGCGAAAAAGTTGAAGCCATCCTGGCGATCTAACACGTAGGCACAAGCGGGTCAAAGTACGGCTTCAGACGGTTTACGTGAACGATATCACGTCCACGCCGACGACGGTCGCTCGGTGGCGTGAGGGGTTCAATGGCGTAGTTCACGGGTGAAGTACGCTCGACCACGCGGTAGGGACCATGATAATTGGAGAGTAGCTTGGGTGATACACCAGGGGCGCAGGGTGGTACATGAAGCCATACAAGTGCTCCAGGAACGAACGTTGGTGCAGAACGATGGTCGTCGTCACGGATCTCCTTCTGGCGCTGTTGGTCGGATGTAGTAAGCCGCTTGGCTAGCTTGCGGCACTCTTCTGCGTAACGAGCGGCTTCCGAGACAGGCTTGTATTCAGAGGGATCTGGCGAGTATGGCAGTAAAGTGTCGATGGTGTGTGATGGTTCGCGACCGTACAGGAGAAAAAATGGGGAAAACCCGGTAGTGACTTGCGTAGCGGTGTTATACGCGTATGTCACAAATGGGAGAACGAGGTCCCAGTTTGTTTGATCAGAAGCGACATGCATAGCGAGCATGTCCCCCAGAGTACGATTAAACCGCTCAGTCAAGCCGTTCGTCTGTGGGTGGTAGGCTGTACTCTTCCGGTGAACCATATGGCACTGTTGAAGAAGTGCTTGAATTACATCGGAGAGGAAAACACGCTCTCGGTCACTGAGGAGTTCTCGAGGAGGACCATGACGAAGCACAAAACGATTGAGTATGAAAGTTGCGACGTCTTGTGCTGCAGCTGTGGGGAGAGCAGCAGTTTCAGCGTACCGTGTTAGATGATCCACTGCCACGATAACCCATCGGTTGCCTGCCGTTGTTAATGGTAGTGGTCCGTAGAGGTCAATTCCTACACGGTCGAATGGGCGGTCTGGGCATGGAAGTGGCTGCAATGAACCTGTTGCAGGATGTGGTGCGCTTTTCCGCCGCTGACATTCGTGGCAGCCGCGAATGAACTGGCGGACAAAGGTAAACATGCCGCGCCAGTAATACCTTTTTCGTAGGCGCTCGTAGGTCTTGAAAACACCGGCGTGAGCACATTGCGGGTCGGAATGAAACGACGCGCAGATGGTAGAGCGCAGCGTTCGGGGAATGACTAGTAGCCATTTCCTACCATCTGCTGAATAGTTGCGCCGGTACAAAAGGCCATCCCGAATACTGAAGTGCGGAGCCTGGCGGCGCAGGGTTCGAGTGGTTGGAAGTGTCGGTGCCTCGGATAACGCGTCAAGAAGCGAAGCGATCCATGGGTCATTGCGTTGTGCAGAAGAGATGGTATCCTCGTCAAGCGCTGACAAAGTGTCGTCCGAGGAAACAGATGCGATGTCCGGGGATACGGGAGATCGTGACAGTGCATCAGCATCGGCATGCTTGTGGCCGGAACGATATACCACGCGAATGTCATATTCTTGAAGCCGAAGAGCCCAACGGGCAAGACGACCTGATGGGTCTTTAAGCGACGATAACCAGCATAATGCGTGGTGGTCCGTTACTACATCAAAAGCACGGCCATAAAGGTATGGGCGGAACTTGACAAGCGCCCAAACGATCGCCAAGCATTCCTTCTCGGTGACGCTGTAGTTTGATTCAGCCTTGGTAAGAGTTCTGCTGGCGTAGGCGACGACATACTTGGCGAATCCAGGCTTGCGTTGCGCGAGAACCGCACCGAGGCTGACACCACTGGCGTCGGTGTGGACCTCAGTTGCTGCCGTAGGATCGTAGTGACGCAGTATTGGTGGCGAAGTGAGGAGACGACGAAGGGTACAGAAGGCTTGGTCACACTCAGAAGACCATGACGAAATATCAGTGGTGCTGCCTATAAGTTCGGTCAAAGGCGCAATGATAGAAGCGAAGTTGCGCACGAACCGGCGAAAGTAGGAGCATAACCCCACGAAGCTCCGTAACTGCTTCATAGTCGTTGGTTTGGGGAAGTCGGCGACAGCACGTAACTTAGCCGGGTCTGGAAGTATACCGTCCTTTGATACGACGTGCCCGAGAATCGTAAGTTGCCTAGCAGCGAAGTGACACTTCTTGAGGTTGAGTTGGAGCTGAGCATTCTTCAGGCACGTGAGGACGTGTTTGAGGCGCTCGAGATGTGTTCCAAAGTCTGGCGCAAAGACGACTATATCGTCGAGATAGCAGAGACAGATTTGCCATTTCAAACCCCGAAGAACCGAGTCCATCATGCGCTCGAAGGTGGCAGGCGCATTGCAGAGGCCGAAGGGCATGACATTAAACTCATACAGACCATCCGGTGTCACGAAGGCTGTTTTTGGTCGATCGGCATCTGCAAGGGGGACCTGCCAGTACCCTGAGCGCAAATCTAATGAGGAAAAAAACTCGGCACCTTGTAAAGTATCAAGGGCATCGTCAATCCTGGGTAAAGGATACACGTCTCTTCGAGTGATCTTATTTAGGCGCCGGTAGTCCACGCAGAAGCGAACGGAACCATCCTTTTTTTTAACGAGCACTACAGGCGAGGCCCATGGACTTTGTGAAGGTTGAATGACGCCACGTTGCAGCATATCGTTCACCTGTTCGGTAATAACTTGGCGTTCTGCTGCAGAAACACGATATGGTCGCTGTCGTAGTGGCGCATGGGAGCCGGTATCGATGTAATGTAGAGTGGTAGAAGTGCGGCCAAGTGAAGGTTGAACAACATCGAAAGATTCGCGATACTGGTACAGCAGTTGGAGGAGTTCAGATCGTTCAGATGGTGACAGTCCGTCTGCGATCGCCGAATCGAACACTTTTGAAGCCTGTAGATGAGAGTGGTTAAGAGCACTGACGGCGGCGAGGTCACTTTGGGATGATTCTTGCGGCACGGTAAAAATTTGTCCGTTATCGATGGGCTGTACGCATCCAAGAGACTCGCCTTTAAACAGTTTGATGGTATGCGGAAAGGGATTGGTAAGGCAGAGAGCACTGGCTCCATTAGAAATTGAGAGGGCTGAATAAGGGAGCAGAAGTGGTTTCCGGCTTAGAAAGAGGCGTGATGGCTCGAAAAATGCTACTTCATCACGCATGCCGTCGGAGACCACAGGGAGCAAAACAGCTGTTGTCGGTGGAATGTCAGTGTCTTCTTTGACAACTAGCTTGTGCGCGGCTTGATTAGTGTGGTCGTAGGGCTGGTCGAAGAACGGAAGCAGTTCAAGTTCGGAACGGGCACAATCTATAACGGCACGATTACGGGATAGGAAATCCCAGCCAAGTATGATGTCATGAGAGCACGAGGAAAGGACGATAAATTCAACAATGTAGTGGTGCTCCGCAATTTTGAGTCGGGCAGTGCAGGCGGCTATAGGTCGAACAGGTTCTCCATTTGCTGCACGTAAGAACATATCAAGCGGCGTGGTCACCTTTCGGAGCTTGCGGCAAAGTTTGGCGTCTATAACAGACACAGCGGCACCGGTATCCACAAGAGCGTATGCATGGGCGCCGTCTACAAAAACTTCGACGATATTTGACGGCAAGGTGCGAGGACTTGAACATTTCGATAGCGCAGTTCTTGCCCCTTGAACTGCGACGGCTAGTTTCCCTCATTTTGAGGGGCTGGTCGTGGACGCATGGGTGACAAGGAGCGTCGATTGGGTGAAGGTGAGCGACGAGACGAAGTTGCCGGATAGTCACGGGAAGACGTGTTTGACTGACGATTCGAACTTTCATAACAAAAAGGTGGTCGGTTCATGTAATTGCTTCGTGGTCGGACGTCTGTGTAGGCGGGCACGCGACGACGGCAGTATCGGGAGATATGGCCAGGTCCGCCACACGCAAAACAAATCGGCCGGTTATCGCGCGTTCGCCAGGCATTTGCAGCAAGGGGCGCCGCCCACGCGGCATACGGCTGAGTCGAGGCTGTGGTAGTGAGGGGAGGAGCCCATGCGACGGAAGACTGAGTAGGAGCGGTAACATGCGGCAGTCCATTGAACGGCGAGGGCTGGTGTGGCTGCTGCCTCTTTACTGCGTCAGCATAAGTAAGAGGCGCGGCGACAACTTGATGCTGAAAGGGCACTGGCATAGCCTCGGCAATCTGGTCCTGAAGTGCATGTCGGAGCATGGGAGCTAACGGTGTCGGTGGTTGCTCTTGCTGCTGCTGCGGGAGCTCTTGGCGCTGACAAAACGGCAGGAGGGAAAGCTGACGTGCGACCTCCTCACGCACAAAGTCTTTCATTTGTGCTAGAAGGCGGGAGTGGTCAGGTACGACGTCCAGTGCAGCGAGTGGTTGGTTAGGCTGAAATGGACGACGGGTGAGAGCTCGTTGCCGTCGCAATTCGTCGTAGTTCTGGCACAGAGTTACCACTTCAGACACCGTGCCAGGAGACTTCGCCAGGAGCATTTGAAAGACGTCGTCATCAACACCTTTCATAATGTGCTGGATCTTGGCACTTTCGCTCATTGCGGCATCGACGCGCTTGCAGAGATCGAGTATATCTTCGATATAGGCGGTAAACGTTTCGCCAGGTTCTTGTGCCCGTGAGCGCAGGCGTTGTTCGGCACGCAACTTCCGCACGGCAGGGCGACCGAAAACCGAGGATATTGCCTGCTTGAAAGTGGCCCAGTTCTCGAACTCGGATTCGTGGTTTGTATACCACAGTTTCGCCGCATTAGCCAAGTAAAAGTTGACAGTGCTCAACTTAGCAGCGTCATCCCACCTGTTTGGTCCACTGACTTTTTCGTAGGACGACAGCCAGTCCTCGACGTCCTGGTCTTCGGCGCCCGAAAAGATCGGGGGGTCTCGCTGGTGAACCGGGCCGGGGCAAGTAGGAGCCGTGAGAGGTGCTGTCTGTTGGACAGCGTCAACTTGCATGGTCGACGGCAGGGTGCGGGATCGGAGTTCCAGGGTGTAGGTGATGCAGTTACCCAGCACGATCCACCAAATGTAAAGGGGGTTTATTGAAGGACTGAGCAAGCGGGTGGTAGCACTAAAGGAACGCAGGCGAACCCAGATGACGGTGCTTGATCGCCGATCTCGTGCCTTCTTCTTGTGCTGATGATAGCTGACCTGATGGTAACAACGTCTTTCTTATTCACTACAAAAGGATAAAACTACTGCGTAGTTTATTTCTAAACCTAGTTTCTCAATTGGGTCGACAATGTATCTTTTTCTTTGATAAAAATATCGGTGACAGAACAAAAAAAAATGTTCTGTTGTTTTTATTAATTGAAATGCAATGATAAAAATATCCACATTTATTATAATGACACGGTACTCTTTGTTACGGCATGTGTACGTAAGACAACGTTACATGCCCCCGTTATGAGGCATAACGAAACAGACAAAATTGTCTCCTGGCTATAGGTATACATCCAACCTCGTGAACAAACAAGAACAACTGTGAAATATCCCCCCCCCAAAAAAAAATCAGAACATAATTCCAAAGTGCCACAGTGAGAAAGGCATGGAAGACCCACACCGATTTAAAGGCCACTTTCGTGAAGTACAAGAAATTTTAACCCGTTCACGTTGATATCTTATTGTAATACAATTATGAATAGATACAGCTAATGAAGGGGCACGAAAGTACCGATCGAAACTGAAGTGAAGCTAACAACCTGCATTGTTTTACAGCTGAAACGCAGTATTTAATTTTATGTATGCAGCATTCAAATTCGCTACCTGTCCAAATAGGCCAATGCAGCCGCACTAGGCCAGTGCAGACCAGGTCAATGTAACCGCGCGTTACGAGGAGCTATGTGTTGTTTGGCTAGTCTTGCGTTATATATTCTTAGAATATCTGTGTACTGTCGATCATATTGAAGAAATAACAGTGTTTAAGATTATTCTTTAACATTGTTTTTCCGATATTGCGAGTTCTGCAGAGTTCCGCATTGTAACGGAAACGTTAGGAAAGAGAAATCGGCAACCGTCTATTTGTGGCATGATGCCATGGCAAGGAAATTAAAAAAAAACTGATTTCTCAGAAAAAGCTTTTTGGCTGCTGAAAGATTCGTTTTGATCCGGGAATCTAACCCGGGACATACGCCTTCCCGGCGCGGTCTCTATATACCAGGAAGCTATAGCAAATTGGCAGTGCGAGTGCGAATTAACAATTTGTGGGGTTTGACGTCCCGAAACCGCGATGTGATTTTGAGAGGTGGCGTAGTGGAAGGTTCGCAAAGTTTTGACCCCATGAGCCTCTTTCACTTGCACCTAAATCTAACCACACAGGCCTTGAGCGTTTTCGCCTCCATCGAAGTGAGTCCAAATTAATCGACAGCTCGAAGCACACGGACGCGGAATCGCTTGCAGACGAGTTCTGCGGAATCCTGCGAGGTGGAGGAAGAGCTTGATAAGGGGAACTGACAACATAGCTTCCTGGTTTGCTCTTTCAGTTGAGTGACAGCCCCGGAAACGTGTCGGTTCCAAGTATACATCCTCGGGCCAAAACGAATATCTTCCCAACGAAATTTCTGAGAAACCCGTATATAGGACTTCCTCGCGGCGCCGTGTTACACAAATAGGCGGTTGTCAGTTGTCAATGCTACACACAAGGTCGTCGCGTATCAAGAATAAAATGATCAGGAGTGCAAGAGCTTTTTTTTTGAGACAGTCACCTATGAGATATGTTTTACGAGGTTTGTTGCGATGTAACTTGTTAAGCATTGGTGTATAACGCCAATAGCCATGGAAATTGAGAGGCTCTATTGATCGAGCTTCCCTCTTGTTTCTAAATAAAATTTACATCCACTTGTGTCCCCCCTTCTCTCGGAAGAGTTTACAATTATACAAATAAATTTGCACACCTGCCCAAATCGGGGCTATAAAGCTATTGTAGGAGTTTGTACACAAATAACAAATAAACGTTGACACAAATGTATCATAACGACTTTGAAGAAACAATGCCGTTCACGTAATTTATGTATTTAGAAGATCGCAAATAGTTGTGGAAGCAGACGAGGAAATCGTATTGAAGTCAATTTTTTTGTGATTAGCAGCATACAGCAATGTAGGCCGATATGCCGATATGTGAATATGCTGAGTGTCTCATATATATTAGAGACCTTGACAAAGCAAAGCCAAGACCTGGCAACCACATAACTCGTTGCGTTTAAAGCATAGTACAGATTATTGTTGTGAACGAAAAACGCGCACCATTAAAAGTTGTAAATCTATACTCTCATCAATAAAAGTGGGAAATCGATGAAACGGCGCGTCTGAATTTCGTCGGCATCGGACATCGTATGAAACAGCGTATAAAGTAACGGCGTTTCTTCGTGTACACTAAAGGCAGAATGTATGGGTAATTTTATATAAAAAACAAAAACAAAACAGGATGAGTTGTAACGAACGCATCGTCATTTTTGCTTCGTTGAAAAAGAGACCACGCGTTCTCTGCAACACGCCGACGCTCTGAGCGCCAGGATCCGTACTTGTCATCAAGACGTGCGAAGTTTTCCTTAGTTGGTATAACCTACATCTAGGTGATGACATCTATGTATAGAGAGCGCGCATTAAGGAGGAATACAAACGAAATTTTAAGTGCCGTACTCGGGCTAGTTTCGTGGTTGCACGTATGTGAACCACGACTTGAATTCGAGAGACAAGGACATAAAGATTACACAACACAGGAGCTGAACGACTGCGTTGAGCTTAAACTTTTTGTCCTATATTGAGTTGTGCCACAGTTTGTGCGGGAAGGATGCCGTATCTATATAGGACACACATCTGTAACAAGCGGCCCCTGATTGTTCGGCCACGTGACATACAGAAGCACTGGCAAACCTGTAATAGAAAAACCGACGTCGATATGCATGATCTACTCGGCTAATCCAAGTTGATTGATACGTTCAAGAAATAACACGGATAAAATAAAGATAAATAAAGAACTGAATAGTACTATATAACGCATTACGTGTGTGAAAGAAAAGACGTCCTATATGCATGACGATATTCAGTTTTAGAACGAATCACACTATCGCTGTATCTGTTCTGGATTCTGTCCGTATGCTTGTGTATGCACCGTTCCGACAGCACTCCCGGCGGATGGCTCAGAATGCGCAAGGGTTTTTGACGGCCATCGTTGAGCCTGTGGGACAGCCAAAGGCCTCGGCGAACGGCCCGAAGTTTCGCAGTGGCCCGTTGACGAAGTACGGTGCCGGAGACCGGACGCCATGGTGGAGGCGCTGGTGGAAGTACGAGTCGTCGTACGACTCGCAGTGGTCCAGGGCGAACTCGTAGAAGAACAGTCGGTCCGTCGCGTATGGGCCCACTCTAGAGGTGCGGAAGGCGAGCCTGCGATTGGTCTATGCTGTTATACGCTTGCTAATTTAAACTTCAAGAAAGAATGTTATGTCGATTGCCAGAGTGGTAGCTTGCCAAGTTTGTTTTCATTTCGTGTTCTTAACCCATTTTTTTCACCAACTCCACTACTCCCACGCTCATGCTAATTTTTTTAACCACTTTCCCTGTGGGCCTGTCCGAAGGCTCACAGTATTAGTAAATATAAAATAAAAAGATAACGAGTGCCTCGAGTGACGTCAGCGCCATTCACAGGCAGTGCACAGAGTTCTTCATTAGGAGGGACGAAAAAGATTTACTCCAACACCCCCCCCCCCCCTCAACACGCACACCCGTTCTTTCCAACGCCCTCTCACTGGGAATCTTAATTATTGAGTGTGCATGATTGCTACCTTCTGCAATATTTTCTCTCGGTACCAAGCTGGCTATGTGTACGATGACATATCCCACCTGTGGCTTCCGTGGGCGGCGTTCTGCTTGAAGACCTTCAAGGCTACAGGCAGAGCGAGCAGGTCACGAGCATCTTCCCGCGAAGCCACTTCGCCAGGACCCCGGTTGCCATAGGACTGCTTATGCAGGCAGCTGGCCAGCATCTCGAGCCTGAGGTGCGCGACGTAACCTGGCGGACCTACTTTGGAGACCAAATCCAAATCGGTAAGGCGGGCGAACGCTTCCCTGGCTAAATCTATGCCGAGTGTGGGAATGTGGCGAATAAAGAAAGCATCCTTGGTAAAATTCTTGTCGACGGCCGCCAAAGGTACGGCTACGTAGCCATTCTCAAAGTCAAGCCAGGGAGTGTCGCGGAGCGATGGTCCGCGCCAGAAGGTTTCGAAACTTCCGTTGACCATCCTCAGCAAAGTGTTGGACGTTGCGGAATTGAGAGCTCCGTGCATCAGCATCAGGCACTGTTGGCCTTCGCCTTTCCCGAAAAATCGGTGGGTGTAGCTGGCCTTCGAATCCGCGCTTTCAAACCACTCCGGCACGAAGACCTGCCTTCTAAGCTTGAACATGCTGTCGCGGAACCTGTTCGTCACCACGAATGTCAAATTCAAAGCTTCCCTGACGTGACGCACAGCCTCCGCTATCACGTCCTCGACTAGGGCGTCCGTAGACTCCCGAACGCGACGCTGGTTGCGCAACTCTGCGTTCCAGAAGAGGTAAGCATACGGTTCAGGCAAGCTTTTGGACAGTACCCTTAGACAACGAAGGTCTGTTGCCTCTTCTAACGAGTCGCCGTCCTCCCAACCAGGAAATCGTGCCCCAGCGAGTAGTGCGAGTTCCAAGTACTCTAAGAGGTTCAGAAAGGGCGAATAACGAACGTATACCCTGAAGCCTAGGTAATTGAGCACGTTTCCAGATCCGAAGCGCTCGATCAGGTCCGCCAGTGCCCTCTGAAAAGGATCGCCTTTGACTGCGACCAGCGTGGATTTACGGATGCGCATCACTCCCTTGAACGTTGTGTTGAGAAATCGATACCAGTTCCAGTGGCGCGTGTTTAGGAGAGCCGACACCGGGCGCACGACGTAGTTGTTCACTGCCATCCAGCTGCCAGCCAAGTCAACGAGTGCCTGTTCTATCTTGAGCAGGGGCGTCGTGTCTCGCAGGCCGTGCGTCCTCTCCACGGCTGAGTGAAACCAATCGGTGTTCACATCTCGCATCTTGACGAAGTCCCTAAACAGCGTCTTCGGAGGACCTATCCTGATGGCCCACTGGGCGGACATTCCTGGACCAAGGGATTGCTTCGTAATCTCGACGTTTGCCAGAGCGGGAATGGCCGAATGTACCAGGACCCTCGCCGCAGCTTCCGACACGTCGCCCGTGAGATTGTTCCTGTAAGGATAGCCGTCAAGACCGTGGATGCGAAGGAGGCGCTGGAAGTTAGCGAACGAGTCACGTTCACCCGTCTTGAGTCGACAGGACTGCCAGAGATGAAGGGGCCACTTGAGGAAGACGTCGTCCGTGCCATCCCTCATTTCGTTGAGAAGGACGTGTTCGAAAGTCTTCAGACGTAGCGTTCTGGGGGATACCAACGCTGAGCCTCGTGGTGGCGTGTGGTTTGTGAGCCATTTGCCGCATACGTGATGGTAAAAATCGGTGCAAGGATCAACGTTGTCGTCAAGCAAGGCTTCTAATTCGTTCGCGATCTGCGCACAACCGCTACCGTGGCAGATACGTGTGTAATATTTCTTCCCAAATGTCCATTTCGAGGAGGGTTCGAACTCCGTGATGGTTCTAGTGGTATATGATGTCGTGGCATCGGCGTGCTTAAACGAGCCCATAGTAGTAGGGGAGTCGTCGGGGATCGCGGTTTCGGTGAATGGTGGGTAAGCCGCTGTTCGAGGTGGTCCTGCATCGCGCGTTGTTGATGAACGGTGCAGCGGTGCGATACGTTTCGTGCTGGCTCGAGCGGTGGTGAGAAACTGGCTGGGAGGCTGAACCCTTGCGGGGAGTTCGTGCGGATGCGATGCAATGTTTATAGGCTTTTCACGGAAGCTGCGCACGAAGGTGGCCAGCAGGAGCGCGACGGTCAATATGAACACGAAGAGGATGGCGTAATCCGACTTCCTGGATGCGTAGTCTTCGGATCTATGGAAAAAGCGCCGAGGGTACCAGCAACTGCTGTCCGTCGTGTACCCGCTTGAGTCGGTCGAACGGAACAAACGGTCCATCGCGACGAGATGTCGACGCACGTATGTAAAAATGTTCGATCGAAAACCGCAGTGTTGCTCACGGCTTGCACGTCGCGCGTACGAAGCCGGTCGGGAGTTTCTTCTTCTGTGCTGCCTTGTCTTGTCGCCTAGAAGATCTTGGCTCATACCCACAATGGGGATTGGTGCAACACCCTCTGTCGACGTCTGTGGTCACGTGTCGCGTGTCACGCTTCTTCTTCATTCTTATTATCATGGCTCATACTCAATGCAGGGGATTGACCGAGTAGTAGGTGAATTTTTTTCAGTATTTTTGAGGTAAATTACTCTTCAATCGACAATTTACCCTTCATGATGATGACTTTGATCCACTGACTGGCCATGACATGCTACAAGAAAAGAACAAGAAGCAAATAGGGCCACTCTGCGCTAGTGGTGCGACGACTGAGCTATACTAGTCGAGCCGTTGGCTCCTTACCCTCACCACCTCATTTCTTCCTCTTTCGCAGTCTTTCTGTATTTATTTCTCTATCTTCTATTTCTTTCTCACTATCTCTGTATTTGCACTTCATGCTTCTGTAATTTCCTCTCGTGCTCTGTATATTCCTCTTTCTCTCCATATTTTTCTTTCTGGATTTTGCTCTATCTGTTTCTCGCCTTCAATTTCTTTCGATGGTATACGTCTTGCTCTCTCGTTTCCTCCTATCTTCCTCCAATCCTTCCACCTGCCTTACTCTTCCTCGCTTCTTTTTTTGCATACCTTGCTATGTATACTATATCGGAATTGTGAAATTAGGGTAGGGTGGGGTAAAATGAGACAAAATTGCGAAAATAGTTAAAATATATATTTCTATTCTACTCGTCACCGTTAACCGTTGAAACTTTTCTTTGGGTATAAGGTATGTGCTGCATGAATATGACCTTTTTGGTGCAGTTCGAAAGTTCATTAAAATAAAAAATAAAAGGCACCAAGTGTCTCACTTTGCTCCAACCTGTAGGGAAAAACGAGAGAGGGAGAAAAAATGTTTCTTTAGTTGTTCCAGTAGAAGCACTTGAAATGCACTCTGTGGGCGCCCATGCAGTTCTCGTATACGCCCAGTTCTTGCCCTGCAGGCATCGAGTCCAGACTCACCCCGACGCTCTCTGCCCATGGTGTTCAGCTAAAGCCACTCTGTACCACGTCACGTGTGAGTGTCAGGCCATTACAGCCTTACGACCAGTACAAAATCCAACAGTGGTGCGATGGGAGGAGCTGCTGGCCAACGAGAACCTGGAAGACCAGTTGACTCTGATCAACCGGGCCCGCAGAGCGACTGCTGCAAGCGGAACCCTGTACTAAGCCCCCCCCCCCCCCCCCCCCCCCCCCCCCCACCGCAAGCCAAGCATCTCCGACTACTCGGAGCTTCTCCGCAGAAAATTTCCTGTAAATAAATCAATAAATACGTTTTCACCATACCACCTCGATGCTCCGAAACTACTTGCAGATCAAACGCCTTCAGTCTTTCTTTGTGCTAATGTTGTCTTTTTTGAACGCTTGCACTTCATCGGATTATTTAACGATTGAATTCTATATATGTTATGACACCTTTTCCACACCCTTTTTTTTACTGTTTTGATGCCGATCTGCACGGGCCTTTAGTAACTTTCAACTTTGTCAGTCTGGCTTTCTGAAGCGATAAATTTCGGATTTGTATTGCTTGTTATTTTTTAAGTTTCGGTATGACAAAAAATTAGACCACCTCCTCGAATGGAACGCTAATGGAATGTGAAGCATCAGCGTTGCGCAAGGGTGGCATCGCGGGTTGAACAGTGCTAACGCGGCTACTCACCCCAGCAGTCGTGGAAGATTAGGGTGTCCTTATGTGTGCGCGTCTCCGTGTTTTAGGGTGGTGTCAGCCTTTGACCCACCACTTGCCGCCGCCTGATAAAACACAATGTTGTCAGTCTCTGTTTCCATGGCAACAAGCGCCATGTTGGTTCTCGCAGCCAAGCGTTCCTGCTCCGTCGCACTGCATCAGCTGCATGTTCGCACGGGTGTGCAAGCTGCGTTTGACTACACCGTAGACCTAGCTTCCACTACGAGACCATCCTCGCGCTAAGACCACCTACAAGAACTTTGGAGTGTAAATGTCAAGGTGCTGCGTGCTGCACTGCAAAACCATCCGGAGACTGTTCCGCTTCCAGACAGCGGACGGAAACGCTGGATTACACAAGTGATGCGAAATTGCTTGGAGCCGACTACTTCTTGTCATGTTTGTGAGGTGAGTTGACGTTGTATTGCGAGTGGATTGAGTATATCGCCGCATATTTTGAGAAATTATTCACTTACTCATCCGGCGAAAAGCAGTTTGAGCAAAGTAAACAAGACAACTTGCACAATGCAAAAAAAAAGGATATGGTTTCGGTCGGCTACGCCGGGTTATGCGACCGAAAGCTGGTTAACTCGAGTATGCTTGTTTATCCTCGTAGTCGAAGCGCTGTTAACCAATCAAATGGAACGTGTGGCCCTGCATGCATTCACATATCTGCGTTTGATCACTTTCCGAAGCCGTCGCCGCATTCGCCGCGGGAAACGCCAGGCCCGTAAACCACCAACAGACGCTCGTGTTCGCGTCTTCCTTTGCTGGCAGATGCTGGCGTTCTTGCACTTCTACCTCGGTCGCTGACGAAGGGCATTTGGAGAGGTAGATGGACGAGCCGACAAACACGTTCCCTGTAGACTCTTGTAGTCTTGCACAGTTGCAACACAACTAAATATCTTGTGTGGCTTGCCGTGGGGTATTCGCTCTTAGCTTCAATGGCACGCGGAACTACAGCGAAACTCGCTCAACAATGGCAAAAATGATTTCGCTTTAATAATATAAAATGCGACATATTTACTGTTCGTGTCTCTCCGTCGTTCTGTCTGTCTGTCGATTCGACGGTGCAGTATATGTGCACTAAGAAAGTCGGTTATTGGCCCATACCACAAATATGTCCAGTGGGAGATTGGTGCTGCGTCATTATTTTCGTCGTCCTTTTGTTTCGTAACCGGCCAAAAGGTTGATTTGATATCGTGAACCATAGCCTCCTCTATAACTTTGTGCCCGAGCGGTCGGTCCCTCAGCGCCGTCCCCCGAGCTATTATGGGATGCGAGCGCTCCTGGCGGAGCGCCGAGGCGCAAAACGAGAGAATGGATGGCAGCTATGGAGAAAAAACCGGCTTTGAGTAACTACCGAAAGGGCAAAAATGAAATAAGGAGGGAGGCATTTTACGATAATTCAAGGGGAAGCGCTTTACTGTTTGAAGCGAGATCGGGTTGCCTTAGAACGCGTAGTTATAAAGCAAGATTCAGTAAAGAAGAAGAACAATGCACATGCTGCGGGAAAGATAAGGAAACGGCGGAGCATGTTCTGATTGAATGTGGAGATATCCACCCAGGTGTACTCCTGTATCCGTCAACTGAGCTCGTAATGGTTCTAAATTCTCTAAAGAATTACGCGGAAGTTTTCCTCGCAAGAGCGAGAAAGATGAATCAGCCACTGAAGGCTGCCGTTGACAACGCCGCGCAAATACTACAGAAACGTGACAAACTCAAGTGCTCGACCCCGGGACATCATAAAAAACTTTTGGAGGTTGTGCTCGTGAAGTTTCTCCGCCCACTTTTTCTGAACTTCGCATAAACGCAAGCGTGCATAGGCCGCGTCGTCTGCTGTTATTATGGGATCGGTGCGGCATCTGGCGGCGAGCGCCAAAACTATAAGGGACGGATGGCGCGTATGTATTTAGCGCTAATGCGCGGGCACAAAAAATATAGGAGGCTATGCGTGAACTCAGTTTTTTTAGTGCTTGTAGAGAAATTTTGTGTGGACTCCGTGTATGTGCACGGCACCATGTATGACTTTGCACCTTATTGCTTTTGTAGGCCCACTGCGAGAACACAAGCTTCCAGCAAAGGAGGCAGGACGGTTTGAATAAATTAAGGCCAGATGCTGTTTGGATGCTGTTTGCAATAAAATGAGCCCTGCAAAATCTTGGTTTGTCCCTTGTTGCCCTCCTTTGCATTTCTGCTATAACCAAATATACAGGCTTGTGGGGAGAGGGGGAGGGTTGGTGTAATATGGTTGAGTGTCCTATTATTTCCTGGCAATGCTTACAGCTTGTAAGGTATTTAAACAGTCAATTGTACAGATTCATTAGCAGAAACTAAATTTGCTGCAGAAAATTATATTACAGAAGAAAGCAATATTTCGGGTCTGAGAAACAGGCTAGCGGAGTTATGTGGTTCACGAAAAACATCGCGACCTACCCGTTTGTTTGATCTGCCTTCCCTGTCGTTATGGGTACCTTCATATAATACAACACGGTCTTGAGCCTTGCACTAGAAGGCCTTTGAGGTGTCTGCAGTGATATGGGGAATTTGCTTCAGGAATGCTGCGCAGACATTGACGTCCGTTCACAGTAACATCGAGGTTCTCCCTTCACAAGAGGACTCTTCACTCGACCGTGGAACGGAACGGACGTGTTTTTCCATCGCTCCTCCCACTCCTTTGACGCTTCCATGGGTTTTTGTCCACGGCGCTCTCGTTGAACAGACCTACTTCGGACTTTCCGGTGACGACTTTCACAGCCAAGACTGTTTAAAGTGTTTCGAAATGTGAAAGTGCTCTTCTCAACAACTTTCTGGTCACCAGGTATGGCCGCTGCATCGGCGTCTCCGTGACACCGCACCGACGCCGCTGCAACTTTCGGCGCTTGGCCGCGTTCGTGCGAACGCCGAGCGCGTTGCAGTGACATTCGGTGTGTGCCTGATCTGCACTGCTTAGGCATGGCTTCTCCCGTTTCTACCATCGAATCAGCAGCAATGGATGCGGCAGACACCAACGAATATCCAGTAGATCCGGACGATATGGTTCTTGGTTCGCTGCTACCCGCCGACGCAAGCCAAACACCGCAACGAAGTCCGCACCCGAGCCCTTGCCTGCCAAAAATCAAGTGACCCCGCGGCCGCTACACCCTACCTGTGGATGACTTCAAGGTGATCTTCCGACCACGAGGAGGCCTTCGCCTCAGTGAATGGTCACATCCCGTGTTGGAACGCGCCATCTGCATGACTGCTGGGCTGCCAGGAAAAACAGTCAACGAGCTCCTTTTTCGCATCCAAGTGGAACGCAATATAGCCATCGCAAGCACACCAGACGAAACTATTGTTATAAAGTTGCAAGCCGTCACTGCACTAAATCTAGGGTCGCAGAGATATGAAATGCAAGCTTATGTAGGCGCTCCTGACAAATCTTGTAAGGGAGTGATCATCGGCCCCGAGAAGAATACTTCACCCACCGAACTCCTCGACAACATCTACGCACCCGACGCCGAAGTCTTACACGCCCGAATGATGGGATCGACAAACACAGCGTTGATAACTTTTGCAGGCCTTCAAGTTCCACGTTATGTTTACTACTACCGCGCGGAATACCGATGCTACATTCACCGACCTCGCAAACAAGTTTGCACAATCTGCCTTGCACTTGGACATCAGGCAGACGTATGTCCAACCCCGACAAAACGCCGATGCCAAGCATGTGGAGTTGAGACACCAGCGCCGGAGCACAGCTGTACAACTCAATGCTTCCACTGCAAGGGTGACCACCCAGCTACGCACCCCAAATGTCCTGCAAGAGAACAGAAACCTCCAAAAAAAGCATTACGTCAAGAAAGCACTGGAGGCGAATGCGTTAGCACCAACACCTACATCACCACCCAAGGGACACTGGCCCAGGTCCAGAACGAGGCGCAGCCAATCCAAGAGCAGAGGGAAGTCTCAGGACAGGGCCTTGGAATCCTTAAACAACACGCCAGGAACCGCATCCAAAACCAGCACCACCACCCTGGGACTGCTCCCCCAAAAGAACACAGCCGCGAGTGCGAAGAGACCAGAATCGCCATCAGCCAAGAAGCCAGCGCCCGCTGGACAGATGCCTCCGGCTAAGGTGCGCTGGGCAGCGGGGCCTCCCAGCCTGAAATCTTCTTTACCTAATTCCTCCCATCCGCCCTCATCACACAAGCACCCCAATGTACCTCTCACATCTAACGCACATAACTGCACTAAGCAAAAGCTGCAAGATGCCCTCACAAAACTGAGATACTCGCTTAAGGCTGAAGTAACCAGCATGATCACTCAGGCAATTAATGATTTCCGTGCAGAACTTAGGGATATGTTAAAGGCCCATACCCAAGCACTTGTAAAAGAGTTAAAGCAGCACATACAAGAAAAGCTTCGCGTCATTTAGTACAGGGCCCCAAGACTCATTGCCACAAGCTACAAATCCCAAAAGTCTGACCAAACGACCCCACCCTTGCATCCGCCCATCACTCTTAACTCAGGACAGTCCAAAAAGAGCAAGATGGGCTCCCCTAGTCCTGCCTTCAGCATGTGGCACTGGAACTGCAGGGGGTTTCGACGAAAGAGGAGCTCTCTGCAACAATTCACTGCTACTTTCGCGCACCCTCCGGATATCGTGGCTCTGCAGGAGACGCACTGCACGTATACCCTCTCGGGCTTACATACAGATACAGATCAACAAACACCATCACTTGTCACAATACTCGTATACAAACACTTGACAACTACAGAACACACACTGACGTCATCCATTCCACATGTGCTTGTTCAAATTATTCCTCAGAAACGCAGTCAGCAGAGCTTGTTTATACTAAACATCTATAGCTCCCCTAAATCTAGGAGGGACGACTTCGGGTACATTATAGCGGAAACGTGCAAGCTAGGGAAACAAGTTGTAGTGGTTGGGGATTTAAACGCCCCACACACGTCATGGGGATACCCATCGGCCACGCGTAATGGTGCATTCAGACGACGGATCGAATCCCGATGTGGCGGGACGGACGGCGCGTCACGTGACCTCACATCAGCGATTCCCCTCGTCCGCGACTCGTCCGCGCGGCTCGCGGACGGATGAACCCAACCTGTTTCTCACATCGGGATTTTGGCGGGGGAGAGCCGGTACTTCAGCGGAATAGCTTGGGGTCGGTGGCAACCAGTACACTTTTCGTCTGCTCGCGGCATGTCCTCCATGGCTCGCGGACAGCTGCATGACTGGTCGGCATCATCTACGCTTGAGCATTGTTTACTTAGTTTCCGGAGACTTTGTTCTCAGGTGATTAAATATGCAGAAATCACTTTTGGTGGTTCGGGAAATGTCGCCGCCGTCGCTTAACACGCGAGATTTTTAGCCGTCATGGTGGTGAAATATTCCAACTTCTGACACCGGCGACGTGCCGCTTCTAAAAAAAAAGGCGGGAGACACGTTTAGAAGTTCTACAAGTGGGGAATAATGTAGTTGAAAGAATATCCTGCTAGCAACTCCCTTTTCTCCTGAAAGAATAACACTGCTCGTTCATTTGTCACAACACGACAGACATCGCAGCCAAGCTTCGCTTCTTGCGGGCATCCATGTTGAATACTCTCAAACCGGTCTGCTGCCAGCGGGCGCAGGTGAGCGCCGAATCTGCTGTCGAGGGTAATCCGGCTGTTTTCCCCTAGGACACCGTCCGTCGTGTGGATGCGCCTGCAGGCGGACCATCCGCGGATTAGCTGTCCGCGTCCACGACAAATCCGGATTCGGTCCGTCGTCTGAATGCACCATAAAGGTACCAAATTAGAACGCCTCATCTGCAATCACAGATTTACACTGCTCACAGATCCGCAAGAGCCAACCAGAATTGGAACCAGCGCAACCAGAGATACGTTCCCTGACCGAACCTTTGTAAGGGGACTAAGCAATTATAACTGGTCAAATCTACATGAAAGGTTAGGTAGTGAACATTGCAGCATTTCCACTACACTGCACATCTCCGACCCCCGTGCTCCAGAGCGGAAGGTCCGTCTCACTAATTGGGATACACTTAGAAAACAACGCGCTCAGACTGACAACAATGGGAGACCTTTAAATGAATGGCTACAGTGCCTGCAAGCTGACCTTGATAAAGCGACCAAGAGGATAAGCACTACAACCGCAGCTCCAGATGTCGACAGGCACCTTCTACACCTGTGGGAAGCACGAAGAAGCCTCATAAAACGCTGGCGTAGGCAGAGACACAATCGCAAGCTTAAGCTTCGCATTGCTCAACTCACGTTGCAAGCCGAACAATACGCCACAGAGCTCGAAGAGGAACAATTGGCACAACTTTGGTAGGTCACTTAATGGAACACTAAGCACTGCGCGCACGTGGGCCATACTAAGAGCCCTTGTTGACCCGAAAAGTACCAAGTCCTACACGAGCAGTACCATCCAAACACTTCTTCACAAGCAGGATGGGGACTACAGCATCTTACAGACACTTCAAGAAAAGTACATCGCTGCAGGCCCTCAGCCAAAATATAAAAACTACCCATACACAGAGTCAACACCACTGGATACTGATATTACTGTGCACGAAGTTCGAGCTGCCCTTCTGAATATCAAGCGCAACACAGCGCCAGGGAAAGACAACATCCAATACTCTCTCATACGAAACCTCAACAATGAAGATCTAGAACAGCTCACACATTTTCACAACACTCACTGGAAATCCGGAACGTTACCCCAGGAATGGAGACATGCCGAAATAACTCTAATTCCTAAGTACGGCAAACCCCTAGAGCTTGGAAACCTGCGACCAATCTCGTTTACGTCTTGCCTCGGTAAATTAATGGAGCATGTCGTCCTTCAAAGCCTGCAACCATATCTTGAGGCCCAGGGATTTTTTTCGGACACACTGTTAGGGTACCGGGCCCATCTTTCCACGCAAGAAGTACTTCTCATGGACAGGCTCAGTTGTACGCAAACTAGAGCTCTGCTTGCCTTGGACATCCGCGGTGCGTTTGACAACGTCTCGCATGACCTAATACTGGAGAATCTTGCGTAAACACGCTGCGGACGACGAGTTTACGACTATGTGAAAACATTCCTAACAAACAGGACGGCAACCGTAGGATCAGGCTCTCTTCACAGTGACATCATTAAGCTCGCGGGTAAAGGCACGCCACAAGGATCGGTGTTATCCCCGACACTCTTTAACATCGCCGTGGCTAAGTTACCGCCTCTACTCGCCACCATTCCAAGTCTGCGACATGCTTTATACGCGGACGACGTCACTATATGGGTGATCAAAGGCTCAGACGGACAAATACAAAATGCCCTCCAAGAAGCAGTAAACACAGTTCAAGCATACGCACGAGCAGGTGGTCTAACTTGCTCTGCAAATAAGTCGGAACTTCTACTCATTCGTCGTCCCCAGCGAAAGCCCGACAACAGCCCGCAAATCACAGTCACCTTAGAGGCCTATCTAATTCCCTGCATACAGAAACTCCGCGTCCTTGGCCTTCATATACAAACTGATCTCAAGGCACGCACACCATGAAAATATTAGAACAGCAAGTTTCTCAAATCACGCATATGATCCGCCGCATCACCAACCGAAGGCAGGGACTTCAGGAACAAGACATTCTACGTATAGTTAATACCTGCATAGTAAGTCGCATCACCTATCACGTGCCTTATCAAACCCTAACGCTTGCACAAGAAAGAAGACTGGACATTCTCCTTCGTAGAGCCGTCAAGGCGGCGCTTGGACTATACCTACGTACGAATCCACCAACTGTCTCCTAGTCATGGGTGTACACAACAACCTGAGGAAACTAACCGAGGCACAACGTAATAGTCAGCTACGAAGACTCCACAGTACCCAAGTGGGAGAGCGACTACTCGTCAGGCTAGGGTACCCTCCGAATCAATGTGGATACAGCACACCAGGGAAACAGCTACCCACTGACTTCCGAGCAAGAATTACAGTCGCTGCACTTCCACGCAATATGCACCCTGGCGCAACGCTCAGCGCCGGCGGACAAGTGTGAAAAACCTCACGCGCCTCATCAATCAGTCTCCTCCAAACACTCTTTATACTGCGACGCCGCTAGACACCACTCCGCAGTTTTACAGTTGGAGCAGTGGCGAACAATGATCACGACGTAGTAGCCTCAATCAGCGTACCTACAAAGAACATATCTGAAGGTGAAGAGTGTGCCGTCGCTCTGGCGATTTTCCACGCTGCCATAAACCTTCCTCACGCAGATGTTATTTCTAATCTTTACAGACTCAATGGATACCTGCCATGCCTTCACACGGGGTATTGTCTCACAGAACACACACCAAATTTTGAACACCACATTCCACACGCCACACAAGTTCCGACTTGTCTGGACCTCTGGGAGCGCCTCTCTCCCCGGTCATGACTGCGCTCATGCAGCTACCCGAGCACTCACTAACCGGGATCTGGAGGTACAGCTGTCCAACCCAGATGAGGAGGACACAAACACGGAACTTCTAGGATATCGAGACACTCTCGATTACTATAGACTAGAACCCATTCGGTACCCTCCACCACACCACATGCTCACACGAGAAGATGCAACTGCGGTGCGTCAACTGCAGGCGAACACGTTTCCGAACCTATATTTCCTCCACATCCTCCATCCCACTTCTTACCCTGACAAACGCCCTGGCTGTGGAGCGGTACCGACGTTATTTCACGTAACGCTGGAATGTCAGCGTCCGCCTGGCAGGCGCTCTGCCAACCCCTCTCATATTCCTACCCTACAAGACTGGGAGACCATGCTGCGTGATGAAAGTCCGAGTGGCCAGTAGGCGCTAGTTCGGCGGGCGCGGGACGCAGCAGCGGCTGTTGGAGCTCTGGACTGAGAGCCCCACCCGACAATTTTCTATGATTGAAATAAAAAAAATTTCTCTCTCTCTCTCTCGCCTTCGCAAATATAAGCCCCCCCCCCCCCCCAATTTACTCACTCCGCCACTGCGGTGGGTCTACATTCTGGGAGAAATGAACTGTTTTAATGGTATTTTATGCAAACTCGAGTCACGAACACGTTTTTTTTTCTGTTGTGCAAAACGACGGCTGACTTCAGAAAACAACCCTTCTGCTTTCAGAGCTTGCTATATATATATAAAAAACCACCCCTCCTCGTTGAAACTTATGCTGCTTTCAATGTAAACAATTGACCGCTAAGAACCAACATGGCGGCTAGTCAAGTATGGTGGCTGTTTTAGCCAGTTGTAAGCAACCATGATCGAAGTTGTCACCACCCTACAACATGGAGACACGGACACATGAAGGCTCCGTATGGAAGATTCGTTTGAAGCATCCTCCGTGCTTTTTAGGCGATGGCTGGCGTAGGTCTTGTAGTTGACACGTGCAGATATGTTTCAACGCGTACGTTAGGTGCGCGTCGGGTTTAATGCGCGTGAAAGCGACGAGTCAACGGTGTAGCGCGCGGCGTGAGTCGTTCCTAGTTAACATGTTTTTTTGTTTCACCAAGACATACTTGCGCAATGGATGTTTCAGTTTTAGTTTGTAAGATTTTTCGGGAGGCTTTTGTGAGGTTTTTGTAAAATATTTTTGTAAGTTAATTTGTGAGTTTTTTCACCGTTTCAGTTACGCATGCGCGTTTGTCTGATCAGTTGCTGACTATACATTTCTTGCTTTTGTATGATGTTTGATATTACTTTATCTGTAAGATAGGAAGGCGTGAGATTGCTGTGATTCTAGTTGATACATATTCATGTGTGTTCCCAAATAAACGTGGTTTGAAGTTCACACTCATGTTGTCTATGTCTCGTCCTTTTGTCTCCGTATTTTTTGGTGATAAGATTTCGATGTTTTTCATGTTCTTCTGTGGAGCCATATACTCTACTGTCACCCACAACGTTCGTGCAATAGTCGTCCCAGTTATTTGTGCCCACATCCTTCCGCCGACAGCTGATAGCCACATGATACAGCATTTGCGCCTCGTAAGACCAAGTTATCACCGGCAAAAAGAAGTTTCTTGAAGCGGTGACGGAGAGCGGCATCAGCTTGTTGATTGAGGTTGACCATCTCTGGAAAGCTATGACAGAAGGAGTACTAAGAGCTTCGAAATTCTAAGATTGGTCGCAATAAAAATGGCATTTGAATGGACACTGCAAGGGCTCAGTCGTCAAATTGGGTCTCTTGATCGTGACACTGACCTCGTAGTGTGTGTTCTGCGAGTGGAAACGATCAGCGACAATGAAACTCGCACATTCGCCAGTCGTTCCGACTACTCGAAGCAATTTGAGGAGCATCACAGATTATGGTGAATCACCCTCACATACGTCCATTGCACGCTTTCAAGGAATGATTTTCAAGGAGGAGGATATATGCACTGTCGCGCGGGCCGGCCTTGGAAGGAATATAAGACACAGCTATTGGCAAACAACCATGATTATACGTCCACACGTCCATGAAAACTGACAAAGAGGCCATCCACAAAAGAAGGCTTATCGGAGATACGATACAGCACAGTCGTCCAAGACATGACAGTCTTAGACGACTGTGCCGTATGAAAAGAATAGTGATATCCGCGATTGTAATAATAATAATAATAATAATAATAATAATAATAATAATAATAATAATAATAATAATAATAATAATAATAATAATAATAATAATAATAATAATAATAATAATAATAATAATAATAATATAATAATAATAATAATAATAATAATAATAATAATAATAGTAATAATAATAATAATAATAATAATTATTATTATTATTATTATTATTGTTATTATTATTATTGTTTATTGAATGATTGATTGATTGATGTGTGGGGTTTAATGTCCAAAAACCACCGTATTATTATGAGAGACGCCGTAATGGAGGGCTCCGGAAATTTCGACCACCTGGGGTTCTTTAACGTGCACCCAAATCTGAGCACACCGGCCTAACAACATTTAATAATAATAATAATAATAATAATAATAATAATAATAATAATAATAATAATAATAATAATAATAATAATAATAATAATAATAATAATAATAATAATAATAATAATAATAATAATTGTGGTTTAACGTCCTAAAACCACGATAGATTATGAGAGACGCCGTAGTGGAGGCATCCGGAGATTTCGACCACGTGGGGTTATTTATAAGAAGCACCTAAATCTAAGTGCCCAAACATTTTCGCCTCCACCGAAAATGCAGCCGCCGCAACCGGAATTTGATCCCACGACCAGTGCGACACGTCAGCAGTAGCAGTAGGATAAGGAGTAATCGAAAGAGATAGATAGATAAGCTTGAGATAAAAGCAAAATATTTAGAGGTGATTAGAGAAGTCCGTGGACGGGGCCCCGATCGGCAAGTGGTCGTCTAAGAGAGGATATCGCGGCCGAGAAAACAATCAGGCACGAAATCCACCGAGCGTCTCCAATCAGCTTGGACATGCTGAAGTGTTTCCGAACGCTCATATCGATCGGGATTTTTCACTATGCGTCACAACAAGACAATATAAGCGGCGAATTTTCGACTGCGAAGCTCCCAAGTCACGCTTCGTCACCCAATTAGGGCATACAATATCTCTCAACGGATGCGTTGATGGAGGGCCGAACCACAAGCCAGAGAGGACATCATGGCATGATCTCCGTGTGCACCATTCTTCTCGATGCATGGAGGAGAGTCCAAGTTTATTTCAAATTGGTTGGGTGCTTTGTGGGACAGATTTTCCAGAAAAGTCGTCTGCTCAACATTCACTTGGAAAGATCAAGCTCAACAGTGAAGAAACGGACACGGGGTAACTGGAAGCATACATAGAGGCGGTTGCTATCTCAAGACCGCTCACTTACACGTATGCATACAGATAGCTTCTTACGATAGGTGCTACGCCTGTTCTAGTTGGACTTTCATTGCCGACTTCTCCGGAGAGAACCAACAAATCTACGCGAAGGTCAAGGAGATATACCCCGGTTCGCATGAAAGATAACTATTGGTGTCATGTGTGCTTCAACCATTGCTCCCAGCGTTGAAGTACAGCGTGGCAGCCCAAGAAATATCCTCAATGCCTGAGCTTGCAAGCTCAGGCATTGTTGACTTGTCACGATCGCCATCCTTTGTCGGCGATCCATCCGACCGGACAGCACCTTCGCAGAAGCAATCTCACGCCATGAAATCATCATTGCTCCCACGAAAGTTGCAGAGTCATCACAAGACCTGAGGTGCGCCTATTCGTTCCCGGAGTGGGTAAAAAATGGTGTATGCACTCGTGTGGCGAGAAACAACTAACATTATCGTTTATATCTACAGAATATGCCTCTTGCACACATTTATTTACTAACGGGTCTGTGTTCGTCATTCGTCATACCAAGATTTAAGACCAGCGCCGCTTCCGCGTATATCATCGAACAAAATAGACGGTGGCAGAGATTAGGGCCACCCGCTCAGCCTCCTCGCAGCGTGACTATATTTTGTGATTGTAAACTAGCATTAATAGACTCGTCGCTAAAACGGGGGCCATATTATCTTCTTGTTCAAGAAGTCGCCGCATCACACGATACATCCGCGAAAAGTGGTCATCGTATAAGATATCAGTGGATTCCAGGACACGGTGGCCTATACATTGAAACGAGCAAGCCGAGGCGGAAGCGATAATGGCTCACGATAACGCCGCAATATTGACTATTTCGTTTTCACGACCGGATACTAACACTGCTGTTTGTTCGACCACTTGAGCGACTATAGGCGGCGCAGTGAAAGGTCGAAATGGCGGACGAGATGGTGATGTCGCAAGCATTTACGTCCGCGTCGTAGAGCATGAAGACGCGTTCATTGGTTTATAACTACTGAGAGACCGAACTGCGTCACTGTTTTATCTCCGTGTGACCGCTTCGAAGCACGTCTACGTGGTGCCGCCTGCGTCGCTGGAATGATCGAATACACTCGTCCGAGAAGCTACAGTAGCGTATTGGTCCTTACCAAGTCACGATCACCACCGTAATCACGAACTTAATAATCTAGATATGCGTATTAGATGACTGCCAACCACGAAAAGGTACAGTACAAGCGTATTGCACCGGTTACGAATAGGTGCTGCGTTGACTGCAGTTAATTGCTACCTTAACCCCCAATAGTGACTCTTGTGGCTCCCCAGGGACAGCTGAACACATCTCGTGCTTCAGCCCTTGATATATCTCGTAAAGAAATTCGACGACCACCGTCTTGATGAAATGTACCAATAAGCAAGTCTCTGAAATAAGTTCCATTATATTGAAGCTCTATTACATGGAGTATATTGAAGAGGATGAAGTAAAAAAAAATGCTGCCCGCATCTTCATCTTCTCACGGGGGAACTCGAGTAAATTTGTCGCATAGTGGTGGGGGTATCGCGTGAAAGTTGTGTAAATACTTAATTGTTATTTCGTATTTATTGTAAAACATTGCCTTCAACGAGTGGAGGGACGCTGATGTGCCAATAAACGACTGTGCAGTGCGAGCAGTTGTTTTTTTTTTACTAGCAGACGTTGTCTGCGTCGGCCTTGCGAGGCGAAAGAGGAGGAAGGGAGCGAGAACTTTGCGGGTGTCTTCCTGGGCCGGCACGAGGCGCTAGGCGCGAGCATGCGTGGTGGGGGTGGGTGGAGGGACAGTGTTACACTGCAGGCTAGTCAAAGAGCTGCCCCGCCACGGTGTTCTAGTGGCTAAGGTACTCGGCTTCGGACCCGCAGGTCACGGGATCGAACCCCGGCTGCATTTCCGATGGAGGCGGAAATGTCGTAGGCCCGTTTGCTCTGATTTGGCTGCACGTTAAAGAACCCCAGCTGGTCGAAATTTCCGGAGCTCTCCGCTACGGCGTCTCTCATAATCATATGGTAGTTTGGGGACGTTAAACCCCACATATCAATCAATTAGTCAAAGAGCTGCATCGCATCAAAAACGTGTGTAGGCAATTGCACTGCGAGAAAAGTTGAAACAATGAACAGATGCCTGTGATTCTATCGCGGATAACTAGTTTTTTTTTCTTTTTTTGACAAGACATATTTGGCCTATAATTTATTACGGACACCTAAAATCCCCTTTCTATGACTCGATGAAGGTCTGGGAACATATCTGACCAGGCGTTGCACGATAAGAACCTTATCTACACGAACAATTTTGTCCCCTATAACAAAGCACATAGCGCTTTGATACCACAATAAATTATCACAATACGCATTGTTCTTAATGTATACCGCGGCAATGAAGGACAGTTGTCGCTGCTCTTACGTCAGTCGGATCCGAGCGTCCGAAACGCATGACAGCTAATGAAGGAACGGAACTACACCAGAGAAGTTATTTTTCAAAAATTTATGTAACGGTCACAAAACAGACTCAGCTACAAAAGTAGAAAATATTTGCTTGTTTCACTTGTTACCGTGGTTCTTGTAGAGTTGTCCTCATTGCTCAGTTTCATTTCTGTTCAAAACAGAGCACCTTCAAGCGACCGTCTTGGTTGAAGTTTTCCTTCCCGGGTCTGTTCATTTTTTTCTTTAGACTTGATACCTAGTCCTTGCCGTGGAACCATGCTTGGACTGAGTATCGGTATGAGCCTGGTAAGGAATGATGTTCCGAGGATGCATGTTGAGCCGCGCCTTTAATGTCTTGCCGATGTTGAGGTTGGCATCAGCTCGGCGAACATCTGCGGTCCAGACGGCAATCTTGTCGAGGTTGTTGCGAACCTGAACCACAGCACCGTTGACGTCGTTGCCGAACTCGTCGAAGCCCTCTCCTATCAGACAAAGCAAGATTTCAAGCCAGTAATTGTCCAAGTGCGTTGACCTCTGGCTTTTGTTCAAACTGAAGAGCCAACGACCTCCCTGCCTGTTGCAACTGTCTTCCCACATGGGCTTGATGCCGGTCTTAAACATAGCGTAGTCGCATCCGACGGAAAGCTTACTGGCCAGCTCTAGGTGGTTGTAGAGCGCCCAGAAGTCCTCGACAGTGTCGAATGAGGATATCTCCAGAAGGTTCTCCTCCCAGCTGCGATTCTTGTCGTTCTTGTAGAACCACATGCTCCACCGATGCTCAAGCGGGTGTTTAATCTCTGAGAGCGATGGCGCTTCTGCAACCGGCTCCCCGATGTCACGTTTCTGATGGTCTTCCACCGCCATGTCGGGCTGCATCCACGGGGCTCTCCGTCCAGCTGCTGCTTCGTTTGACCGTCTGGCCTAGGGAAGCGTTCCAGCGCGACCACGGTCTGGCGAACGAATGAGCGCACGCGGCGAAAGCAGCGTTGGGGGGCGCTCAACGCGTTTGGATTCACTGTGGAGGCTGCAGGCCCCTCAGCCAATGGGAAGGGCGCTCAGCCCCTTCACATGTTCGTTCGCGCCGTGTCGTCTGCACACTGTATTCGCGGCGTCTTGTAGTTTTTATGTAGTTGTATGGCTAGTTTAGTAACTTGAAGATGTAGTAAAGCTGTAGACAAGCAACTACAACCGGAAAATTGAAGAAGCGTATGTTTGTTACTGTGCTGAAGGTTGGTAGAATCTCATGGTGGCGGATTACTTCACTTTGAGGTTGTTTCACTCCGACGCTGTCAGTGGCTCTCGTATGCCTGTTTCGCCGTCGACGCGTTCCTACGCGTCTCCCGCTGCAACGCTCGTTTTCTCTTTTTTTTTTGTTTCCACCGAAGGAGACGGAACGCCAGGGGGCCACGAAGTGCAAACACGCATGTCGCGTCGGCTCCGCAGATTCTCAGTGATTCTCAGCGTGAAACCGAAGAATTGACGGACGCCTTCTTACAGTGAAGAAAGTGGAAGTTCCACGTAACCCCGCGATACCGCTCTCAAGAAGACGCGAGTCGCGAGATCAGACGGAGATTGCGAAGAAGGCGATCGTTCCTGCAGTAGTTGGCGCTTTCTATTGCACGGCCTGTGGGAGGGGATTGGCCACACTCATCGCCTTTGGTTCTTTATTAGCGGTAGAATTTCTTTTTGCTGATTTTTCAGGAGCCATCAATGCCGGTCTCCGGCCCCGGCCAGGGCTCGCCCTGGTCGGCCAGTCGCCCTGCTGAATCGGTACCACTGGAGTGTTTCTTCAAGAACGGCGTAAGCAGTTTGCCTGTCGCGCTTGTGCCCACTGATGGCGGAACCATTCGGTTGAGTGAAACGGAGGTGTTCCAAGAAGAATTTCGCAACATAAGCGGTCATTTTCTGGACATCTCGGAGGTGAGGCGTTTCGGCAAGACTGGCATGCTATGCAGATCTTCAAATATTCAATGCTTAACAGACTTACTGGCCGCCACGAGATTTGCGTTCATTGCTGTTCGCGCTTTTATCCCCCCTCATCTTGCTTGCGTGAAGGGCATTGTTCGTGGTGTTCCAACTAACATTAGTCCTGAAGCATTCTTAAAGATGGTCTCTCCGGCTGGCGTGACATCTGTCTACAGATGCACCAGACCTGTAGGTGATACGCGAGTCCCTACTGAAAGCGTCATCGTTACCTTTGCTGGTCTCACACGCCCCTCTGAGCTGAAGGCCTGGCCTTATCTATTCCGTGTAGAGGCATTGACACCTCGCCCACTGCAATGCCGTAACTGCTGGCGATTTGGACATAGCGCTAATGCTTGCAGGTCCTCATTGAGATGTGCGAATTGCGGTGGGGCACATGCCGCATCAAATTGTCAGGAAGACAACTGCAGGTGTTGCCTATGTGATGGAGCACACACAGCCACGAACAATAGCTGCCCTGCTCGAGAACGTGAAACACAAATCCTAGACATAATGGAGAAACGCCGTTGTTCTCGGTCTGAGGCAACTTCTTTAATTAAAGAGCGCGAAGTGGGGTACGCTGCTGCTACGTCACGCCAGTGTGGGTCAATTGAAGCGACGGTCGCTTCCGCAGTGTCGGCAGCGATAGATAAGGCCATGCCGATGATTATGGAACGGCTTTTCAACACCTTTGCTGAAGGTCTGACCGAGATGCTCGCCGCCAGGTTAAACAGCCTTATTCCCTCCTTCGCTGCACACACTGTCACGGTCCAGGGTGAAGCTGAGCACCTTGACAATGAACAAAATAATCGCCGTCAAGAAGATGTTAACCCTGAAACGCTCGTCAGCACTCAGTCGCCTACCCCTGTGGGGCCCAGTGGGTCGTTTGGTGACATGAGGCTTGGTAATATCACTCATAAACGACGCAATGCTCCATTGTCTCCAACCAATTTGCCAATGTCGAAACCAAAAAAAGTTATTACTGATACCAACAATGAGCAGGACGTTTTGCGTTCTGCAGTAGAGTCAACTATATTAAGTTCATCATAGCGCCTGTAAAAGTTCTTCAGTGGAATTGTCGCTCCGTATCTTCCGCTTACATAGATCTTATTTATCTCATACAGCAAACAAATCCTAGTATAATTTTACTTCAAGAGTCTTGGCTTTCAGTAAACCAAACATTTACTCTGAACTATTTTCGAACATTTAGACTGGATCGGCCAGGTAGAGGAGGTGGATTATTGGTTCTAATATCTTCAAAAATGTGTCATCACGTTTCTGTAACTTTTGAACATATTTGTCCGGATTGTGAATTGTTAGGATTAGATTGTTTGTTACCTAACTCCAACATGATTACAGTGATTAATGCGTACTTTCCTAATGGAGTAAGACGCACAGATCACCTAGACTGTGTTATCAAGAATTCTTCGTCAAATTCAATTTTATTGGCTGGGGATTTTAACTCGCATCACACCTCTTGGGGGCTTAAAACAGATAGCTGTGGCAAAAGATTGTGGAATTGGTTGCAGGATAATAATTTTCGCTGCCATAACTCTGGACAAGTTACCTTTCTACGCGGGATAAGCTCATCAACATTAGACCTAACATTTTCTTGTGGCCAGTTTATGATTTCATCGTGGGAAACGTTTGATAATGGGACGAGTAGTGATCATGTACCAATTACCTATGAAATAATGCTACCACAACTTACCTCTGCTATCCGGCAACAACGGTTCACCAACTATAAAATTTATAAAACTGTTTTAAACTCCGCGCTCTCGTCATTGAGAGGACGCGTCGGACAGCAACGAGCTGCTTCAGTCGTAGCGTGTCTAAGTGACTCTATCCAGCCGGCAGAGTTTTCTGTTAAGTACGGCAGCACACCGTCAAATTCAGCTTGGTGGAATGAAGATTGTACGCTTGCGTATAGGCGACGTAAAGCTGCTTGGAAACGTTTACGCCACAACCATACTCCAAAAAATTGGGTTGACTATAAGTTCCACGCAGCGCTGTTTAAACGTACAGTTGCAATAGCTAAAGATAAACACAATTCTGACTTACATTCGCGTTTATCAAAACCCGATAAAAGATCTGCCCTGTACAGGTTTCTACGGAACAAAAAATCGACGAAGGTACCAGCATATTCGCATTCAGTAGTGCTGTCTCCTAAAGAGACAACAGATTTGTTAGAGGGCATCGCGAAAGGACTTGAAGCGCGTTTCGCTTCGTCATGCTTGAGACCTGTGACATTCAAAAGCGCAACCTCGGACTTTCGGGAAGTCACTATGGCTGAACTGGCAGATGTGATACTAACTGTAAAGCAAGCAGCTCCCGGTCCAGACCAGATTACAAACTCTATGATTAAATTGATATTTAATTCCCATCCCGAGGAGCTTTTGAATATTGTTAACTGCTCCTTACAGCACACATGGATTCCAAGCGCATGGAAAGTTGCTAAAGTTGTGTTGCTGCGAAAAAATCCAAGCCTCGGATATGTCCTGGATAACATTCGGCCAATTTCGCTTACTTCAAACCTAATTAAAATAATTGAAAGAATTCTTCATAGAAGGCTCAGTGAATTCATCGCTCGTCAGGACATTCTTTCACCAAGGCAAGTAGGATTTAGACAGGTCGGCTCATGTTGATTTGGAAAGCCGAATCCGCCTTGCAAAAGTATCTGGTGAGCTTTCTGCATTAGTCACGTTAGATATCGCAAAAGCCTACGATAGTGTGGAATACAGTACATTATTTTCAAGATTAGTGGACTGTGAGGTTCCCAAGTACATTATATCTTGGGTTCAGGAGTTTCTCATTGAGAGACAATTCTTTTGTTGCCACGAGGGAATTACTTCTGCCTCATATAAGCAAACAAGAGGTGTTCCGCAAGGATCAGTCCTGTCACCTCTTTTATTTAATATATTATTATCATCTATTCCCGTTCATAAAAATGTTCCTCTTTATGTCTACGCCGATGATATTGCTTTTTTCTCGTCATCCCGAGATATCAATAGTTTATATCAAATCTTGCAGTCATATTTGAGTGAGCTTGAGGTATGGCTTGGCGGGCTGTCTTTTTCACTTAATGTTAGTAAATGTGCTCTGCTTGTATTCCCTCTATCCGTTCCCGTATTTCTTTCACTGCATTATCGAAATGATTCGATTCCACAAGTAACAGCGCTAAAATATCTTGGTATTGTTTACGTGGACAATTTAAATTGGCAGCAACAAATAGAATGAAACACCCGTAAAGCAGAAAGCGCCGTAGGATTGCTCCGCCGGTTTTGCAATAAGAATTCAGGGATGCGCAGGGATACGTTACTTATGATATACAAACTTTACGTACGCCCAATTCTGGAGTTTGGCTGCGTTCTGTTTTCTGGAAGTGCTGAGTACAAATTAAGACCACTTATATTGCTACAAAGGCAAGCTCTGCGGCTGTGTCTCGGACTACCTAGGTGTGTAGCGAATAGCGTGCTTTATTTGGAAGCTAGAATTATTCCACTTGATGCTAGATTTCGACAGCTTACTGTGCAAACATTTTTAAAACTTTACGATGCACCCCTCTTCTGTTCTCAGACAGTGTTCATCAAACATCCAGTTTCTTTCTTTCAGCGCCCGTGGTCTCGTTATCAAAGACCCCAAGTCATTTTCGTCGAGTCTCTGTTATCAAATCTTCACGTTTCCCTCCGGCATTTAACTCCCCAAACCCAATGCTCGGTGCCAGTTGACTTAATTTTCGATGATATTTTTCCAAAAAATGCCAAGTTACTTCCAAAGTATGTTCTGGAGGGCCTCCTTCAAGACCATCTAAGTCATTTTCCTAAATACGTAGTAATTTCGACGGACGCAACGCAAAATCTTCAGAAGGCTGGAGTAGGTATTTTTTCTCATCAGCTTAATTGGTCTTTTGCGCTCCGATTGCCTGACTTCACACCAATTTATCTCGCAGAATTCCTGGCTATTACATTGGCTCTTCGAAAACTAAATTATCAGCAATCAAAAGCTATTATTATTTCGGATGCTTTGTCTGTATGTACACATCTAACGTCCGCAAAGAAGTCTCCTCTTCTCAGGATATTTTGGTCTCTCGTACCGCATAGCCTATCAGAAGTTCGGTTTATTTGGGTCCCCGGGCATGCTGGAATTGAACTAAATGAAATTGCTGATTCGCTCGCTTCGGCATCTTTAAATTTCCCTGTGGTGCCAGTAGCTCCACAGTTTCCTTTTATTACTGCCGAACGATTCAAACGCCTGTTAATCTTAAAAATGAACGAAACGTCGCTTCTACAATCTGAAGAATTTCGGCACTTGCAATTCACATGGAACACCGCAAAATGCCTTTCCCGTCAATGTGAGGTGACCCTCACAAGCTTTCGCTGTAGAATTCCTCTGTTAAATTTTTATCTCAACAAATCAGGATTTTCATTAACTAACCTATGTGTAGTTTGCAATGAACCGGAAACAATAGATCACTTTCTTCTCACATGCCGCCGCTTCGCCTCACTGCGCCGAATAATTCTTGAAAGACCGATTGGTATGCTCGGATTGCCAGTCAATACATCCACCGTATTATCGTTTGGAGCCAGTCAGTTGGGTGTGGGCCACAGTGCTATTCTGTCAGCGCTACATTAATTCATTCAGGCAACCGGAAGGATACGCTGCTAGTGGTACTGCCAGATATATCCAATTCTTTCTTCCCCTTCCTCATTCTTGTTAATTCGTTTTATATATTCTGTTTTATCGTATTCTTCTACAATTTTATCACGTTTTTTTTTTCAAAGGAACATTATTATTGTTTCTATCTAATTTCTCTTTATTTTTTTTTAGCAAGCGTTATAAAAATTATCTCTCATGAGGTACAGTGTGGCCAATCCCCCATGTGGGTATGAGCCAAAATCTTCTAGGAGACAAGACAAGACAAGACCGCTCTCAAGTAGGTGGACGGTTAATTTTCGGCACATCGACCACATTTCTGTAACGCCGACGAACGCACGACGCCGTTGCCTCCTGCTGCTGTGCATAATGCGCTTGGCCTAGCCCACGGACGCTGGCGTCTTGAGCCCCCTCAAGGCGGCGTCTTCTCGGGTTAATGCCACAGGATGGCTACGATGAGCGTGGATGGCGAAGATATCACGCAACAAGAGTATGAGAACGAAGCAGGTTGGCGCCTTGTGAACAGAAGAGGACGAGCCAACAAAGAAACCACAACGCATGAAGCCAAGGACCAAGAAACGCACTTCTCAAGCGAGAACGCGGTCAGTAATAGGTGGAGGAAGGGACAAGACGCCAAGCGGAAACAGAGCCATAGAGAAAGAAGAAGACAGGAGAGGACACTCCACGAAACCTGGCCTCAGGAAGTGCGTCACGATTACGTAACCAACTAGTGCTCTCATCAAACGTCAGAGGGCGCAAGCGCAAAAAAAAACAGTTATAATCAATGCACCAGAATTATTTTCACAAAATAATAATTATGCGCCCAAATTAAGTATGTTCTTTATACATAAAAACAATTTATTCAACACACCTTACGCGTATATTTTTCTTCAGCCGTACTGTCATAAACACCATCAACCCAGCGACAAGCCCATGCATGACTGACAGCGAGAAGCTTTCGTCGCTTTCGTCAACGTCGGCTGCGTCGGCGTTTTCAAGTGTGAGATAACAGGTGAGGCACGTTTTCAAGCGAAGCTTGTTGAATGACATGTTGTTGGTCTTGTTCGGTCATTTTTTTCAGAAAACGGTTACACCTGTGCGAATAAGACACCGTGCAACAAACATAGAAAGATGCACACACACACGTTGCGCTTCGTGTGTGCGAGTTTGTTTCCTTACGTGGCGTCTCATTCACGCAGTTGTAACCTTTTTCTGAAGCTTGTAAGGACTGGGAGGTTCGCTAAAAAGAAAGTTTGTGGCTCTATGCGGCGGCTAGACGGAAACATTGTGCAACGTATGCAGTATAGCAAAGGCGGCACGGCGTCAAGCCGAGGCGACGCGTGCTGCGTCTGCCACGGACGCGAGCGTCTGTAGGCTGAGCATAGCTGGGCAGCTAGGTCATAGGCTCGGTGGCTCGGTGCAAAATATTGAGAAGCGTTCGCTGGGCCTCGCATGCTTCACGACACGTTTCCCGAAGGCTCGCAACACGAATAATTCTTGGTGTGCCGGAGGCAAATCTGGACTAGCCAAGTGGCCATCATCTTCGTTTCTTCGCTAGCCTTGTGCCACTAGTGCAAGCTGCCCACAAAGTTTTTTGACGTTTCCAATATAATTTTACCGCACAAATTTCAACTACGATTTTTCTTCCCAATGTACTCTGCTGATATGCGTACGCACGAAGGTGTTCTAACGTTCCCAGGCCGCGATATCATTGCTTTACAAGAGATAGCGGCCTGGAAACTTCTGAAGATCTTTGTACGTGGTCTTGACGTCTATCTTTGTAAGTCAGAGTTTTATGGGTCAGAGATGTATCACTGGTTTTGTATTGTGCATCGATTAGCTAATCATTCAAAGGGGTTTGTTGGTACACTTATGACGTGCGCATAACTTTTTCGTAATTTGACAGCGAAGCATTCACTTACTAACATTTTCAGACCGCGCTGATGCCATGCCGTCCGGCGGTCCAAGCTACGGCAGCTACTGCTGTGTATCGTGGTGCTTTAACAATTGCAGAACCTACAAGAAGCCTGGGACGAGTTTCTTCCGCATACCACGGGACGGCAGGTGTGTTAAAGCTTTTGTATGGTTTGCATGTCTTTAGGCTTACTGTTCGTACTTGCTCAGTGAGGGTAACAATAAAAAATCACTATTCAAGCACTTCCCCTTTCAGCTGGTAGTTCATTGCCAATGCAGGATGAAAGCATGGATTCAGTATGCTGGACGCGATGATCTCCTTAGTAAGCCGGCCAGCCTGTTTTACGCAACGTACAGGGTTTGCAGCGACCATTTTACTGCTCAAAATTTCATGGACCCTGGGCACACAAGGCTTACGAAGATGTCTGTTACCAGTGTGCAACCAGCTGCACTATGTAAGTGATTGACTGAAACTCAAATATGTGTAATAGCAGCCACTTGTATTGAATCAGTGGCGACAGTTAACCGCGAAGATCTTTGTAGCCGGTGGAGAAACCTCACTATAGAAGTAACACTTGGAAAGTCTTAAATTTTGTGAACCGTGGGCTATTACCTTCCTAATAGCAGCCTTACATTTCTGTCGTTTTTTGATGCTCTTGACCAGCGCAACTTGTTTTGAAAGACTTTCAAGGGCTATTTCACGTTATCTTCAATCCTGAGTGCACATGTACATATACCTTTCATCGGTGAAAGCTAGCACTGTTGATAATTTCAAAAATCACAAATTACTTGTTTCCTAGTTGGTGCCTTCTCTTTTCCTCCACGTTCGACCAATTTGCGCATTTGAAAGAGCTGTTTAAGTTTCCCCATGGTACAAGCTTTGTAACTTGTACCAACTGCACATATATGCACGTTCTCCGAGCGTCGCTTCAAATAGTGACTGTGACATGACTGCAGAAGCTGCACTGCAAGGTGCGGATGAGCTTCAGTTTGTGTTATTTTAAGCCTCTTACTGACACATTGTCGTAATTTCATTTCTTCAGGACCTGCGGTAGAGGCTTCAAAAAGCGGCTCCCACACATTGAGGTGCTCCGATGAACAGGGTGCGTTCAGTGTCGCGATTTCTTTTTTTTTTACCCAAATTGACTGTTGACCAAACCTCTGCAGGTGGCAGCTCCCTTGTAGCTGGTGAAAGAATTTCTGCTGACTTCATCTTGCTGGAGAAAACCTTAACCAGTCGTTCAGCTGTCACAAAAGGAACTTGTGTGACCGGTAAGTTGTATGTTCACTTCAACACCAGAGTGGATTGATATTGAGACTTCCGCAGGCCGCTCGCAAGATTGTTCGGACAGCACCCTCCGAGGCACTGAACAAGCTTCACAAGACCCTCCAGAAGATGTCTCCGCCAACAGCTCCACGTCTGAGTGCCCTAGAGAAAATGGTGACTATGCTTTTATTGGAGCTGTTTTTAATGTGCTATTTTATGTTTAGGACATTCTGAGGAAACTATCCTCAAAAGGACATTATGTGTGCACTTACAAAATGTAAGGGTGGGCTCTCAGTTATTTTCATTCTTTTTTGTGGATTGTCAACATTGTGAATGGTTTGTTTTTAGGTAGTGGAATCGAAAACGTTGCACCACAGAAAGTTGTGCACCTTGGGTCTGAAAGAGCGAGGAAAGTGCTCGTATGGGATTAGTTGTTCTTTGCTTTTACATCCATTTTTTTGTTTATTGCAGTGCGTTCCTGTGTGCCAGCGACAATGTCTCCATCAATGAAGTAGAAGCAAACCATTAAACATCTGCAAGCCAAAGTAGCAGCACAGCGGAAAACTATCAAAAGACTGCGGCCTCACCAAACTAACCACTCATTCGTTGCATACATTGTTTTGGTTACCCGCTATGAGGAGTAGGGACACTGTGTATTCGCTCGAAGTGATTTGCATAACCTTAAAAAGAATGTTGGGTATCCTGTCTGTATTTTTGTAGCAAATGCGGGCGAACTGTACACTTTACTGTGAGTCGCTTGGTCACTGTGTATGCTTTATCTCTCCAGCTCAAGTAATATATCGATAACAAAACCGCTTGTTGAAATGTCTTCGAGCGGGTAAGGAACACAGTATGAAGTGGGCACAGTTCACGTTATCACGCTTTTTGTATTTTAGCTTCTCATCAACCTCCTCATCTCGCTCATCAAAATTTTCAAAAGAATACCCAAACTTGTAGCGTTTGATGGGGCTGCGTACGCTGCCATTTTATTTTTATATAGCTTGTGAGTTATAACGTAAGATGTAGAGCCTTTGTGAAAAATAATGAGGCAAAGTGGTTTCCTTCTGCTATTTACTAGCCCTGTAATACCGCTCTCGTAGCACCAATTAAGGTCCACAATTCTGGATAAGTGATGACTACAATCTATTTTAGCTCGCAAGCGTCACAGCAACACCCAGACGCAAATCACTTGGGATCTTAAGTTTTTGATGATAAGAAGAGCCACAAGACCTGCCAGTGTTGTAGCATAAAGTTTGTCTTTCACGTAGTGAGCAAGCTGCAAAGCCCTACCTTTCTGAGGACAAGCAGGCATCAAGTCTGCTTTTTTTTTCATTTTGGGCTAGCTGTTCTTAAGCACAGCCAGCACACTGCAGCTTTGCCTTTCTGCTATATTGTGTCGTGTGATTTCTGTGCACTCTTTTTTTCTATGCATTATTTTGGTTAACTCCAGGCGTGATTCGAGACTTCATTGCTGTGTATATGTCACTTCTTCCTTCTTCAGCATTGTGCGCTGTGTTTTTGCCATAGATCCTTACTTACCCACGGGCCTGGTGTGTCATACTTCACCAGCTTCTCGGCTTCTGCCAACTCTAGCGATGTGTGCGTTGTCTGTGTTCTCTCTGTATTTGTTACAATATTTGTTACAATTTATTTGTAAGGCGAGATGCATTTGTTGTCTACCTTTGTCATATTGTGCTTTTTATATTCTCAGACTCTACCTTGCCTTTGAATAAAACATTGCGGATAGTCTGTATCTTTGACTGATATATACATTGATCACTTGTTCCAAAAGAACAAGTGAACAAAAGAACAAGAACAAGCGCGATGAATAAAAATCGTAGTGAATTATCACTACCTGCATCTCTCTTTATTATAACTTAATCGAAATAAAAATAAAAAATAAAAATTCAAAATTTGCGCCAGTGAAACCGAAACAGGAAGCGCACGCCACTTGCTCTCACCAACCAATAGGTGTGCTAGGGTCGATTGGGCCGCTGGGGTCTACGGGAGTGTCCACTCTTCACCTTTTTTTATTTCTCTATGACAGAGCCACGTCTACATTCTGCTCGTGGATCACGATCTGGACGTACTTGCTTTACAAGAAACAAAAGTAGACGGTGAGGAAGAGACCCAGGGCATGGTGCTGAGGTTTACGGCGCGTTACTGCGCAACTGTAAGTCAATCAATATAGGCCCGTCTGCAGGCTGTGTCTTGTTCATTAAGAAGTTACCTGGTCTGGTAGTGCAAGATACCTTCTCTTGCCCGTCTGGTAGATTGGTTTCTTGTGATTTTGTATTAAATGAATGTCAGTGGCGAATTGTGTGTATTTGTGCCCCAACCATTTGCGAGGAACGCTCACTTTTTTTTCAGAGCTAAAAGAACACTTCACTATGGAAAGGAAATCTGTAGTAGTAGTAGTAGTAGTAGTAGTAGTAGTAGTAGTAGTAGTAGTAGTAGTAGTAGTAGTAGTACAAAACTTTATTATATACATAATCCAGACAGGCTTGAACTCCAGTGCCCCGAAGAATATACGGGGTGGAGAGCGAAGTCTGTCCGGCAGGGTGGTGCCCCTATTCCAGGGCCCCACTGGCGCGAGTCATCCGTTCAGCTCTTTGGATCAGTCGCAGCTGATCCACTAGGGCTGGGCTAGACAGCAGCGCCTCCCATTCCTCAACGGGCGAGCTCGATCAAACGGACGCGCCATGTACGGTAAAAGTAGTAGGACGCTAGCAGACATAATTACTGAATTCGAGTTAGAAGACGTGGGTTGGTGTATGGACGGAACGCGGGAAGCGCGTTTCACACATTTTCAGGGGAATATAGCCATGCACGCCTTGATCGCACTTACGTGTCGCTTGAAATAATAGGCCACTGTAAGACGTATTTCGTTTACCCAATACACTTCAGCGATCAGTATTTAGTTAAATGTGATATGAGAGAGAAAACAGAAAGTGGAAATTTTTCATGGGAGTTGTGGAATATGAATTCCACTTTGATCAGTGACGAATATTTCTTAGATCAGGTAATGAACTGCATCAATGAAATAAAAATGGATGATAAAGTTAAACTTGCAGAACAATGATAAGAGTTCAAGCAGCGAATAAAAATAAAGGCTATTGATTGTTCTTGCGCATTCAGTTACGAAAGGAAAAAGAGAGAAAGGGAACTCCTAATGACCTTGGAAAGACTTATTGACTTGGAGTGCAAACAACCGGGAGTGTATAAAGTTGACATACGCAATATTAAGCAGAAACTTGCACTGCATGACGAGGAACGCCACCGCGGTGCACTCGTTCGTGCTAGGGCAGAGGCTTTATCTGCTGGAGAGACGCCAAACAAAAGAGTGCCGGGTGGAAAAAAACGAACGCTCGACGTAATCGTATCGAAAATTGCCAGATCCCACATACAGGGGGAATCGATGATATGCGAAGCACGAATGAGAAATGTTGATATGTCACTTTAAAATCAGCACAACTTTACGAGGTGGAGGTAAAAGATGCCGTACATGACTTCCGTGTCATGATTATCATGTTTGTATGTGTCGTTTACCTTCGTCATCTATTCACGTCACGTGATACCACATGTATATGTGGAGCTAGCGAAACGGTCACGAGCACACTATGAGCGTGGTACGTTGTCATGTTCTTATATGAAAAGCGTGTGAGGATTATCATGTTTTCACTAGTCATACTTTTCGTCATCCATTGACGTCACATAACGCCGAATTCGGTATATAATAATAATAATAATAATAATAATAATAATAATAATAATAATAATAATAATAATAATAATAATAATAATAATAATAATAATAATAATAATATAATACGTTTATTTCATCATCATTGTGTACATGATGACAGGGGCCCGCAGTAAAAGCTGCAAAATCCGAGGATCGTTCCAATGAAAACTCAAAAAAAAAAACAGCTTGACTGAGCTGCTGACCCCTAACTTGGCGAACAGCAAGGATTCAAGAATAAAAAAAAACACAACCAAATGTGCATAACATAACAGAAAAAGAAAAATGAAAGACACAATACAAGGAAGTACACTTTTAAGGCACAGAAATCGCGAGCAAACAGATAACAGAAATTATGAAAGAAAAAATGATAACAACTCTTTATTTGTCAATGTTTCAAGGGGTGTGTTTTTAGCTGCGAAGCTATTGAGCAGTCGCGGAAGCTGGTTTTCCAGGGTTTGCGTGCCGTAAGTTGTTCTGTATGTTTGAACGTGCCATATATCTGTATTTCTTGTTCTGCATATATGTTTTCGCGGCTCTAGTAGAGCAATCTTACGAAGTAGAAATGTACTATACTTGATTTCACGCTTGAAGGAATGACAAAGACGATACTCATATAATTTAGTTACTCGCACAATTTTGTGCTTGGTAAAAAGTTCGGTTGTTGTGTGCCAGCGAGGAAGGTTTTCCATTACGCGTAAGAAGCTCTTTTGTAGGACGTGTAATTTGTTTAGGTTTTCTTGTGTCGTGGTGCCCCAGACTAAGTGACAGTAGTTTAGATGAGAATAAAATAAAGACTGATAGATTAGGATCATCACGTTAAGCGGCAGCATCTCACGTTTTCTGTAAACAATGCCTATTATCTGCGACAGCTTGCTACCAAGATAGGTTACATGGTCGTCCCAGGACAGTTTTTGATTTATCATAACTCCTAATGTTTTAATCGATGGCACTATTTCTAGGGGAATACACTGAAAACATATATCTCTTGTTAATGCGACTTTTTTGTTTTTTCCTCTAAAGATGACGACTTTAGTTTTTGAGCTGTTTATCTGTAATGCGTTCTTTCGTGTCCAGTTATCAAGTTTGTCTAGTGCGTCATTTGCTTGTTCTGTCAACTCGCTTATATTATCTCCAGCTAGAAATATGCTCGTGTCATCAGCGTAGCATACAATTTTTGCGAAGGGTATAGCTTGCACAATATTATTTATAAACAAGTTAAAAACAAACGGGCCCAAAATGCTGCCTTGTGGGACGCCACACTGAACAGGCCGTGTTCAGTGTGGAGCTATCAAAACGGCCGCGAGCGCATCATGAAGAGCCCAATATACTCCAATGTAGCGTTGACGCGCGCGCACGCTGGGCACAGCCATGCTACGTTAGCAAAAAAACTCCCAAGCATTTCCCCGAGGGTGAACATGGTTAAGTGCGAATACACGGGGTGATGCTATGAGGCGTATTTATTAATTCGCACTATTATATTTATTAATCACACTATGGTGCCTTTATGGTGTAATGGTTCCTGGGAATCGCAATTTGATCACACGGGGGAGTTTACGTTAACTCACTAGCGAGTGTTGTTGTTAGTGGTTCATGAGGAAAAGGAAGAAGGCACCTAATTTCTGTCTGCCTACAGGCGACACGGCGCAGTGCCTCACTAGCGAATGCCAACGGATTTTAACTTTACTCCCCCTCACGACCCGCTCTCGACGGGAGACTGAGAGAGAAGGTGGGCGCGCGAGAGAGACGGGTGCGCGCGCAGCTGCAGCGAGCGAGGAGAGCGGAGGAGCGAGCGAAGGGGGGGGGGGGGGGGGGTATAAGGCGCGTTACTGACACCGATATCAGCGCCGCGTCCATGGCTTATTCGGTAGAGCGTCGCGCTGCGGCCCGCCAAGTCCTCTTTCCTTTAAAGATAGAGATAAGACTGCGGACGCCGCCGACGGCGGTGGATGATTTGGGGGTCGCTTATAAAGTGTATTCACACTTAAAACGCGAGTACTCTGTAATATATGACACCAGGCGCAAAAAGCGTCCGTTGGCGCAGCCCGACGGCAACCGGCGCGAAATTCACCATGTCGCATTTGGCGCCGATGCGTTACTCAGACAACATTGCCTCTCCCTCGTTTCGTGACGGAGGGACGCCGGGCGCGCTGAAACGCGAATGCGTCAAAGCAACGCAGCGCGGCGCGCCCCTGCGAGTACATGTTAGGACCGGCGCCTGGCGTGGCAACGCCAACGTGACGCGACGAAATGAACGCCGGCGGGCACGCGCACTGCGTCATGTCGAAATGTATGGGCGCCTTGACTGTGGCATGTAGTCATGTTCCTATATGACACGCATCTCATGATTATCATGTTTGTACCAGTCACATGCCTTCGTCATCCATTGGCGCCACGTAATTAATACCTGATATGACATATGTGATGCTAGCGAAACGGCTGCGAGTGCATCATCAGGGTGGCATGTAGTCACGTTGTTACATGACACGCGTCTCATGTGTATCATGTTTGCACCAGTATCATACCTTCGTCATCGGTTCACGTCCCGCAATACCAAATTTGGTATAAGTGAAGCTATAGCGAAACGGCCTCCAGTCCATCATGAGCGTGGCATGTAGTCATGTCGTTACACGACACATATCTCATGATTATCATATCTGCACCAGTCACATACATTCGTCATTCATTCACGTACTGTAATAGCAAATTTGGTATATGTGACGCTAGCTAAACGGCTGCGAGCGCATCATGAGCGAGGCATGTAGTCATGTTGTTACATGACACGCATGTCATGATTTTCATGTTAGGGTCTGTCACTTGTGTTCGCCATGCAATCATGTCATGCCATACCAGTTTTGCAACATTCCTTGTGAAAGAAACCACCGCAAGAGCTGCAGGGTCATGAAATGTAAATCATAACATTCATGACATGAATGTTATGATTCATGTCATGAATCATAACATTCATGACATGAATGTTATGAAACATTCATAACATTCATGACATTCATGACATGAAAATCATTTCATGATTTTCATGTTATGATTAGCCAAATATGTTCTTCATAGTCATGTCATTCCATACCAAGTTTGGTATCGATACCATTATCGAAACGGCCAGGAGAGCTAAAAGTCGTAGGCGGATAGATAGATAGATAGATAGATAGATAGATAGATAGATAGATAGATAGATAGATATCACTCAGTTGCAATGTGCAACTCACTCAGTTTCAAGAAGTACATCTAGCGCTTTGGAATCACTTACTCGCGAAAACCCTCTACAGCAGGACTCGCTCAGACTCGTTCACGAAAATATTACACGCCCGGACTCACTCAGACTCACGGCTCGATCTAAGCGAGTCCGAGCGAGTTTACTCACTAGTGAGTTCTCCGACCTATGCTATCATATAGTTACTACTTCCAAATAGCTTTACACCAAGACACGGAGTTGGTAGTGCTGACTGACTGTAGAGGGTCGCGTATTTTATTGACCATACTTTTACTTCGTTCACTTCCGTTGTACTCTCCAGTTATGTGTTAAAAAATTGGTAAAAACTAGTTCTTTATGGTGAGCCTGCAATCACCAACACAAGAAGCCTAAGCAACAAGAGACGCATTTGTGTTCTCTGGTCTCGGTGTTTGCGCACCCACCCTTTCATGATTATCCTGTTAGTACTTAACTATTGCGTCTCTCCACTCACGCAGTAGCTTAGTATGTTTTTGCCCCCTGAAATATTTATGCTTGCCCTGCGGCACGCTTTGTAAAGATAATGTGTTTTCCATTTTTTTAAAGATTCAGTAACCACTTTGATGCTGTTGCAGCTCTAAATTCTTGTAGCTGCTGCGACTAGTAACTTGGAGGCCATGTTCAAGGGGTTTCATCACCAGCAACTTGTCGGAAACCACCACAAGCATCACCGTCGCTGCGAGCTTCAACAGCGGCATCATACAAAATAGGAGGTGAACCGCACTAATGAGACTTTACGGGAGTCGAGGGTCTTCTCTCATAATGGTGTATCGAACACTATAGCCAGGAATGCTGTCGCACTCTCGGACACCATTTCGACATAATTTACTTCCTGGTGTGAAATGTGGTATTGATTGCACCTGGATTCAGCCTGTTAACATTTAAGTTTGCATCGACTTGATTGATTGATATGTGGGGTTTAACGTCCCAAAACCAGTTTGCATCGACTTAACTGGCACATCATGGGCGTGCCTCGATCAACGATTTAGGTATGGTTTCTTTTTTTTCACTCTTATTTACTTGTTCTCGTCTGTAATGTTTTTTTTTGTTTATGTCAATCTGTTATTGATAAGTCTCATTCCAAGGTCTAGTGGCCTAATTAAATTTTTTAGAGAATGTTAAAGGTTGAAATTTCCCAAGCCTTCCGCTAAAGCGTGTTTCATCTTCGCTACGTTTGTTCTTAGGATGTAAATTCCCCAAAATTCACTTATTTGAACCTAGTTGTCTTTTCCTCTTTTTCTTACCATTACGATTGGAAACGGTAGCAATCCCTGCTGCTGCCAACGTGTAAAAGGCACGAGACCTTCGTCGGGCGTTCCTCGCTTTTAGTTCCGTGCCTTCCATTGACCCATGTAATGATGGGAAATAACCATGATTAATGTAGAAGTACCTTACGGGAGAAATTGTTACAGTCCGCGTCTTTTCAGTTGTCGTGCCAACGCAGTTTCAACTCTTACTTGCTTTTCTCGCGTTGGCGCGCGTGGTCTGTACCTTGGTCAGATTCTCTGACATTATCCAGATCTCTGCAGCACTGTTTGAAGTAAGACCATATTACACTTTGAAATTTATGGGCTACTTGGTTCTTTGCTCTGAATGACGCTGTAAGACTGGAAAGACGCGAGAGCACTTAAGGCGTCATTCATATCGTGCCTTTAGTGTGCGCTTCGGTCTTTTAATGAGCACACCATCTGTTTCAGGTCGCATGATTCGGTGTTTTTCATGATTTCATTCTCTCGAGTGAATGAGGCGTCTAAAGAACACTGCGTCCATGTACAATGGCGAAGGACACCTACACCATTATACACGACTCCTCGCCCGATGCCGCTCTACACCAGCTCGCGTAAGTTGCGACGCAATCATATTGCCAGGCGTACTGTCGGAAGTAACGAGCTCTATATTCCTTTGTCGTTTCAGCTTGTCAACTTTCACTCCTGGCGAAAGTTGATTAGGCATCCTTCCGGGTTCGAGTGTATTGCCTCCCACGTGGTAGCTCTCGTAAGTACAAGTCGTACACTTGGCGCGATGCTTGCACAGTACTGGTCACTGTTAAAACACAATCGAATTATCGCCTTTCTTATTGCTAGCCCCCTAACTGCCAGTGGATGGGGAAACATTGAACGTGCGCATTGTTCGTCGGAAAGAGTCAAAGCTGTCAACCACCAGTATATGCAAATCTAAAGCCTTGCTTTTATGCCAGAAAATGAAATCTAGACACGCTCTGCGTGCAAGTGTCCCCTTTAACAGTGGTCGCATATGTACAATACTAGCGGATTCGAATGAGAACAGTTTTCAATACGACTGCAGCTGTGCACAGTTGCTTAAAATAACCAAGTCAGGCCGTGACAAAGCTGTTATCTTAAGACCGCGTTGGCTCTGATGTACACATTAGTCCCGCACTGCCGATTGTGAAACAGGACAACTTAGTGCTAAGTCTAACACGTACTTTTGTTGCCAATCTGAGAGTGCTGTACGTAATGTATCTTCACGGCTCGTACCCATCGCAGTAACTGAGAAGCTAACGTGTTGCATTGTGCCACTGAATTTGAGGACACGGGTTCGACTCCTGGCCGAGGGTGCCACATTGTCATGCCGGCAAACAGCGATTCCACCAATATATAGATCTCGCAATTGTCAACGGGACACACTTTTCGTATAAAGACTTCTATGAATAATGCACTCGCTAATTATAAGCAAACATAGCTGCTCAAGCTAACTTCAGCGATTGTGCAAGTGTTGTCTGTGGGAAAATTACTGACAACGGTAAACCTTGTAAACGAAAGTGCCTCTTAACGATTTTTTTACCAACTCCTAAATACTGAACCTAATTTTGGGAGTGCATTAAGGGCTCCAGGCGGTCGGAAGTATCTCTCTCATCCGGAGCTTTCTGCCCCATACAGTGTGCTTTGTAATTATATCGTGACTATTTCATGGGAGTCTCCTGAATTTGATGGAAGAAAGCAATGACGCGTGTGTCATTGTAGCTCTACAAACTATAATGTACCAGGGCCCGTGCACGAATGCTAAGTGGGGACCATGGACAAGGATCGAGCAGCTTTTCTGGCAGTTCTGAAGAATATATGCCTTGATGTTCTGGCAAGAAGTTACATCGAATTGGTGAGCAAAAGGGGGTTTGGCGAGGGTGGTGTGCATTTTACTATTACCACACGCCAGTTTTCTCGCGCCGTATAACTTTAACCTTAATTGGGCAGGGAACAGGTAGGCAAACTTCGGCAACTGCCACTGAGGGTGTTTGTTCTTCGCGACGAAACCAAAAGGGGACTGGCTGGGAAGATGGCGCTCGCAGCTTCGGACTTCAGAAACATAAAGTTGTACGCGTGTTTAGTGACAGGCCGCAGCAAAAAGACGAGCAGCACAACACGCACAAACAAAAATGGTTTTACCCCAGGAGTCTCGGAGAGGACGTTCCGGGGAGGCACATGCCGGACTGTAAAGGCCAACGTAGGTCGATATTATACTTTGTGCTGGATGTTGTTCGGTGGGTAGTTCTTCTCCGATGCTTTCTTCCCAAAGGTCAACCTATGCCAATTCCCGCTGTGACCACCATCACCACACGTGTCGTGTGGCGAAGGGTATTTTTAGCGGACACTAGGCAGCCTTTAGCTGTTAAAAATCTTTTGGCGTTTTCGTTGGGAGGATGTCCAGCTTCAGATGCCCTTGCGCTCCCATCCACTGTTTTGTGCCGGTTACTTCTCGTACTCAACGTGGTTTTTTGCGGATGCAAGCGGAGTTATCTCAAGTGCTTACTTCTATAGAGTTGTATCAGCAGCGCCAGTGAATAGTGTCCATGCCGTTATGGATGTACGCTCGAGTTTTTAATATTCTTTGAGTCTCGGGTGCACTCCTTCACACTCCTTGCTACTACTTCGCAGTTACTGTCCCTCGAATGTTTGCGTTCTATTCCTATACGGTCACGCTTGACTTCCGGTTCCGGTCTTCAACCCTGCGCTTCAATTGTGCTGACATTGGAGAATGTTGTACATGAATCGTCCACGGGTCTTGCGGTTAGGATTGGTACGTGTTGTGCATAGACCGTTTTCCGCTTTCCTTTCACGAGTCGTTTTCATCTATCGTATACAGTTCCTGGTGACCACACTCGAGGAGACTGCCATGCGTGAGTCCATACAAGTCACGCAGCTGGTGCTCAAGTGCTGTCGAGAAAGTTCGTGTTCCATCAGGAGAAGCGTGTTCAGCTTGATTGGCTGCTTAGAAACCTCTTGTGAGTTTGCGCTATAAACCTGTTCTAGAAGTGATATCGTGAGCAGAACGGGGTGGCTGCTGTTGGAAACTCGCTGAAAGTGCTGCGCTCCTGCCAAATGTCGGCACGCCCGCCTTGTTATTGCTGAGATAAAAAAAAAATCCGTATCGTCGGCCCCTCGCTAGGATAACCAATACGTGGCAGTGTGTTATCTTTAGCTCTGCACGAAACGCCGCGTTTCAATTCTCTTGCGTGCATGCGTGCGCGGGCGTGCATGCGTATACAAGACAAAAAAAGAATCGGGGTACAGCAAAGTAAACTTTAAAAGGTGGCACATTGCCGTGCATAAGTAGGCGCTGCACTGTCAGGGTCTCGTCTCGTCTGACACACCCCGAAAATGAACGCGTGGTTGGAGTTGACGATTCGCAAGAAAGCATCACCATTACCAATTTTTGACAGCTTTATACGAAAATGTCAGGTTCGAGTCTATCCACCACCCTGTAGTAGTGTTCGTGATAATACATTGCGAATAATTAAGACTGCCAACTGACATTTGTCCTAACGAAGTCCTCAGACTTCGCAGCATATTTCCTTCACTTGCACCAGGAGAGCTGACATCTGACCTTGCGTATTCCTTCTGGCAATGAACGGGTCTTCCTGGTTGACATCCTCTCAACACTGCCTCGCGTAAGGGTCTCTCGTACTTCGAGCAATACTGCCAATGACAATTAGAAGGTGTTCTACCAGAGTGTGATTTTGGGTGCACTGGTGCGAATATTTGGGGCACAAACTGAAAACAAGGAATGAGAATTGAGAACAGAATGTCAGAAATTCTATCAAATTGTCTCTCTCGCGCCTGCTCGTTTTGCACCACAAACCTTTAGGCTTGCGTGAATATGCGAGCACTTAGAATATTCGTACAAATATTAACGTATTCTAATTCGCTCACATTTGTATTCAAATTGTTGTAAATTTCAATGTATTCGAGATGAACTAAGTGTGTAAATTAGTTTGTATTCAACGCCTATGTAAAGTTTCTTACACTGCAATGGGGTGGGGGGAAGGGGAAGTGCTATACCGTGATTACACCTTTACAAAAAAAAAAAGGCCGCTTCCCGCAGAGCCTCTCTTTACAGTGAAATCAACATATTACCATCAAATCCATTCTTCCTTTGTGTTTTGAAGCTTTTTATGCAGGCTTGTAAGTTCCAAGTATACTAAATTTAAAAATGTGACATACTTTGCAGGTAAGCATTTGCATTCCACCGAAAATCAAATTCTGCGGCCATTGAAGGTTGCTTCTTCCTTGGAATCAAAGAGACATTTGCACAAGCCTTGCTTGAATTTTAAAACATTTTGCAGATTAGTTCGGTCATGACAAATAGGCTGATTTCTTTCTTCAAGATGTGATGCATACTATTCTAATTGGCTTCAACCCTAAAGTTTGCTATTCGCACATGTCTCTATCATCCACTGGTCGTGGAACCCAATTTTCACAATTCATGCTATATGGGCTCATTTTTGTAGGTTTACAATCAAGCTGGCGAAATTCGTATTTTGTCGAGTGCGTACTTGGTAACTGAAGTTTTATAAACGCATGTAAGTGTAGTCGGGCAACATCGATGCCCTCATGAGCTGTGATGTCTTTTCGAGCGTCTGCATTTTGGTCAGTTATGGTGAACTGTTTTACAGTGAAAGCAGGTGTCCGTATAAGCACTATCGCACGAAATAAGGTATATAAAAACCCCCAAGACACCGCGAGATTTTAACCCAGGTCCCCTGCATGCCATCCTAGTACTATGCCGCAGAGCCTCACCGGTGCTTGCAACTCCGTTGCCAACTTGCCATAAGCAGGCTGGGTGTCTGAAAAGGAATCGTGTTAGGATGAGTAATAAATCGCTTTAGAACAGCAAAGAAACAACCAGGCGTACAACAATGCGAATGCATAGTAAGTGGGCCGTCGACAGCTCCAACCTATTACAAAAGCTTGTTCTTGATCACGTATTAACTCCACATAACCATTCAAGGCATATTTATGCGTCGTCAGCCATTGCATCGAACATTTGCACAAATTTGTTTGCAACTGTGTAGAGCATACCACACTTTTCAAAGAATGACGAAGAATAGCACAGTAAATACCGGCCTACCACAAAAAAAAAAAACGAGTGGTAGCAGTTCAAGAGCCTTTAGAAAGGGCTCTGAAATGCCGGCCCTCCAGTTTTTCACTGCGACTGTGCTGTGCGTTCCGCGCAGGCCTGGCGGTTTTTGTTCTGCAACCACTGCACATTTTATCGAGCAAATTACGTGACAGCTTGTCGGTAAAAAGTTAACCTTTCGCAGCTGCTGCAACTTTGATAGAAGGCGACGGCTCCCAGCGCTTCATGCAGCACATGACTTCACCCACGCCATGGCGAAGTGGCGGTTGCTGGCGCTCAGAGGTTAATGGCCGGGAACTTCAGAGTTCTTTCTGCCCCAATGCATCCTTTTACAACCCTGATATTCATATACGTACGCACACAATAGATCCTGTATTTTATTTTGCTGAAATTCGCGAATTTGGTGCCAGTGTCATAGCCCTTTTCAGCCAATATAAAACGGGTTTCAAAGCTTCGTACAGCCTTAGGTTAGGCTTGACTGTGCCAAAACGTGCTGGCTTTCACTGAGTTTGCAGCCAATGCATGACGGGGTAGCTAAGGCGTTGTGTCCATCAGAGTTATAGGACTAAAACAGCAGTAGCTGCATTTTGCTGGAAGCAAGTACCACCGTTCTCTACTTGACTTTATACACGATGTAATCCTGTATATTTTTTGGATAAATAATTATGTCTAGGGTCAGATTTCGATATAAAATAGAAGAGCAGAAATCTGGGTATAGACGTAGGCTTAGGTACGCATTGTGAACTCCATTTCATCGAATAAAAAGCTGTCTAACATGCGCGTCATCTTACCTTGTTTTTGGAAAGTAGAACCTTAATATGTATTGTTATGTCCGGTGTTGTCGTCGGCCCATAGACGTACGCGTTGATCGCGGTAGTCCAAAAAGCGCAGACAGCCTCGAACGGGTAAAAACAAGTTTATTCCCATTCGGATGGAGGCGGCGGCCGAACTGCCGGGGGAAACGAACGGTGGCTCGTTTTCGCCGAGCGGGGGAAGGGGAGGAGTCAACACCTGGAAGCAGTTTTAGCATCTGGTCCTTCGCGGGTTCGGAGGCTCGCTTGTGACACAGGGGTGCTTGGAACACAACATCTCCTCCCTCCTTAGATTGTCGCTTGGAAGCGGGTCTGGGGGCCGCCGTGGGCGCGTGGGCGCGTGGACGCTCTGGACGAACTAGGAAGAGAAGCCTCCGCTCGCTGGGTGTCGTTTCTCTTGTGTTCAGGGCCGGCGGGCGGCGGCGTCGATTCATCTGGTGTGACATGCCAGCCTAAGTGGAACGAAGCTCCCGTCGAGGTGGCTGCTTGAATGGGAGGTTCCTTTGGCAAATTACCTGAACGGCGTAGCTGATTAAGGTGGCGGCGTGTGGCCTTTCCTCCAATGTCGACGAGCCATGACCGCAAAATACAAGCCGAACAGCACTACGCAGCTATACAAGAAGGCAACGTGCAGAAGCTAAAGGGGGAACACTTCAATGCTTACCGCAAGCGAGCTGCGCAGTTGAGCACTCATTGCGGTTGCGTCACCTTGGGATCAAGAGTTGTAATTCCAGCGGCACTTCGCGAACAGGCCATGTCGCTTGTCCACGCAGGTCATCGAGGCATTGTTGCCATGAAAAAGTGCGCCAGAAGGTATATGGGGTGGCCTGGTATCGAGCATGATATAGAATTAACAGTTCACGATTGCCAGCCTTGCCAATGCAACCACAGAAGCCCGCCAAGAGCCCCTATTCCTGAATGGGAAAGACCAGACACGCCTTGGCACGCCCTGCACATTGATTTTGCTGGACCTATCGAAAGGTGTTCGTTCCTGGTGGTTGTAGACGCATACACCAAGTGGCTGGAAATAAAACAAATGGCTACAACGACATCGGCGGCAGTTATCGACACTCTGCGGTCGTTGTTTGCAACGTTTGGCCTACCGCGCAAGGTGGTCTCGGACAACGGCACTCCGTTTGTGTCCACGGAGATTCTCAAGTTTTACAGCGACAACGGCGTCTCGTCTGTTACATCAGCTCCTTACCAACCGGCTACGAACGGACAAGCCGAGCGCTACGTGGCTGAGCTAAAGCGCGCCCTTACTAAAGACCAGACTGGGACAATGCAACGCCGCGTGGCGCGCTTTCTCTTCAGACAACATATATATATATATATATATATATATATATATATATATATATATATATATATATATATATATATATATATATATATATATATATATATATATATATATATGTGTGTGTGTGTGTGTGTGTGTGTGTGTGTGTGTGTGTGTGTGTGTGTGTGTGTGTGTGACGCTATGAAGAACGGGTGACGTGGCCTGGCTCATACGCCATGTTTATTCCATTCTCTGACTTCCTTCTCTACTTCTCCTAACCATCACTTGATACGTCACACGATTCCCCCTCCCCCCGAAAGAATGCGCGAGCTACAAACTATGAAGCATGAACAAGTGGTGTCTCGTCATAGAAAAAATATCACAAAATAGAGTAGTTCTATGTAACATTTCAGTTCCATGCACTTGCACAAATATCTTCACAGGGAAGGCAGTCCAGTGACATCTAGGAGACCTCAGGTGGGCGAGGTTGGCTGTTGCGTTCTGGAGAGCATAACCCTGCATTCGACGTGGAAAATGATGATGACACAGCCTGGATAGTAGCGAAAAACGAACAAGGTTGGGAGTCCTTGTAGCGTTGGAAGGTTGTATGTCTAATGCGTCGGATTTCAAGTCGTGGCTTTGGTTTGGACCTGTGTTCTGACTAACACACAGCGTCCAAACCAAAGACAGACAGCCCGTCCGCCCAGGCCTGTAAAAATTAGCTCAAGCCGTCCGTGTCGAAAAGCTCGTCGAGGCTGAGGCTTGACATTCTGCGCTTGCTCGGACTCCTGCCATCCGTTCAGAGCGTCAGATTCAAGATGAGCAACGTCGCTCAATCAACTGAGAAGTCTCTCCTGACCTTTGGCGTCTTGACTGACGTTCAGTACGCTGACTGTGATGACAAGCCAGCCGGCTATGACCCATCGCTCATTCGCTACTACAGAAGTGCCCTGATCCAGGTGGAGCGCGCGTACGCCCACTGGAGCCGCATGCCAGGTGTGAGCCTGGTGCTGCAGCTTGGGGACCTGATCGACTTCCACAATGCGGGCTGTGGGCGTGGTCTGGACCGTGTGCTGGCCACCTTGGCCAATGATGGCTCCCTGCCCACCTACCACACGCTGGGCAACCACGAGCTATACAACTGCACAAGGCGCGACCTGGTACGCCGCTACGTCTGCCCACGCCTCCTGCCAAACTGGACGCCTCCCGCCACGGATGATCCCGTATTCTACTACAGCTTTAGCCCTGTGCCAGGCGTCAAGCTCATATCTCTGGATTGCTTTGAAGAGAGCGTGCTTGGTCGCGATCCATCCGAGCCGCGGTGGCAGCAGGCGGCTGAGCTGCTGACCAGGGTGCATGGCACATCGGACCCTCCGTCGTGGGAGTGGCCGGATGCACTTTCGGGACTGGACAAGAGGTTTATCGACTCCAACGGAGTACTGAGCGAGGCACAGTTACAGTGGCTGGACGCCGAGCTGGCACAGTCAGATGCGGCAGGCGACGTGGTCATTGTCTTTGGCCATTTGGCTATATCTCCTGGAAGTGCCAACGCCGACTGTCTCCTATGGAACTACAGGGACGTAATGGACTTATTCGAGGCACACTCGTGCGTGACTCTCTACCTGTGCGGACACACGCACCGCTGCGGTTATTCCACAGATGCCAGCGGCACGCACTACATGGCTCTGGCGGGAATCATCGAGACTGAGCCCGAGAGTGTGGCATTCTCCACAGTCTCAGTCTTTCGCGACCGAATAGAAGTTGTCGGCTTCTCCTAGAATCACCTTGTGAATGCGTCATATATATATATATATATATATATATATATATATATATATATATATATATATATATATATATATATATATATATATATAATTGATTGAAGAGAAGGACGCACGTACGAAATGTGGATTTATTAACGTTTCGGCTGGTGGACCAGCCTTCGTCAGAATGAATGCAGTATGTTACAGGCACTTAATATATAGGTAGGCGGATGTATACACAGGAACAGTGCACCACTGCCAGATGCTATGCGCAATGAAAGCAAGGTACATGCGCATGGTGGACACAACAACGCACTGTGACTCACAATCACAAAAACAAAGATATCGCGTAAAAAAATAATAATAATCGCGTCACTGGCCAGTGAGATACCACGAGGCACAGAACATATAAGAAATATTGGCAATGCGCCGAGCGTACATAGCACAAGATTGACTCTACAAAATAATAATAATAACGATACATAATGCACTTTTACGAAGGATTAAACATCCATTCACACACACACGAACGAGATAAGTCTGTCTCCGCATGAGGCCGAGCACGCACTGTATTCTACGCAATTATGCTAGCCAGTTTGCCCGCGTTTTCGTTTAAACCCCTAGAAGCCGTTCCGAACTTATGAATTAGAAATGATTCGCGTATCTCACGCTTATAATGCGACGTGAATCCCGCCTCCAATACAGTTGCCCTAAATGATTCGAAACTATGTCCGGTAGTGGCGACGTGCCTTGAAATCGGCAGATGAGGCATGGAGTGCACATGGGCCTTGTGATTGTTGAAACGGTAGCGAAATGAATTTTCAGTATGACCGATATACTGCAAGTGACAAAAGGAGCACTCAAGCAGATAAACCGCATTACCTGTGTCACAGGTGAAATCGCCACGAATTTTTAAAGTGAAATTGTTTGCGGAGCTTTTAGCCACAGCGGTGGTTGTCATCTGTTTGCATAACTTGCATCGAGGTTTGCGGCATGGATGGCAACCAGCGTGTGAAATGTAATTGTTAGTCCGTACTTTGGAGGACGTGAGGATGTCCTGCAAGTTCCTACAGCGACGATACACGGCGCGGGGTGGCTCTGAAAAAACTTCTTTTAGGTGGTCGCTTTGCGTCAATATGTTGTGATGTTTCCTAAGAATGGCTGCTACATTGGGTGCGGAAGCGCTATGCGTGAGTACTAGGTTAGCATTATTGAGGCTATGGGAATGTTTCTCTGCATTGATCAGTGTTTTTCGGTCAAGCATATCAGCACGTGCCACTGCGTCATCAATCATCTGTGCCGGGTATTTCTGCTTTAGAAGAGAAACACGCAGTTTATCACAACTAGCGATGAAGTCTGCTTGCTCGGAGCAAAGGCGTTTAAAACGAACAGCTTGGCTATATGGTATGCTGGATTTACAATGTTTAGCGTGACTGCTGTTGAAATGTAGGTATTGTTGTCGGTCAGTAGGCTTTTGATAAAGCTTGGTGATTAGGTTGCCGTTTATTAGGCTAATAGATACGTCTAAGAAGTTTATGGTTTCAGTCGAGTAGACGTGCGTAAAAGAGATGGATGGGTGAACGTTATTGAAATCTGATATGAATGAGAGAAGGTGCGATTCACCATGAGGCCAAATAAAGAAAATATCGTCAATGAATCTTTTATAGCATAGCGGTTTTAATTGGCGACTGCGTAAAAACTCCTCTTCAAGCTTCCCCATAAAAATGTTGGCATAATTTGGCCCAATCTTAGTCCCCATCGAAGTGCCGCTGACCTGTACATAATGCACTTCATTGAATATAAAATTGTTCATGTGGAGAATCATTTCAAGTAACACCGCAATGGTAGTGCTGTTTACTGGCTTATCATCGGAACATTTCTCATACGCTTCTACAACCGCGAAGATGCCATCCGAGTGAGGGATGTTTGTGTAGAGTGACGATACGTCCAGCGTTACCAGAAAGGAACCATTAGGCACGGTAATGTCGTTAACTACCGACAAAAAGTGGTTCGTGTCCCTCAAGAAAGACTGATACGTGGCGGGAAGGTGACGAATCAACGAGTCCACATAACAAGACAAGTCTTCTGTCACCGTTCCGTTTGCAGAGACTATGGGGCGGCCTGGGTTGTTCGGCTTATGAATTTTTGGCAGCATGTAAAATCGGCCAGCAGACGGACTTAGCGGGACTAGTGTTGTGGCTGCCTTATCACATATTTTTTTATCTCGCCAGAGTGCATATATCTTTTGTTTTAGAGTTTCTTTGAAGTCCATTGTGGGGTCTGCATCAAGTCGTTTGTAAAATGAAGTGTCATTGAGCTGCCGAAGAGCCTCCTTAATATAGTCTGCTGTGTTCATAACCACGATGGCACCACCCTTGTCGGCTGGCTTAATAGTGATGTCGTCGCGCTTCCTTAATAATTCGATCGCTTTCAGTTCTCCGTCGCGCAGATTTCGACGGAACGAAGTTTTCTGCCTATATGCTTGAATTACATCGCGCTGAACAGCATCAATATATAGATCAAGGTATTTATCGCGTTGTAATGGTGGTGTCCAACGTTTAGCTGACGGCAGCACCCCGGAAGCATGGCTACTGTTATTTCTACCGTAAAAGAACTCCCTCAATCTCAGGTTGCGTGCGAAATTATCTAAGTCACTGAGTAGCTGGAATTCATCGCAATGACCCGTTGCGGGGCAAAACTTCAAACCACGCGATAATACAGACATTTCATCTTTGGACAGACTACAGTTCGATATGTTGATTACGTTTGAAACATCATCTGAACGGGGTGTATTTTCGAAACGGGACGGCGCCGTACTTAAATTTTTAAGGAGTTGCGCGGGTGTACAATGAGACATCACGCCGTCCCTGAGTAACTTCTTACATTTGACAGCACATATTTCATTGCGTTTCTTTTCCTCGAATATGCACAGCGAGTTAACCTCCAGAGTACTAAGCGGGGTTTGATTACACATATTCCTCTCTTCGTTCATCAGAGATTTCAAAGCCGAGCGGTAATGATTGACAGTAATACGCAGAAGTTCTAGCGAAGACTTCTGTAGGGTGTCTTGCCACCTTTTTGCGTTATTATTTGACAATTGAGAAGTGGCAGGGCGTAGGAAAAGGTTCAGACCTTTTGGTGCAATAGAAGCAGCGAGGTAAGTTTCTAAAGTGGCAGTGTGTAGCTCGTAACGAACCCGTTTTTCCACTGCCCTTCTCATCTTTTGAAATCCCTTGGAACAAAGGTGCGAGGTAAAGTTCTCATTGGCATGCGTCGAAGCTAGTCAATTCTTCGAATTACTTTTTACAGCATCGGAAAATTTTTTTCGAAGTGGATACCTTGGGTGAGCAGTAGGACCAACTGCTTTCGTAGTGGGTCCTGCTTGAGTAGTGGCGATGTCTTCTGTAGCAGTTGATGCCGCGGCGCCAGTAAAGCGTCCCTCACTTTGTTGCAAAGAATGGCCCCGGCGGGACAGGATGACGGAAGAACTTGCAGTGGAACCACTCACGCGAGGGGCTGTATCCGCTGTGTGTCGTGATGTGTCGTAGGTCGGGTAGTGTTCCTTACCCCTCTGCGAAGGACAATGGCCAGCGGGTGGCTGGCATTCGGGGGTGGGATTGTTTCGGATCGCTCTCGAAGTACACCCACCATCATCAGTACGATCACCACGATTCTTGTTTTTGCCCGTTGGTTTCTTTAGCAGGGGCACGGCTGTGGACGGCTCAGGACCTACCCCTCTAGTAGACGGCGTATGGTGCTGTATAGCTGGGGCACAATCTTGCCAAGATGCAGTGGTTGCTTGACTCGGAGACTCGAAGCACAGTTGTCGGATATGACATGCCACGAGAGCAACGCCTTCAAAGCTGAGATGTACGCCATCCGCTGCTAGGACTCGTGCGGGGGGAAAACATTCGAGTGCATGGTCCAGAAGGTGCGCCGTACTGGAACGTCTGCAATAACGGCGTAAGAGACTGTTGAAAAGGCTGGCTTCACGGTTGAACCGGTGAATAAACCTTTGATTCTTGTATCCACGGCGGCGGTTGGCAGCCCTCGGCAAAATAAGTGTGGCGTAAATATTCCGTATACCTTGATACTCCTTTTGGATGCAGGTAAGCATGTGAATGTAGTTTTCGAAGACGGCACGTGCATTGTTCTTCGTTAAGTCATTGGTGCCAATGTGCACAATCAACGTAGACGTCGTTGAAGGGACAAAATCGATCAGCAAAGGCATGTCAGCTATAACAGCGCCATTATGTGAAACAAAAGCTGGCGTGCCTGCCAATAGAGGGTCAAAGTGCTGGAACAAATATTTGGTTTGCGAGTCACCCACGACGACAGTGGAAGGTGGTGCCTTTGGGAATTTCCATGAAATATACTTCGACGTGGTCCTCCGGGAATCCATAGTTGTATAGTATTTTAGGAATGAAGATCGATGGTCCGGTGTAATAGATGATTGAAGAGAAGGACGCACGTACGAAATGTGGATTTATTAACGTTTCGGCTGGTGGACCAGCCTTCGTCAGAATGAATGCAGTATGTTACAGGCACTTAATATATAGGTAGGCGGATGTATACACAGGAACAGTGCACCACTGCCAGATGCTATGCGCAATGAAAGCAAGGTACATGCGCATGGTGGACACAACAACGCACTGTGACTCACAATCACAAAAACAAAGATATCGCGTAAAAAAATAATAATAATCGCGTCACTGGCCAGTGAGATACCACGAGGCACAGAACATATAAGAAATATTGGCAATGCGCCGAGCGTACATAGCACAAGATTGACTCTACAAAATAATAATAATAACGATACATAATGCACTTTTACGAAGGATTAAACATCCATTCACACACACACGAACGAGATAAGTCTGTCTCCGCATGAGGCCGAGCACGCACTGTATTCTACGCAATTATGCTAGCCAGTTTGCCCGCGTTTTCGTTTAAACCCCTAGAAGCCGTTCCGAACTTATGAATTAGAAATGATTCGCGTATCTCACGCTTATAATGCGACGTGAATCCCGCCTCCAATACAGTTGCCCTAAATGATTCGAAACTATGTCCGGTAGTGGCGACGTGCCTTGAAATCGGCAGATGAGGCATGGAGTGCACATGGGCCTTGTGATTGTTGAAACGGTAGCGAAATGAATTTTCAGTATGACCGATATACTGCAAGTGACAAAAGGAGCACTCAAGCAGATAAACCGCATTACCTGTGTCACAGGTGAAATCGCCACGAATTTTTAAAGTGAAATTGTTTGCGGAGCTTTTAGCCACAGCGGTGGTTTTAGCCACAGCGGTGGTATATATATATATATATATATATATATATATGTGTGTGTGTGTGTGTGTGTGTTAAACATTTCCACTTGGTGATGATGAGACATGTCGATGCAGATTTGCAAAAGGGTGACAACACCAAGACTGCAAAGCTGGGAACCACTGAGAAGGAGAGGTACCGCCAGTGATCCGCGAAGGCTCACTGAAGCAGCCGCCATTGCTGCGAATTTAGTTGTCGGTGCAAATTTTTCAGGTGAGCACACAATAGGGTGCAAAGAGCTGAGCACGCTCGTTGTACTGCCATTCGCCGTAGTTTCCTAGTACTGGCAAACTTGGGTTTGCATGGTAACTTAACGTGTTATCCCGGGCTTCCAGTCTTCGTTTATTGAAGTCACTTCTATTCATGTTCGGTTTGGTAATGTACAAAGCGCACCATTCGATTACTAAAGTTGCAAGACACATTTTCGACTGTTTACGAATGCATGAAATTTACTTCATAATAAGGTTCTCAAGTCCGAACCTATAAAGCAAATAGAGGAGTAAAAATTGCCGTATTTTACAGCAATTGATTGCAATTACAATGCAAATATCATAACTATTCCACATTCAGTAACTATATTTTTGTAGACTGAAATAAACAACCGGCCGAATTACTTAGAATAGTTTGGTGGCAGTGAGCATTTCCAAAAAGGTAAACAAAATTGACTCCTGTTGAAACACTCGCATCAAATGTTTTTCTACGCAGTGTCTTGCCTTGATTTAATCATTCGTACATCTAGCGAGATATCCAAAAGATAACTGCTATAAAGGAACTTTAGGTGCTGGAAATGCTTACTTCACGGTTAGCTTTTTTTGGTCCTTTCCCTGTGAATAAATAGTACACAGAAAAGTAGTCTCTAAATGAGGACGATGTGCAGAAAATGGTTATGGGCAGCCTATAACTGCCTTGAGTACGCTGTGTATATTGTTAAAACAAGTACGTGAAGTCTTGCCAGCTTTACCTTGCACCTCTGCATCTGGTGCTTGCAGTGGACGATCCCAGAGCTCTGTGCATTTCGTCCAGCGATTGCTCCACGAAAGACGTTCCCAGTAGACCATCCCTCGGGAGACGGTGTTCTTCTTGGCGGGGCCTGAACATCAACCAACCACTGCTTTTGCCCTGTACAGTGCCTTGAGTAGCTAAATCCACATTGAACAAATATATAAACAAAAAAGGCAAACAAGCAGAGGCTCCAGTTTGTTTATTGGTAAAAAGTATACACAGGTTAACAGAGCGTGCATGCAAGATGTTCCTAAAACTCGCTAACAGCGACTAAAAAGCGACCAAAACAATATCTACTTTCTGTTGCAGAAAGTGCAAGACTGTCAACTAGCACCCAAAAAGAAATCATTTTATTCTTTCAGCTAGTGGCTCAGTTAGCTATTTGCACATCTCTTCATGCGATAAGCTTCGATACTTGAAGTGTTTCTGTGACAAACAATATGTGCGTTTGTCAAAGACCACACACCAATAAACGTTTCAGTCAGCGTTCATCTCCTTCTCTTAAGCCTTTGTTTGTTGTGTGCGTTCTGATTTTCCATAATTTTTAGCAAACTCTGTTTACTACACTTTCACAAGACGAGTGCCAAGAAATCCAAATGCTACAGTATAGAGATGAGCAATGCACGCATTCATTTTAAGTGCTCAGTTTGTGCCACATCGGTGAGATATTGATGTGAGCACTGGCATCACTCAGCATTTCTTGTAGTGTCAGGATTCTCAATGAAATCGTGCATTTATCTAGCAGTTGCACATCGCAGTCATTGTGCAACAAGAAATATCGATGTCCCTTAAACCCAGGATGATCGTACACTCAAACCTCATTAAACAAACAGTAAACTTAATAAATCTCATTAAACTCCGTTATATCGGAGTTTGTTACATTGAGACTTCAGTGTACGTCGATTAATCAACGTTAAGGAGGCTAACTTTCCTTTCAGCTTGCTAATATTCGCACCTGCCACATGCAAGGGACAATCCCAAAGGAACCTGTATACACCATGAAGCCCTTGTTAGCCATTTAAGACGACTTTCCCCAGGAGGCAGCGTTCAATCTACCTGCCCTCTGCGTTCTCACGGAAATTCGCTCGAAGACCCGAGATGACTGCGTAAGCCTGTGTGGAGTACTCGTTGTTTCAAACGGGACATTTTAGGGTTAAATACCGCACGCTTTCGTTTCCAGTTCTTAGTTCGGGTCGTGTCATTACGACTCCAACATGTACCTAAGCCCGTTGGAGTCAAGATTATCTTTCGAGATCACATTCGTCTCGACATGACGTCGTCATTTCGAGCAATCTGGTGTACCAGTCACTATGCTGAAGAAACTTCATACCACGTTTGAATTCCTGAGTAATAAGGATAAATTTCTCACGAAATCAAAGCAGAAATTCAAGGCTAGGTAACGCAGACAGTTGCGTGTTCGCAGTCTTCAGTTTGCGTCATGTTCGCGTAATTTCGACGTGAACGCTTGCGTTAGTCACCACTGCCTTGTGCAGCTGTATTCGAAGCGACATAACAAGGTTATCTCGAGCAATTGTGAATACCTCAACTGCATGTTTTGTTTTCATTGAAACGAAGGAAACGCTTAGAAAAGCCGTTGAATGCGATACCTCACTTTTGCCTCTACGAGTGTGTTAGCTGCAACGCTGAAAACATTACTGGTGACCCTGTTCTTTTCAATCAGGCGAAGGAGAGATTAAAGTTGGCAGAACACTTCCATTATAGTAAGCGATTACTTCATACTCTTGGCTGAGTTCCGCCAATGTACTGCACTGTCAAACACAACATTGCTTACAATTATATAATGAATCAATTACTGATGTTGCAGGCGCATCTACCTTTAATCGTAATCATCCGTCATATGCTCAATACAACTGCAAACTTCCTTCGTTTCAATGTGTAACAGCGTCTACTATTGATCTCACTGTCACGTTGTGGTATAATAAACTTAGTGTCAAAACTCTATACCGGTATGCATCGGCAAATTGTGTATATTGGTAAAACAGGTGCCTCGCGATCAGCGGATAGCTGCTTTCCCTTCTAGCTTGCCAACCTGTGCGTCTAATGCCCCTGACACACGGGCACCCTGAAGTCCTTTAGACAAGGGGACATCTTTCGGAAAGGCGTTCGGGCGCAGTGACACACGACAAAGGAGTAACTCCTTTCCGGCAAAGATCCTTTTCGCAAAAGCAGATCCCACATCTACTTTTCTGGCAGGAAGGGAGTACTCTCGCATACAGTGTGCATAATTTATCAATAGAAGAAGACGTGTCGCAGCACTGTGGTGCCCTGTCAGTATTTTTTTGCGCTGAGAAAATGTTTTAATTTTCAGCAGCAGTGCGATATGTTGAAAAGTGAAGGCTTATAGTCTGTCCATACTCTCAAACGCCTGCATTACGTCAGTAGCGCGATCATGTTAGTTGTGACCCTCTCTAGCGAAGGGCGTAGGCTGTCTGCAATGAAACGGAAGGTGGCTGGGCTCACTAAAAAACACTGCTTTAAGTGGCCGTTGCCTAATAATGGCAATGTGTCTTCGAACCAGCATTCGTTGCGCACATAGGCCCACCTTTCGCGGTTGATGGCTCGGGGGGACAGTGCGGAAGCAGTCAAAATGAAGCTGTTCATGACGAGTCTTTGTTTGAGGCTCATCACTCTTGCCTTGGCAGCGTTTAGCTCATCTTCGATGGAGCCGAGGGCGACAAGAGTCAGGCCCACCTCCACTGTTGCTTTATCTCTGTCTCTGCGCTGAGACATTGCAGGACCACGATGAAACGCGGCACGCCGTCACTGACCCAGCTGGACGCAGCCATGTAAAAAGCACGACAAAAACAAAAACAGCAAAACACCAACTGTTCATAGTTGCCAGACAAACTTAAGTTGCTGCTAAAAACGCAAAAAAGCGAAAGAAAATTACAGGTATGCGCATTATAAGCCACCAGACAATAAAAAAAAAACGGTTTTATGCTCCCGCGTCGCTGAATGTGATGTACATGCGCAGATTCTTTTTAATATTTCCATTCTTGCTGCTTTCACAAACAGTGCCATTTTTTCTGTAGCGTTCTTATGAGGCACCGCCTAAAGCAGTAGTCCTGTGCCGTGTGTCATCAGTGCCACTCCTTTCTGCAAATGGTCCCCTTAGGCGACAAAAGAGGTTTACTTCAAAGTACTTTACTTTAGCCCGTGTGTCACGGGCATAATGTATCCAACAAACAACTTCGTCAGTCCTCCGCATACTTCACCCAACCTTTGCTTCATGATTCTCCTCGGACATTCTTCACACGAGTATACTGGATATCGCTGCTTCGTGGTCTGCAGTCACACGGTCAAGTAGATTCCTTTTCTGCTAACTGCTTTCGTAGGCTGTGTTTGCATACTGCCTAGCATTGGTGATCATTCATGAAATGAAAAATTCTGCAGCATTTGAGCTTATCATCTCTTGGAATCCTGCCTTAGCAGATCATGTTAAAGGAGAGCAGAAGGAATTTGGTAGTCTACGCAAGCCAGACACTCGCAGCATTGTGGTATGGGTGGGTTCATAGGCGTGCACACTTAGCGGTGGGTGGCAAAGGGGTGGTTGCCTCCCTGGTCACCTAAGATGGGGGGGGGGGAGCAGCATATCTCCATGCATTGACTTAATGGGTGAGGGGGGCGCCACAAGAAACCTTCGAAACTCTTCCCCCCCTCCCTCAAAGTGGAACCATGTGCACGCCTATGAGTATACGTTGTGCTACCTTCACGGTGTTAACACTGCATCAAGAATGGTTCGAAATAATAGGTGCGAAGAACACAGACTAAATGGGAAGCAGACGTGGAGGGGGAGATGCCTCATTTGTCTCCCTTTCCGGTTGTTGTCCTTCCGCCTATATACTATTTCGAACCATTCTCGGTGAACTTTTTGCAAGCAAATTGCAATGGCAGTAGTGTACTCCTGCCCAACAAAACCATGTAAGAATTTATATTTATACGTGTCAATCTAATCAAGGAACCTTTCACCAGACTGACTCATATTATCTCAAGGGCATACTCGGTAGATTTACATGTGACAGCGGGCACAGATATGCAAGCACATGGTCATCTTTCTCCTGACACACACACATGCTTTCACAATTCATTACCACTGTGAGAGTGAACAACTAGGCACCTCCACCCTTCGCCCCCTGATGGGGAGACCTGCTCACGCCAATGGGTAGATTGCTCAAACTTCAACGTGTGAAAGCGGCACCGAGAATGGGTCTAAATAGTAGACGCAAAGACGACGGACGAAAATAAACACGCAGGGCGCCTTCTTTTTCGTGTCTATATTTTAGTTTGTGGTCTTCATTGCGCCCACTATTTCGAATCATCATCGGTGAGCTTTCACAACGCGAAGTTTGAACGCCCTACCCATTGGCTTGCGCAGGTCTCCCCTTCAGGGGGCCAAAGGTGGAGGTGTCCAGTTGTTCACTCTCACACTGGTAATATATTTCGAAAGCATGTTCGTGTGTCAGGAAAAAGATGTCGATGCGCTTGCATATTTGTGCCCGCTGTCACATGTATATATACACAGCATGCACTTGAGGGAATGCGAGTGAGTCTGGGGAAAGATTACTCGATCAGATCGGCACGTGTAAATATAAATTCCTAAATGGTTTCGTTGCACAAGAGTGTACACTGTTGCAAGTGCGATTCCCTAGCAAAAAAGGCTCCTTCAGTCGGCTGCCGTGGCTGATCGCAGAAAGACAGCCCACGAAGTGGTGGGAAAAACGTTGACATCGACCTTTCAGACTTGAGATTCAAGAATAAGCCTGCCGGGATCGCATAATAGCTGATGAATCCCTGACGGATAGGCCAGATCCAACGAGGCTCCCGCCATTTAACATGTCGGTGTGTGACACTTCATGTTATTCATGGCACCTCACTTTCGGGGAGCCCTTGCGATGTGGTAATCGTGCTGAAGTGGCTCATCTAGGCCCATGAAAATAATTTGAATAATTTTATTATATACTGATCAGATCGAATCAATTTATAACAGGCCTAGTCTCCCTATCCTAAGGGCCGTTTTTCTACACCTGAACTAACTAGTTTGGTACCTTGCGCTGCTCCAGCAATTATACTGCAGTGTAATGTGACCAAGTCACGTGCAGACGCATGTTTTTTTTTTCAGTAGGAGAGATCCTAAAGACTGCATGTGCTCACAACTATCATTGTACTAAGTGTTTCATGGGTGGAACTTCTCATGTGAAATACATTTGACTGGCAATTTAACCACTGAACTATGTCGTCCAAGTTGAGCACACTGCTCCACCTGAAGACATGCTATAGGACATGGACTCTGATACGCGAAACGGAATTTAATCTGTTAAATTGTGCAAGTTGAGAGTTTACAAAAGCTGAAAATAGTTAATGTTGCTAAATCATTTCGCTTTCAGTAGTGTACGCTGTGAACTTGTGTTGTGTGCACTTTTTCAATTGAATGAACAGACAACTAAGTCAAGGAAAGCATAGCCAAAGTAATTTGCTCTACCGCAGGGTAATAATTTAAATTAAAAGGAATTAAATTGTACGAAAAAGCACCCACTCCATCTTTGGGATCTGACCCCAAACCTTCAAAGTACACGTCTAACACTGTACCGATGGAACTTGGATAAGTGTCCCCGTCGACTTGGGTGTCTGTGCATCAGGCCGCTGTGATAGCTCAGTGGTTAGAGCATCGAACGCGTTGTTCGAAGGGTGTCTGTGCAGTAATTTCTAGAAGAGGTCGCCAGCGCCACTTGCGGGCAAGGTGACGTGTGTGGAACATTTTCACCTGAGGATGGCACGCGACTTTGGCTCAAGACTACTGATTACTAATAAAACGTCGTGTGTAGGGCTAGACCGATAACTCCACCATATGGCGAGCTTCCCGCTTCGAATGAAAAAAAAGGAAAATTGTTTTCATAGGCTCAATTCTTTGTTCAATGCAACCAAATAAATTGAACAATCAGCACAAAGAAAGAATAAAAGACATTGTAGTCTTCATCTTTATTTGTAAGTCAAGTAGAAAGGGGTAGTTCTGCTCATGCACTCTGTGACTTTCCCTAAAAAAAAAGTGACCGGTTGTTGAGTTGTAGACAGCCAGAGTACATGCTCATTGGTGCTGACTTGTGTGCAATCGTCTTTGATGATGAAATGCCGTTGAATTGCATCAGTTAGTCTAGTAGAGGGCGAAGATATATTTAATGTCCTTATTAGTGGAACATCCTCAAGTATTGGGGATTGTGTTTAATTTCTTATTATATGCAGCTCTGCACATTTGCCATTATACAATGTTTTTCTTCAATTGCTCCACATTTATCCAGTACTTTTAGGCATCTACCATTTCAGTACGTTTTTCCTTCCTTTTGCTAAGGCATATGGTTGCTTTCATATGGCTTGTTCAATTGAGAGCATATAACAGTATGCAATATGTTCCTTCAAATAGTACCAACACAAGCCGTCTTTGCCCAGTAAAATTTAACTTCACATCTAGCTTCTATATTAGACCCGACTACACGTGCATTTTTCTGAACAGATTCTTTGTCCAGAGACATGAGCTGTTGTGCTCGCTCACATTCTTTGCTCCAAATTTTGCGGCTACTGCAATACATAAAAATAAAATGTAGATTGTGTGTTACGTTTTCTTACTTAACGTTTGCTGGTGCTCCACCTGTCGAGTGCTTCTCTGCTGCCTTGACTGGTACGTCAAGCCTGATGATGGCACACACAGCGTTGCTCTGCAACTCATTCATAAAATAGTTTGCTAGTTAGACATTGGATCGACATATATATGCAACTGGCACACAAGATAGAAATCAAGACAGAGCAAAAAAAAATGAAGGCTTCAAGAGATAAATATTCAGCACTGCATGTAGGCGGAGATATTTTGACAAATGGTCTTACCCTTCGTGGAGAAGGGGGGGGGCAGTGGGGGGTGAACTTAGAGAAGACTGCTTGCCAAAATGTCGGTTTAAGCAGAAAAGTTTTTGTCTCATGACCCCCCCCCCCCCGTGCGGAAATATCCGTTTGTCCAACTGTTGTTCAAAGTAGTTATTGTAATGTTTGGTGGGCGAACTTACAACTTAACATGCATGCAGATGTGATCTCGCCATTTTTACATCTCCGCCGTCATGAGGTCTTGTATCTAACAATGGTTGCTTGTAAAGCAATAAAAACAACATTTATTTTTGGACTGGGCTTACCTGGATACTCGTGCTTTGCGGGCGTTGTTTGATGTCACGCAACTCTTTTTATACCTACTGATATTATCGAACTGAGCACCTTGGATTCGAGAGCAAAGTTTCAATCAACCAATCAGTGTTTATTCAATGAACTGAACACAAAACTGGTTACAGAATATTTGGACCATTAGCCTGTGTGGCTAGTTAGTGGTTCAATCTAACACATGAATATTTTACATGTCTGGAGCAGAGCACATGATATTATTATGAATCTTTATACAAGTTTACTGACTGAATAGCTTCAAAGGTACATTATATATAATGAAACGCACATGACAATAAATACAAAATTGCTACTAAGTACTAAGTACAAAAGTAAAAAAAAAGAACTGATGGCATACATTGTGTAAAAAAGTACAAAAGACGGGGCACCCGAAAAGAAAGCACAGAATTTTTGCATGAGACTGCGTTGAAGAATAAATAACAGTCGTACTTGAATCAGAACCAAGAAGAAAAAAAAAACTAAGAAACGGAGAGATATGTACCAGGTGAGACATAACAAATTATGGACGTGATCTTCACTGTGGTCAAGAACATGACTGATTGACAAAGTGTATTTTGCAAGTCAAATTTAATTGGTGGGCAAATTTAACTTCAATTGCAATTGTGTTCCAGATTTTAGCACCAGTGAACTGAATTACCCGTTCGCCATATACATTTCTACAATTGAGAAAGTTAAAGTTGCCATTGCCTGCATGCCTTGTGTTGCAGGTAGGTGCAGAAAACGTACTCACGTGTAGTGGAAAGTTGGTGTTAATGATTGAATTTATTAATGCCGTGGTTTTACAATTTCGCTGAGACGTGAAAGGTAGTATCTGAGTATAGGAAAACAGATCCGAGCTTGTGGTAGAAGAAGACAAAATGATACGTAGGGCGCGTTTTTGTAACCGTACGATCGGTGAAAAACGCACAACGGCCAATAACTTTGAAAAATCCCCTTTGTTTGTATCAGACTTCACACAGCTAAAGTTCCCTTGGAAGAACAAGTGGTGTTCATCAAGGAAGGAAGAAATAGTAATTACCAGGCTGCGTTGTCGAGTCCCCTCATTCAACTTTTACCTTCACAGGTCGGGTCTGGCACACTCACCTTTGTGCCTTTATTGTAATGAGAGGCAATCTTTGGAGCACTTCTTTTTGTCATGCAGAAAATTGAAAACTCAAAGGGAAAGTCTACTAGAAGAACCCTTACGAAAGTTGGGCTTAAACTTGACACTTCCGGTGATTCTTTCATTTGGCGCGGTCCTATTTGGATTCAGCCACAGGAGCGTTTTTACCGCTGTTACAAATTTCTTACGAGAATCTAAAAGAATGGAATGCTAAAAATAGATAACTTCAGTTGATTTATGTATATATTTTTTCTTTTTGTATTTTTATATGTTTTCTTTTCAAGGTTCTTTTTTTTTACTTTAACACCTTTTTTATTATTACCTATATTACCTAATTATTGCAACCCTCTCTTTCAAGAAGTGAATTAATTTAAAAAGCAAGGCACCATCCCATTCATGGCCTATCCCCCTAGGTGGGTTGCGCCAAGGTGTTGAGGAACCAACCAACCAACCAACCAACCAACCAACGATCGGTTCGATGTAACTTGGATAAGTAAAGCCCCATATCTCGCTACAATAACTGATTTGAAAGTGAAATATAGACAAGTGTAATGATCGAAGCACGTTACATGGAAAGCAACATCTGGCTTTAATGAGCGCGAAGCATGCGATAGCGAGCTTTTTTTTTTGGTTCAGACATTTGTAAGAATCTGAAGTTCGGAAGGATACAACGTTAATGGTGTTTACAGTAGTTAGCAAGCAGTTAAGGTGCTGGAAGTAATGTTTCGTGGATTGAAGCGCCCCAGAATTTTTCGAAGCCATTGCCGAATGCTTTGAAAAGCCCTTACAAAGTAGCTTCACCTCTAATGCTTACTGGATGGTATACCAAGCAGGGCGCTGCCATCGCAGGGGTAGCTGCCCGCCTAATATTGCTGCCTGCCACCACTCCCCCCCTCCACCCCCCCCCCCCCCCCCGAAAAAAAAACATGCTTGACACACAGAATAAGTTCCCGAACTCCCTGTCCTCGTCCCTCCCCCCTCCCTCCCCCGAATGAACTCGCTTGAAGTGGGTTCCCCACACACCCAATAAAAAATATCCTCTTGTCTCACCTGTAGTCAATTAACCGTCATTGTTACCTCGTGTAACATGACATGCCAATAATTTCAGTGTAGTCCTGAGCAAATAAAATTTAGTGGAGCCGAGGTCCCCCCGCCCCCTTAATCATGTCGGTGACGCCGCCCTCGAAGAAGACCTATGCGGGATGTATTCTGATATAGTTTTTGCGTTTTTGTTTTGTTATTTCCATATAGTGTGCATCTTGAGCGTACAGTGTGAAACTTGTTTCCACATATGTTCTTTGTACATGACAGATATGTAACCCCAACTTCTGTCTTGGCCCTTGGGCTGACAGTATGAATAAATAAAAAAAACGGAAAACGAAGTTCCGTCTGCTGGAGTTGTGTAAAAAAGAAAAGAAATGTACGACAAAGTGAACCACTATGTGCTGTACTCTGGAATCTCACTACCTTTAGAAGTGTAAATATTTGCGCTGAAATTAATTTATGCTACTATAAAGTGTCGCTGTTAGCAAGCTAGTCTAGCACATTTGCAGTTACTCTCTTCCATTGCATGGGAGTAACAGGTGATTTTTTTTCTTTTATAGCCTAGCGGTCTTAAGCCCTAACCACACGTACGCGTTACAACGCGTCCGCGTTATTTGGCGTCGCATCGTGTTCATATATGAAGAGACAGGGCGCACATAGGAAGCGTGCACGCCGTGCACGCGCTAAAGCGTCGTAACGCGTACGTGAGGCCAGCCTGTGTCGTAATAGTCGGTGCACGCCAAGTATTTAAAGCAAGTACACTGGCTGATCCAGCAGGCCAGGCGATCTCGCTGTGACCGATCGAGCCCGCGGATCCATAGTGTTCGAGGGAGCAATAGAGAGATAGAAGCAGAGACACCCTGCACTCCCGAATACTTTAAATAATGCAGTCGAGCCAGAACGGGCAGGAATGGCCCATGTGCCAAGAACCAGAAAAACTGGAACATATGATAGGAGTATGTAACTTCAACCAAAACTACCCGCCACCGCTCCTCTTTACCCAACTCCTAAAATGTTCCCCCACCCTTTTCCGGTCCTTTTATTTAGAACGATTTATTGACTTAGAACGATTTATTTATTTATTTATTTATATACTTATTTATTTGGTTTAAGTACATATGAAACTCGAAGACAGAGAAAAGATGCAGGGAACAGGCTCACAACTGCCACCTACAGGGGCACAAAGCCTTCCTGCTCCTTCGGGAAGGAGAGGCATAGAGAAAATAAGGGAAGAAAAATGAGAGAGAAGGGAATGTTTAAAAAAAGAGCAAAAATACGCACACGCTCAAAAAACTCAACAATCACATGAAAAATGTCTATAAACGTAAATATCAGACATTTCAAGATCTTGCTTTCAAGCCGCGCCCTAAAAGACCAGTTGCTGCTCGTTACGAGGGGCCAGGCGGCGAGAAACGTATTTGGATTCCCATGAAGAGGAGACAGCTTCCTTCCAGCGCATTCGCTGGAGAACTCATTAATAAAGTTTTTAATTCCTTCATTTAAATATGTAGTGGCGTATTCCATACATCACACGAGCTCGCAATGCACCATATAGACGTCACCGTGCCGAAGACGTAGTGTTGCGTGAAGCGGAGACTGAGTGCCAGCGGAGGCCCCGAAATGCAAGTTCACGAAGCCGAGGCAACACGGTTAGAAAGGGTTCTGAGGGCACCAAGGGTCGCTGCCAGGAATGCCGCAAGGGCAACATCACGCATGGACAGCTTCGGTGTACGGGCATTTCCACGCTGTGAATGAGCCATGGACTTTCTCCTTCTGCATCTCTCGCGCCATCAGTAAAGGTGTAGCACGATTAAGTTGTAGCACGTCTGTTGCTATTAAAAACAGTTGCAGAAACCACACTGCATCCCGTCCGACCCACTCGCGTCGCCTGTACAGTAGCACTAGCTGCACAAAGACACCGCAGGAAGTATTGCTAATATTCGTATATTATTAGTATTACTATTAATTCTATCACCGCTACGGTGCAGTTACCTGGCTTACTGGCGTTTGCGCTCTGCAGATGCCGGCGCATAGCTTATCGCTGAAGATGCTTGCCTTCATAGCGGAGGAGCCAGGTTCGACTCCCAACGCTGTATCACAGTTTACTTTTTTATTAAACAATAAACAGTACGTTTTATAGTCCTTTTTGTCTTCATCCGTTCTCGGTGGCACAAACACGGACGGACACGCGATATTAGGCCTTCAGTGCGTTGGGCGCTGACACTAATCACATCATCGCTGTAGAACGATGGACCACTGTATAGAGAAAAGGGTACATAAACTTCAGCTAAAATACCTGGTGGGTATAGGGCTTACTCGTTTCCCTTGGTTATCGCATATCGATCCCATAAACGCCAGCACGTGCGTGCGAAGATATCTTGGTTATAAAAATGATTTACCACTTACCGTTAGACAATTACAATGTAGCAAGCAAATTTCATGCCAGCATGCGAACATTGGCTGCAGTTTCTCAACGGCTTTCAGTATGTTTTAATTTTGCAACACAAGGTACACTATGGCCTCACTGGCATATTCCCATCACAGATATGACGTTGTGTGATATTGCAACGAGGCAGTGGGCTTGATTCCGCCGTTGTAGGCGAATCGACGAAAAAGAAGCGGGCTCGGTGCTCTAGATGCTGGCCGCACTGAGTGGAGATCAGTGGCTGGCCGCATTTGGATGTCACACGTGCTTGTAAATATTGCTATGTAGCTGACATATCAGGGGTCAGAAGACGACAACGAGGAAGTGGTCTGTCGGTTGTCGTCTTCTCCTCCATCTTAGTCGACGCCATACGCATCAGTTTGAATATAGATTTTAAATAGACACGCCTCGTGTCATTTTTACGTAACATCTTTGTGGTGGAGGTGCTGGGTACTTCCCCGTCTTCATCACGAAGCTCCGCAACGGCCGCATCATCATAGGTCCAACCATGTCACAGGTTGAACAACCATCGTCTTCTGACCCCTGATATGTCAGCTACGTAGCAATATTGTAAATATACTCGTTTCCCTCGTCCGTGTAAATCGTGATCCCCGTGACAAAATACGCTAACAGATGGCAAAGAAAAAACTATATAAAAAAAACTCACCACCGGGAGTCGAATCTATACACGGCCCCTCGCTCTTCAACGCGCGGCGTGAAACAACTCGACGACGAAGCGGATACATAGACAACGTGAAAGACGCAGCACAAAACAAAAGCACTGGCTTACGACCATGTTTATTCGTTAACACCGTGCAACATTATTTGCACAGTCCCAAGCAAAATGCAGAAGGAAAAATGATAAAGAAAGATAACAACTAGGAAAAATATGATAAAAAGAACAATCTATGTGAGCGGCATCACTGCTGACCATGCGAATCGCATGTGCGTGTACCAATCTGACAGATAATCAATTTCTTTGCCTGTGAAAGACACTGAAAGTTGATCGAATGATATGTGGGGTTTAACGTCCCAAAACCACCATATGATTGTGAGAGACGCCCTGGTGGAGGTCTCCGAAAATTTCGACCACCTGGGGTTCTTTAACGTGCACCCAAATCTGAGCACATGGGCCTACAACATTTCCGCTTCCATCGAAAATGCAGTCGACCATTCTAATTGGGACTTGGTGCTCCCTTTCGTGACGTATGCGTATAATACGGCCACGAAAGCAACTACTGGCTTTTAGCCTTTTTTTCTACTGTACGGACGTGAGCCCTATTCCACGCTTGGCACGATACTTTATTACCGCCCTGATGCTTCAAAATACCGCCCGGCCTCCAAACATGTTCATTGTGCCGAAGAGTGCCGCCAATTAGCGCGTAACAATTAACAGGTAGAAAAGGTGTTAAAGAAAAAGGTCATCCAAGAGTCGTGTAGCCCTTGGGCTGCCCTTGTGATTCTTGTCCGAAATAAGGATGGTACATGGCTATTCTGCGTGGACTACGGACGGCTCAACTCTGTTACTAAAAAGGATGTCTACCCGCTTCCCAGGATTGATGATGTCATCGATTGTTTACATTCGGCATCGTACTTCTCCTCCGTGGATTTGAGATATGGTTATTGGCAAATCCCCATACGCCCGAATGACAAAGAGAAAACGGCCTTCATAACCCCAGGTGGTCTATTTGAATTCAATGTAATGCCTTTTGGCCTATGCAATGCTCCAGCCACGTTTGAGTGCTTCATGAACTCTATATTACGAGGACTAAAGTGGGAAGTTTGTCTTTGCTACCTGGATGACATAATTTTTGGCCGTACATTCGATGTGCACAGCCATCGTCTATACATTGTTTTCACCTGCCTTGAGAGAGCTAAGCTCACCCTGAACTCTAAGAAGTGTTACTTCGGCAGCCGTGAGACTCGTTCTCGGTCACCTGGTAGACAAGCATGGCATTCGACCTGACTCCCAGAAAGTTGCTGGAGTCATTAGCAGCTTCAAACAACCTCAGTCGGTACGAGAGTTGCGAAGCTTTTTGGGCCTATACTCGTACTTCCGTCGCTTCGTACCCAAGTTCGCCGACCTCGCTTACCCTATGACGTCCCTACTCAACAAGAACGCACCTTTTCGGTGGTAAGCAGAATGCGAGTCGTCTTTTTCGCAACTCAAGCTTGTTCTTACGTCAAAGCTCATACTTCGCCACTATAACCCATCTGCTGCCACAGAAGTAAATACCCACGCCAGTGCAGAATGCGAGTCGTCTTTTTCGCAACTCAAGCTTGTTCTTACGTCTAAGCCCGTACTTCGCCACTATGACCCATCTGCTGCCACAGAAGTTCACACCGACGCCAGTGGTGTAGGTATCGGCGCTGTCTTGGTCCAACCATGGAGCTGCTGAACCGCCATGGAGCTGCTAAACACGTCGTTGCCTATGCCAGTCACTGTTTAAGTAAACCGGAGCGAAACTATACTGTCACAGAGCAAGAATGTCTCATGGTCATATCCGCCGTGCACAAGTCTCGCCCTTATATCTATGGACGCCAATTCTCGATTATCAGGGACCCCCATTCTTTATGTTGGCTCACTGGAATACGGTACCCACCTGGTCGTCTTGCTCGTTGGGCGTTGCGATTGCAAGAACACGACTTTGAAGTCTGCTACAAGAGCGGTCGTCGTCATGCCGACGCCGATTGCCTTTCATGGCTTCCCCTTTCGACAACCAAGTGTGACGCTGACAACTTTGATGAATATTTGACAGTAGTGGATACTCCGTTTCCTGACATAACAGCTTTTGAGTAGAGCAACGCAATGACAACAGTCTCGCTTCGTTCTTTATTTCCGGAACGAACGGTCAACGTGGTTTCGTCGTAAAGGATGGCGTTCTTTACAAAAAGAGTTATTCCGGCGTAGGCCCTCGTCTACTTCAAGCTGTGCCTACAAGTCTGCGACAACACGTACTTCGAGCAATGCACGACGACCCAACATCTGGCCATGTGGGTTTTTCTAGGACATTTTGTCGCAAGCAAGAACGCGTCTTCTGGCCGAAGATGCGTACAGTGTGACTGCATACGTTGCGAGCTGTGAGCAATGTTAACGCCACAAGCGTCCTACAACTCCGCCAGCCTGACTACTTCATCCCATAGCACCTCCGGGTTCACCATATCACGTCGTCGGTGTTGACCTGCTCGGCCCTTTTCCGCGATCAACGAACGGCAACCGATGAATCATTGTGGGCGTTGACCACCTCACACGCTACGCCGAAACTGTGGCGATTCCTGCGGCAACGGCCAATCAAGTTTCACAGTTCATGCTGTCGCACGTTATATTACGCCATGGATCCCCCCGTGTCATCATCAGTGATCGCGGGCGGCAATTTGTTGCCGATGTAGTTGAAGACCTCCTTCGTCTTGCTTCGTGCCATTTTCGTCACCCTACCCCGTATCACCCGCAGGCTAATGGTTTGACGGAACGAACTAATAGGACTCTCGTCAACATGATTTCCATGTATGTCGATTCTGGGCATAAAACATGGGACGCGATCTTGCCATTTATAACTTTCGCCTACAACACTGCACAGCACGAAACAACAAGATACGGTCCATTTTATCTACTCTACGCACGCCGACCCCGCACAGCTCTTGACAATATTCTTCCTTTTTTCGAGACTGATCAACCTACTCTCGCTGAAACCATTTGCCGTGCAGAAGAGGCCCGGCGCATCGCCTGTCTTCGAACTTTTATCTCCCAGAAACGCTCTAAGAACCGTTACGACAGAAGTCACCGGCACGTATTGTTTGAGAAAGGGGAGTTGGTGTGGTTTTGGACGCCGCTTCGCAAGCGCGGCCTCTGCCAAAAGTTTCTGGCCGACTACACTGGTCCGTTTGTTGTCCTGGAACGTCTCAGCGATGTCACGTACGTTATATCTCAGGTATTGTCAACTGGCCGCCGCTCAAGGAAGACCAACGTCGTTCATGTTGTCAGTTTCAAACGCTATCATCATCGCAACGAAGCCTAAGTCGCCCGGAGGGCATCGTCTGCAAAGGGGGAATTGCTACAATACTGAGGGGACGCACGGAAGAAGAGGAGAACGAGGTTGGCACGAGCGGTGATCTGCCAGATGCCCGGACTCTCGCATTCATCATCTCTTGTAAATAGAGGCATCTCACCGTAATTATATATATATATATATATATATATATATATATATATATATATATATATATATATATATATATATATATATATATATATATATATATATATATATATATATATACATATTCATCATGCAATGCCCCTCAGCACAGCTAATATTTATGCGATGTATTTCTCGTCCGACGGCGCATTTGTACAGAGACCCGCTATATTCAGCTTCGCCAACTGGCAAACGTTTGGCACAAGGCTAGCGCCTAGAACTTTTTTTAGGGGAGGGGGTGCAGCAGAACAACTAACTTTAGTGGTTGCTGTGAATGCGTGTAAATATTTTAGTGTACCCTGAAAAGGTAAAAAACGAAAACATTTTATGGTGTAGGGGGTACAGATTCCCTTCCTCGCCCTTCTCTACTTACGGCCTCCTGGCTCTGCGTGCGTTTGAAATGGTATTTTTTTAATTTTGCAGCTTTGTGAGCACAGTCAACTTTCATTGAATTGGCTCAGTTATTCTGAATATTGTAGACGCCTAACCAAAGAACAACGAGTTAAGACAAGTAATCAGTATCAGACATGCCCTTTCTGAATGATTTTTGATCTCTCACAAGGGCTCTTACGGAACTCAAATTCAGTTGATTGGCATGTCATATTTCAAGGGATATGGCACGATGTGCTTAACATGAATGACGGGCAGGTACGAAGAAATCTGCATCAATAAAGCGCGACGGAGGAGCCGAGGCGCATAGCAGTTCCTGCACGCGGCTCTTTTAGTACTATTCGCCTGCAGCGCCGCCGCTACGGGCAACGCGGAAGGGATCAGGCGGCGAGTTGCGGTCACGCCACTTGACAACTCAAGTACACTCTAGTATAAACTCTATGATTCCAAATACCGCCATCTCGCATCTTTTTATTATATACCAGTGCCGCCATCTAGTGAACACTCCAAAAACTAACCTAGAGGTGGCTATTTACATTTATCTACATCGAGGATATAGAGACCCACGCTTCGCCCCTTAACAAAAAAAAAAAGAAAAAAAGAAAAGACGAAGGTAGTGTTTTAGTCAGCATTGTTTGTAATGGCTCTTAAAAGCTGCTTTACACTGGTTGTAATTTGGCTACGAGGCCATGACTGCTGGCTACAAAACGACCCCAGCTGACATAACGATCTGGGCGCAGTGGCGTAACTAGGGGGGGGCAAGGGGGTACAAGTGCCCCGGGCGCCACTAGGGAGGGGGCGCCAAGCCGAGTCCTCGGGTTGGCGCCCCCTGGAAAGGTTGTCAATGTTTTTTTCCGTAAAACCGCCTGGAAGGGGGGAGGGGCGAGGTTGTAATGTACGACTGGAAGTGGGGATGGTGGTGAAGGAAAGGGTTGCCGCAATGGCTTTTGCATCGGGAAAAGGATCCTCTATTTTCATTTTGCTGCGCTACCTCCGTGCCTTCCCATGACCCTCGGCTAAGCTTTGTTTTGTGCTCCGCAGCACTGGGTTAGATGAGTTTCAGCGAACCCCACCAGCCTCCCAAACCACTTACTGAAAGCTTCCCTGAAACCAACCACGTACGTAAACAAAATAAAATAAAAAAGTTCGAATGCACCTTTTTTGAGTAAGAACAGAAAACTCCAACGAAATAGCCGATCGTCCAACGACTAATCGTCCACGCAGCGGCGGAAGGAAGGGCGAATATAATCCGTGACCTCGGCACCAAAGGCTAAACAAAGGCGTTTATTCGCAGAGTTCTCTGGAGGAAAGACGGAGAAAGCGTGACACGACGGCGACGTTTGTTGATTCCCTGCATCGCGGGCGCCAGCAAAGCAATAGAAGGGCGGGGGTCAACGTTTCCCACATGCCATCCACCGCCATGGGCAGGTTCATCCTTTGGCCCAAAGAACACGCACCTGCGAAAAAAGCGCAGAGCGTAGTGTACCCGACAGCATGTGCCGACTGCCCCGCTTCGTACGTTGGAGAAACCAAGAACTTCCCTGAAAGAATGCGGCCGCACAAGGATGACCTCCATCAATGGAACAGCGAACGGAGCGAAACGGCAGAACACTCCGACCAGTTTAACCCCCATACCAGACCCGAGGGCGCGGTGTCTAGCTGGTTGCTTTGTTTTGTACTCACCCTGCATTCCTTGGGATGCACAAATAGCGCGAAAGCTTAGGTACGAGAAACTTGGGCCTGGGAAGCGCCCGTGCCGTCAAGCTTTTTGCAGTGTGGACTGGAAGAGAACAATGACGGGTAAGGGACTTCCGGAAGTTTGAATAAAAAAAGAAAAATACTATACAAAAACGCGGGCGTAGCTCATCGAAATCAGAACTGGTGGCCCTTGGCCTCCGAAATGGCCCGCCGCGCGCCAGTAGGCAATCGCGGAAGCCTACATTAGCGCTTTTAATGGGGGGGGGGGGGATAATGAGGGGCGCGGAAATATATTTGCCCTGGGCGCCGTCCTATCTAGTTACGCCACTGTCTGGGCGACAAGGTCGTTGCATGTCTCGTGCTGAGTTTCAATATATATAAATAAGGGACCTTCTGGTAAGTCTTACATTGCTCTAGTGGGTGCTGTAGATACACGAATAGGCAAACAACAGCGTTCCGTTTATTGGGATGACGCTGAGTTGTAAAAATAACTTTACTGGAGACCTGCAAGGAGGCGGATAAAAAGAGGATATAAAGCGGTACACAGTTTCAAGTTAGAAAAAACATGCTCCCCTGAAATAAAATGTTTTTGCACACCACTTTCGGAAAGATGGGGAGTCTTTTGATGCACTCTTTTTATTTTGCCTATGTAGATGGCGCTAAAAAAGATATTCATTGTAGTGATAGAAGCAATGTAGATTCCTCAGTAATAGTGCAGCATTTCTGAATGAGTCGTGTGTATAATTATATAAGGAGGCGGGAAATGTCGCGAATAAGCTAAGCCTGCTGAGATTTCAACGCAGTTTGAGATTACTGCGGTTTTGTTGGTGTTTGAGGCATGGTAAATTAAGACAATTTTGGAGCCTCGTTGCGCATTCTTGATAACATTAATGAAAGATGCTACGCTGAGGAGCTAGATCAGGGGCTCTAGTTCATCTAGGTGCAAATTTAACACCAAAAGTTGAGTAGCATCACACGAAAACGGGCAAAGGTAGGTACTTGTTTTAAGAATATCGCCCAATTTAGATCACTTTATTTAAAAAAGCAGAGCTCGTACCTCAATGAAATTGAACGCTCCGATGGCGAATGTTATTTTCTATACACATGTCGAAAATGGACATCTTCTAGCCAGTAGTTAGTGGACACTATACAGCTAAGTTTACTACATTTCACCGTTTTCAAAAGATGACCAACAATAAAGTAAAGGTCCTACATAAGTTTGCTACGTTGAGAAAATAGGTGAATATGTATTAAATCTGCTATGTGAAAGAACAGTGGTGTAACTGTAGCAGTTTTTTTTTATTTCAGGAAATGGTCACAAAGCCAAACCGCGTATTTAGCGCTCATTCTTGCCTGATCTACTGCAAGCAGTAACGGTTGACTTCTTCTGAATGAACACATTTATATTGTACAAAAAATCGGACTTTTCAATGATATATAAGTAAACTATAAAGAGCCTGTAGAACAGCCTCCGAATCAGCTGGAAAAGTGGCACAAACGGTGAGAATTCGTGCCGCCGGAGGGCGATACACGAACCGATTGAAACCCCTTTCCTCTGCAAAAATGACGACGTCCTCTGAGATCGTGGCAAAGATGCCCGCTGATATCCACAAACGTGGATATCAGGTGCAAGTACAGGAGGTCAATATCCTCGAAACTCTCCCGAACGCATTCGAGCAATGACAGCGGGGAAGGGAATATATTCACCTTTTCATAAACGCCTCCCTGGGCGCCGCCATAGCCCTCCTTGGGCTGTGCAAATTGGCGCGCCCCTTGAAAATGCACTGGAAACGCTGCGTTCTTAGCCTTTGTACTCCCGCGCGCAGCCCATCATGGCGGTGTTTTTTTTTTCCCTTCCTGTGAAAAGGTGTATAGCATAGGTATTTTATATTTATCGAGAACGCATGAATTTCTCGACGGCCGGCACCCTTGATATAAACTTTGGTGTAGTTGTTAACCAAAAATGGGTTATTATGATTAGCAATCCTGCATTTATAAGGCGAGCATTTTCTGCCAAGAGCTTCTCTACAATTACCCGAAACGGCACGTCCAACTTTAAGCGTTTTCGTGACAAAAAAAAAGAAACATCCACAGGCCTAGTTCCCCATACGTCGCGCCAGTGCTGTTAAATTCATCTTGTCGCAGGCCTCCTTTGCCCAAGATCTGACCTGTACCAACTAGCTCGATCGTTCACCCTCACAGGTGGAAGTATACGTCACCGTTTCTGCGACGACCACGGGCTAGTTACAGGCGCGCTTTAGTAACTTATTATGGTCGCCCATTTGCACTGTGAGTTTTACGGTGTTCAGTGAATACGTTAGCCAATGTAAAAATGAACACTGAAAAATTTTACTTGTTCGAGAGGAGCGCGACATGCGTTTAGAGTTTGGTGTACCTGATAGGAAACTTTGCGCGTTACATAGCAGTGACAATTCGACCTTTTTCTTTCTTCATTTCTACCTCAACGAAAACTTACCCCCGTATTCTAGAACGTCCCTTCACTCAACGCTCCACCTTTACTTGAGAAAGCCGGTGGAAGCGCCGTCAGTAGTCACGGCAAGTCACTGCATATCAGCAATAATCTGCTGCGATTCTTGAGTAGGGTAGCGCCATTTTCAGCCGAGCGGCGGCGCAGTGCTCAACTCTGTCAAGTGAAGGGTGAAAGTCGAGTCGAGGAGCGTTTATGAATACGGGGGTTAGTATTCTTCAGAAAGACGCAGCCCTGCTGCATGTGCCACCATTCGATTTGAATGCAGTCGATCGAAAGTGCAGTAAATGATCACGATACTGACATTCTAATTGTGCTACCAAAACAAAGTTGGAATACAGATGACGAAAAATGAGACGATGACAACTCAGGCACTTCATTAAACTATCCTAACACGTATTGTCGTTAAACGATGTATACCGCGGCCATGAACGCAAGCTAGTTGTCGCAGCAATGACGTCAATCGGATTCGAGCGTCCGAAACGCACGACAGCTAATGAAGAACGGAACTACAAGTTTTTTTTTCTTTCAAAAAATTTATTTTGCGGTCACAAGACAGACGCAGCTTCAAACGTATCTGCCGTTTTCCCATCCACACATTTGCTTTTCTTTCACTTGTTGCAGTGGTTCTTGTAGACTTCGCCATCTTGCTCTATTTCACTTCCGTTCACCAGAGCGCACCTTCAAGCGACCACCTTGGTTGATGTGTTCCTTCACGTCGTCTTGTGATCTCTTGGCTTGTTCATTTTTTCTTTAGACTTGATATCTAGCCCTTGTCGTGGAACCATGCTTGGTCTGAGTATCGGTGTGGGCCTGGTAAGGAACAATATTCCGCGGATGCATGTTGAGCCGCCCCTTTAATGTCTTGCCGATGTTGAGGTTGGCATCAGCTCGGCGAACATCAGCGGTCCAGACGGCAATCTTGTCGAAGCTGTTGCGAACCTGAACCACAGCACCGTTGACGTCGTCGCCGAACTCGTCAAAGCCCTCTCCTATCATACAAAGCAAGATTTCGAGCCAGTAATTGTCCAAATGCGTTGACCTCTGGCTTTTATTCAGACTGAAGAGCCAACGACCTCCCTGTCTGTTGCGGCTGTCTTCCCACATGGGCTTGATGCCGGACTTGAAGAGAGAGTAGTCACATCCGATGGGAAGCTTACTGGCCACCTCCACGTGGTTGTAGAGCGCCCAGAAGTCCTCGACAGTATCGAACGAGGCTATCTCCAAAAGGTTTTCCTCCCAGCTGCGATTCTTGTCATTCCTGTAGAACCACAGGCTCCACCGATGCTGAAGCGGGTGTTTCAGTAATGAGAGCGATGGCGCTTCTGCAACTGGTCCCCCAAAGTCACGTTTCCGATTGTCTTCCACCGCCATGTCGAGCTGCATCCGCGGAGCTCTCTGTCCAACTGCTGATCCGTTTGAACGTCTAGCCAAGATGGCGTTCTAGCTCGACCACTGTCTGGCAAACGAATGAGCGCGCGCGTCAAAACGAGCGTTGGGGACGCACTGGCACAGCGTGTTTGGATTCACTCTGTGTGACTCTGGGACAAAGTGCTTCGGCGCCGCGTCTCCTTCCTATCTGATAACGGCACTCTGTGGAGGTTGCAGGCCCCTCAGCCACTAGGAAGGGCGCTTGCTGGCTTAGCCCCTCCACATGTATTCATTCGCGCGTGTCGTCTGCCCACCGTATTCACGGCGTCTGCTTAACAGACTGTTATTATTTTGGCAAGTTTATTAACTTAAAACGCAGTAAAGCTGTTAAACAAGCAACTATACGCCGGGAACGTGAACAAGCGTGAATTTGTTACTCTGCTGAAGGTTGGTAGAGTATCATGCCGGCCGGCGGATGACTTCGCTTTGAGGCTGTTTCTCTCCGACGCTGTTCGTGCATAGAGAAACATAGTTAACGTTTACTATGTTACTAGGAACGCGTCGACGGAGAAACATACATACGAGAGCCACGATCTATAGAGAAACATAGTAAACGTTTACTATGTTACTCTATGGATCGTGGCTCTCGTATGTATGTTTCTCCGTCGACGCGTTCCTTGGTGTCTCCCGCTGCAACGCTCCCTTTGTCTCTTTTTTGTTTGTTTGTTTCCGCTGAAGGAGGATTACATTTCTCTGCGCAAGCGTGTGGCTTTCTTACACCCCGTAGCTTTGGTAGTGCTAAGCAAGGCGTTGGCTGAACCCAAGTGGTAAAACAAAACGTGCGGCGTCTCATGCTTCTTTTGCTTTTTTTTTTCTTGAAGCCCGTTGACAGGCGTGTCTCTGGGGCCTCCTTTCACACGGCAAATATACTGTTATTTAGAGCGAATGTCATTCGTTTGTGAATGTCATTTGTTTGCTGTCACACAGCATATTCAACCGAAAATGACTTTTTCGGTCGAATGAGTTCCAGGTCATTATAGATCAGCTTATTACTCGTTTTATGACGTGATAGCACGCGCGAATGTTTCCACAAAAAAAATCTATTCACAAGTACAGCGGCTGGATGCCGACCACGTTTGATTTTATCTGTCGTCGATGTTGCCTGTATCGCAGACGTTGATCGTTCGATTGAACATGTTGTGGTGACCAGAGCGGTGGCCAGACTGAGTGGTGACTACATGAAATCGCTGCAGTCGGGGAAGTCGGTCGTGCGCCCCACTTCAGTTCACTGTACCACGACCACTCACGCCCGGTCGCGCATGTCGTCGGCCATGTTGGTTTTCGATTGTGTCGTGGAGCTGTGGCAAGCTTTGTACTGCAAGCCTTTGCGGTGCGGTCGCTGCCACTGCGCAAGCATCGTAATGCGAACCGGCGTTCGCGCTTGCGGTCCACCCGCAAGAAATCCGAAAGAGCGTGCTGCCTGCAAGACCCGCAAAGCCCCTTTGCGGTGAGCGAGCGTAAGTCGGCGTTTAAGGGGCCACACGCTATACGAAAACTCATATAGTGCCCGAATGCCAAGGCTACGCCCCTTAACTTAGCATACATTATTTGAAAACTCCCTATATTCTTTCAGCACATTTTGCCCATAGAAATATTTTAGATGCGAAGCAGCTCCTTGACTAGCAAGTGTAACGCTGTCCCTCCGTACACTACCACTGCGCATGCTCGCGTCTCGTGCCGGCCCAGGAAGACACCCGCAAAATTAAATGTCCCTCCCCTCTCTCGCCTCGCAAGGCCGACGCAGGCAGCGCCTGCTAGTAAAAAACCACTGCTTGCGCTGCACAACCGCGTTCATTGGCCACCCCGTAGAGGTAGAGGCACTGGATTGCGCGTTGCGAATTCAGTCAAGGGCGTCTTTACTTGGCTTTTGCTTGATGAGCGCCAGCGTCCACATCGCCGCCAGTTCCCGCTGCTCCACATCTACACATGGTTTCCTTTGGCGGGAGATGGTCCAAGCTTTAGGTCATCATCATCATCAGCCTGACTACGTCCGCTGCAGGACAAAGGCCTCTCCCATGTTCCGCCAGTTAACTCGTCCTGTGCTTGCTGCTGGCAATTTATACCCGCAAACTTCTCAATCTCACCTGCTGACCTAACTTTCTGTCTCCCCCTAACCCGCTTGCCTTCTCTGGGAATCCAGTTAGTTACCCTTAAGGACCAGTCATTATCCTGTCTACGCACTACATGCCCAGCCCATGTCCATTTCATCTTCTTGACTTCAACTATGATATCCTTAACCCCCGTTTGTTCCCTAATCCGCTCTGCTCTCTTCTGGTACCTTAAGGTTACAATTACCATTTTTCTTTCCGTTGCTTGCTGCGTCGTCCTCAATTTAAGCTGAACCCTCTTTGTGAGTCTCCAGGTTTCTGCTCTGTAGCTAAGAACCGGCAAGAAAAAGCTGTTATATACCTTCCTCTTGAGAGATAGTGGCAATCTACCTGTCATAATTTGAGAGTGCTTGCTAAATGTGCTCCACCGCATTCTTATTCTTCTAGCTACTTCAATGTCGTGGTTCGGTTCCACGATTATTACCTGCCCTAAGTAGTGATAGTCTTTTACAACTTGAAGTGCACTATTACCTATGTCGAAGCGCTGCTCTCTTCCGAGGTTGTTGTACATTACTTTTGTTTTCTGCAGATTAATTTTAAGACTCACCTTTTTGTTTTCCTTGTCTATATAACTCCGTAATCATGAGTCGCAATTCGTCCCCTGAGTTACTCAGCAATGCAATTTCATCAGCGAGGCAAAGGTTCCTAAAGTACTCTTCATTAACTCTTCTTCCCGACTGTTCCCATTCTAGGCCTCTGAAAACCTCTTGTAAGCACGCGGTAAATAGCATTGGGAAGATTGTATCCCCCTGCTTTACACCCTTCTTGATTGGTATTCTGTTGCTTTCTTTATGAAGCACTATGGTAGCAGCTGATCCCCTGTATATTTTTTCCAGGATGTTAATATATGCTTTATCGACAACCTGATTCCGCAGTGTCTGCATGACTGCTGATATTTTTACAGAATCAAATGCCTTCTCGTAATCAATGAAGGCTATGTATAGTGGTTGGCTGTATTCTGAGCATTTCTCTATTACCTGATGAATGTGGTTGATTGTTGAGTAGCCTGTTCGAAATTATGCTTGTTCCTTTGGTTGATTGAATTCTAATGTTTTCTTAACTCTGGTAGCAATTACCTTTGTAAGTAGCTTGTATACTACGGAGAGCAAGCTGATTGGCCTGTAATTCTTCAAATCCTTGTCATCTCCTTTTTTATGTATTAAGATGATGTTAGCATTCTTCCAAGACTCTGGTACTCTTCCCGTGAGGAGACGCCTCGTAAAAAGGTTGGCTAGTTTTCTAACACAGTCTGTCCTCCATCTTTCAGCAGATATGACGTTACCTAGATCCTCACCAGCAGCTTTGCCTCTTTGCATGCTCTCCAAGGCTTTTCTGACTACTTCTATCATTACTGGTGGGGTGTCATCTGGGTCACTGCTAGTTCTTATAGTATTAAGGTCGTGGCCAAGTTTTACGTGCTTGCTCTTTTTGCTGGGGGGTTGTTTCTAGTCGTTGTGCCCATGTGTACGCTAGTGCTCATTGCTCCCGCTAGAGACATAGCTGTGCTCCTTGTTTCAAGAGCGCTCACTAGATGTAGCGCCGCCGCTCAGGCGACGCTCGCTCCACTGAAACGGGCGGAGGACTTTGTGGCACCCTTGCTTCGCCCCTCGCCTCAATCCAGATGGCTATGTTGCTGTCATCAAATATAGGGTTACGTGCAACTGCGCCGCATATAAAAGACAATGTGTCTTCGCAGAAGCAATTCATGCAGCCCTCTTACAGGCAGCGGCAAACACACCCGACCTACATATTGACTTTACACAATACGAACTGTATCCCGTCTGGGACCAAAACATCATCATGACCCCTGACAAGGCACTGATCCAACGTTTCCTCAACATATCAGTACTGCAATTTCCTGACTGAACAGTGCCAGTGCACAGCTACCTCAAGCTAACGAACAAAATGGGCAAGGCAACCACATTTCGACAGACTATATAGTCCAATGCGCTGTCTCACCAGGCAACAAAGTAATAGGGGCCCAGTGTCTTAGAACCACCAACGTAGTCATGCTCACATTCGAACATGCAGACATTCCAAGAAATGTGCTCGTTTTTGGAGGAGCCAACCCTGTACAACGCTACCGCAAGACCATCTAAACCTGCTCTAATTGTGACAAGGTCGGTCACCGTACCGATGTCTGCTCCAATCCGACGACACCATCCAGCCGGTGCCCAACATGCGGGAAGGAAGATGTCGACCTTGCCAACCATGAGTGTCTAGCCTGCTGTCTGTTCTGTAACGGCCCTGACATCACCGGAGCAAGGGAATGTCCCAAGCGCTACCGAAGCCCAGTGGACACACCATCCCGACCAGCATCATCGACACGTGGGGACGCATGCGAGCTGATGATGTTTGCTGTTTTATGGCGCAAGGGCCGATTCACGGCCAAAGAGCGCCAGTTCATCTTACTAAAAATATGGACAATGATTGTGATAAGCGGCTGTATAAGGGCCATAAAATTCCTCGCAGTAAGGCGGGTAAAAACATACAAGTAATAAAATCATGACCATGCCGTGAAAGGTGTGTGTGATGTGAACAGATGACAAAAGTTGGTGATAATAAAAGACGATGGTGGATATGTATGGCAATAGCACAAGTGCCTCACTCGTTCAAACCCTTGCGTCCAAGGGCCGTGAGGCATGTGCTTTTTTGTGTAGCCACCGCAGCAAAAACCTCTCTGGAGAGGTCATGCTACGGTATGCCCGGGTATATGACATGAAAGCTGTGAATTTCTTTTAAAAACGCTAACAATGAATTATGACTAAAAAGTGGTTCCCTACCGACAAACATTGCAGGGTGTAAAGGTATATGTTGTCGGTAGAGTATTGGAAAATGTTGTTTTCTAAGAGTTTCTAAGTGTTTACACTGAATTAACATGTGAAGGACGGTTAAGTATTCCCCACATCTGTCACACAATGGAGGATTGCCACCAGACAAAAGGTGTGTGTGTGTCGTGTATGTGTGTCCTATCCTGAGTCTTGTTAGTGTTACCTCTGTTAGACGCGATTTTGATACTGGTGGTCAATGGCCAAGGTGTGGCTTGATAACGTGTAGTTTGTTTTGTGTGTGTGTATCCCACTTGCTCTGCCAGTGGTCCCTGAGTTTTCGTTTGAGAGACGGCTTAAGATCAAGGGCCGGGATTGATGTCGGTGTAACGGCGGTGCTTTCGTGGGCGGATGCAGCAAGCTGATCCGCCATCACGTTGCCTTGAATCTCACGGTGCCCTGGCACCCAGCACACAACAACATGTCTGTTGAGTGTGTAGAGGGTGCATAAAATGGAGTAAAGTGAAACGAGGACAGGGTTTTTTTGTTTTTTAAGACTGTGCAGAGCCGTTACCACACTGAGGGAGTCTGTATAAATTACTGCTTTTTGTATTTGTGATTGTTTGATGTGTTTAGCTGCCACAAGTATCGCGTAAGCTTCCGCTGTGAAGATACTTGTGCCTGGATGTAGAGGGCCAGCATCCGAAAAGGAAGGGCCAACAGCAGCGTAGGACACAGAAGAGTTAGACTTAGAGGCATCTGTGAAAAACTCAGGACGTGTGTATTTGTGTTGAAGTTCCAAGAAGTATGTTCGAATATGGGCAATAGGCGCATGTTTTGTAACTTCTAAAAAAGACACATCGCAATCTATAGTCTGCCACTGCCACGGTGGCGGGTATGCAACAGGAGCCATTAAACTGTGTTCGAGTGACACTCCAGTGTCCTCAGCTAGACCCTTCAGGCGAACTGAGAAGGGCTGCCTCATTGAAGGCCTGTTTTGAAAAAGAATGGAGCTCGATAAGTCATTAATAGTAGAGTATGAGGGGTGCCTCTTGTCTGCTTTCACCTTAAGGAAATATACAAAGGACATGTAGGTTCTTTGCAGATGAAGGGACCACTCATTTGACTCAACATAAAGGCTTTCTACGGGGCTGGTGCGAAAAGCACCCGTAGAAAGGCGGATGCCCAAATGGTGCACGGGGTCCAGCATCTTCAAAGCACTTTGAGTCGCAGACTGATAAACAACGGCCCCATAATCTAAGCGGGTGCGAATGAGGCTTCTATACAGGTTCATGAGGCATTTCCTGTCACTACCCCACGTAGTACGTGACAACACTTTTATAACATTCATGGCTTTTAAACATTTTGGTTTTAAATACTTTATGTGGGGTACGAAGGTCAACTTGTTGTCCAAGATTAAGCCTAAGAATTTATGCTCGGCTTTGACGGACAGTTGTTGCCCGTTCAGTTGAATGTCGGGTTCCGAGTGCATGCCTCTCTTTCGAGAGAACAAGACACATGTGCTTTTTTGTGGGTTAAGTCGAAATCCGTTTTCATCTGCCCATTTGGAGACCTTATTTAAACCAAGCTGAACCTGCCGCTCACACATGGCCAAGTTGCATGACTTGAAGCCAAGCTGAACGTCGTCGACATATGTACAATAGAACATATTGCGAGGGATGGACAAGTGCAAGGAATTCATCTTGATGAGAAAAAGTGTGCAGCTAAGTACACCACCTTGTGGCACGCCTGTTTCCTGAACGAAAGTTTGGGAAAGAACCGTGCCTACTCGGACACGGAATGTCCGGTTTGACAGGTAACTTTCGATTATGTGAAACATTCTTCCGCGTACGCCAAGGTGGGACAGGTCTCTTAGAATTCCGAAACGCCATGTTGTATCATAAGCCTTTTCGATATCGAGGAATACAGAGAGAAAATATTGTTTATGAACGAAAGTGTCTCTGATCTGTGCCTCGATACGAACAAGGTGGTCTGTCGTGGATCTACTCTCTCGAAACCCGCACTGAAATGGGTCGAGCAAATTGTTTGTTTCAAGAAAGTGTACAAGTCGGCCGTTTATCATTTTTTCGAAGACTTTGCACAAGCAGCTTGTAAGTGCAATCGGCCTGTAACTCGAAGCTAAAGATGGGTCCTTGCCTTCTTTCAAAATGGGAATAACAATCGCCTCTTTCCAGGAGGTAGGAATAGTGCCAGAAGTCCAAATAGCATTGTACAAACAAAGTAAGGTTTTTCGGGTTTCGTTTGGTAGGTTTTTTAACATTTCATACATCACACGGTCTGAACCTGGAGCGGAAGTACTGCAGGAGTTTAGAGATGTTTAGAGCTCAGCTAGACTGAAAGCTTGGTTATATGCCTCGTATCTAGTGCATTTGTGTTCGAGTTTCTGCTTTTCTATTCTTGTTCTGTATTTTTGGAAAGTATCAGTATAGTGGGATGAGCTGGACACCTGTTCGAAGTGTGCACCGAGGAAGTTTGCCTGATCTTCCAAGGTGTCACCCTGAGTGTTTACGAGTGGAAGTGTGTGTACTTGTTTTCCTGCTATCCTACCGACCATGTTCCACACTTTAGCTTCCTGTGTGTATGAATTGATCCCTGACAAAAACTTCTGCCAGCTTTCTCTTCTGGCCTGCCGACGCGTTCTCCTGCCTTGAGACTTTATTTTCTTGAAGGTTTCAAGATTTTCGGCTGTCGGTGAGTTCCGAAGCAGCCTCCAAGCTCTGTTTTGGTGTTTGCGCGCGTTTCGGCATTCAGAGTTCCACCAAGGCACACGTCGTTTTCCAGGGTGTCCATTTGTTTGTGGGATGCATTTTGTTGCAGCATCAATCAAAAACGCTGTGAAGTAGTTCACAGCAACATCAATGTTCAAAGTACAGATGTCATTCCAACCTAGACGAGCGATAGTATAAAACTGTTCCCAGTCGGCTCTGTTTATTAGCCACTTGGGAACACGTTGTGGGCACTCGGTTACTGTAGTTGTGCTCAAAACTACGGGGAAGTGGTCACTTCCGTATAGATTTCTGACGACATTCCACTGGAGTAGAGGGACAAGAGATGGAGATGCTATGCTTAGGTCTATGGAGGAGTAGGTGTTATTAGCGAGATTATAATAGGTTGGTTCTTTTCGATTAAGGAGACACGCGCTCGACGAGAGAAGGAACTGTTCGATCAGTCGACCTCGCGCGTCATACCGAGAGTCACCCCATAGCCTACTATGCGCATTAAAGTCTCCAAGGAGAACATAAGGCTCCGGAAGTTCATCAATTAGAGAGTGTAAATCACGTTTTTGCAGCTGATAGCTAGGAGGAATGTAAATAGTGCAGATTGTGATCAGTTTATCAAAGAGAACCGCTCGAACAGCCACTGTCTCAAGAGATGTTTGGAGTTGTATGTGAGTGCATGCAATTCCTTGATTCACTATGATGGCAACACCTCCGGATGATGTCATGGCATCAACACGGTCCTTTCGGAAAATAACGTATTTACGAAGAAAATTTGTGTGTTTTGAACTAAGGTGTGTTTCTTGTACACACAGCACTTTGGTGAGTGTTCGTGTAAGATTTCTTGGATGTCGTCAAGGTTTCGGAGAAGGCCCCTGACGTTCCATTGTATAATTTGAGTGTTTATGGTGAATGTAAAATAATGCTGTGTGTACGAAAAGCGAGTGGCTGTTAAGACAGGGATTTTGAGTTTACTTAACAGGGCCGTCACCAGGCCCTGTTATTTGCTTTTTTGTTTTCTTGGCGCGCTCCAAGGAGCCACGCCGCTCTTTCGGCATCAAGGGTGCCGTTGTATCCATTGCCTCCTCAGAGGCACTGGGTGCCCGCACATGCGAGCTGGTGGTTCGGATTTTAGGCCTCGCCTGGTGAGGGGAGGCCTTGAGACCAGAGGAACCTGGAACCTCCGGCCTCAATTCTCTAGGAGGCGGAGTAGACTGAACTACTGCCGCCTTGGGGGCAGGTGCCACAGCCGTCGGCTCGCTCTGCGCTGGCCGAAGGAGTGGCGAGGGCTGGTGCGGCGTTGCCCCCTGGCGCGCCGCATCAGCATATGTGGGGCCATAAAATGGCGAGACTCTTTTTCTTGCTTCTTTAAATGTAATGTTTTCTTTTATCTTTAAAGTGATAATCTCTTTTTCTTTTTTCCAGTAAGTACATGAACGTGAGTACGCGGCATGATTTCCACCACAGTTCACACAGTGTGATGGTTCTTCGCAATTGTCAGAATTGTGGCCTGACACTCCGCATTGTGCACAAGTTTGGTGACCACGACAGCTTTGTGAGCCGTGGCCATACTTTTGGCATTTAAAACAACGACGCGGGTTAGGTATGTATGGTCTGATCGACGTCTTTGTGTACCCTGTTTGAATACTTTCTGGCAGATTACTGGAAGCGAACGTGAGTATCAGGTGTTTCGTTGGTGTCACCTTGTTGTCTCTTCTAATGGTGATTCTTTGTACATTGGTCACATTCTGACTCTTCCACCCCTCCAGAAGTTCCTCTTCAGTCAGGCCGAGCAAATCAGCATCAGATACTACTCCACGGGTTGTGTTCATCGATCTGTGTGGCGTTACTGTGATGGGAGTGTCACCAAAAGTTGATAGATTCTGTAGCTTTTCAAACTGTTCTTTTTCTCGAACTTCAAGGAGGAGGTCTCCGCTGGCCATTTTGGTAACTTTGTACCCGGCTCCAAGAGTTTCTGTGAGACATCTGGCTACTACAAAGGGTGATACGGTTCTGGCTTGCTTGCTGCTTATCTCACTATGTATAACATGAAAATGGGGGAAGTTTTCACTTGATCGTTTGAAAAAGCCTAAGTCTTCGGTGCGTACACGCTTTAAGGCGGTACGATCACTCAATAGGGGAAATGCTCTATGCATGCCAGTTTAATTTTCTTCAGAAGCGTTGGCGGCCACCCACCACGGAGCCCAACGAGGGGACGCTACAAGTTTGTGGATGCTAAAACCTGCAGACGCCAGCCGTACAACGCAACTATAACCCAATGCGCCTAGGCCAAGGTAGGCTATTTGCACAGGGTTAACCCTAGCCGCCAGGAAGTTTGGAAGTAAACGGAAGAGAGTAGAAGACAGGACAGATAAATAGTAAGAGATAAAGACGAAGATATAGGCAGAGAGAGATAGGAAAAGGCGACTGCCGATTTCCCCTGGGTGGGTCAGCCCAGGGGTGCCGCCTACGTGAAGCCGGGGCCAAAGAGGTGTGTTGCCTCTGCCAGGGGGCCTTAAAGGTCCAATCACCCAGCGTCGGCTCAACCTCCAGGATCCCCTTTTCCCCGGACACGGCAAAGCCACGCACGGCTAGGCGTGGGAGGGAGTAGAAACTCCCCCGTTAGCTCGGGTCCGTGGTGTCGCTACACACCAAACGCCTATTTGCGCAGGCGCCCCTGCGGGCGACGCATGCGAGCAAACATCCACAAACAGCAACAGGGCCCGCTCACGCTCAGAACGGCGCAGCACCTCCCGAGGCCGCTCAGCTAGAGGGGCTCATCATGCTCCATCCTGACCTGAATCTCGGTCCAAGTCTTGGTAGAAATCTTGGTCTAGTTCGACACCCACATGGGCTATACAACAAAGAACCACCGAGGAACCTCCGTGCTGAAGTCAGGGTCCAACCCAGATGAACAAGACATTGACACCCCCGGTAAACGGGGCAGTGGTTGTTGCTCCCACCCAATCTAAGAACGATGTCGACTCATAATCAATTACAGAACTCCAAAAAATGATAGCCAAACAACAACAGACACTCATGAAACAACAACACAAGATAGAGCAGCAAGGTGGCAAGTTGGGCTAGTTGGATAACGTTCATTTTCAACAAAATTTTAAACAAGATAGAGGAGTTAGAACAAGTAGTGAAGTCACAAACATCTAGCCAACCGCCACCCAGCACAACCCAGCTTCAACCCACAACGGCACCAATGGAAACAGATACTCAGGCTCCCTCGCTTGACGCAGGCAGAAAATCCCACCAATACGAGATTGAACAAATTGTAATACAGTTGTCAAAGTTCTCACACCACTCCTAAAAGTACAGATCAGCGAAGAGCTACAACAAATACGGGACCACCATTTGGCTTCCATAAAGCAAATCAAAGAACAAAACTTGCCCTCAATCAAGGAAGCCGTGCAGCCCAAGCTACTTGAATTAATTACCCTCATCTGAAAATACAAGTGCAGCGTCTCACAGCTGGAAAGGGGTACGGAAGAACACCTGCTAAGCTACTCACAGAGTGCCGTGATGTCTCCACAACAGTGCATAGAACCGGGGATTCAGAAGAAACATCTTCGAACCCATAATGGCACAGCACCCTCAAAGCCTAAACATAATACAGTGGAGCTGCAGAAGCTTTCGCCGTAACGCGGCATAGCTGCAACAATACATAGGCACGCTCGATCACAAACCCGACATCATAGCACTACAGGATACTGTAGTCCCCGATATCAGATTTTTGTCGTACACAACACATGCCAACAAACACAACACATCGGTCTGCACTTTAGTTCACAACACCTGCACTGTGGTCACAGTAGACCTTGACCCACGTGATACACAGCTTTAATACGTCTTCATACGTCTTTGGCCTATCAAGCACTCTCAGCAGCCTGTGTACGTGCTTAACATATACAGTTGACCCCAGTTTCATAAGCATACCTTCATCAAGGTTTTCCGCAAAGCCAAGAAACAAGCTCTAAATGCTTCGCTGCTTATAGTAGGCGACTTTAACGCCTGACACGCCTCCTGGGGTTATACGCAAGAGGACACCAAAGCACGAAAACTGTACGACCTCATGGCTCTCGAGGGTATCACTCTCCTCACCGAACCAGCCTATCCGACTCGCACGGGTAACAGTGTTTCGAGGGATACATGCCCCGATCTAATGATGGGTATCAATCTTCTTCAGCCATGCTGGTGGAACTCACAAGAGAACCTCGGGAGCGATCATTTCATCATTCACACGTCCTTATCGTATGGCAAGCTAGTAGTCACGCTAATAGATTGGCAGCTTTCCACGAAACAGAAAACTTTCCCTTTCATCAAACTCCCACATCTTACTCGGAATGGGCCGGCACCTTACTGGAACTTGAAAACGAGGTTACCAAAACTATTGCACCTAAACTTGAAGCTCCAGCGGTCGATAGCCATCTCTTGCATTTATGGGATGCCAGGCGCCAGCTCACAAGACGCTGGAAACGACAAAGGCCGACTCAAGACATGCATTGCCGCTCTCACTGCTAAGGCAGAGAAATAGCCAGTAGCACTCTCTTAAAAAAATTAATTCTCGAAATGCGACTCCCTTACAGGGTCTCTTCATACAAAATCTGCCTGGCACCTTCTGCGTCACCTCATTGACCCAGATTCTACCAGAGGCGTGGCCAGAAGAAGCCTTCAGAGGGTTATCCAATAAGGTATCGATAAGGCTCTAACCTAAGCAATGACATGACTCAGTTGCTATTAGATAAAATTAACCAGTACTGGAAGGCCGGAACGCTTCCCATAGAGTGGAAATCGGCTGAGCTCACTTTCATCCCGAAAGCCGGCAAAGCGCTCAATATTGATAACCTCTGTCCCATATTTCTCGCGTCATGGCCTGGTAAGGTGATGGAGAAGGCCATACAAATAATGTTAACCGAATATCTAGAAGAACAGAACCTGTTGCCTGACACTATGTACGCCTTTCGTTTCCATTTGTCAGCGCATGACATCTTCCTCCAACTAAAACACGAGATTGTCAACCTACCCAGCGGTACCACTCAAGCAGAAAGGACCATTCTGGCAATTGATTTTAAGGGTGCATTAGACAATGTTCGGCACTTCACTTTCTTGGAAAACTTACGGGAACTCAAGTGTGGTCCAAAATTATATGCATATGAGCGGGACTTCCTTACAGTCACACAAGTCACTATCCGCATAAGGGACCTTAAATCTCAGACCATCACCATGAGTGATTTCGGTACTACCCAAGGGGCTGTCCTTTCCATTCCCCACTCCTCTTCAATATAGCCCTCATGCGCATCCCGGACGCCCTAAATGAAATTTCGCATGTACGCCACACCGTATATGCTGATTACGTCACAATCTGAAGCCGGTCTGGCAAGCTGTGTTAGACAGAAGAAGCCAATCAACAGGCCGCCTCTATCGTAGAAAAGATAGAATGCAAGAGTGGTCTGGAGTGCTCCCCCACCAAATCAGAAATGCTAGTATATAGAAATAAGGCATCTGACAATACATCCCTTAATGTACAACTCAATGGATTGCAAATTAAAGAGGTTGAAACCATCCGAATTCTGGGGGCCCACTTCAATAATCGGGGCAACAACTCATTTGCTTTACATAAACTGAAAGTGTCCTGCCTACAAATCTCTCGCATGATTAGTCGGGTGGTTAGCTGATGAAGAGGGATGAAAGAACATGACATAATGCAACTCATTCAGGCATTTGTTATCAGTCGCATAACTTATAACTTTCCTTACCCGAGGGTCTTGAAAACAGATGAGCACAAAATAGACAGAGCCATATGTGTGACTCTCAAGAAGGCTCTAAACCTTTCCCCATGGACACTCACGGAACATCTGCTTCAAAGGGGGCTCCACAATACCGTATCAGAACTATTCAATGCAGATCACACGTATCAAGTCATGTGCCTCATCATCACTAAAACGGGACAAAACACTATCAGAACTTGGCATCAAGCCCCCATTGAGAGAAGGAAACAACATATCCCACATGAATGGAAGCAGGACTTCATCATCAAACCACTACCATGCAACATGCATCTTCAGTTCCACGAACATCGACGTCAGCAACGGGCAAAAGTTCACAACTACTCAGATACTGAGGGCGCCTTCTTTGTTGATGCAGCTGGATCAGTGAACGGCAAATATACTGCAAGTGTCATTGATTGTGGAAAACAGGTTGATTGCATATCAGCCCAGGACACAGGCGCAGCTAGTATGTATGGAAGAAGCAGGAATTGCCCTCGCCCTAAGAAACCCAAGGTCCACCTTCATTTTAACAGATTCAAAAGCAGCCTACCTAAATTTTTGTAAAGGCTACATTGGCCCCGTTGCGCATCGACTTCTTACACAACTCTCGTCCTCACGCTCAGAGGGAGAATAGAAATAGCTGATATGGATAACCAGCCACTGCGGAGTTAGAGGCAATGAGCTGGCCCATGCCTCGGCCCGAGAATTACTCTTATAGACCTCCGACCCCGGCATGTCGCACTTACCCTCGGCTATGCGTATGGACCTGCTCCTAACATACACAGATATTCTAGAACATCAAAAACTTGAAAGACGGACACTCCCGCCCCCGGGGCCAAAGCTCAGTAAAAAGTCTCAGGTAGCATGGCGCCGCCTGCAGACCTTGTCTTACATACATACTGTCCATACATCCATACATACTGTCCAAGATAGATCCCAACACATATGCACCACAGTGCAGGTTCTGCGTCAATAAAACAGCCACTCTATACCACATGGAATGGGAATGCCCACACAATCCATCTCTACAACCCAGAGCACAACACAACACTGTAGAGTGGGATGCAGCTCTGTCCAGCTCAGATCCGAAGAACCAAGGGGCTCTCGTGAGATGAGCGAGGACAGCGGCCTGTGCCAATGGGATCCCGAACTGAAGATCCCACTCACCGACATTCCTTCTTTGGTCCCATATAAATGTTTTATTCTCTCTCACTCCACTCTTGGCACGTGCTCTAGTTTTTCTGGGTGATCACACCTATATATTGTCACGTGCTTTTCGAAAAGAAAGACAATGACAGTTGTGCATGTGCCATGAAGTACAACGAAATGGATGAAAAAGAAGAACTCGTTTTTGCGCGTTCTATTAAAAGAACCTACCTGCTTCTGGCGTCTCAGTTTCTGCCGCAAGACCTCTGTTTCGACGTCGTGACACTGGTGGAGGTGCTGGAGCCTACAACCTGATGCAGGACAGTCTTGCTGGGACCCGTTCATCTAGTCCAGAGACTCAGCCCCTCGTCACGACTCCAGTGCATCGATTCAGTCGGCGCCTACTAGGCCTAAGTCCAGAGTCCGCACCTGTTCCGCCTCTTTCCAGCATGGCAGCTCCTATGACATCCACGGTTATCCCGCCATCGCAGACCACTCTTCCCTCGCAGGTAACGCTTGAACATCCTCGCGTTCCTGAAGTTTTCCGCGGGGAAGAGTACGAGGATGTCGAGGACTGGCTCGAACAGTTCGAACGGGTCGCTGTATCCAACCACTGCAGCGAACAGCACAAACTTGGCCGTGCATATTTCGCACTGGAAGATAGCGCTCGCACGTGGTATGAGAACCGCGAGGCTACATTCCAATCTTGGGAAGACTTCCGTCGAAAGCTCCTCGCTACATTTTTGAACTCGGACCGACGGGATCGCGCACAGCAAGTGATTGAGGCACGTGTGCAAAAACCCAATGAAACAGCCGCCATGTACGCAGAGGGTATGATCCGTCTGTTTCGACGAGCTGACCCTGACATGCCCGAGTCGAAGAAGGTGCGTCACCTAATGCAGGGTGTTAAGGAACAAGTGTTTGCGGGCCTCGTACGAAATCCACCTACAACTGTAGATGAATTCATAAACGAGGCAACAGTCATCGAGCGCGCACTGCAACAACGACGCCGACACTTTGACCGCCTGCAGAACCACACGGCAGTAAGTGCTGCAGCTCAGAACACTGCCGTATGCGAAAGTTCCCTGCGACAAATGATTAGAGAAGTACTGCGTGAGGAACTTCGGGCCCTCTGCGTGCCCCCTGCCCAACCGCCAGTCGCATCTGTTGCCGAAATCGTCCGCCAGGAGTTGAGGCAAGCCATTACACCACCCGCGCCAAATCCTGAGCCACACCCAGCGAGCTACGCTGATGTGGTCCGTCGTCCTCCACCGACAATTGTGGCGACGCCCTTCCAGCCACGACCCACTGCCGTACCTTGGAGGCAACGAGATTCTACGAGACGACCACCAGTTCGCCGAACTGACTTGTGGCGCATGGCCGACCGTCGACCTATTTGCTACCGCTGCGGAGAACCTGGTCACATTGCCCGCTATTGCCGTCACGGCGATTCTGTGTTCGGGAACTTTTCTCGTCCCGCTTCTTTCCGCTCCGAAGATCGTCGTGCCTACGATGCCGATCAATTATCGCCTGCTCAAGCAACCCCACCGCGTCGCTGGCGATCTCCATCACCTGCGCGTCACCGTGACTTCCCTCAGAGCTACGCGGACGACACCAGAGGCCGTTCGCCAAGCCCGCGCCGGGAAACTAACTGATGCGACCTCGGGGGGCAAGGTTGCCAATTGTCGACACACTGAAAAGTTCCCCCAATCATCGCAAGAAGGTATGACGACAACGACGATGAATACGACGACGAATAATAATGCTGATGAAGTTGTACGTGCCGATCTGAGCGTTCTCATTGACGGACATCAAGTTACAGCACTGGTCGACACTGGCGCCGACTTCTCCATCATGCGACAAGAGCTCGCCGACCGCCTCAGAAAGGTCAAGACTCCGTGGACAGGGCCGCACATAAGGAGTGCTGGTGGTCAGCTGATGACACCCACGGGTAAATGCACCACAAGACTTCGCATCGGAGATTCTAGCTTCGTGGCCACTTTCGTCCTGTTGCCAGACTACTGTAAAGAGTTAATTTTGGGCATGGATTTTCTTCAAGATCATGGCGCTGTTATCAACATCCCTCAACGTATGGTGACGTTTTGCGCTCATCCTTATGCCGACAACAGCAGTGAAGAACCGCGCGGCCGTTTGCGAATAGCCGACGATGTGACACTCCCACCGAGATCCTGCTGCCTTGTGTCGGTGTCCAGTGGGCGTCCTTGCTATAAAGATGTGATAGCGGAGCACATAGTCACTCTTTTGTTCACGCAAGGCATTTCCATCGCGAGGGGCGTCCTGGCGCTTACTGGTGGACAGGCAGAAGTGCTCCTCACAAACTTCAGCAACGAGCGCCGTCGAATCCAGAAGGGTACCGCAATTGCCTACTACGACGATGTAGACCACGCCGGGGATTGTTTTACCTTGCAACCAGATGACGCGGCTGTCCCCGCCTCGACAACTTTGTCGGTGGACATCTGCTCTACGCTACCGCCCTCTGATAGGAAGCGCCTGCTTGAACTTATACAACAATTTGAAGACTGCTTTTCGCGTACGTCAAAGGTACAGCAAACACCATTGACCAAGCACCGCATCATTACTGAAGACAACACGCGACCGATTCGGCAAAACCCCTACCGTGTGTCGCCGAAAGAGCGCGAGGAGATTCAGAAGCAAGTACACAAGATGCTCGCGGATGACGTCATACAACCTTCGAAAAGTCCTTGGGCGTCCCCCGTGGTTTTGGTCAAGAAAAAAGACGGCAGCTTGCGCTTCTGTATTGATTATCGCAAGTTGAACCAAGTCACGAAGAAAGACGTCTATCCACTGCCCCGCATAGACGATTCACTCGATCGGCTGCGTCATGCGCGCTATTTCTCTTCAATGGACCTCCGAAGCGGCTACTGGCAGATAGAAGTCGACGAGAGAGATCGTGAAAAAACGGCCTTCGTGACGCCCGATGGTCTATACGAATTTAAGGTGCTTCCTTTTGGTTTGTGCTCGGCGCCAGCCACTTTTCAGCGTCTCATGGACACCGTACTATCAGGCCTGAAGTGGCAAACATGCTTGGTCTATCTGGACGATGTTATTGTATTCTCAGCAACATTCGAGGAACATCTCAGCCGTTTATTCACCGTCCTTCAAGCCATACGTTCGGCCGGCCTTACTTTAAAACCGGAAAAATGTCATTTTGGTTTTAACGAACTCAGCTTCCTAGGCCACGTCGTCAGTCACGAGGGTGTTCGACCTGACCCGGCCAAAATAGACGCCGTAGCGCAATTTCCTGCACCATGCGACAAAAAGGCCGTGAGACGCTTTTTAGGGTTGTGTGCCTATTACCGGCGATTTATTGAGGACTTTTCGTCTATTGCGGCGCCATTGACACGACTCACACGTGAGGACGTCCCCTTCTTTTGGGGTGAACAACAGCAAATGGCGTTCAATGAACTACGACAACGCCTGCAAACACCTCCAGTCCTCGCGCACTTCGACCAGGAAGCCCCTACAGCTCTTCACACTGACGCCAGCAATGTAGGTCTGGGTGCCGTTCTGGTGCAGTGGCAAGACGGCTGTGAAAGAGTAATAGCCTACGCCAGCAGAACTCTCTCTCGCACGGAGGAGAACTACTCGACTACCGAGAAGGAGTGTCTCGCCGTGGTGTGGGCAGTCATCAAATTTCGTCCATATTTGTACGGCCGCTCCTTCAAGGTTGTTAGCGACCATCACTCTTTGTGCTGGCTCACCAACCTTAAAGATCCATCTGGCCGTTTGGCGCGCTGGAGCCTAAGACTTCAAGAGTTCGACATGACCATCGTCTATAAATCTGGGAAGCGGCACACCGACGCCGACTGTCTCTCACGGTCGCCAGTGGAGACTGTCGCTCGTGATGACGAAAACATCGACGCGGCATTCTTGGGAGTCGTCAACACGGCCACTATTGCACAGGAGCAGCGCAGTGACCCCGAGCTGTTACCACTCATTGAATATTTAGAAGGACGCCGTAAGGACGTGCCGCGGTTATTTGCCAGAGGACTGCCATCTTTTTGCTTGCGAAACGATCTTCTCTATAAGAAAAACTTCTCACCAACCGGCAACCCGCACTTGCTCGTCGTGCCTGCCTCTCTTCGAAAAGAAATAATGGAAGCGTGCCATGATGAAGCAACTTCTGGTCATCTAGGCTACACCCGAACATTGTGCCGACTGCGATGCAAGTACTACTGGCCAAAGTTACCCGCTGATGTTAACCATCACGTGCGAACTTGCACCGACTGCCAAAGACGCAAAGCACCTCCTAGCAAGCCAGCCGGTCTTTTACATCCAGTCCTAACACCAGCGAAGCCGTTCACCCAGATTGGAATGGATTTCCTGGGCCCCTTTCCAACTTCCACAACAGGTAACAGATGGATAATCGTGGCCACCGATTACCTCTCCCGTTATGCGGAGACTAAAGCTATGCAGCGCGGCACAGCAGCAGAGGCCGCTCAGTTCTTCATCGAAAACATCGTCCTTCGGCATGGCGCTCCGACAGCAGTGATCACAGACAGAGGACCTGCCTTCACCGCAGAACTTTTGGAGTCGGTTCTCAGACTCAGCGGTACAGCTCACCGGAGAACAACTGCTTACCATCCGCAGACAAACGGACTGACAGAGCGCCTCAATAGGACCCTCACAGACATGATCAGCATGTACGTTGACACGGAACATAAAAACTGGGATCAGATATTGCCGTACGTGACCTTTGCCTATAATACCGCTCGACAAGAAACCACTGGAATGACGCCGTTCAGTCTGATCTATGGTCGCGAAGTCACGACAACGTTGGACGCCATGTTGCCGCATGAGTGTGACGACATCCATGTGGACGCCGAAGAGTTCACTCAGCGCGCCGAGGAAGCCAGACAGCTCGCGCGTGTGCGCATCTGTCATCAACAGCATCAAGATGCACAACGGTACGACGCCCGACACAAGTTTATTAGCTACACACCAGGCGACAAGGTCTGGGTCTGGATTCCGATACGTCGACGTGGACTGTCGGAAAAACTTCTAAGACGATACTTTGGCCCATACAGCGTCACGCGACGCTTGAACGACGTGAACTATGAAGTTGTTCCCGACACTGACTGTAGTTCTAAGCGTCGAAATCATTTACCCGAAGTCGTACACGTCGTCCGTATGAAACCGTATTTATCTAGTTGACGCGACCACTTCATACGCCTGGTAGAGCGCCTAGGTTGCGCATCGGGACGATGCCTCTTTCGGAGGGAGGCAAATGTCACGTGCTTTTCGAAAAGAAAGACAATGACAGTTGTGCATGTGCCATGAAGTACAACGAAATGGATGAAAAAGAAGAACTCGTTTTTGCGCGTTCTATTAAAAGAACCTACCTGCTTCTGGCGTCTCAGTTTCTGCCGCAAGACCTCTGTTTCGACGTCGTGACAATATAGCGCTCGCTCTTGGCGCACTACTGTTGTCTTTCGCCTGACATCACTCAGTGCGCGTCGATAGCGCTACATACTATGAACATCGAAGAAGCCAAGGTGGCGGCGCGGAAGACTCGCAATGCGGCTGCAGTGCGGGCTTGCCGTCAGGACCCTTCTCAAACTTTCACTACATCCTGCAATTCAATATTCTCTGCCTTTGTACTTCACGGATAACAAAGCCATTATACTAAATAAAAAAAATGTTTTTCTGAGCTTATGTGATCCGTGAATAAGCTGTTTAACAAAATGTATATATTGTACCAGTATATCGGCATACAGTACATTGATATGTAAGTAATGAACATTGTGTATATACAATCCCACAACTCTCGTGTCCTGTTTTTATATGACGATGATTGAGTATACGTACAGAGGATTCACGGTTTACTAGATTTAACCCATGGAGCAAACTCCTTCATCATCATTCACTTCGTAAATAGTATGCGGGATTTTTTTTGTGTGGATACTCGCATGTTGCATGCAAGTTTTACTGTATCCTCATGTCTCCCAAATCCTTGGCTCAGGAAGCCTAAGGTCACCGTCGTCATTTAAAATGACATTTGTTTTCATCACAAGACAGCACGCAGGTAAAATGACATTAGGTCCGCTTAATGTCATTTACAGCAATTGTCAATCGTATGTAATGTCATTTGTTTACTGTCACATGCAAAAACTAATCAAGATGCCATTTGATGAAAATGACATTTTCTGTCGAACGACTTCCCAAAACACATTTGCATACGATTTCGGACCGAATGAGTAGTCTCGACGCCAGGTACTTTTAGAGAGATGACTGTTAACTTATGTATACGCAACAGTTATCATTTGTAAATATCTTATTTTTTACTAGATCAACTTATTACTGGTTTGGTGACACAACAGCACGCGCGAAAGTTTCTAAAAATAAATATCTTTCAACTGCAGCGGCTGGATGCCGGCTATGTTTTATTTTTGTTCTGTTGTCGCCTGTATCGCGGCTGTTGATAGTCTGATAGCACGTGTTGTGGTGGCTAAGGTGATGAATACACGAGATCGCTGCCGTTGTCTTAATTCTGCAGCTGGGAAGTCAATCATGTGCCCCGCTTCATTTCATTTTATAACTGTACTCATACTCGGTCATATATCGTTGGCCATGTTGGTTTTCGAGCGTTTCGTGCACCTATGGAAAGTTGTGTAAACCGGCTGCATTTACATTCTAGGAGCACCTTTTTACGCATAAAAATTATTTTTATGATACATGCAACCTTTAGTACATTTTTTCTCCCGAAATCTTCGGCTCAGGAGGGCTAAGGTCACGGTCATCATTTCAAGATGACATCTGTTTTCGTCGTGTGGCAAAACGCAGGTAAAAGGACATTAGGTCTGCTTAATGTCAATCATTGTAAATGACATTAGATTTGCCGTGTGACAGGGGAGCCTGATATATGACCCAAACTTGTTTTTTTTTCTTTTAATTTCCGACCAAATGTCCTCGGCATGCATTCTGTACATATGAATACAATACACCGATGCTTCAAATAGCCGTGCTTCGTATAAAAAGGCAAAATGAATCCACACACACACATCCAACAGGTCAAACCCCGCAGTCTTGACAAAAGCCAGTATAAGTGACGTCAACTTGCTTTATTATAAAGCTCAGTGACCAATTGTCTTAAATTTCATTAATTCTAACTGTAACTGTACACAGGCCACTGGACTTCTCAAAAGCCTTAGTTGTGGCATGGCAACATGTTCCCACAGAACTAAAAGAAAATTTACAAAATGAACAGCTTGGAAGGACAACACTGCTGCGATGGTGGCACTCAACGCCTTCCCATCCATCTCTTGAGAGGGCAGGAATTCTGTGCATCCACAGGGTAATTCTTTTTTCTGAAGCGCAAAGTAAGCAGCATAACAGTCTGTACACTTGTTGTCCTTTCCAAAGAGCAGCAGTCTATGACACGACAGGCCTGCAAATCCAGGGGCTTTTTTCTTTTTCGCCGTATTCTCTAGTATCACGATTGCATGTACGCCACACCTTTAAGAGGCCACATACACGCACAACACTGGAAAATGTGTTCTTCCCCCCTTCTGTAGCACCGCCACGTCTCAGTTGAAGACAAACTTGTAGGTGAAGCCACCGCCCGAGCCACTACCGAAGGGGTTGAAACCCTGGAATGGGTTGAAACCCTTGCCTTGCTGAGACTCTGGATCCAGAGGATCTTCACCATTGTCAAACTGTTTCCTCTTTTCTGTAATGCAAAAAAGGGGGCAACAATGCAACATCCAACAATGAAAATGCAAAGTGTAAAGAATACCATCGAACTAGAACAAAGAAAGCAGAGCATGTCTTAAATCATAGAGCAAGTGACATTCCATAACTGAAAAAATTATTCCATTGGCAGCTGCAATATTATTACATGGATCTTCTCCGGCCTAGATATATTGTGTCATATATTGATGAATTATGGAAGAAGTAAAACACCGGTGTTGGCAAATATGCATACACAGGCAGTTTGACTTTTTTAATTAAGCATGATGGTACACGGCATGCTTGTATTCAAGAAAACATGGCAAGAAACAAGCATTTATAATGCTTATGCGTTCAGCACTTTCTACATATATTAGCGAAGAGTAGGTGTTATAATTACTGGATGCCCTGGGACCTACATCCAGTAGTCTTTTATTAGTGATGAATGCTGTTAGTACCATTTATTCTCATCTGTACAACTCATCCCTAACTGTGTTTTTTCTAGAAATCACAAGTGAAATTAAACCGCTCTTACACAATTCTACAAAGAAACAATTGCCATGCATGTGAAAAATGTTTTCCAAACTGAAGTTTCAGTGAGGCTCTCGCTGCAGTATCTAAACCAACATGGTACATGCGGCAGCAGTGAATCGACTGCCAACAGTACGTTGTTTTTGTGAACCAATTCCAACTTGAGAAACGCATTTCATTTACTTTTTACATGGGTGACAACGGCACAAAGGCCTTCCTAAGAAATGGGCAATGAGTAGAAAGAGAAAAAACACCAACCAGGGTCAGTGAGCACCTCCTTGGCAGCTGCAATGTCGATGAACTTCTTCTCCGCCTCCTTCTTGGAGTCACCTTGGTAGTTGTCGGGGTGCCACTTTTGGGCCAGTTTTCGATACGCCTTCAGGATCTCTCGCTTTTGTGCCGTGCGCTTCACTCCGAGAATCTTGTAGTAGTCCCGTTTCTGCGACTGCTTCTCCATTCGTTGGGCCCTCTTGAGGCCCTCCGGTCCACATGAGTTCTCGTCCATGTTGGCTGCTTGCTGAAAGTCTTGCGATGCTGTGAGCAATAGAATGTACCAAGTCATGCTTCACATCTACACACAGGAATGCACATAAGCTTCACAGAACGTCCTCGGCAACGTAAACAATGCTTGCCAGTGAGGTTATGTAACTGCGGTGCTGCCCTTTGCATATTCAAAACCTTATTGTCTCCTACATGCAGAAAGCAAATGTGACTAAAGGCACTTAAAAACTTACTTAAAAAACTTAAAAGAGCACTGACATCAAATTTACTCATGCCAAGATTTTTGCCTCAGCGAGTAGCTATATACCCCGTAGCAGCGATTCGCGGCCTAAAACGCAACTGAGGGATGAATAACTGTCATATTTATTGATTTATATCACTGGTATCTAGCACGTTTCAAAACGGCCAGCAATCCCACCATATTTAGCGCTGGGAGCACCAGCAGTGGCGCTACCTCGTGGTCACCTCCAGCTCACTCCACAGCTGACCACTTCTCCACAGAAAAGAGTGACGTCAGGCTCAGCTGCTCGGCAAACATTTCATCTGCTAGGCGGACACATTCAGTCATGCCTTGTCACCTGCATTGCTGTCGTCGCCATACAAAGTGTCGACTTGGGTTCAATACGATAATCTGGAGCTTGGAATCCTCGCGATTCGCGACGTCGCGAATTGTTTTTGCTTCGATCGACCTTTTGCAGAACAGTGATTCAGAAATGGTCGCTGTTCCAAGCAGCACTGCAGAGGTACCCGAGGATGCACGCTTCAGCCATGTTCACTCGTGTGTCTCATTTCGCTATATTGGTGTGTTTTGCGTACAAAACATTCAGGTATACGCAGAGGGGTCAATGCAATATAGCTATCGCGCATGAGCATTAGCAGAGAAATAGAATAAATTTCCTGCTTGCCAGGTGCTTTTTTGCACCTCCAGATGGCCCCACCTATCCAGACTTGCTGTTAACACCGTATTACTACTTTCACGCAAAGTGGACGCAAAGTCTATAGATGAACTAAAATTCAACGATACCTGCGTGTTACTCGTTAATGATATGTGGAGTTTAACGTCCCAAAACCACCATATGATTATGAGAGACGCTGTAGTGGAGGGCTCTAGAAATTTCGACCACCTGAGGTTCTTTAACGTGCACCCAAATCTGAGCACACGGGCCTACAACATCTCTGCCTCCATCAAAAATGCAGACGAGATTCGATCCCGCGACCTGTGGGTCAGCAGCGAAGTACCTTAGCCACTAGACCACCACGGCGGGGCGTGTTACTCATTAGCGATGATATCCGACTATACACTGTTCCACATTTGACAGCTCGTGGTCGTGTTGATGTGTAACACATATGTGATATGAAAAGACACCCTCATTGCGCTTTTCCATGCTTCGAACTAGGCGACTGCAACTCTTCCCCGACATGCTGACCGACAAGCACACGTTTAATCATTCTCTTTTTTTCGCTGTTCTTTTAAAGGTGGTTTTATCTTGATAATTTTACGAAATCATTCAGACCGATGCGACGAAGATCAGACGCGACGAGCGAGTGTGTTTCTGCGCTTCGGCGCCACGATAAGAACACTCAGACCGTACACGTCATCGCTACCAGAGCATCGTCACTCATGATGGTATTTGTGGAATGTATCACACCGAACATGTAGCACTTGTGTCTTTGTTGCAGGGCAGTCTATATTCCGTTTTTCCTCCTTAGCTTTTTTACCCTGTTTGACATCGAAGTGAAATAAATTCCACGCGACGGACGCCGTTCAAATTTGACCAAAAAGACATACGCATACCAAGCGATCGAATGATGGGCACATCTCGATTTTGAAATCTTATGTCAGTGCTCCTTCAACGTTATCTTCCTTTAAAAGCCAGCGTACTGATGTTGAAAAAAATCTTCTGCTAAAGTAGAAAACAAGTTAAGAACTAAAAGCTGACAAATACACGGGTGCTTCTCGTTACAATAAAAGCAAAATTCTGCTCGAACAAGGATTAAAAAATATGTTTTCATACACCTTGTTGGCTTGTGGGCTGCATTCTTTCAAACCCGAGTGAAATTTTATGGCATACTCAGATAATAGTTTTAAATTAGCATGTGTGCTAGTACTGTTGCTTTCATGTACATGGTTTCCGTGCACCAAAAAAATATTTGGCAGCTCAATATCAGCTAGCTCCTATCCTCACAATTTCAGTGTCGAAAATTAAGGACAAAGGTTTTGGGAAACCCACTCACCACGGTCGTACTGTCCATCAGCAAGGTAGGCCTCTGCACGGTCGCACAGGGCCCGTGTGTCCTCTGGGTTCAGGCGTAGCGCATCGGAGCAGCTGTCGACGGCCTCACGCGTGTGGCCCGCCTTACTGTGGCAGTGACAGAGGCGCCCTTTGACGTGCTGCACTATCTGAGGCACATCGGGCTCGGTTCGTAGAGCCGCCTTGCCCTTGTCGACGCATTCGTCAAAGCTTCCCTGTCCAATAAGCTCTTGAATGCTACGCAGCTGCGCTGCCAGCTTCTTCACCTTCTTGTAATGTGAGAAGCAGTCCTTATGGTCAGGGTCCAACTTGAGGCACTCTCGAATGACACTGGGTTAGGTAACGGGACAATGGAATATGCAAGCGAGGCAGAGCAAGTGAACAGCTAATATAGCCATAGAGCATAAACCCCCCAGTGCACCGAGCCATTGCTTGAATGCATGCGAGATGTGAATACCTCTTCTAAAAGAAAAAAAGGAAAGCTTTCGACGATTGTCTCAAGCTGTATACGGAAGTAATAATTACAACACAGTGAGCTAAGTTTCCATACTAAATGTGAGCCTGATTGAGAAAAATCTGGGGAATCCTCACGAAGGCTTAGATATTTGATTTCTCGTCTGCTACTCTCACAGGTAGTGCCGGTTATATCAATATTGGGCCTTGGCGGGGAAGGCATCTTCTACTTTGTCATAGCGCAGGCAAGATAGAGGAAAGACAGAAAAAAAAAGGCACATTTGATAACACACTGCATCGCAGTAAAACCTTCGTGATACGATCATGGCTCATGTGAAATTCGAAGCGAGACGAATTTTTCTGCAACAACAACAACCTACTTAGAACAAAGTAGCAGAGCACTACCAAGATTACTTCCCGATGAAGTTGATTTGCTGGAGTCGACCAAAAATAAAACTGAACTGCTAGGATGTAACGATATTTTTTACTGTAAGCCCACAAAACCATAGTTTGAGCGCACAGAAGTGTATGGTGTACAACAGCACTGTGAGAATGTTTTCTGCTTCAGTAGTTACATTGATGTGTGCTGGCGACTTGACTGAGTGTGTGGCCAGCTTGTGGCTCTTCTGATCTTTCTTAAAGTACACATATGCCCTTGTAAAGATTAAGATGAGGACAATATAAAAAATCCACTCACTTCAGAGACTCATCAGCGTCCCCCATCTTGTAGTATAGTTTGCTAAGTTTCAAAAAGCCAGCAGTGTTGTCTGGCACCATTTTTGTAGTGGGCCGCAGATCTGTGATAGCATTTATCAGGTCCCCGAGGTTTTCGTAGCACTGGGCACGCATCTCACGGAGAGTCACATCCCATGGGCATTCCTAGAAGGCGATCATAAGAGCAAACAGTGAGAGGGTAAATTTTTACATATCACTTTTAGACATGGTTGTCCTTAAATATAGTAGACTATCTATTGAAGATGAGCTAATCATTTAAACACTGCCAATGCAGCTAGTCATTTGCTTTAGTAAGGAAAAAAATAAAATAGGTAAGAAGCCCTTACGAAGCGGCCACAACACAGTTTTATAAAACACTAGATCAAGATCTTGTCTGCGGTGACAATGCTATAGATAACAAATGCCGATTTTGCAATACTGTAAAATATATACCCACAACAGTCCATGTAAGCAGTTTCTAATGTAATATTTCCTAAAAGTGTCAAGCCAATGTGAATTTCTCTCAAGTGACAGCTTTGGTTCACAGCAATGTAACAAGCAACTGCAAATCTGTATGTTTTTACCACTACTCGGAGTGAAAAAGGCAAGATGGGAATACATTGCAGTGATCGAATGGCACATTGCAGGAGCAAGGTGCCCAACAATGAATCCAATTGATCACTTACTGCGATCACCCTGGTAAGCACTTCAATAGCTCCCACGTAGTTTCGGTCATCAATCATCTCTTGTGCGACACGAATGTCTTGCTTCAGAGGTTCGATGGCCATGTACGCACGATGTGCCTCGCCGTTATTTGGGTCTAGTCGTAACTGCAGAAAACAATGCCAGACTGTCAATATAATTTCAGGGGCCTTCACAGGCAACCAAAATATTCACACTCTAAGGTCATGTATCAAAGCTACAACTTCAGAAGCATGGCTGGATCTAAAGTTCATTACAGGTTGAAGTGTCGTAGAACCTTTCATTCTTAATCCCGTCACTGTCACATAAAAATTGATAAGCATGCAATAGGTGCAATGTCCACGAGCAATATAATATAAAAGTTGAAAATACACAGTGTGCATGCAAGCCTTCTGTATGAAGAGTAGTAGTTGCTTCATTGTGCCATTTATTCATAATACAGTCATTGTCACACAAGAACTGAATAAGCTTTAAAAAAAGTGGAAAGATGGATTGATGAGCCAGCAATTAAATGCGATGTCCATGGTTGAATGTAACAAAATATGTTAACACATACATGCAAGCCTTTTCGTATCACCTAGCACGTGTTGCCTCACGATGCTGGGGAGTCACAGGTGTGCACTAACTGTACAAACAAAACTGATCTACCTAGTTTGCCTCATTAAGAAAAATAAAGAATTGCTTAGGCAAATCAAACTTGCTACCACAACTTAAAAAGTACTAACTGTTGTTATTGTCTCTCCTTGCACAGAGACAAATGTGCCTACATACCCTTGTTGCAGAATTCAACATGCTGACAACAGCTTGTAAAATTAGTTTATTAGCAAGTTTATTAGCAGCTTGTTCATTGATATATTAATGCTTTACGCAACCCCAGACACATCACTTTGCTTTAAACAATACTTTGACAGTTTCAGTGAAATCTGTGAACTTTCTAGTGCAACTACAGATATTCCCCTACCACTTGGAAAGTGCATTGTTAATTTTGACACAATGTATTTCCCTTTCAACTGACAGTTTGCATGTAAATAAAATGGCACATTATTTGGTTGCTAATAATCAGTCGCATCATGAACCCAGAAGTATATATAGCACAGATTCTAAAAGCTCACAGCAGAAAGTAACTAGTTTAACAAGTCGAACATCTCGTTCAAGTAGTAATGTGACTGTACTAAACACCAGCTGTAGCAAACATCAGGACCCAATACCATTTAGGAATACTCTCGAGCAAATATGAATAATTAACAGCATTGATACATGTACATGCAAATGTATCATGCCTTCCTTCTTGTCATCCATTGTTGTTGCTACCTATCCTTCCAAATAAATGGGACAACAATGAAAGGAAAAGTTTACTTACCACCCACTCAAAGTCGATGTGAGCCTCCTCCAGATGCCCTTGTTTGAGGAGCACTGTACCCCTTTGATGCCTTGCCTGCATGTCACAGAGAAAGAGGGTTACCATACATTCATTTTAACCAAACACATGGTCCACACAGAAAATGCAATAATAGAGCTAGATACTCACAGCAAGAAAGTCTGGCTTCAAGGCAATGACCTCGTTGAGGTCTTCAAGTGCAGATTTGGACTTGCCCAGTCCCAGGTAGGCTGTAGCGCGCTTGTAATAAGTTAGGTAGTTCTCGGGATCTGCATCTGCAGTGACAAAAAGAAGGGCAGATTAGCTAAAACCTAAATGTAAAAAAAAAAAGACATGATCACATGGGCTCCCCAGAAGTTGTTACAGAAGATATTAAAAATGTAAACAACGGGCACACAAAAACACTTTGAAACATGACCATTTTGCATTTCTCTAAAAAATCTGTGGCTGAGAAAATGGCAACGATTCCCTAGATGGCCAGCGGTGGTGTTTCAGTAATGACACATCAGCATTATGACGACCACAGATGTTTCTGCACACATCAAATGTCAAAGGTGATCATCGCACAATGAGCTGAAGACAACCGTTATTGCAGTTGTTACAAATAAACATGCCTGAAAATCCAAATACTTGTGATGTTATTTTGCATGATTACTTTGTGTGATGTTACTTTGCGTGAAAATTATACCACCTCAGTCTCCACAGCAAAACCAGAAATCCAGGCCTTACAAGCCCAAATCTGTTGCATACCACAATTTAGCAAGCTGAAAGTATTGTGCTTCCACAAGTTTCTTTTAAAATAGAAATACTTGAGATAACACGACAGCAGCATCATGATAGGGCTTTATTCGTGGCCACGTGACAAACAGCTGATTGTGCTGACAAAGCAAACATTGCATGCACGGTTATAAAGCCGATTAAAAAAAAATGTTTAATGCCAAAATGTGCAACTTTTCATCTCAGTTTGAGTAAAAAAGAACCCTTCAGCGATATCTCGAAGCCTGCGGAAAGCACCATCTGCACCGAGTTAAAGCACATCTTGTCAAAAACGAATCATCATCTTTTGGAGTGACCGAGCCTCTGATAAGGAGGTGTGCCAGGAGGCTCGGCAGAGACTGTCACTGTGGACAAGAATAAAAAAAAAAAACGCGTTTGTTGCATGCCAAAGAAAGCGTGTCTTTACCATCAGTTGAACGCACTAAAGGAATTGGCCACATAGGCAAGCACGCAGACGACATCGTCGCGTAGTATGAAAGGTGGACACACTAAACGGTCCCACACGAGGATACGACTTACCGATGGCCGCGTGGTAATGGGACAAGGCGTCCGCGTACTGTCCCTTGGACATGAGTTGTCGCCCCATCTCGAGATGCCCTTCTATCTCAGCCTGGGTGATGCCTGCAACACCTGTGCGGTAGGACAAGAAGAAATCGAAAGGTACACGGTCAGTAACACAAGTCGACTGAAGGCGCCACGGGCACGTTCACACTCCTTTCCGATGGAACAGATGTCCGTAATCCCGCAAACCAGGTGTGCCCAATAAATGACCCCTCACCAAGGCGATCTGGTCCGGCGAAAGTGAGTGCAGTGATGCAACGACTCCGCTGCCTAGCGTGAAAGTAGCACGTTGCGGCATGAATGATGGCACACTAAACGCACACTTCAAGCGCACCACAATGCTTAACAAAGAATGGATGCGTGCGATTTTACAGTGGACTTGGAAAGTTGGACGAGCAAGCTAGCTTCCTTCCAAGGCAAGCGCCGGCTCGCAAAGCGTGCGATCCGCTCTTAATTAGGATGGTGGACCCCCACAGCGGTGCCCATTGAAAATATACTCACCCGTCAGCCGTCTCGTCGTCCAGGCGAGAAGGTAGAGGTAGGAGACGAGCTTGTACGCCGAAGGGTAGCCTGTCATTTTGGCCGTAGCGCGCGCGCGGAGGTTGCAATTTACTAAAATAAATACTAGACCATAATTTCTATCCCACTGCCCGAGCGCAAGTACAGCTCATCGCCCGAGTCGATGTCGACTGCTTGTACACAAAAAATCGTGTGCTTAGCTGATTGGTCACTTGGCTGCCCTTAGCGCAGCGAATCCCAGAATTAACAAAAAACTCGTTATTGTGAGACGCGTACCTTAAAACTAATACACGTGTATGACAGCCTTATTGAGACTAATTTTTTACAAGTTGTGTTCACTTTATTATTTTCCGAAAAATTCTCGCGAAACAAAAGCTGGTGTGGTAGGGCGCGCCCCCACGCGGTAACCGGTCGCACCAGCGTATCGGATGTACGAGATAGTACGAGTTCGGTTGGTTCAGTTTTCAACTGCGGCATGAGCGTCTGCTGGCTGAACATAAACGATATTGATCAAGCGGCTGAAGACCCCCTCCACGCGCCCGCATACCCGCTGATGGGTCCGTGAAATAGAAGCGTACGCGAGTCACTACTACCTTGTGCCTGATCGACGTATAAAGGTAAGCCGAGTCGATCCGCACTGATGCATGTGCAGATGACAAAAGGATCGCTCCTCTCGTCCCCCCGACATGCTGCGTGGTTACTAAAATAGCCCGCTGTATATCTGTTTATAGATGATGTCGGCGGCAGCGGCGGTGTGTGGGGCATCTCCCGTCCTGTCTTCAAGCACCGTAGACCCTGCAACAAACGATGCGCCTCTGGAATTCGCGGCACGAATCAAGACGACCGTGTCACCCGAAGCACTCGGTGAGAGCGCTTGAAAGATTTATTGTGCTAGTGGTATCTGTCGAATTCAAAGGTGGCCCTTCCTTGAGAGCTGCAGCTGTCAAACTCACAAATAAGCGTTTAATTTTATTGCGATCGTGTGTCACGAAATGCATATGAAAGCCTCAGCTGTTTGCCGCGTATTCCGTACTTCACGACACGTCCAGGTAATAGAGCTTATAAAGAGTGCCGCACTTCTACGCTTGGCGCAGAGGTTTCGATCGCCGTAGTCAAGTTGCCGCCGCCCGCATCACGCCGTACGTGTGCTGTTTACACCACTTACATTGCCGCCTAGTAGTATCCGCGCCAGTTCCTATCCTCGTTCATCTATCGATTTTTCGTTACTGTTTTCTTGCTTCCGTTTATGTGCATTAGCGCGCTGTACTCGTGTTTGATCGTCGTTTACGCTTTGTACCGCTTTCAGCGCCTTGCTCTTGCGCCAATCTCATCGTTCATATATTTTGGGTGGGCTATTTGTTGATCGATAAACAGCCAGACGTAATGGGAGCAATTTCGTGTTACATTTTTATATATATCTACTGCATAAAACACGTGCTAAAGATGTATCATAGCAATAACTGAAAGTTTTGTATACAAATTGTAGTAATGGTAATTGCCGCATTTGCATGTGCTGGCGATGTTTGTAGGACAAAATTGATGAACAATTCTAAACATAGTTGGTGAAGAAGCAGGTATATACAACTGTCAACTGCAAATACAGCTTCTCTCCTTTTGCTCATATTGAGTTGTTGCTGTTATTACTTGGCTGTATATGTATGTTTCTTTTGCCTACAATGTTTATATGCTTAGACATTTTTATCCTACATATACCACCAGCGATACGCGCAGATGCAGCTGTTTAAAATGCAGACATATAGGGGAGTCGCGAGGATTGGGACAATTTCCACTACTATACTTTTGGTTTTGTTGAAGGTGAATATAGAACGATGTTTCATTTAGCTGTATGTAAAACACAGGCGCACTCGTTCCTACACCTCCTGGTGTAGCTGTAAAAAATTGTTTGTGACGGCTAAAATCTGTCCCATTCCGCCCGACTCTGTGGGCAGAGTGGGACATCACTTCGGATGAGTGGAACATATGCAGCATAATGGTCCAAGTGTCTTCAGCAATCGTTGTAAGCAAATAGTTCACCATTAAATGGGGTTTCTCAAACTCTGCTGCAGCAAGTTTTTCACACTGGCAGCTTCATCACAATGTCCGTAATTAGTAAAATCCCCATTTATTAGTATGAAAGGAGAACTGTGAGCTCTGTTGTTTGTTCTGCAGGAACTGTCGCTGACATGTTATGCCTGTTCTTGACTCTAGCCATGCAATGGACGGCAAATATTTTTCACTAAAGCTGACCAGGGAACTTAGCATTTTGTCTCTTGAATATATTCATTAGGTCAGTCGGTTTCACAAATGTCACGCCAGTCATCGTCAAAACCTGACATGTCATTGTCAGACTCGTCAAAGGCGCACGGCAAATGTGTCTTCTTCACATGAAGAACAGCAATCGTTCGCTGGATTCTCTGTGTAGGCGGTCTTGATGATGCTGCGGTCCTTTTGTAAGACTGTCGAGCTAACCTCTGTTAATTCTTTATCAATTAATCAGACACAATTATTAAAATTGATAGTATGTTGAAGCTAAAAAAAATAGCAAAAATGGTGCACTGTTTCATTAATTGTATGCTTTCTCAAATGAACTCCTCACGTTTACTCTGCTATCAATACTCACATTTGTATTTGGCTTCGGACAGGCTACTGTGTTTGCTTTTGACCTTTTAATCTATTTTAGGCCTTGGTTAAAGAGGGTTTGTGTATATCCCTGTATCTGTTTATATAGTATGGTTAGGACAATAGTGGCAATAATATTACAATAACCAAAAAATAGACTGCTATGTTAACGTTTTTTTTTACGTATGGTGATTCTGTATTTGTCCTTAGAGAATTTCACAATAACCCTACATTCAGTAGCTTTTCTTCTTTTACATTACCACTCTGTTCTACCACGAAAGGAATTGATGTTGCCAAATTCACCCATGCAATATATAAGGAGTAGAAAGTCACTAGAAATTATAGTGCAAGAACCATAATTGAACCTTAATTTAATGAAATCATTGGGACATGCAAATTAGTTTGTTAAGTCTGAATCTTCATAAAATAATTGAAAATTCTATTGCAGAGACCAACAAAAACTACCACATCAGTATAGTTGCCTTTAACTATCACCTGTATGCTTAAAAAGTGCGGGAATTGGAGTTAATGCATGCATACGCCATCAGCACTTCGCCTGTGCACTTTTGCAATCTGTTGGAACTGACACGAACCCCGGAAATAAATGTGCAGTCTGTCATTTTGTGCACTTTCTATTTCCAGTTTTGCAAGAGCCAAAAACGAGATCACCTCTGCCACATCGTTTGTGCCACCCCTACACTGTCATTCAAGGCGCCCTAAATTTGAAAAAAGACTTCTTTTTATGCATCTTTTTTCCCGGAATGCTTCATTGAATCATATTTGGCAGTGAAGTTTGTTTCGTTATTTCGAGTTCGTAAAAGCATCAAGCCTATGGGCAACTGTGGGGTAATCTAACTTTTTTCGTAAAATTTAGTTTCAACTGACAATGATGAAAAAGAAAAAGGCAGTGAACAAGTGCTCATGTGTGCCTCTTTTTTTGTTTTTACTTTCTTGATGTAACTTCAAATATGAATACATTTTCAGTGTGCCTATCACTATTGTTCATATTTATTGGTACTCATTATTGTTTAGAGAATAATGGTACTTATGTTAGTATTAACAATAAAAATTCAGACAGTTAAAGGCCTACAGTAGTTTACTCGGTATAATTTCCATAGTACCTATTTGTGCTTTCAAAAACTTAAAAAAAAATCATTTTAGTAGCTTAGATAGACTTGAGAGCTTGTGTTGTAGTGGATATACACTCAAATCTCATTATAACGAAGTTGCATCTTACACGAAAGTAAGTTTTCTGTATCAGACAACTTGTTATAGACGTTTATTCCTAACACAATATCTACTGCAAGAATACTTTGTTTAATTTGTTATAACCAATATTTCATTATATCTGGGTTCAATTTATCGAGGTTTGAGGGTAAAAGTCAATGGTGAAATAATGTAATGACATGCTGCATAGCTCCACTTGTATATTAGAAGAAAGAGTGAGGGTGTTTGTTCGGAAGCTCGCTATTACTATTAAAACACCCTACTAGAAACTTATATGATTATATTTCAATGACCACTATTCTAGCCTACTAAAGCTTTTACTCTCCACAGTTCCACTGCCTGTCCCAGCCGATGTGGAAGGAGCACACTGTATGCTGGTGTCATATCTTAGGACCAACAATAAAGTTATATGAACTAACCGATTTCATTGTTTTTGTGACGAAAAAGGCTGTCAGCCATTGACGTGGGCCTGCTGAATCATACTTTCATTCAGTCACACAGGCAGAATCTCTTCATTAACAAAAGTTCTCGTGTTTCTGCATAGGTCGTCCCGTGAGAGCCACGTTTGGGAGCTTTGCTGCTGGTCTAGCTGAAGGGGCCGCTGGCCTTCCCTCATTGGCTAGCCTCATGGGCAGTCCAGCACCGTGGGGGGTTCCCCCATTTATTGGCCTCCCAGGCGACCCTGCACTTATGGGAGTCGTCTCTAGCTACAGTCAGGTAGGCAAAGCATTATATATATATATATATATATATATATATATATATATATATATATATATATATATATATATACATACATACATACATACATACATACATAAAAAAAGTGCCTTCACAATTTTGTTTTTGCCAAATACATAAATGTCATTCACTGGGGTTTTTGCGTGGCTAGTTGATAAAAGGCATCTTACTGTGCTGGTTTGAGCATGGATGACAACACCGGTGAAACTAGTTTGTTTGTATTAATTAGTGTTGGCCTTTGTGTGGAAACTGAAGCAGTGAACAGATGGATCAGTGCTGCGGTGCCTGTTTATTGTTTTCATGTACGTTATTTTTCTTAAGGCTGTCAGTTTCCTTTGTTCTTACCCCCCCCCCTAACAATACTGAACTGACTTCTTTGGGCTGGAGCACTATTGTAAAATTGGCATGTTAGTGCTCTTTTACAGCAACAATCGATTGCTTGCTTAATAGGTGCGTCCTTTTATTAGGCATGACTGATTTTTTCACTAACATGTGTGCGGAGTATTAAACCAACAAAATTTTTTTCATCACGAAAAGCTTGGTGCATTTAGATATCCCAGCTTTTCACTGTGTGGCAAGTTGGTACTGTTTTTGGCGTCATTTATCAAGCTGTCAGCCACAGTGATGATACAGCCTTGCAATCAGATCATGTAGTCCTGTTTTACTGTTCGTTGTACAGTTGAATGCAGCGGGAGTGAACCAGTTTACGACCACATCGTAAAGCAATTAACTTCCTTGCAGTGCCCACAGTTCAGTTTTCTAGGTCCACCACCGGATATTGGACCTGGCATACTTCCAGCCAGCATTCTCAGTCCAAATGCACCCTTGAAGGAACTGCTGAGGTTTCCAAACTGTGTCCTGTACCCTCCAAAGCCCAGTAAGTGTTCAACTCTCTATGCTCGAAGAATAATTTGTACTCCTTGAAAGTCAACGAAACCCTTCTACATTTAGATAGCAGCATAGTGAAGAAACAGGTGCTTCTCTTCTGGATGAACTAAAAAAGACATCTATTACACTTTTATCTCGCTTATTTACCTAGCTTATTAATGGCCTATTTGAATGGTTATTTCAGAACTTTCCAGCAGTACTTTGGCTGTGGTTCATGACAGCAACTAAGGTTCACAGCAAACACGAGTGAGATTGAATAGCGTATAGTAAAGCAGAAACAAATCATATTTGAACAATCTTTTCTTGTAACACAGCTTTGAAGCAATATTGCACTACTATAGCCCTCTGAGTGCCATGATACAACCATTTCATTGTGCCATCACTAAAATAGACATCACAATGATTTTATAGAGGCTCTAACATTATTTCTTTGCAACCTTTATACTGACTGTGGACTGAGATATTAATACACATTGCGTATACGGTGTATCAAAGATACTACTCACCTCCACTCCAATCCACCGCTTACTACTGTATTTGTTCTGCAAAATGCGCACCTGAAGAATCTGTAAATAGTAACTGTTCACGTGCAACACCAGCGAGCCGTGCCTCTCCTCACCTGATTTATTAAAAAGGAATCTGAAGAGTTGGCCTTATGGTTTCAAAGATAGCCAACTACAGTGCCAGTGTGAGGACAAAAACACTCTCATTTCCATTTTCTACGTGCATCATAGATGCTGCAACGCACGGCAGGAAATGTAGTGTAGATGCGTGTCGACAACGGCTAGTTTAAAAACTTGAAATTCCCAAACATTTACATCTCCCTACACTCTCGAAATGTCGACCCTTAAAAAAATTTCTGGGGAGAACACTGAGTGCATTTGACTGCATATTCACAAGTGCGATACATTAAGTGCCTTTCCACTGCTGGCACGTGCAGATATGCCACCACCAGCCACAAGAGAGCGACCCCCAGGCTGCCGCACGGTGTTTGTGGGTGGCCTGCCCGAGAGCTCCACAGAGGAACTGGTTCGAGAGGTGTTCCAGCACTGTGGTACTATCACCACCGTTCGCATGAGCAAGAAGAACTTTTGCCACATCCGCTTCGAGACCGAAGAGCAAGTGGATCGAGCCATTGCACTCTCAGGTCAGTCTAATTTGAATTGCGCTTTGGCCAACGTAATGCCTAGTGTTACAAACTACCCTCCACAAATTGCCAAATTAATGTCTGAGCTTGTCAAAGTTTTCTATAGCAACATAATTGAAACAGGACGTCATTTAGTACCATTGGTGTGTTTGAACCTTCGTAACTGAACAGTCACTTGAATTACTGGAGTACAGTAAAAAAAATCATTTCGGGTGTTCTATCGGTAAAAATGAATTAAGTTTTGTTTCAAAAGAACTATGTACTTAACATTTCCGATTTCCCGAAATTTCATTGAGCCAGCGCAGTCATAGTAAGAAAATGTACTTTGAAATCCAGAAGGTCTCCTTGACATTGAAATCTAGAAGGCCTCCTTGACATACTGTTGTCAGGGTTTAGGTATAAAATTCAGGCTAACTGAAATTAGAGCTTTATTTTTTATAGGATTATTGACCTTCGTATATTGTATGATTATGAATCTATGGCTGTAAAAATTACCTTCAGTAGACTCTTCAAGGAAAACTTTAACAGCCTAAACTATCAACCAACTGTTTCTGTTTTGTGCTCCTTCAAATCAGCACTTCGATGCATCACAGTTGTGAGAATCAAAACTAGCCTGCCGCCTTTGCACGGGCTTTGCCGCCTCTTTCTGTTCTCTCATCTCTTGACATGGCCCCTCTCCTCCGCGGTCTGCCGCGCTGGGGGAGTGGGGAGTGACGTAATAACCCCTCTCACCCAGTAGCAAATGTCAACTGTGGCGCCGCGCGTGAAGTCTCTCGTGACATTTCACGTGTGCACGTCAAGAGCGAGAGAGAACCTCTCTGAGGTGACATAAGGTGAGCACTCATTTTTTTTCCGTCCGTCGGCTCCCTTTGTTTGGGGCTCGTCGGACTTCGCCAACGGCGTTTCGACGCTCACTTTTTGTTGCCCCTTGCGAACGCTAGGACGAAGAGTGGTGCGGTGTCCTAGAGCGTGGTCAGACTACGCCAACCTGTATCTCTCCGAAGCCAACAGGAGCGCTTTTTTGCCCTCGCTCGAGCGACCGGGCCCTTTGTCTTTGTGTCACCGTAAATCACTTTTGCCTACGGAGAGGTGCTTGTGGCACCCCTGTGTAGTACTTTTCGCCCGTAGCATGGATAAGCCCATTTGCTTTCCCACCGTGCCTTTTGCAACGGGCTGTACTGCATTTTGTTGTCGCCACACACAATAAAGTGTTGCGACCTTGAGCAGTACTGTGTTCTTGCCACGGCGACGGTTAACGTGTGCCCTGCGGCTCGCTAAGATGGGACCCGGGCTAGTGACTGTACTCCTTCGGGATACGTGTACACTACACTGGTGCCCAACGTGTACACTACACATTGAGCACATCACACCAGGCTTATACAGTCAGCATTGGGGTATATGATTAGTGGCTGAAAAGGTGAAGTCTACCATTCACTTCATTTGTGTTCATAATAGCAGAGTGAAGAAAATAAATAATGTTTGCATGTTGCACATTGTGTTTGACACCGATACTGCGTGCTTGTTTCTCTGGCCCAGGATACAGGATGAAAATCCGTGACCAAGAGGAGGCCAGCCACACAGGTCGACTGCACGTAGACTTTGCACAGGCACGAGATGACCAGTATGAGTGGGAGTGCCGCCAGCGAGCCTTGCAGCGTGAACAGCGACACCGCGAGCGGCTGGACCGTGAGCGACTGCGGCCGCCTTCCCCGCCACCTGTCGTCCACTATTCTGACCACGAGGCCCAGCAGCTCACCGAGCGGCTCAAAGGTAGATGACTGCAGCACACTTCTGCCTTTATGATGGAGAATGTGTGTCCATGTTTGTAAACCTATCTGTTTTTTTTTTCTCTCAAATTCACCTGTTTTGTTTGGCATTAGAATGTTTACTAAGGTAGCATGGGACTTGCAGCGCTATAGTCTCTGTGAGCACCATGTAGTAGGTCTCTTGGTAACGTGGCAACTATGTAGCTTTAGTGATAAGCTTTCGACTGATACAACATTACTTGGTTTATGCTCGTCAGCAACGCTACTATATGACTGAAAAACCAATGATAGAAGAATATCCCACCAACATCCTAATGTTGTAATTAGAGCCACATCCGTTCCCACTACGTAGCACTGATTTAGTCACTGCTATTGTGGTGCCAACAGAGTCTACACGTGTGGAAGCCATCCTTGTGAGGGCACGGTTACATTGGTGCTGAACTGCACGTCACCCAAGGACGCTAAATTAGGTCCTGACTGCAGCTTGTTGTCATCACGCAAACTTTGAAATCATGCCACGATAATATCGATTGGCCCTCAGAAAACAAAATCAGAGAAACGTAAAATGCAGTACCATGTTTGTACTTCTATTATATATTTGTAGTCCTGTGTTCTGATCACCGTTAGCATAAATTGCCGTTAAGCTCCTCAAGAGACAACCGTGTACAAGCCTATGTACTTTTAATATTCAATAATAATAATTGTGGAGGTTTCACGCTACAAAACCACAATGTGGCTGGAAGGGACGTCCTAGTGGAATGCTGTGGAAATTTTGCTCGTCTGGGGCTTTTTTAACAGCAAAGGTGCTCTAGCTCCATGTAAAATGTTGCGACCCAAAGTTATCGTTATCACGAACCAGCACTCGCTCCCTTCATCCTCAAAGCTCGCTGAACACGTGCACCGATTTGTCTGGTGCATAGCAAGGGGGAAGCACCGAGCATAGGAGAGATGTCAGGGTGAGGAAAGAGGGCAAAGAATGGAAGAAAAAGAAACAGAGAGACAGAAAGAAATAGATATAAGGAAAAAGAAAATCTTGGCAAAGGAAAATTTCTCATGAAACAGTGGTATTTGAACCCGCTTATCCACAATCCGAAGGCGAGGGTCTTATCTACTCGACTATAATATAGTGTAGCAAGGTGGTAAAAAAGATAGGTGTAGTGAGGAGGAGAGATGATAGTGTGAGGACGAAAGGAGGAGGGGAGAGAGTAAGCATAGCATACAAAGAATTAGGAAGACAGAAATAGAAAAAAAGAAATTAAGAAAGGGAGAAAGAAGTATAGAGAAGATAGAATGAAAGAGGAAGCAAGCGAGAAACAGAGGGTGAGACAAAGATAGGAAAGAAAAAAACGAAAGACATATGGAGACAAAAAAGGAAAACAGAGATAAGAGAGAAAAAGAAAGAGAGGGGGAAAGGAAAATTGAAGAGAAACGAAGAAGGCCGCCAGGCTATATAGAAAAATAAAGATCTATAAAAAAATGGGTTTGCGAGCAAACGTCGATGGACCCGTGCTTCGCTGTGCTAAGCTTTGTGCGACGTAGTGCAACCTTCCCAGATTTTTTTGACACGAACCAAAATATATGCACCCGAGCATCTAGCATTTCACCTCCTTCAAAATTAAGCTGCAGCAGCCGGGATTCGATATTGTGACCTTCATTAGACCACCCCAGCGGGTAGTTTCAACATGTAAAAGATTTTTTTTTGCATGACGTTGTAAACAGCCTTTTGTATTGCAGGGGACGAAACCTTCCAAAAGGCAGTGCAAGTGCTGACAGTGTGGTTGGACCGTGGTGAGTGCAGCAAGCGCAACGCAGGTCAGTTCTACTCGATGCTGCAGACAGCCAACGGTCACATCCGCCGCCTTCTCCAAGAGAAGAAGGACCACCAGGAGGCACTCGACAAAGCTCGTGTCCTTTTCGCCCAAAGGCTCCAAGGGATACTTGTCCAACGTGAGTTAGGCAATAACTGCTCACTTTTCGTTCCTATATTACTAATGTCCACTCGTCAAAAGCGGGCTGTAAACTTAAGGAAACAGCGTATAGAGTTCTTTCAGATTTCAGTACTTCCTTGCTTACTCATTAATTTTACGCAGTGATGATATTTTGCAGCTTTATTTGTGTATAACAGCGGTTTTAGCAGCTATAACTGTCATAGCCAACCCAGCATATCCAGCAGGTACCTATCTTTAGCATGCCTTGGAATGTCCTCACTAGTATTTTATGTAAAGCCTTGTGATGTTGTTTAAATCACACAGCATTTCGTTTAGTAGCATCCACAGTTTTGCAGCCTTAGTTACTTTTTCTTGAAATTTATTGCACAATTTACTTGCCTTATATTTGGAAAATGGTTTGGTTATCAAGAGGTGTAAAGAGCATGTAGTGTACTACCGTATTTATTCGCAGAATTTGTGCACTTCTCGCTAATTTGGGACCCTGAGAAGGAGGGGGGGGGGGGCACAAATTACGCGGGGATTTCGCGAGCGCATACGAAATATTGTGCCACAGTCCTAACGTGCACAGTATATATATTTAAAAAAAAAGAAGAAATAAATTGGAGCAAGAACGAAGTGTACTTGTTAATTTTGAAAGATGTAGCGCATACTTTACTAGTCAGATCCGGTCACGCGCGGTCTGGCGAGAATCACCGATTGCGAAGTCCGATTAAGAATCATCATCGTGCCCGCTGCCGCCGCCCTCTCAAAGAGCATCGTCCTTAGTTCCGTCGAGTGCGTTCGAACGCCCCATTTTCTTGAAGCTCTTTCAACAATGCTGGGAGAAACTGGGTCTCATGACACGGCGATACCAGAAGAACTAAGCATCTGCACATAATTGAAGAGACCTCTTTCAATGGCAGGAAACTTGCATTAGCAAGCGCGCACTCTTCTGCTTTCTCACGTACCGATCGCACCGATCGTCACGATGAAGTACGTCCCCTTGAACTGCTTTGTGGCGGCTCACCTACTGTGTTCTTCGGCAAAATTTACAGCAGCGAGCTGCAATATTGCCGTATATATATATATATATAATTACTGTAGCACATCGCAAGGGAACCGTCAAAACGCATTGGCGGGATGGCGAAACTTAAACTTCCAGTATCGACCAAGCATCGCGGATGCAGAGAACGAGTGGAACAGTTGGCGTGACAGACCCTCGCATGCCTCCGATGCAGAAAGTCGTTCATGCAGTCTTGCCATTATCGCGGCGATAGAGATTGGGAGATAGGGGAAGGCAAATGCGCATGCAGTTTCAGCGACCCGTCAACAGGTATAAGTTCGGGTGCAGTATTCTAAGGACCCTAGTTCTGAAGAAGTCCTCAGAAAAAAGGACTTCGCACTCGCAGCCTATTTGACTGTGCTCGTGTGCTTGGCGAAACACGCACCTGGCCGAAGCATCGAAATGTCCCAAGGTGCACGCGCCGGCGAGCTAGTCGGGGAGTGGGAAATACCAGTAAATATTTCTTTCTAGAAAGCTGGCATAATATTAGAGGTGTGCAAATTATGCAAGGGCGCAAATTATGCACGTAAATACGGTATTCATATCCGACTGACAGCACTCGTGCAAGCGGTGCATCGCGCGAAAAGCTCCAACATGGTCTTGTTTTTCTCAGGCTCAGATGTTTTGCGCTTAGCATAGTAGTGAAGTGTACAAACATTAAATACACTACACTGGCAGTGTATAACTTAGATAAAAATTACAAATTTTATAGGCCTTGCCTATGAAATAGCATATACTTGATTTTAATGAAGACACTAATGTCAACACCATTCATAAACATGTGTTTTTCTTGTTTGCTTTTTTATAATGAGTTTAAAAGCAGGTGCACTGCTTGAGACTGGAAGGCTGCTGCACTTGCAATTTAATGCAGTGCATTTCAAAGCATCCAACAAAACTCTTTGGCTGCATACCTTACATGCTCATATTAGACTTGCTTAGAAATTCTGAGGCAGGGTGGAATGGAATGGAATGAAAAAACTTTATTTGAATGGAATGAAAAAATGAGGCAGGGTGGAGATACATTTATATTTAGCATTTCACTGATATCGGGTAATTGTATTTAAAACAGCACATGTCAATTAAACCATGATAGATCCCGTAACATCTACTGCTTTGAAGAGAAAATAGTAACACTGAAAGCTGGGAATGTTGCTCTGTGTTGGATAGCAACACGGGCCCGTCACAGTTTTCTGAATTACTGCTTCGACATAATTGCTTGTTGCAGCTTTTTAAACGTACAAGTGTTCACCAAATATACTGCAAAATGAAATTTCTGTGCAAAGTTTCCGGGGCTAACAAGCTATCAATGTAAAATAACTTCCTAATGTGGTTTTAATAATGCAAGTTTGTTGGGGTGGGCAGGTGAGGCCACTGATGTGTGGAGCGTTTCAGTGCGTTTGGGTGTGCCATAGCATAGACTGTCTACATAAATTGAAAATGTCATTTCTGCTTTGTTCCTGGGAGGATATAATTTGAGCTCATCACCTTTCATCCGGCTTTTAATGTTCATTATGTAAATATTAGAGAAGGCAGTGGCAGATAATGTTTTATTTTAAGGCTTCTCAACAGGCACCATTTAGGTCTGTGTTATCTTGATGACTGTAACTTTCAAGCATTGTTGGCAGGAGCAAGATCATGGGACAGTCCTCAAAAATGCACAAGTGCAAATAGACCTTTCGCTAAAAGTCTCCTACATTTTCGTGAAAAACTAGCATACTCGTGTGCTTTTTCTAATAAAAGCCATGTGCCACATTCAGTCATCTCTGGCATGTGCCTTTTCTTAAGAGAAAGGGAGCTGGGACTAAGTTGCTAATGAAACTAAAAATGAAGTCTGGGTTTCAAATTACAAATCATGCTTGTGTATTTTGCAATTCATATAGATAGGACAATGGTAAGCATGTTACATATGACAGGCACATGTTGTGATACTCTGGAAGAAACATTTTCTTGCTCGTCATAAAAAGTTGATTCAACAAAATTACCCCGCATACTACGTATGGCAAGTTTGATAAAAGATTCTTACAGTGATGTTGCACCAACTGCCACACTCTCATCTTCAATCGGAGGAACTTCTATAACTGTTACATTGCATCAAAATGGTTTATGTATGTTTTGACAGCATATCAAACTATAATGAGGGGCACACTTACCAGTGTGCTTTAGATAGGCATGCACTGATGAGCTTCTAGAATAGTTTGGTCGCTCTCCTTTGTGTTGGTAACGAGAGGTAAGAGTAAGCTATTGCAAGTTTATAGTAGCACCATGCAATGTCGCTGCATGAGCTACATTGCACGAGTTCACTTCTGTTCTGCAAACTATGTAAGTATTGTATGTAAATGTACAGTGAAGTTCATGAGCATGATGGCTCAGTTTGGTCGGCACCTGCAGCTGTTGCAAGGTAAGTGCAGAAAACCAGTGCCTTGTCATCGCAGTGAGGCTCCCTAATATGTAGTTCTTGAACAAGATGACATGCTTGGAGTATTACGCATTGCCAACTCAATAAACAACATGTGCACTTCTGGGCACAAAAGGCATGCAATCAAGTACAACCTGCATCAAATGAAAGTGCGCCATTTTCTTTAGAATAGATGTGTGCCGCTGGAGAGTTTACACATAGCACATGTTTGTTACACATGATTGCACATGTTCATTATGGAGCGTAGTTTACAATGATGAAATGCCCGTTATGTCAGCTGTAAGCCACATATGCTGCTGCTGGTGTTTTGTAACTTTCAGTGACTGCTTAATGTTTTCAGTTACTGAAAGAGTTGAAGAATTGGAACTAGATTAAAATGTGCTGGGCCAGCACAACTGTCGATTAGTTTTCGTGGTCCCTCCACAGTAAGCCACCAACAGAAGGCCAATGCATCTTATTATAGGTGGTGTGATAAATTATTTATTTAAACACAACAACAGTGAAATAGCTGTTGCTCAAACTGCAGCCACAATATGGATAGCATATCACTTGTTCAGCTATGAAATGACACTCATTGCTGGAGGCGCCTTCTTTACAATATCACTTACAAAATGTAGCACATACTTACCTAAACAAACATCGAAAAGTAGGTCCAGAATGTAAGGCTACCTAGGGACCTTCTGTTGGTAGGCCATGGAGCAAATAATAAGGTGATATTGATGACAGCAGGTATTAAAAAAAAGAACACGGGAAGTACGCAGGTATAGTCGCAAAACAAAAATTCATTACGCAGAATTGCTCTATCATACAAAATAATAATATAGATGATGCAAATTAAACAAGAATAACACATAATATGAGCATTATAGAACAGTGAGAGATGAAGCTTTTAGAACTGAACAACATTATAGAGTATGAGTTATGTCTGAAAGACAATGCACAGCACAACCTTAAGCACACTACATGCACTATTACACTAATTGTGTCACTTATTATACTAGTTTAGCTCAGAATACGCTTGTGGTTGGGGCAGTGCTACTGATTGTTGCTGTGCCGCCAAGTAATGGAAAAAGAGCTGTCGTGAACTAAGCGACATAAGACCCAAAAGCTGTTCGAAGACCACTGACTTCATTGCTGGTCCTACTTAGAAGGCCAGTAAATAACCCACAGGTGCAAAAATTGTTGTAACGAAAAAATGTGCACTTTTACTTCATGAAGATGCTGCCGCCAGAATTTCGTGAATAGGTGCTATATTAAGGAAGTTACAGGGGCTAGAACATCGCGTAAGCTGGTTTCAAATTTTCGCGCGGCCTCGCCACCCTTCTCCTTCAGAGGGAAGGGAAGGAGTGGCCCGTCATCGGCGAACTCGATCAGTCGCAACGTACTTCCGCATGCTGCGATGCCTGGTTGTTTACTGTTTACCCGGTGCAGATGCCTCTCCGCAGCCCAGTCGCTCAATTTGCAGCCGACAATGATTTGTAGCAAAACTGCGTTCCAGAACCTGGGCATGAAGTTGGCCCGAATTTTCTGGAGTTCGATTTTTTGGGAGATTTGGAAGCAGACTGTCGCGCCATTTGGGAGCAGCAACACAAAACACAAATAATGCGCTTAATGGCGGGTGTGCTGATCAACAGGTGGCGTGACAATCTGCTAACTCCCAAAAACTGGGTCAGTGAAGTGTCCCGATTTTGACACAATGGTGCCTATGGGGAGTTTTGCAACTCGTATGATTGAATAGCTCTGTCGTAGCAGTGCATGGGAACAGGAATGGTCGTTGACTTGACCACTGTTTGTTGAGACCTGGTTTAGAACAATCGAAGAGCTGCGTGCTGCGTCACGTCGCCGATCGCCCAGTTGTCGTCACTGGGCGTGCAAGGAGCATTGGTCAGGCATAGGAAAGGAGCGCGAGATTGTTTTTCGAAATGAAGGCTCTGCGTAGCGCGCAGCGCTGTAATATTCAAAAAACGTGATCGCTGCGGTCTACTCTACAAATTACCAGGCTTGTTAGGGGGGGTGTAAAAAAAAAAGTCGGATCCTGTTGACTGGTCCTTTGCCCAACTGGTGAAGAGTCATGGTGCAAGTACAACAAGGCTGTTGCCAAGCAGGAGACTCCTCCGAATCATCGCTACAACCTGCCGGAGTATGTGGTTGATGCCTTGCGGCCTATTTACACGCGCCTCTCTGACAAGAAATTGCTGGAGCGTTGTCAGCGAGGCAAAACACAGAACCCAAACGAGAGCCTGCACTCTGTCATCTGGTCGCTCGTGTCCAAAAACAAACACGCGTCGCTTTTCACCGTTGAAGCTGCTGTGGCCGAAGTTGTCGCAAGGTTCAACGCTGGCAAAGGGAGAGCAGATGCTTCCATATTGAAGGAGCTGCACCTGCAGCAGAGTGTTGTGGCCGCTGAAAGATGCTCAGAAAAGAACAGTCGCCGAATAGTGGCATCGGAGAAGAAGCATGAGCATGCTGAAAACTTCAAGCATGCCATGAAAAGAAAGCGCACCAAGGAAAATGATGATGACTACATTCCTAGTGGCTTCTAACATAGTTAATACACCGATTCACACCTTTTCTTGTTAAATATAAGTGCTCAGCATGTTCCTAAACTTCTTTTCTCGTTTTCTCAAAACAACATTTTTCATCACACCCTAAGCCATTGCCCACAGTATCTTTTGATGTAGCAGTCTGATTTTGATAATTCCTGCAGCATTTGAAAGCTTATACATTGATTAGAGCAAGAAAACAAAAAATGTAATATTTTTATTTACAATAGTGATTTAATTAGCAACAAACTTAAGCAACAGTTTCAGATTTCTAATGAGTATACTTGTTAAGGCCTTAACTCTGGTACCAATGAAGCTAAAAATAAATTTATGGTTTTGTTGCACTCCCTGGCCTTCATTGAATGCTGTCATATCAAATTTGTAGCAACATTTTATGAGGAAGATGTCAAAAGGCTGGGCAGAATGCAAGTTTATGTAACAGTCAATATTTAAAAATCTAAAAGTGATAGCAAAAAACTGATTGCATATTTGTTTTCAGCTGTGAAAAATACATATTGTATTAAAATTTCAGCTGGAAATACTGAAAATTAAAAAAAAAATTTTCAGACCAGTGTCTTCCCTTAAGAGAACAAAGGGCTGTTGCTATTCTTATGTTGATTTGTAATGCCTGTGTGTTTAGTTTCAATCTACCTCTCTTGCAATGGGCAGGGGTGGGAATTGTTTGTTGCATAACTCTCTTATGCCAACAATTGCCTTTTAGCTTTATTGCATAATTGTTGAATTGAACTGTTGAGTAGGGGCCATCCTACCCTCATCTATGAAGCACTGGTCCGGCATTCATTATTAATATTATGCACAGCAAAACTCTGCAATTGTTTGCAATATACTTCTCTGGTAAAAGAAAAAAAAGTTGTTCATCATTGAGCATGCATGCTTACGACTTAAGAAGCATCTTATTTTGTAGCTGAGAGCGTGCTGGAAAGCAAGTTAATTATAGCAATTCCTGTGGCTGTTGGCAGCTACATTTTCCTTTCTGTTGCTTATGATTGCTTCAGAATGAGGATGGTAAATGTCATACAGGGGTAAAACAAGTAGCAATCACACGCTTTTATGAGCTGCACGTCAATTGAAATGACTTATTTTCATCACTTGGAAGCACTGCGTCGATCTTCATGCCTGTGGCAAAACAAGCACTGCATCACTACAGAACACAATTTAATGTAGTGTTGTCATGTATGTTGCTAGGTTATAATATGGTTTGCTTTTAGTTAACAGGCCTATGTTGCATCTGCACTTGTACCCTCTTATTCTCGCAAGTTGAGTCAAGGCCGAAGTTCTTTGTCAGTTCAACTTAGCATAGCACAGTCTCTTTTAGTTGGAGTTGGCATGAAATAATGCTTCTGAGCCATTTCAAGAGCAATTTTGTTGCTTGAGAGTTATGTCTATTTTCCACTGTTTTCTAGTAGATGCTGTAGGTTGTCACAGTTTTAGTCGGAAATCGCATTGAAAGAGTACTGATTCTGTGTGGCTATCTCATTCAACAGGCCATGTTGCCTTCTACTTATAGTTTATTATTATCTATTCAATATGCTGTTTTTTACACACAGTTGATATACAGACAACGCTCATGTAGAGACGTTAGTGGTATGGTTATTGTTAGTTACAGTATCAAGAAATTGAAGTACTCAAAGCAGGAAGCTGTAATAAGTAGAATAAGTAAACTACAGTGCAAGACAATCTGGAAAGGTGACTATTTAAAACAAAATACAGAGCTATGAGTGATATGCAGCAATTAAGATAACACATCAAAATAGTGCAGCAACCAAGATTACACATAAAAAATAAGAAACAGAACTGCAATATATCCGAGTTACACAAGAACTTCTGGATTTTAATTAGAGAAGAACGGACATTTCATTAATATGTGGGCCATTGGATTGTCCTAGATTATGTGGCAATGGTAGGTAAGTGTAGATACCCTCCTGATGTCCTCTCATACCTGGTCTCTTTCTTTCTCTCTCTCTCTTTGCCCCTTTTCACTCCCCATCTTTCTTCCTTCTTTTTTCTTTTTAATCTGTGTATACCCTCATAACATCGCTTTTATACTGCCCGGTTCCCTTTGCCTTCTACCCTTCGCGGCCCCTCTCAATGTGCCTGCCTGCTCTATGCGGCCAACTACTGTTGGCATCTGCTAAACCTTCCCCTGCTGGTGACCTGCTGCGTTTAGTGGGACAAATTGAGAAGGTATTTGCCACGGCCAGTCACCAGAAGGTTTGGGACCATTTCACCAAGGCTCAACGCAAGAATATCGATACCTGGCGCAAGCAGTCGGAGGTGAGTGTGTGCATAGCTTTGGGTTTATGCCAAAACACCTTTTCCTCCTATTCCCGCAATTTATCTATGGTGAAATAGCTCAGCTAAAGCTGTGAAGTCGTCAGAAGATGTATAAGTGGAAAGGAATGCAATGCAGTGATGGCATAACGACGTGGACAAGGTGGGCATATGTAATGCTTAAAAACATGACATATGCACATGCATCAGAATGACGTATTGTTACAAGTGTAATGTCACAGGTGTAACAAAAGAGTTTTATTCAGACGCAATGTAATAGTAGCCTCAGCGGCCTCAAGTTTGCACCGGGGTTGTCCCTATTTGAAGGCATGCCTTCTTCCTCTTCACCTCTCTTGTCCCTAACCGCAATACACACAGGGGTACATTCCCAAACTATGCATGACTGTAACAACGTGTTTGAAGAATAAAAAGCGTGAATGATATCAACGTGCAGGTTGCGTGATTTGGTGCATGTACGATTGATACAACTATCGTAACGGCTGCAAAAACACTGTGCCCTGTAACAGGCTGTGACAGACCTTGCAGCTTGGGAAAGAGGTGCTGGTGCCATCTTCCTGATCTGTCATCACTTTCACGTTACACTCTTTCAGTGCATATTCTTTAGAGAAGGCAGTGGGCAGCATATTTATAGCTCCTGGTGATCAAAAGTTGGAGTAATCCCGAAAATGATCAACCAAGAATACTGTTCCTGATTTGCTGGTAGCAAGTCTTAAGCCTTTGAATTCTCTTGTAAAGTCTTGGCTCGTTTGGCAAGTCACTTAACACAAAAATGTGAATGACAATGCTAAGAAAGCTTTTCATATAGTTTATGCGGGATCGACTTCAATTACAGTTTTCCAGCTCTTCAGCACAGACTAGAATTCAACAGACTACTATGAACCTGTTGACACATAACGCTTAAGAATACTGAGGACATAACATTTTTGTAATGCAGTGCTGCCTTCTTTGAAAATTAGCAATTAAGTGCTCGTAATTTTCTTCTGCCATTGATATAGTGTATTGGTCACTATGGTTATAGTTGGTCGACATCAATGACACTTTCTGCCGCATTTCCTCTGGGACATCAAGTCCCACAATTAAATCAATCATTGCATATTGTCTCAAGTCGGAAACCATAAATCAGCGCTGCTCACAAGAATACTCAAGCAACTATTGTCGTGCACATTGTTTAGTACAATGTGAGCGGTATACATACATCAAGTTCTTTGCATCATATTTTTTTCTTAATTGAGTAAAGTATTTATGAGGCCAGGAACTGCTTTATCATTCTGTGTGTGTGCGCTGTCTGGTGTATGTTGCACGAAGCTCTGTGCCTGTAAGTCTCTATGCGGTTACACTGAAAGCACACTGTGGTAGATGCTTTGCCTGGTATGAACCATTCCAGGTCAGGTAAGCTGTGCTCATTTATTTCGTGCTGGCTTCTCCAACGAGTCTGCATGTTTTGCATTTGCATGCACTGCTAATAGCTCTGCATACTTATGAGCAAGATGCATTGCTTTGCACTGAAACCACTTGTGTGTTGTGTGCAGCTAACCGTGCTGACGTGCTTTAATAAAATTAAAGGGGTACGTATTAACTTAAATCAATAGAGAGAACTTTTGCAAAAGAAGACAGGCAATTTCTTCTGGAAACAGAACTTTGGTATTTCGGGGAAAAAAAAACAAAAAAAAAAGTGATTGGTGAATAACAATATTCTTGAAATTCTCTCCTTAGCTACTCATAATGCCTTAGATATTGGCATCAATAAGGCAAGAACACTTGATTACAAAATAGAAGTTATTATTTACAATTGAAAGTTATTGCATTAGTGCACGAAGGAAAGATGTAGATGCTATGTTGATAAAAAAAGTGACTACTTTATTATTTATGATTATTCATACAAATGAAGAACATGAAGAACATACAAGCAAAATATAAAAGAGCTTGCAATAGGACATTTTTATGATTCATGAACAATATTCATAATACTAGCATTATCAGTATTTTCATTTCTTTGGAAAAGGCTTTTTTTTTCATGTGTGTGATATTACAGTACTACCTATTAATTCATATTACTTGAAGAGCTGTACATTACATGCAGGGCGAATTACAGTGAAATTTTATGACAAACTAACCCCACCTATTTATTTTTGTAATGGTCGGTTTAGCTGAGTTTGTTAATATGAGTTTTGAGATTAACAGAATTTGTGATGTGCGTCCTTAAGATTTTCGTTAAAAAAACAAATTGGTGACCACGTCTACATCATAGCGTACAACAGAGTCTTCCCTGTTAGGTTGTTGGGAAGGTAATTGGTGAAACATAGCATTTTACGAAACATGGCATTTTACCGTGGCTTCTTGTATGCAGATAGTATGAAACTAGTTCTAGCCTTAGGATCTTGTAAATGGATGCAGTTTCAGCATGGCCGAGTTTTCATTTAACTTTTGCGACTTTGCTTTGAAGTTGCTAAATATTTCATTTGTGCAACTATGTTTAAAAGCTAATTGCATATTGCATGTCACGATAATGTGCAACTGTGTAAGTCTGTCTAGGCTATTGGAGCTGCGCTATCTACCCACCAGAAAGTTTCTTAAAAGTTATATATATCTGTCTAAAATAAATTTCTGAAAATTGTGTGAAAAGTGTTTTTTGAAACAGTGCGGGCCATTTGGCCTGCACTATAAATGCCGTATATTAAATGGCCAAGCCAACAACTTAGTCTAGGGAGCACAGCTATGTACTCTGCGCGGGAAGTTGCAGACGCGCCCTTGTGATACTTATGATACTTATTTTCATAAACTCGCAAAATATTTTGTGGTGAAGTAACGTGGAAAATAGGGACGTGGGTGCTCTTTATTTTTTTTACTGGCAGCGAGCTTCATTGCACTGTTGATTAGCGTTTCGTGAATATCTAGTGCTTGAATGCAAAAGCAAAGGATATATAAAAAAAACAACTGTTTGAAATATTTGAGTAATTTTAGACAAAAAATATGTATGGTTGATTTGATGTTGCTTTGGAACCATTGTATGATTAATATAGCTTTTGTCTCTAAAAATAATACTGTCCTCTCTCTCATTCTGAAGCTTGTGTCTTTTTTTTGTATTGCACTGCAGGCTACAATGAACACAAAATAGTCTTCATAACGACCACACATTGGCTGTAATGAAACGTTCCGTTAAACAAGATGTGCAGTTCAATGAAGCCTATGTCCAGTAATCAAGTCCCATGAATATATCAAGCAGTGTAAAGTATTTGAACTCGTGCTTGTGAATTTGCTTTTTTTTTATCGCTTTAGTGTCTTCAGTAAAGAAGCCTCCTAAGCAGATTTTGGCCAACTTAACTTTTTAAAACTATTTCATGATTTTACTATGCACGTTTACCAAGTTAAGGCTTATTACACGAGTGAGCAGTGAAATATTTTCATGTGAGCTCTTTTTATAGAGAGTTGCTTCATTGGCAATGAAGGTGGCTCTTTTGACTCAAGCTGGGCGCAAGAACTACACTGTGCCGTGAGAAGTTATTGCACAGATGAGAAAAAAAAAACTATAATTGGCTCATCGCGTGCTCTCCAAAGTGATTGTTATGCAAAGGTGTCCGTGCTCTAAATCCTCATTATGTCTCTCTGTAGGAAATCAAGTCTGCACATTTAGCTGATGTGTTGGACAAACGCCAGGAAGATGAGATGGACCTGAGCGATGAGGATGAGCCATCACCCCCAAAGACTGCCAAGATTTTCGAGAGTGGCTCAGGTAAAACTTCAGTCTCTTGTTGCCTGTTCTCTGTGTGTTTGTTAGATTTGCACTCACTGCCTGTAAGAAGCCACTGCCAACTGTGCTAACTTCGTGATTGCTTGCTTGATACAGAAGAGCTTCTTTGCTGTTGCACCAATGTCTCACCACATGCCTTGTGCATCGCATTCAAGTGCTGATACGAACCACCTTTAGTCACTTTTGGAAGTGCTTTCATAGAGCTTGGAGTTTCTCTCCAGCTGTGAAGACCTTTTTTTTTCTATTATTTTCTCTCATTCTTCCTATTTTTCTTCTCATTTTGTGTACACATTTCCATCTATGTGCATGCTGACGTACATGTGCGCATGGGCAGGAGATGAAGTTGTAGTCTGTAGCGTATTATGTTTGTGCTAATGTGTTACAACTGAGTTATGAATACAGATGGAATCTTCAATGGTTCTGTTTTGTAGGTTGAATAAGGAGGCCAATTTGAGTCGGGCAGTGGTAGAGCTCTGCTGGGTTGTGAAGGCCAAGAAAGCAAAAGCATCTTTTCATTTCGCATTTGACTCCTTAGCTATTCAACATAAGCGGGACTAGAACAACTATCCTACCAACATGGTCTATTTCAACAATAGCCCCAAGCATTCTAATCCGCGACACGCAGACGGCGACGGCAGCAGTGGTGTAGGAAATCTGACTACGGAAGATGAATCGTCGTCGGCAACCCGACTGGCTCTGCAAGAAGAGTGCGACTCCCTCCGGTGCCAGCTGGAGGCGTACCGCAACGAGGCACAGCTTCTCAAGGCTGAGCAAGAACAGCGAGACCAGCAGCTGCACTTGCTCCAGCAAGCCTTGCAGGGCCTTCAGCAGCAGCGCACTAAGGATTTGCAGGACCTGGAAAAGGTGCGCGGCTTCCCACTGCTTGTGCTGTTTATTGACTCTCCTTGAAGCTGCTACACTGCCCAGTGCATTGAAGCGAGGACAGAGTGCATTACAGTCCAACAGTAAAACAAGCTCTTGCTTGATATCACGATATCTTCATTATATTCTTCATTCATTCTGACTTTATGGCATTTGTTGCATGTCAACTTCAGGAAAAAAATACCTTGTAGATTTTCTTGACTATTATATCCAGTAATTCATTTTTTTGTGTTCATCAAATTGAGGCTTGACTGTTTTCTTCTATGTTTTCAAGGTGGCATGAAAGAAACTCACACCATACAAAGACAGGGCATGATAAATAAAATTGTCATTGACTCAGCAGCATGAACCCTCAAAGGAAGTCGGTATGGTGCCATCAGAAAGGAAGTTGTACTGTTGAAGAAAAATTTGTTCTAGTCTTGGTTTCAAACCTGAGACCGACATCCTTTAATGGCTGTTACTCTGCTGCTCATAAGGAATTGCAAGCGGGTTTCAATTATTTGTTTGTGTTTGATGACAAGTATTTCTTTTCATAAATTTCCCTTCAGCTCCTAGATTTGAAGCAGTGGCTAAAGTGCACGAGAGTTTCATAAAAACATTCTCCCATGTACCTTTCCTAAATAGGCTGAACTGCACACTCCATTGTGGCTGGAAGCTGCATTGTTCGGATTTCAACTTTTCAGCAGGAAGCTTAGGCATGTGCACTGAAGCACGGACTAAAAAGAAAAAAGGTTGTTTTTAATGTTTTTGGGTTTGTAAAATTTGGCTTTCTATGTCTATGTGAGACACGTGGAGTGAACTAGGAATTACAACACTGATGAATTTTACTATGTTATCAACATTCACCTCTTGCTTGCTGCTTATATGTACAGATAAATGTAAACATTGAACACAAATTCTGGCCCACGCTATGAACGTTTGTCGCCTGAGGTGGAGATGAGCCATCATTACAAGGAAATAACATTTTTAGAAGCCACTAAGCTAGATGCACGACTTTAGAGGTTCTGCACTATAATTAAATTGTGGAGCATGTGCACTTTTCTTTGTTTTCATAACGACAGTCTTCTTCGTCACCTCACCTACACAGTAGCAGGCTACAGGACAAGCTGCAGCGCATTCTTTCTGTTAATAAATTATCTCCATCTCTTGTAGACTTCGGCGGTAAATTTTTTTTCGACAGTATTTGGAAGCCCCGCATTCTTGAATGTGACTAGTAACCTACCGCTGTGGTGGCCTTCGTGTGCACAGCTACGCTCATCCAAAAATGGCTCAACTCCAAGTCCCGAGAGAGAACCGTGTTCCGCCTCTGGTTCCCGGAATGAGGTGTCTTCGTCCACTCAGGTTGCAGGGATAAGAATCACTGAAAAGGATGCAAAGTTGATTGGTAAGTGTTGTCATTTGGATCAGTGACAGGCAATCCTGCATGTACATGCTTTACAGTGGTGCACTAAACGTGGAACACTTGTTTGCACTATGGCTATTCTGTATTTTATCCACTTGAAGTCTTCGCTTTTCTTTTCTGTTTCCTGGCATAACTTTCCCAGTGATGGGTAAACTTCACATTCGTCTGCCAGCACGTGCAGCCATGGTTGAAATTAATAAAGGAAGGAAACTTGGAGGGCTCATTTGTTTGTTTGACACGACCTTAATGAAAACCAGCAGAAAATGAAGGCAAGGGACGTTAATTGCACTGTATTGCACTGTAGTAATTGCACTGTAGTAATTGTAATATAAATGTTAAGAAAGTAAAGTGGATGAAAAGACAACTTGCCACCGGCAGGGACCAAACCTGCAACCATACGATTGCACACCCAGTGCTCAAACAGCCAACATTTTGACTGGTACTTCAGGGCCCCTGATGTGAATAAGTCCCCGTTCCTTTAAAAAATGATGACTTTCTTGTCCTTTTCCAGTGATCTTGATCATTTCAATTACTGATCTTGCTTCGTATTGTCACGGGGTCGTGACGTGGACGAATGGAGCACACTGCGAGTCGAATAATAAATTGTTTATTTGGGCGAACCTGTGCCCAGTAAACTGAAAGTCTGACTACAGTAGCAGTCTTGGACTGATAGCGGCGAACGGAGCGTCGGCCGTCGATCAACTACTGACATGGGGCGAAGTGCGTCGGCATTTATACCCTTGCCATCGAATGTTCTAGCGTTATCGCTGGCGGTGACGTAGGTTCTAGAATAATCTGTACAGTTCGTGGAGTGGGCGTGACCTTATCAAAATGATCTACTACAGTCCTGAAGCTTCTCGAAAACTGCAGGCGAGGTTTGCGCTGAGAATTGTGTAATGTATTGGGGCAATAACAAAACTTGAGAAATGGAGCGTGGCAGTATTATGTCTCTGTTTTGCCTAGAGTTGTTTGTAAACTGTTTGTTTGTTTGTGATGTTTTAGGTGTCTTGATTTAAAGGGACACTAGATAGAGAAAACTATTTTTCTCAAACTAGTGAATTCCTATTTTACAAGTCCAAGATCACCACGCTTGCCGTGAGGGGATGCACAAAAAGAAAGTGCAGGTTGTGAACCACCTTGATATTTCCACATCAAACATCGCGAGTTTGTAGATCTTCCATCTGCTCAGACCTGTGTATTTCCTAATTAGTAAATATAAGTACGTTGTTTTCTGAGGGGGCCAGAGACTTACCATTCCGAAATTTTGTTCAGCCAATGTCTTCAAAATATGTAAAGTGCACCTTGAAATTCGTTACATCGCATAAGACGCTTTCATGAAGCTTCAAGCTTCTCTTTTCTATTAATATTAATATTTTCATCTCTATTAATAAATTTATGATAGAGAAATGAACGACATTACTTTTCTAAGAGTACAATTTATCAATCTAGATTGATTCATTGTTTCACTTTAGCATCCCTTCCAATGTGTGGACGTGGGGCACTTTACCTCTGCACTTCCGCCTTCGTGTAACAATGTCCTTTCGTGGCTCTCTTAGGCTTGGTGTCCATGTTCCTGCACCTGCACCCTGAGGGTGCGAGCCTGGACTACCTGTGGTCGTACGTGCATACACGAGAGCCAGCACTGCAGCCATGCGATGTCGAGGTGCTCCTTTCCAAGTTCCCCACCCTGTTCTTGCTTGAGGTCACAGGTGTTGGTGCCACTCTCGAGAGGCGATGGAAGTTTGGTGGATTTGCGCCGTCTCTTTGAAACGTTTTTTTCTTCTCGTTTTTGTCTCCTTGCGGTGTCATTGCTGGCAGGCAGGAAAGCAGCTGCGCGTTTTTCTTTTCCTTTTACAGTTTGTGCAGCATCGTAGTATTATTTCACTTGCATAGGAAGCATATCTGTCGAAAATGTACCCTTGACGTTTGTTCTCACTGACCTGTGTTACTCGTCGAAGCGTGGAGTCTGTGTACCAGAGCAACCTGTTTTATTTATCAGTGTCTCTCAAGCAATGTCCTGCTGTGCCCATCAAAATTCCTAGATTTCCGCATGATGCAGTGGGTGACAGACAATCAATCCATTGGCAGTTTAATTTAATGTGAATTTCCCTTCATGCCAGTGCTAGCTTTCCTGCTTTTTTTTTTTTTTTGCAAATTCACGCAGCCTGTGCATGGCAATATGCAGATATGCTCTGTTTTTAAAGCATCCAGGCATTCACATGATATGCATACCGCAGTTGGTAACATGTAATGATGCGTGCTAGTCAAGTGTAGCATTTTTATATTTTAGCAATGTGAAATGGCATTATGTTGTAGGGAATGATTTGTGTGCTTCATTTTCATATTAAGTGCATGCATGAAATCATATTCTGTATACATACCATGCATTTGAGTGTAACCCAATGTGATGTATGCTTTGCTTACTCTTGGCACTTCATTAACAGCAGTGCGTGGTGTTACGTCCATCTTAATGTCTTCGTCCTCTTTCAGTGTTAATTTTTTACTTCAGCAAGCAGGATTGTGTTGTTTTCGATGAGGTCACAGTGCACACACCCATATGCTTAAATTTAGGTGCATGTAAAGAAACCTAGGTGGTCGAAAATAATCTGGAGTACCGCACTACGGCATGCCTCGTAATTGTATGGTGATTATGTGGCACAAAAAAAAACCAGCAAATATTACTATTTTGTTAGAGTGATGCTGTTTGCAACACTTATCCTCGGTAAGCTGTCGGTTACATGTATGTGGAAAATCTGAGTGGCGGATGCACTCGAAGAAAAGGATTGCATATAGCCACGAAGCAAGAGACATTGAGCAGGTGCATTACTGCTATTTCGAGCAACCAGATAATGCCACGCTGCTGGATAAGTGCATCATGCTGGTGGCAGACAAGGAAATAGTCGCCGTTTCGGCTTCCAAGAAAACCGGTCGGAGTCGCAGAGAGTGTTGACATGGAGCGTATTCGTTTCTTGCTCTGTCCCCAGACTGGAGAGAATGCTTGTAGAAACTAATGCAACAAGTGAAAAAGAAAAGGAAGAAATGTATGCATGTGCTGATAAAATGGTACCGCTGTCTGCTCACCAATGCTACCGGAAAGCATGTGCAGGCGTGCCAGAAAGCATGTGCAAGCATGTGCAGGCATATGCTATTTATGTTGTTTTCGTGACACCATTTGGACGCCTGCAGACACCCAATCTAACGGGAGTTTCACCTCCTAAATATCTCTTGCTTCGTGCATGCGGTATACGTTGGTAGTTTGAAAGGGAGTGAGAGCACGCAAGAAAGTCGCAACTTAGCTGTCTATCAGGAAACACCGTTTGCTGCGCTTGACTGCAAGATTTGGCTGAGCTGTTCCCAGCAGCTTGTACTTTCTGCTGTGCGTGTTTTTCCACTAAGAACGAAAGATGGTGCATGAACCCTTTGAGCATGAATCTTATAAAACGTAAGCTTTCTCGTTAAGTGTGCAAGTGCGATGGCCTTTTCACGCCAATGTACAAATATGGCCACTAAATGCCAAGAAGGAAGCTGTGGAAATGTGATAATTCGGCACGAACAAGTCATTTCACAGACCTCATCATTGCACGATGTCTCCTCTTCGTATGTTTAATGTACCTCCATTGTTTCTGTGTCTACCTTTGTTCCCGAAGCTTTCCTTGTGCACACCATCGCAGATTTGCTGACTGGTGCAAGTGGATGTTGTAAGAAGGCACGTGTAACATTCGTGCTGGTTGAACAGTGGCATGTGGCATCGTACAACGTCTTTATTTGTGTGTCTTTCGCCTCCACATTCATGAACATTTTCTCCAATTTTTTTATTCAAACAAACTGCAAACAAACTGATCAACGGCTGCGTTTGTATTTTGTGTAATGTCCTTACAATTCTTACTAGATTGTGCAGCTATTGGGAAAAGTAGGAAGGGCTGATGGAAGTATTTTGAGTTACCTTAGCGGGAGAGATTAGAAGGCCTTCCTGTTTCAAGGTTTTGCTGACAACTTTTTATTTTTGGGTGTCATAGTTTCTTACCTCATATTGTACTGTCAGATTTTTTTTTAATGTGTTAAACAACCCAACCTTACCCAACCAAACTTAACCATATCAAGGTTCAGCTTTACTTCAGCTGTTGCTAATTCATTCTTTCTTTTAAATCTGATGTATCCGTGACGTCACGCCAGCCGAAGCCGCCGTTATCACCACTGCTTCTTCTCCTTCCCTTCCCCTTAACCCCTCTCGCACAACGCTACATTAACCCGCGCTATCGCAATAAAGCTTTGGTCTTGGCCCAGCCACGGCCCTGGCGTGTTCGTTTTAGTGGCGACGAGGGTGGGACGAAAGCGGTACGGCAACTCCGTCCGTCATGACCGCCGCACCCACGGGAGGATACGCCAGCCCGCCGCAGTTCGACGAGGCGAGCGACAAGTGGCCCGCGTACCAGGTTCGGCTGGAAGCCTTCTTTGAGGGAAATGGCATCACGGAAGACAACAAGAAGCGGGCCCTGCTGGTGACTGCACTGTCCACCCACACCGTCGACGTACTGAGCGGACGTTGTGCTCCGGATAAGGTGAATGAACTTTCGTACCCACAAGTGATAGCCTTGCTTAAGCAGCACTTCTCGCCGCAACCGAACGAGATAGCACAGTCTTTTATAAGTTCTTCACCCGCAATCAGCTGCCCGGCGAACCGGTCAAGGATTTTGTCGTGGCGATTCGACAGATAGCGGACACCTGCAATTTTGGTGCTTCGTTGGACAGAATGCTACGAGATCGCATCGTGTGTGGTCTGCACAACGTCGGAGTGCGTCGGCAGCTACTCGCGAAACCACAGCTGACGAGGAGCGAAGCGGAAGAAATTGCGATATCTACCGAAATGGCCGAGGCCAACGCGCAAGAGATAGTAAGCCCCACCGCTGAGGCAAGTGTGCATGCGCTGGGAGGCCAGTCCTATCGCCCACGAAGCCGGCCACAGATTGTTGGGTGCTACCGCTGCGGAGCAAAAGGGCACGGACCCGAGGATTGCCGCTTCCGCTCGGCGTCATGCTTCAAGTGTAAACAACGAGGTCATATCGCTCGAGCCTGTTGCCGCCGTGAGAGTGGGTTCGGGGTGGTACCACCAGAACGCCAAGTACACGCCTTGTCGCGGGAGGAAGACACTGGCACGGACGGTATGTTCGCGCTGGAGGCAGCGGACAGTCACATCGGCCACGTCGGCATTACGCAACCCATCGTGCGCACCTTGGATTGTGGTGGGGTTCCAGTGAACATGCAGGTCGACACAGGCTCGCCGGTTTCGGTCATCACGTGGCCCACATATGAGCGGAACAAAACAGTGTGGCCGAAGCTGCGTGGTTCGCCATTGAAACTCACCTGCTTCCTGGGACGGCTTCCAGTGCGGGGACAACTTCAGCTCAAGGTTTCGTGCGGAAACAAGTCGACGGCTGGATCTTTGCAAGTCCTTGGTTGCTCCGGCCCAAACCTCTGCGGACGCGACCTGATTCAAGCGTTCCACATGCTCGAGGCACCGGTAATGAACGTGAACACGTCAGGTGAGCAACTGCCGTTACTCGGTGCTGACGACGTTAACGTGGACCGGTTGCTAGCAGAATTCGCTGATGTGTTCGCGCCAGGTTTAGGGCTCATAAAAGGGCCACCGGTACACTTCGAGACGCGAGAAAACGTGGTGCCGAAGTTTTGGAAAGCACGCGAAGTTCCGTATGCTTTTCGGCCAAAGGTCGACGCGGAACTGGACCGCCTTTCGGGCGCGGGTATTATTGTACCGGTGCCTCATGCGGAGTGGGCGGCGCCAGTGGTACCGGTAGTGAAACGGAATGGCTGCATCCGCCTTTGCGGCGATTTTAAGCTAACGGTCAACAAAGCCTGTCGCACTGAGCAATATCCGTTGCCACGGGTGGAGGATATCCTGGCTACATTAAATGGCGGTGAAGTTTTTACCACGATAGACTTGCGGGAGGCATACAACCAGCTTCCGTTGGATGAGGAAGCCATGCAACTCACGACCATAAACACGCATAAGGGACTGTTCAGCTTTACTCGCCTGCCTTTTGGAGTGGCGTCCGCGCCGGCCGTGTTCCAACGGCGTATGGAGACCATTTTGCAGGGACTTCCGGGTGTTCAGGTCTACCTAGACGACGTCATCGTGGCAGAGAAACGCAATGACTGCACCACCCTGCACGAAGTATTCAAGCGTTTCCGGGAATACGGCGTGCGCCTGAACGCAGACAAGTGCAAGTTCCGCCAACTAGAGGTGGATTTTTTGGGGCATCGAATCAGCGCTCGAGGTCTTCAACCAAAGACGGAAAACATAGACGCCATCCTTAAGGTTCAGGCACCACGGAATTCCGCAGAATTAAGGTCCTACCTCGGCATGGTAACGTACTACCACAAGTTTCTTCCCAATGCATCGACCGCCATGGCACCCCTATATCAACTACTCCGGAAGGAAGCTAAGTGGAAGTGGGATACCGCTCAACAGCAGTCATTCAGCAGGGTGAAAGACCTTCTGAAATCCGCAGACTTTCTGGCGCATTTTGACCCACACAAGCCGCTAGTCCTGGAATGCGATGCCTCCCCGGACGGAATAGGCGCAGTGCTTTCACACGATGTCGGGGGCGGGGTACTTCGGCCCATAGGGTTCCGCTCTCGGTTATTGACTGGAGCTGAGAAAAATTACTCGCAGCTGGAGCGTGAAGCCTTGGCACTTGTGTTTGGTGCGTCGAAATTCCGACAATACTTGCTCGGCAATACTTTCACATTGATGACGGACCATAAGCCGCTTGTTGCACTTTTTCACCCAGACAGGCCAGTGCCCGTGATGGCCGCTGCGCGAATCCAGCGGTGGGCCCTGCTGCTGAGCGCCTACGATTACGTCATCAAACACCAGCCCGGGAAAGACAACATTCCAGCCGATGCCCTCAGCCGACTCCCCACGTCAGCAACTTCCCAGCCAGAGACGCAGGAAGAAACTGTGGACGGTGAGTATGTCCTGCTCACGGAGACCCTCAATGATGGTGTCATGTCTGCGAAGCAACTGGGCACTCTCACGGAGCTTGATGACGATTTAGCAAAGGTGCAAAAATGGGTGCAGGAGGGATGGCCAAGAAATTTGGGGCCTAAGGACCAGCACTTGATGCCATACTTCAACCGGAAAGCTGAGATAACGGGGAGTTATGGGCTTCTATACTGGGGCCATCGAGTGATCGTCCCTAAGAGTGCCCGAGCAGTGATGTTACGTCTGCTGCATGATACTCATCAAGGGATTTGCTCAATGAAGCGGCTAGGGCGCTCCTTGATGTGGTACCCCCGGATCGATAATGACATTGAGCACATGGTTAAGTCCTGCACCAGTTGCATCCAAGCTGCCCCTATGCCCCCAAAGAAACCCCCTGTTGCGTGGCCAGAAACGGATGAGCGTTGGTCGAGGCTGCATATCGATTTTGCGGGGCCGATCGATGGTCACATGCTACTGATTGTGGTGGATTCACATAGTAAGTGGATAGAAGCGATACCCATGAAGAGTTCCACCACACACGCCACCATAGAGGCTCTGCGCACCTTGTTCAGTACATTCGGGTTGCCCCGGACGCTGGTATCCGATAATGGCCCACAGTTTACGAGTTGGGAATTTAACACCTTCACGAAGCTGAATAACATAGTACACCTCCGAACAGCACCGTATCACCCCCAGTCCAATGGGCTCGCGGAGCGGGCGGTTCGTACGGTGAAGTATTCATTGAAGAAGAATGTACAAGGGTCACTGAAAACCCGCCTGGCTAGGATTTTGCACAGGTACCGCAGGACGCCGCAGGCCGGGGGCCGGACACCAGCGCAACTCCTAATGGGCTACGATCTTCGCTCCAGGCTGGACAACGCAGTGTCCATTCCGCCCTCACCAGTTGACCGTCCCCCCCTCGATGGGTGGCAGCCCGGGGAGCCAGTCTGGGTGAGGAACTTCGGGCGAGGCGAGCCGTGGACTCCAGCCAGCATTACATCGACAGACGGAGCCCCCCTGGTGAATGCCGATGGTCCGGAGGGGGAAACCATTAGGCGCCACAGCGACCAGGTGAAGCCACGGGAGTTGGAGCATGACCAGGGAGAAGTCGGTGACTCTCGGTGCCTCGAAACTGCCGGCGGGGCCCTAGCAGGAGGAACACCGAGGCGAGTGCCAACAAGGAGCAAGATCGCCGGGAGCCCCTCAACTCCGGTGTTGCGTCGCTCGGGCCGGCAACGCAAACCCCCAGACCGTTACTCACCGTAGGGGGAGCGGAATGATGTATCCGTGACGTCACGCCAGCCGAAGCCGCCGTTATCACCACTGCTTCTTCTCCTTCCCTTCCCCTTAACCCCTCTCGCACAACGCTACATTAACCCGCGCTATCGCAATAAAGCTTTGGTCTTGGCCCAGCCACGGCCCTGGCGTGTTCGTTTTAAAATCAGCTGTCAGCATGTCATGCTTTCGGTGGTGTTCGAAACCTAGTGTAATGCAGTGAATAGCCCGAAGTTGACACATTTTGGCAGATTTATGTGTGCATTGACAGTTGCAAATATTTTTAACTTGTAATCCGCTAGGTTTCGCATCGTAACCTTTTTGGAGACACTAGCTAGTGATGTAAATTACCAAAGCTTAAAGAGCTACTGTAAAGGAAGTCAAGGGATTGCTCTAAGATAGGTGTACTGTACAGTAGCTACTAGTTTTATGGAAGCCAAAATGTAGGTGATGCAGTGAACACGTCAACACACCACTTGGTTTGAATACTCCCCAAGCTAATATGCCAAAGATGCAGTAATACTGCCCGCTCATATATACAGCATGCCTTGGCTTTGTTAGCCAACATTTTTGTCTTTCGCATGGATGAGCTTTCCAAGTTGTTTGTGGTGTTCAAGAGAGAGTAGAGTAGCGATTGTTTTCAAGACAGAAAGGTCGGATTGATTATGACTATTTCCAAACACCGTACTTCAGTGATAGCAAATAATGCTTTCGCGCAATGGTTTTAGATAGTTTTTAAAGGTACGGTTCACTGTTGTAATGAATGAACCCATGAATAGGTTTTCTCGTGCGGCCCTTGCTGATGCGTATAGAGAAGTTGCAGATTTGCAGTTGAACATAGTCATTTAAAGTCTTATCTAACACAGAAATAAGTTTTTAAAATCTGTGTTCACTGTATCAAGGCTGGACTGCATTGTGAAAAAGAGATTGCAGCTAGCTGTCATAATTACAGTAATAAGCAACAGTGTAATGGCACATTTACAGCTTTTATCAGCAACTGATATAGCAAGTGTGGTTGGCTGTGAGAAATTGATGCATTCATATTTTAGGTGACCAGCTTCAGGTACTTGAGCTTTTGCCATGTTAACATGTTGATATTTTCCTTGCTAACATTTGATATATTGATGCAACGCTTACCTTCACGTGAGTTCTGTGCTCTGAGACAGTTAGTGTATGGCGGTATGTTAAAGAATAATCACACAGCTAGCGTTTATTGCATCAGTCGTGCACGATATGACTTTGGCAACTGTACGCATTTGAGACACTCAACTTCAGCAGTGGAATGTCTAGGTGTCATAGCTTTATTTTGTACACAGGGGGAGATGCTATGTATAAAAATAATGCACAAATCTAGCATGTTGAGTTTCAACTGTTTTAGCTGTGACCAGTGACTGTGATTACAGGTTGTGCGTCCATGTTCCTTCATGTGTGTTTGGCTTGAACAAAAACTTTATGTCACAGGAATAGTTCACAAGAGTCTAATACAATAACGATGCGAGTCACATGAACTTTTATATTTTGGAGTTGTCACCACAGTGGTATTATTACCAAGTGAATGTGATTTCTCCCCATCCTAATCTGTGACTGTAAATTTCTGTATTCGAAAAGGACAGTAGAGCCAGACAGTGGCTGCTATGTAGAACTACAGATGATTACAGTTGCCAGTTTTTGTGTTGGGAAGCAGGGCCATGCTCACTGTATTGCCGACATAAATGAGTCCTGTACACGCAGGAATAAGTTTACGAGCAATATTATGCAAAAATGTTCTCAGCTAATTTAGCAAGTGTGTAGCAAAAATGGTGTGTAATTCAATTTAAGTGGCTTTCAGCAATGTGCAGCCATAATTCTGCATAGACGTATATAGTCGGTGGCACAAAAAATATGCTTGCAATCTGAAAGGAAGGACAGATGCTTTCTTCCGTCCTTTGATAAGCAGCTTAGACTATCCTAGCAGTTGCTTGCACGAAAGTTGCATACATAGGTAGGACTGTATGGATGCTGAGGAATTATATGTTAGGGAAACTAAAATAGCATAGTTGCCACGAATGTAGACTACAAATGTGGTTGTATTGATGGTTTATGCAGTGTACAACCAACAGTGTCACATATTTTGAGCCCAAATACTACTGCTCATCACCTCAAGACTCTTCGTCACGAACTTTTCCCCGTGTGCACTGTTTGCCACTAATGCTTGTGCTATGTACCTGCTCACTAAGGGCATTGTATATACTGTCCATAGCTTGTGTGATTTTATTGTGATCTTTTTATTTATCTTTTTTTACTTTTATGTGCAGACATCTTTCTTATAAGCAGTTGCTGCCAAAAGTGCACAGGTTGCTTGCGTGTGATAGGAGCACTTACTATTATGACATACTGCTAGCACCAAATTTCTTTGTTTTAGAGTTTCGCTCCGTCACAAAGTATGCTAAAAGAAGAGACATTGTACACTTTCCTGCTTCTGCTAAATGTATGCATTTAGGGTAGCCAGAAGCCCAGAAAGCTGTGTGACCAGCCATAGTCACTATGTCAGATAGGTAAGCCAGATTTACTGCATTAAGCTAGTTAGTGGCTATGATGTGTCACCAAGCTACAAATTTTGGTTCGATCCCAGCTATTGAGGCCACAATTCAAAGGGGGCAAAATAAAGAAAGTGCATGCTTAAATTTGTGTGCACATCATAGAACCACAAGTGGTCAAAATTAACACAGTCTTTTTGGAATCGTATAGTTTTGTGTTCCACAGTCAATATGCAATTTTAATGCATTTAACGAAACAGTAATACAACTGCTCATATTCGTGTGGCCAGTGCATATGCTTTGACCTGAGCAAGGTTATTTCAAAGTTCAGTGGTGACTAAAGCAAGTCCAGGGTAAACTTCAAATTCCTTTTGATTGATTCTGCTTATGATGATCACCAAGAATTTCAAGGGTACATTTGTACAAGCGGAAATCAAAGGCAGCGTAGCTGCTTTCAGCAACATGGAAAGGAGGGGCATTTATCAGTTAGGGTACTGTAAGGGTGACAAGTCATCATTAAACAGGTAACGTAGATTTGTCAAATACTGTAATTGATGTCTCTCTTCCCTTGTCCCAACGAGTGCGCTGAAAGCTGAGCTGGGAGTGATGGCTAAGGGGAAAGACGTTATCTCACATGTGCCTCATGAGCTTGAGCACTTTTATTAATTGCAATTGCAATTATACAGATATTCTCAGAGGATTTTCACTGTTGGCCTCATGTTCTAAATCTGTGTGTGTGTGTGTGTGTATGTATGTATATATATGTGACGAACCACACGAGAACGGTGTGGTGGAATGGTAGAGAAGGAGGAAGACGAAGAAAAATAAATGGTTCATCGTACAGCCATCACGTCTCCTGCGTCACACTAGTCGACAGGATCTACCGTGCCCTTCATCATGGTGACATCCAAGAAAGTCATCAACATCCCAAAGTACTCGGGAGCATCTACGGACGCTCCCTTTGACAAGTGGCTCCGGTTCTTTGAGGTGAGGACTGCGGCCGCAGCATGGACGGAGCGAGACAAGCTGTGCTACTTCTCCGATTACCTTGAAGGTGAGGCTTTCCGATGGTTTCTCACCGAGGTTTTCGACACAGACGCGTCTTGGGAGAGCTTATGTGAACGCATGAAGGGACGCCTTACGAGCGGCGTCGCGGATCCTTTTCGTCAATTCATTCATTGCCGGTTCATTCAAGCTCTGGCGAACAGGCCAGAGCTTGAAGGAATACTATAATGAAAAAATGTCTCTCGGACGCCTCGTCGACCTAAAGGACACGCACCTTATATCAGGGCTCATCGACGGCCTTCCTGCGCATATGGAGATGGCGCTTGCTGGGATTACCTCGCCTACACCAGAGGCATGGCATACAGCTGCACTTTGTGTAGAGTCAACCATGCAGAGAGTGAAGTTACATCGCTTTCCACCAGCTCGGAATACACAGATTAACACAACAAGTAACTGAACCAGTCAGCGTCTACGTAATACCCCGGTACAAACACCCGTGCGCGAGTGCAAACACTGCGCGATGGATGGCTTACCCCGACAGATGCACTGGCATAATGAATACCCATGACGCGCAAGCATTTCTGCCCTCTCCACCAACCAGGGAAACGAGGAGGGCAACCCAGAGTTCATGTAATTCAGTTTGATGCACTCATTAACAGGTGCCCTGTCAGCGCTACTCTTGATACCGGAGCTACGATTACCTGTATCAGCGAAGCAGTGCTGAAGGCACTTCACCTGCAAATAATGAGGAATTCGTGCATCTCAGTTCAACAAGTCACATCATCTACCGAAACTTTGGGTCGTGTTAATGTAAAGGTACAGATAGGAAAAGTGACAAGAGAAATTCAGGCTCATGTTCTACAAGGCATGAAGAGCAACTTACTTCTTGGCTTAGATAGTGCTTGTTTATTTAACTTGTTGCTGGACCTTGACACCATGACTCTACGCCAAGGAAAAGACATCCTCCATTCTCGTACACAAAACCACACCACGGCTAACATGGGCGGGTCTTTGCAAGGTGTTGAAGTTTGCGATGTACTACATCTAAATAAAACTCAACAGTTGGCATTGAAGCAGCTTATCCACAAATACGATGACATTTTTCCAAGTCACAGACAGACATTGGGTGCATCAATGGCGAAATGCATCGCATTCATCTCACCAACAATGTTCCCATTCGTAGAGCTCCCTATCGATGCTCAGAAACCGACAGCGTTGAAATGGACAGACAGATCAACGAGCTTCTCAAGCAAGGTGTCATACGACTATCTACCTCCCCATACGCTGCGCCAGCACTTGTGGCAGAGAAATAAGGGGAAGGACGCACGCGCTTCTGCATCGACTACCGCAAGCTGAACGAATTGATGGTGCCTGATTATCAGCCCATCCCTCGCATCGATGACGTTCTCGATTCTCTGGGGAAATCTACGTACTTCTCGACATTAGACATAACGTCAGGTTACTGGCACGTCAAGATTCACCCTGATGACATCCCGAAAACGGCGTTTGTCACACGTACCGGTCACTACGAGTGGCTCGTCATGCCTTTTGGTCTTCGGAATGCTCCGGCCACCTTCGAACGGGCTGTCAAATTCATATTGGCAAAACACCGTTTGCAGAACGTCACGAATTACTTCGATGACATTGTTGTCTACTCTGACACGTTTCCAGACCATATGAGGCATCTGGAGGGCGTTTTGAAAGCTTTCGAAAGCGAAGGCGTCAAGCTGAAATTAAAGAAATGTAAATTCGCTCGAACCTCCATTGAGTACCTGGGACACAAGGTTTTGCATGGCACCGTCACTCCAAAGCAAAGCAACGTGGACGCAATGCTACGGTTTCCGACAACATCACGGCCTAAAGAGTTGCAGCGTTTTCTCGGCACTGTCAATGTTTACCGTCGATACATCGACCACTTCAGTCAAATCGCTCACCCACTAACGCACCTGCTTAGCAAAGACGCCACCTGGAACTGGGATTCGGAGTGTGAACTGGCTTTCACTCAGCTCAAGAAATGCGTGACAGAAGAGCCAATCCTTAACATCTACGATGCCACTAAGCCTTGTGTGCTATACTGCGATGCATCCAACAGTATTGGCGCCGTCTTGAAGGAGGCTGAAGATGAAGGTAGAGAACACCCAATTGCATACCATTCACGGAAGTTACTAAAACACGAAATTAATTACGCCATCACAGAACTCGAATGTTTGGCAATTATTGACACCATTGATAAATGGCACTGCTATCTACATGGGAAACCTTTCACTGTGATCACAGATCACGCAGCGTTGCAATGGCTTAAAAGCATCAAAAATCCCCGAGGCTGACTTTTCCGGTGGTCTTTGAAACTCTCCATGTACGACAGGAACATCAAATACCAAAAGGGCATTGACAACATTGAAGCTGATGCACTATCTCGAAGCCCGGTAGTTCAACTCCTATCTGCTGAGCAACTGCGAGTGCATCACAACGACAAACCACCCGGAAAGCATACCATTGAGAACGGACTGAGTATAGTGACACGCAGAGGAATACGAAAAGTCTATGTGCCTTTTGCCCTCCGGTCTTCTCTTCTCCAAAAAGCTCATGACGCTTTCGGTCATGTCGGGGTAAAGAAGTGTTGCGGCTTCTCTCTCCACAGTACTATTGGCCCGACATCATCACCGACGTGAGCGAGTACATACGCCACTGCGATACTTGCCAGCGCTGCAAAAAACCGAAGACCAAACGATTTGGTTCCTTGGAGTCTTTGCCACCAGCGGAACAACCATTTGATCTTCTGGCCATGGACACTATCAAAGGTTTTGGCAACTACGGCTCCTCCAAAAGATTCATTCACTTAGCCGTTGATCATGCCACCCGTTATGTCTGGGCTTTCGCACACAAGAATGAGACATGCGACGCGTACATCTCTTGCCTGAAGAGTATCTTTGCTGCTGGAAAGCCTCGGAAGTTCCTTTCCGACCGCGGCACAGGATTCACTGCCGGCAAATTTAAGCAGTTCCTCAAGCACAACAATATTCATCAGCTTTTAACAAGCTCACAACGCCTGCAGTGTAATGGCCTAAACGAGTGCACTAATCAGACGATCGTGACTTGCCTCCGATGCAAGATCAACGACGAACCCCGAAAACCGTGGCCGCGTCTCCTCCCGGACGTTGTCGACGAGTACAATAGAACACCTCACAAAGTCACAGGCTACCCACCCTGCTTTCTTATGTATGGCACACCATCGTATCCCTATCTTCTTTCAGGCATTACCGAAAATCTGCAGGAAGCTCGTACAATTGCAGTCCGCAATTCAGTGGCATATCACGAGGAAAACAAGGTCATATATGACAAGAAGTTCCTTCCATTAGAGCGTCAAGTGGGAGACTTTGTTCTATATGAAACACCCTGGCACCCGAACCACGGCAAACTCAGCGCAATCATGGAAGGACCCTATGCGATCATACGCAAGATTTCGGCAGTTAACTACGAGATCGACCGCAGCATGGCTCCACTCGGTCGCCAGACTGACATCGTTCATGTGTTGGGTATCGAGCTGCTTGTCGTTCTTCCTGTGGCATAGCAATTTTTTGCTATTGCATTCATTGCATTACCCTAGCGGTGAAACTTTGACCCTTTTTTCACTGAACTTTACTGTCAGTGTTATCGAGGCATGTGGGGGGCTCCCGCAGCTCCCGTGGCATGTGGGGGGCTCCCGCACTGACGCATGTGGGGGGCTCCCGCAGCAGCCACGATAACTATGCAGGTTACGAAGCTCAAATCAGCCAACACCCATAAATTTGGACATATGATGTGATTATTTGGGAGTATATGGGATCATTTGGAGAATAAAGAGGAAACGGTTTCTGGTTTGAGGATCCATGTGCCAGGCACGAATTTTCAGGAGTGTCGACTACCGATTGGCAGAGTTTTCTGGCCATGCTGAAAGTGTTGCAGTGCCATTTTAATTGGGATGCACCACACCGAAGGTTGTGCCCTGAAGCCCCACTATACATTATAAGAGCAGTCCCAGTTGCATGCCTGTGTACTTTTGGCAGTCAGTACAGTTTGTGGGTTTCTGGATACCAAGGAACTTAGTATTCAGGCTGGCAGATCTCAAGTGCACAAGACAGTGGGTTTACATTAAACTCAAGGCAAGGTTGTGATGGTAGAACGAGTGTTCAATGTTGACATAGTGTGATGTGCTGCCTTCTGTTGCACATATTTTACTTATTATGTTACACACTTTGTAGTGTGCAGTTTCAGTGTGCATAATGGAACATTGCCTGTGTTTTTGTTGATTTTGTTGTTTGCATGTGTCGGGAATTTTCGTAACAGCTGATTGTCGTTTAGATTTTGGTAGAGAAGCCATTATTGATGTATTGTTGTCATACGTTGGAGTACTATCTTTAAGATCTTATTAAAGTAGAGATGCTTTCTCCCCACTCTTTCCCGTTATCATGTCAATGTTTTTTACTGTATTCATCACACATGATTGTATATTGATGGCTGTGCTTTAACAAACTAAAACTCGTGCAGCCTTTGCAGTGTTTATTTGTGAAGTATGTCGTTCACTTTCCTAAAGCAGTTCTATACTGACACTTATTACTATTAAGGGCGTAAACCACAAATATTCTGATCAGCCATGTGAAAGTTGTTAAAATTGGTGACTGACACTGAATATTGATAGTGGTCATGTTTGTGCAATCCAAACTATGCTATAGTTGTACACTAATGCAAATAAAGTGAATAGAAAAACTGCACTGGCAAGAATTACAGTAGTGTCTATGTGTGTTTTCTAGGTTTTTGAAAGCTTCAACTTAAATGATTTTGAAAGATCTTGACCCAGACACTATTTAACAGTCAAGAAATGTTGATCACTTTTGCTCAAGGCTGTGGCTAATATATGTGCAAAGTACATTATTGTGGCAGATGTAGCATGGCAATTATAATTCCAGGTCAAAGAAAGAAGTCTGTCAGTTTGGCAAATTAAGCAGCAAGTGGGACCAAGCGGGAACAGCATGTTTTGCTTGACCTCAAGAATGTCTGACTGAGCGCTATGTAACGTGGGCACCACGACATTTAGTCACAGTAAATTGTACCATTTGTCTCCTTTAGAGGGACGCACAGTCAGGGCTGCAACAGCTGCACCAATTGCGCTAATTTGATGCAAATCCCTATTTTTGCATCGAGCTGCACCAAGACCATGAAATTTCCTGAAATTGTGCCACGCTGCGCCAAAATGACCGACCAGCCTAAAATTTTCTCATTCGCGCTAATTTCAGCGAGAAATAGAGGCCACGTTGGTCACCTGCAGTTTGCGTCATCAATCAATCCAAGCACGCAGACACTAACCCTAAACCACGGTGTCAAATACATTCTCATTAGGTCAGGGCACTCGCGAGACGCGTTCGACGAGCTTAAGTAACGAAGCCGCACGCCCATCTGTCCGCAGCAGATACCTATCGGTGGGACGATGCAACTTCAAGACAAAAACAGATTATCGTAGCCACCAACGCTTCGTGGGAAATATAAACTTACTAGTCAGCAAACATAGCTATGGCATGTTAGCAGCTAAAGTTGAAAACGCATACCACGTTTTTCGCGCGCGAACGCTGGCGTTTCGACCACTCTGGTCGCCATAGCAAAGGCTCATAAAACACTTTTCTGTCTTTAAGTTGCGTCATCCTGGCGATAGATATCAAACACCGGATCAATGCGTGTGCTTTTTTTACTTTATTTGGTAGGACGCATCTTGCAAGTGATCTGAAAAGTTGTGGCCTAAACCTAACCCCATCGTGGGAAAAAAAAAAAAAAAATAGGGGAGGGGGCGTAGCAATGTTAGGAAATTTCTTAGCCTTGCTCAAACCCGTGCAGAACACTGCTTAAGCCACCTTCGCCGCAGTGCACCAGTACCCTGCGGGAAAGCATATTGTGATTTGGAAGGGGTTCAGCATTAGTCACGGGACACAGTTCATTTCGTTTAATTACTCATGCGCGTATACGCCGCATAACTGTGAATACTAGTATGATCGCTGACTTCTAAAAATGTTACGGGCAATCATTTGGAGCAGTGTACATCACCTGCACCTTTAAAAATAAAAAAAAAACGTAACACCATTTTTATTTCTTTTTGCCACCCCTACTCCTCAGTTTCACTAATCGCATGATTTTCACGATTGCCAGTTTGGCAGATCTACATTTGAATTTGCAGTCTGTCAAATTATTTTAGATGCAGCAAATGCTAATGTCGACTTTGACATTTATCATTGTTTGCTTAGTGGGGTGGTTCGAAACACTACTTTTATTGAAATAGTGCACTCTGCACAATTATGATGTTAAATGGTTTGTACATATTTTTTTCTAAACGTGAGCCTTCTCTTTTTATACCGCTTTTAATTTGGTCCATCGTGACAAAAAATAGATGATTTTTTTTCTTGCATTTTAGTGCTCCAAAAGTAAACTTTTGCTGCTTCAACAATTGTTCCAAATTCTACTTCGGCTGTTGCACCCCTGCACTGTTTTTGTGAGACCAATGATTGCAAGAAAATATATATATATATATATATATATACTATAGAAATTTTTTTAGAATTTTGCCATTACTGAGGCATGAGCGCATCAGATATCATCCATCGTGCATCAGCAATTTTTGTCTTGCTGAAAAGCCAAGCGCTTAGCAAGTGAGGAATATGGTGCAAATGTTACTTCAAGTGAGAACCTTGAACAACTCAACTTCTGCACCAGGAAAGATAAAACAATAAAATTACACTTGCTGCACTCTTCTATATCCACCCAGCAAGCAGGATCTGTGCAGCCAGTTCAATAAGTATGGTGAAATGATCTTTCCGCTATTAATTTTAAAATTAATGGTGTAATCTACGTAACCACTCAGCTTAGGCATTTGCTCAGAACTGGTCTCTAGTCATTATAATTTGCCCTGAGGCATAGGAGAAAAAACCTAAAATTTGCTACAACGAATTTGAAAACTGTGCTTACCTGGCTTCTAGCCTTTGCTACAGTATGTACAGCAGCCTGCTGTTGCTCGAGTCACAGAAACAATGGGAATGAAAAGCAGTGCAGGGTTTAAATCATTGATAAGATGCTAGTATGCCTAACTGAGGACAAGCGATGATGTGACAATGGGAGAATGTGGTCAGCCGTGTTTCATAAGCTAATTGAGATCAAGGCACTGTGAGTAACCATCTGAATTTTCCCACAGCTGTTCTCCAAATTATTTTTCGTGCCTGGTGTTCATTGCCACGAATGAGATACATTTTGTGTGATCTGCAGAACACAGATTATAACAAGTATAAACAGGTGTAGACCATTTATTAACAAAAAGGTGATTGCTGTGATGATGATCATGGAATACATTCAATACATCTGCAATTCCTTGAGTCAGCAATGTACCTTCGGCAGTGCGATGAGTTGGAGATTGCACAGCGTCTGTGGGAAAATTGTAGAAGACGGCTTCATTAGCAGTGTCGGTGCATTGCGTGTGCATGCAGAAATTACGTCCCGAGTCCATACAAGTATGACAAAATAGATGCAATCCTTTGTTATTGATTCACTGTACACTTGTAACAGCAGGAAATTAAAAAATAACTCTTGGACTGTATGAAGAAAAGGTCAATTCTAGTTTCTGATCTTTGATGCACATGCCATTGTAATGAAGCTGGACAACCCACTTCTATGCGACCATTTGCAGTACAAAGCATATTGCATCTGAAAGGCAGAACTTGAAGATAAACTGAACATAAATAAACAGTTTCCTCAACTTTACAGTCACATGATTGAAGGTGCATAGTTTACTAACGTCCAAGAAGCTCTGAACTTTAAGTGCAGGACTATAACCGCATAATGAACACAAAGAGACATACTTCCCAGTGAAGCAGGTTCTTGTAAAATGGAAAACTGAAAGGAACTGCGTAAATATCCATTTAGCAAGAGAATGAGCCACTTGCCGAGAATGATGTGCAGGGGTGCAGCAGCCACATACAAAACAAGCCAAACTAGATACGGCTGTTTTGTTTAAGCAGCAGGCCCACTTGACTGATTTTCACTTATCGAAACTCTACTGCATTTCAGATCCATAAATATTTCACAACTGTAAAAAAAAAAAAAAAAAATTGGAATGGGGATAAATAGAATTATTACCTCTTTAGGTCAGGATAGTGCTTTGGCACCAAGGCGCTTCTTCTTGAAATACTGAGGAGCAACATCAGGCAGCCAGTCGGGGTCCACCACTGTCAAATTCCTGTAATAAGCCCAAAAAGTTTCGTTTCCATGCCAGCCAAGTTAACATGCATGCACATGCACACACACTATTAATTAATTCGTTAGCAGCACGGTGCTGCGAAAAAAGCCTCTAAGGGTTCCTCAGAGGAAAATGCTCTCGGTTGAATGAAAATACACGTTAAAGGTTTATAAGAATAAAAAAAAAAACCTGGCACCATTATGTCTACAAAAGCAGCTTGACTTTCAACTGCACATCATCCACATGCCAATTTCTGTCACTGTCGTTATGCCACATCTACAAAGGCTAGTGCCTCCACCCTTTTCTTTGTGCATGTTTAGGTGCACACGAAACTGCCTTGAGTTTAAGCTGTTTACCTCATATAGCACTTGGTTGTCTCGACCATCTCCGTAAACACCACGCATGCCGGTGAGGATGCGAACAGGCAAGAAGACGGGTGAATGTGGACTTTCTTGCGTGCGTCCAGCTGGTGAAATGGAAGACAAATTATGAAAAGTAGCATTTTATTTGGCTGTCTCAAGGTAAAATTCAATGTGGCATAAAGGCTGTCTGAAACAGGAAATGCCTCAGGCAGGGGCTAAGATTCCGTTACAAGATGCCACATGCAGGCACAAGGCATTGGCAGCTATTATTATTATAATTATTATTACTATCATGATGCTTAGCAATTTGAGTAACTGCCTTGTTCACTGTTAAGCTCAGTCCACCTTTTTGCAGTACACAAAATTTAGCAAACAACATATCTTCAAGAAATCCTGTCCTGGAAATGGTCAGTCGAGTAAACCTACTGCAGCTGGCATGTTTAAGGGAGTATTCTCGCTGCCGCATTATATACTATGAGCATATGATAAAGATTGTGTAAGAAGGTACTGCACTTACCGTTACATAATCTCCATTTTTCTGAAGCTCCGCAACATTAGTGAACAGACCAGAAGCGAGGCACTTTCTGTGAGGGAACAGTGTCGACATTAGTGCAAGGTACTCAGAGGCGTCGAAACTCGGAATCCTTACGCCGACTTTCATCGGCACTAAACTTTTTTGCTTCCTTATCATGCCTTTCTGTATGCACGCATTTTGAGCTAAACGGAACGCGAAGCACTACACGCAAAAATTCATTAATAAATACTAAAAAAATCACTCAATGTAAACAATGCAGACCAACTGAAAGTTCATTTTTTTCCGATCGACAACATAAAAGGTGTGAGCATTACAAGCACTGTGCGACTCGTTAAGCAGGAAGACGCGCGAATGTGCTTTTGCTAACAGAGAGCTCTTTTTCTGCAAATGCTGCACTCTGTTACTGTGTGTAAGTTAACCTGACTGTATTACATGTGCTCAACTCTCGATTGTAACATCTTGTTACCTAACTCATTGATTGCACGTTCAAGAGGGCAGCATACACTCATGCCTTCGTTAACTTGTTGATGACAAATCATGCTCGACTTTTGCAAGAAGTCGTATATAGAACAGTAAAGAAAACAAAATAAAAAATAAAAGTACTTTACCGAAATGCTGTGCTATCCTGGCCACATGATCTCGATGGCACGCCTGCTTTCACGCACAGGTCGGCCAGCTGCGACCTTATGTCAATGATCTTTGTCATGTTCCTCTTGTTGACGAAGTTTTCCTTGCACCAATCCTACACAGAAGCATCATCGAGGTTTCTCATTTACAGATCAAAATCACAACAGGTAACACACTCAGAAGTTCGAGTGTCCAAAAAATTACATTGTGGTGCCATCATTACCATCATCATTTCTTGATCACCGCGCCGCGCCTCTCGCGCAGCTGATGCTAGCTCGAGCTGTGCGAGGATTAGAACAAGCTAGGGCACTTGGTGTGTCGGACAGGGAAAGCCACGCGGCTCCGCTTCAGGCGTGGAATAAAGTGGCGAGAGAACGACACGACCACGTTGGCCGCCGTCCCGTCTTCCTCTCTCGCTACAACTTGATTACATGAACATTACATTTCATCGAAAAAGCCGAAGTAAGTTTTGTAGCTGTAGCGTGAGAACTTAAAAGTTGTAGAAGCTCTACCACATCTTTCTCACATATGAAAGACTAATGGTAAATGTGTAGGTAGGCAAACGTAAAATATGTACTATTTAAATTTACCGTAATAGTATCACAGTTTGATAGACTATTCATGCAGTGGTCACAGACATTGCACTGAATTGAATTCCCCTTCACCTTGTTTCCTTTGACACTCTTGTAGGCTTTATAGACATTCAGTAGCATCACATGGTCCCCTTCATTTGATTGAAATTTCTTCCAAACTTCAGCAGCACGTTCCCTCTGTGAGAAAATCAAAGAACAATTAAATGCTACAGCTTTTGGTTCGAACACTGTCCCATCCCCACGTTGTATAAGCAGGCCTTAGCTGAAAATATGAACATCAAAAATACTATTGAAAGTAGAAGCGCCACAGTTGTGTGCATTGTTTACAAACTCTATAAGTGAGTCAGCAGAAAGTTTGACTAAGCATCAGAGAATAAGTATGCTGAAGGTGTAACAGTGCATAAGACTGACATGCTAAAATGAATAGCAGCATTACAAACATGCTTTCAAATAATAGGCATGTTAAGTGCTAATTGTAAAATAAGAGGGGAGAGAGAAATACCTCTTATTTATATTGATGCGATTTGTGCTCAACATGTTTGTGATCTACTATACTTACATTTTTTTCATTGAAAAACAGCACGGAATCGCCAGACAACATTGATATTATGGTCAGAATTTCGTCCCTAGAAAGTAAAAAGACAAGCTATAACAAGTTGTGGCTTGCTCAATGTTCTGTAATGTGCACAATACATTCAAACAAGACTGATTAATTGATTGTTTGATATATGGTGTCAACGTCCCAAAACCACCATATGATTATGAGAGACGCCGCAGTGGAGGGCTCGGGAAATTCAAACAGACAAACATTCAAAAACAGATAAACAGACATTCAAACAATACAAAGAGGCAATGGAAGGTTCAAGCGAGAGCCAATATTTCAACAAAGGGTCCTGCTTTTGTAAAGAACCAAAGATGAGTCCCAAGATGGTCTATAGGTTGAGGCTTTGCTTAGATCAACATAGAACTTTTATTAACTGTAAAAACTGCAATAAATATCAGGAGTTCCTGCAATTGACAACAATATTACTGGGAAATATTATTTTAAAAATTGATTCGATAAACAACTGACGTGAAAAATGCAGAACTAGACATGTCACTACCAGTGGTAAAGTATCTAAAATAAAATGGGGGTCTCGGGCATGGCAGATGACATGCGGTGGCAAATATAAAAAAATACATTGTGATATTGCACTTTATAACAAGACAACGAACATAAAACTGACCAAAATATTTGTGGCATGAATGAGAAAAAGAGAAACGAGAGAAGACAGGATAGGGCACTTTGTACAAGAGTGAATGCCTGTTTTTAGATAGCGCTGTGTGACTGTTTAGATTTGATGCATCCTCTCTTTGCATGCACATCCCCCCATACACACACATGCACACACACCGTTAAAAACCTCGTATAAATAAGAGACAAGAAATGCTCCTTGTTGCATGCCTCTTATAAAAAAAAAAGTTAAACTACACACACATGCACACACACACACACACATAGGCACACATGGGTATTGTGCAGAAAATAAGCTAGTAGATGAAAGTCTGGCACCCTATTTTGTAGTCCCTCCTTTCTCTTGTTCTCAGTTGCGGCACAAATGTTTGGTTCAGCTGCGCACCAACTTGCCTTACACTATAATAAAGAGGTAGTGACACAAAAATCCTGGCCTCGCATTTTTAAGCTACAATGTGTTCCTGTGGGCCGGTTAGTCCTTACACAACACATTGCTTTCTACAGCACATGACAGATAATTAATTAAAGGCTCGTTATTACTGAACCCTTTTAGTTTCCAAAACAACAAGCCACCAAGGATGCTACGCTCACCGTGCCAGCACACAGAAATGTAACGCACTTAAGCGTGGTTCGCATCAAGAAGTTTTTTTGAACAAGAAACAGGACAGCAATGCCATCAAACAGAAAACTTTCAACTCGTTCACCGCGGCCACGGATTCGCGAGCAGCTGCCCCGTGATAGCCTGCTAGAGTAAATGCGGCCGAAGAAAAATGGTGGTTATGACGTCGTCATACCTTGCGGCAGCGTGGTCACGTGAGAGAAGTAGGGGGTCCTCAAGGGTCCCTTATGTGGGTGTCAATAGCATGATAGAGACGATTGCTCATGCAAACATCAAAATGAATTTATAATGCCTTCCAAGATATATTTGCTGATGATATTTTACAGACAATATATGCATGTTCACGAGAATCGATCCCGTGGGCTATTTTGGCCACGAAATTTTGTGTCAGTGTCTTTTAAAGCATAAGACTGATCACCACTGATGAAAAAAGGCGACAGGATATCAAGATATTACGTGATGCACTATGAGGAATAAGTGGCTGCAGTGTGTGGTTCTGTGTGTCCGTTTTGTCTTTTCACGCTAGATCATGATCATGAGAAAGCACCAACGAGCCTAAGAACAGGTCCTGCTGCACTATGGGGTGTCGCCGCTACACGTCAGTATGATAAAAGCTACAAAGAACATGAATAATTAGGAAGAGTAAGGAATTGAATATTCAGAGCACAGCACATGTACAAGTGTCACTGCCGAAATTCATCACCACCACATGCATAACCTTTCCACGCCTATTGGTACAAGCCCGATATAGTAGTACTATGCATGTCATTATTCAAGCTTCCTGAGGCAAGTATGTACCAATGAGATAGCTTTCATAAATACATAACAAGCAATAAAAAGTGTTGGTCAATATAACAGAACTTTTGAGAGTAACACAGGCAAAATTTTTCCCAACAGCCAAGCTGTTCAGACATTCTGACATTCTCACCATAACAGATTTAATGCCCCTTATTGAAATATGTAAATAAGTACAGCTTGAAAGATGTTATGGCTGGCAAAGTGATCACTCTTTTTGTTCTAGAAACTTGGGATGAATTTTGAAACTGATTCGCATGAGGCTTAAAGGTACAGATAAATTACAGCAGGGTGTTAAAACATGACAAAATCGCTTACGTGCATCCGAGCTCCTTTGAGCACAAGATGATCTTGGCAAACCGAGGCTCTAGAGGGAAGGCAGCCATCTTTCGACCCAGGGCTGTGAGCTGTAACAAAGTTATTAATTTTTACAATCAGCAAGCGTGAAACACAAATATGAAAACATTCTTTTCACACACCATGCAAGTTCACCTACCTGTGGTCTAACTGTAACAAATGTAAAAGATACTCAAATGTAATCATTCGACAGAAGTCTGTCTGGCTGGGTATGAAACTGGGAGATGATTTAGACTCCAACCAAAAGTTTAGAAGGAACCCGACATTTCGAAACCGACTTGGTTCCTTCCTCAAGGCGCCGCTACGTAGTCTCCGCAGTCACCCCTGAGGAAGGAACCGAGTCGGTTTCGAAACGTCAGGTTTCTTCAAAATTTTTGGTTGGAGTCTAAATCATCTCCCAAAAGATACTCAATGTGCAATCTTCCAGATTGAAATGCATAGGCTTTACATTCACAGATAAGGTAATTCCAGACTGTACATCAAAACCTCATCATAACAAAGTCATATCTGCCACAAAAATTACTTTGTTACGTTCAAAAATTTGTTATAAATGTTTACCTATATAGCTGTATCAATGATAAGACTATTCCTCATTTGCTTCGTAATAACCAACAATTCGTTATAACTAAGTTCATTATATCGAAGTTTGAGTGCAGTTATATAAGGTGCACATGCTCACACAATTGAAAAAGCATTTTTCTACGCTCATCTTACAACATGCACCTACTCGGAAACATCAGTTGAAAACGAGGTTGGAAATGGTGACAATGAACCAACAGCTGACAGGGGGGTGGGGGTGTTCCAACTAGTGATTGTGCGCTTTCATGAGCCTAATGTGTTTTTGGGGAGAGTAGTGCTCCGTTTGAAGTGATGGAAACGAAAAGTTGACGTCATACAACCTTTGTGCAACAGTCAACACTGTCACAAGGTGTAAACGGGAATTGAAATATAATGCATTTCTTCCAAACTGCAGCATGCTGTCAGCATACTGTCAGCCTCCACCTGACAAGCAACAGAGGCTTACCTTAACTTCTTCCTTCTCAACAGCACCAAGCTGCTGTAGTTTGTCTAGTGCTTCTGTCAGGTGCTATGATATGAGAGAAAGGAAACAAGGCGTGAAAACGTTGCACAGGGATGGTTTCTACACTCAGCTCACTATGCATACAAATCTCAAGTACACTACAACTAATGCGGCTGATTATATGTGCTGTTGGTAAGTACTGTAATTACTCGCGTAATCCTCACACTCGCATAATTCTCGCGCCCCCCACATCGCCCAACAACAATACGATTCCTTTTTTTCCTCAAGTAATTATCGCACCCCTAAAAATTGACGAAATAATGTCGTCTGCTCGTTTCGGCCATTGATGATGATAACGCGCAACATTTGATGCCATCTCTTAAGCATCAATCGTACTATTATTGCACGGAGATTCAATCCAATCCAAGCCAAGCCAAAGTGGCAAGTGCACGTCATGGCATGTTTTTTATGTTGTGTCGGTAATATTGACACGTTGTGGGGCAATAATGAAACTACACGGCTGCTTTCAAGTTGAAAGTGATTGATCATGCGCAGCACTTTCGTCGAAACGAGAGAAGAGAGAATGCTATTGCAGCATGCAACAAACCTTTGTAACTCCACTCGCACTAGACGGATTCTTAACATTTTTACGGCGTTGAATTCGTGATGCAATAAGCTCAAGAACAAATATGCAGAAAAAAACTGATGAGGCAGTAGCCAATTATTCTTGCATGAAACAAAGCAGATACAATAGGTATCAAGAAAGCCTATAGTCAGCATGTTCCAAGTACAAAACAAAAGCAGTGCGCTCCTAATAATGGGAGGTATAGAGTTGCTCACCTAACTGCCCCCTTTGCTTCTGGAGCCCCTGGTTTTAAAGGCTACTAGAATCGCTTGCATATGTCTGCTGTCTCCCTCTCAGTACCTGTATCACACGAGTGTGCCGTTAAAGGTGTTCTAAAACAAAGTGTACCTACTCACACTTTGTCTTTCGCTTAGGCTCCAACTCTTCTATCCAATGCTTCATTAATTGAGAGTATATAGAAAACTAGAGCCTCTTATCCCAACTCGTATGCAAATGACAAAGTATGCCTCTGAATGAACCCTGCATGAGCGGCATGCCACTATTACTTCTATTGTATTCTATGCAGTGATGGCTGCTGCTGCAAGGAGCGATATGTGATACAAAGCCGCAAAGTATCGTATTTACTCGCATTAATAGGCACACTTTTTTTCCGGAAAATCCGACACCAAACTCAGGGAGTGCCTATTACGCGGAGTAAAATTTCCTAAAATTTTATTTCCAACTACAGCATGACCGCTGATAACATAAGTCGTCGAAGTCACGAATATCCATACTGCAACCAAAAGAACCTTTTTTATAGGCTACACTAGAGCAAAACGTGTTGAGCACGCAGTCTCGTTTGTTTGAGAATCGAGGCATGCGATGCTGTGTGCTTACAAGCATTATACAGTATTTACTCGATTCTACCGCGCCCTCGATTGTAACGCGCACCCGATTTCCACAGCGAAAAAAAAAAAAAAAAGTAAGACATCGATTGCAACGCGCACCCATTTGTCTCGCTGGCCCGCACGATCACACCACTCGAAAAAACGACTCCTTTCGGGAGCGTCTTCCATTTAAATATGAGGTACGGGCGAAGCTTGTGCCCATCTGACGGGTAACAGAGCATTGCCGTCACTGTAGTTTTACCGTGGACCAATGTCAGCACGCGAACTTGCTTCGCCCCCTTCTTCTCGACGGTTGTGGTGCCAGGCATGTCGAAGAAAGAGGCGTCTGATCGGCATTCCCAATTTGCCCAAGCAGGTAGCCGTTGTTGTGCCGCAAGTTTAGGACGAACCTCTGAAAACTGTGAAGCTTTTCATCGTACTCCTCCGCAAAACTTTTCGCATATGCATGTTCCCCTTCGGAGGGAAAAGCCTTTCCTCTTCATAAAGTTAGTTAGCCAGCACCTGCTCGCTTTAAACTGGCTCCGCATTAGACCTTTTTCTAAAACTAATTGCATAGCCCGCACTAGGAGCAGTTCTGTCGTCACGGCCGCTCGCTGCTCAAGCACATACTCGCCGAGCAGCTCTTTAATTTGCGGAAACCGACCCTGCTGTGGTCCACTGAAGCCTTTGCGTGAAGCTTTGCTGTCGACAATCTTCTGCTTTTGTTTCCGCCGATCCCGCACGCACGTTTCGGGAACTCCGAACGACCGCGATGCGGCCCGATTTCCGTCCGTTTCCGCACACGCGATGGCTTTTCTTTTAAAAGTGGCATCGTGGTGCACTAGTTTTTGGAGTCGGCCCTTCCACGCCGTCGATGCTAATGCACTACTAGATGACAAACTCCTCAACACACGTACGAAGTGCCGCACATGGGAAACACATAGGCAGAAATGGCTAACGCGCCATGCCGACGCCTGTGGGGGGCGGCCATTTTGGATTTGCCGATGGCAATAGATTGAACGTATTTTTTTTTCGTACTCGATTCTAACGCGCATGCGATTTATGAACACGCTTAACCGGAAAAAAGGTGCGCGTTAGATTCGAGTAATTACGGTAATATCTCAGAATTAACATTGTAAGACCCACATCGCCAACAAGACGAACATAAAAAAAACGAAAATAATGCACTATTGCAAAAAGTAATCGATTACCTACATTTCAGGCCCCCTAGTTTATGTGCACTATCACAGGTTCGCACCCCATATCTAAAGACATTGCAATCAAATCGTGAACCGCCATTCAAATGTTACAAGCGCCACTCATGCCCCCTTTCCTTCAAGTATAGCCACTGCAAAGAGTTACGTTGATTTCGTACCTAACCGCAACTGATCGCTCACGACTGACACCAAAAAGCAACCAACGCTGATTTGGCATATACGGTTTGGCGTGTTGTACCGGGAAGTTTGTACAAGACAACATGGCGACTTGGTGTCGAAATGATTGCACTCAAGCACCGATCCAAAAGTAGCACACGTAATACAGTGTTCAAGTTCGCGGTCGGAAAATCAATGACGACAATAGTACGCCTAGCTTGTGCAAGTCCGCGTAGTGGCAGCAAAGGTACAAGCTTGTGTCGGAAAGTCGAATAGCTTTTTAAACTGTAGACGTGGTGGCAAACGTGATAACAACGTTTTCCCAACAGGAAACTCAAGATGCACTTGATGAGGATGCGATTGCGTGTTTTATGCAGAGCACGCGCAGCCAGAGCCGCAATGGCGCCGGTGCAAAGGTTACCCCGAAGCCCAGGCAACCACCCTTTTTTCTCAATCGGCGAACCTGCGCAGACCACCGTGGTATTTTTCTTTTATTTTCCCTCGCTCCAGTTAAGTAAGAGGGCGTCGAACTGCAACTGTGCAAATATGGTACTAAAGTAGTGATCAGGGCCAAATTCGGGGTACACCTGTTATGCGCAGCAATGAAAAAGTTTGATTTCTCGCAACCGAATTTGGGGTGTGCCTACTATGCGAGTAAATACAGCAGACCTGCAATTATCACCTCAGCAACTTTTGAAGGCTTGCCAGGTATAGCATGGTATGAATGATGAAGGAGTGAAAGCCAAAGCGGACATTAAAGCACAGTTCAAAGCAGCAGTGCTGGAAGCTGTATACAATGCACAGACACAAAAATGAAGCATTTTAGTTGCTTTACTTAGTTTAGTTATGCAAGATAAACACCTACAGCAGCATACTTCTGCCTCCCGAAAGCAATAGGCGATCTCAAGAACAACTGGAAGGATGAACTGAGCTTTTGTCACAGCAAGCAAGTACAGAATTCACCAACCTTTTCTGACGGCTTGTCCATGAAATCGAATGCAAATATGTCCTCAATACCCAAGGCAAGCATCTGGAGGACGACGCCTGAGAGACTGCACCTGAAAGAGTAAGTAGCAGTGAATGAAGTTGGGCCAGTTGGTGTTGCGTAACAACAAAAAAAAACAGCGCTTCAATGATGCCGACAGAGAAGGAACAGAGCATTGTCTGTCATTCCTACCGTCTCTTCATCGTTTAAAGGAGCACTGACATCAAATTTGAAGATCGAGATGTGCCCATCATTCGATCACTTGGTATGCATAGGTCTTCTTGGCCAAATTTGAACGGCATCCGTCGCGTGGAAGTTATTTTAATTCGATGTCAAACAGCGCAGAAAAGCTAAGGAGAAAAAAACGTAAAGTAGACTGCCCTGCGACATCGACACTAGTGTTACGTGTTCGGTGTGATACATTCCACAAATACCATCCTGAGTGACGATGCCCCAGTAGTGATGACATGTACGATCCGAGTGTTCTTATCGTGGCACCGACTGGCGCAGAAATGCACTCGCTCATTGCATCTGATCTTCGGCGTACTGGTTTGAATGATTTCATGAAATTATCGAGATAAAAACCACCTTTAAAAGAATGGCGAAAGAAAAGAGCATGATTAAACGTGTGCTTGTCGATCAGCAAGTCAGGGAATCGTTGTGAGTTGCAGGTGAGTTGCAGTCGTCTAGTTCGAAGCACGGAAAGAGCGCCATGAGGGTGTCTTTTCATATCACGTATGTGTTACACATTACCGTAACACGACCACAAGCTATCAAAAGTGGAACAGCGTATAGTCAGATATCATCGCTAACAAGTAACACGCAGGTATCGTTGAATTTTAGTTCATCTATAGACTTTGCGTCCACGTAAAAAGGGTAATACCGTGTTAACCGCGAGAGGCTGGATGGGTGGGGTCATCTGGAGGCGGAAACAAGAACCTGGCAAGCAAAAAACGTATTCTATTTCTCCGCTCATGCTCATTCGCGATAGCTATATTGCTTTAACCCCTCTGCGTATACGTGAATGCTTAGCATGCCAAAACACACCAATATAGCTAACTGAGACACACGAGCGAACACCTCTGCAGTGCTGCTTAGAACGGCATCCATCCATTTTGGAATCACTGTTCTGCAAAAGGTCGATCAAAGCAAAAATAATTCGTGAAGGCGCGAATCGCGGACATACCAAGCTCCAGACTATCGTATTGAACTCCGAGTCAACACTTTGTACGGCGACGACAGCAATGCAGGTGACAAGGCATGACTGAATGTGTCCGCCTAGCAGACGAAATGTTTGCGGAGCAGCTGAGCCTGACGTTACTCTTTTCTGTGGAGAAGTGGTCAGCTGTGGCGTGATCTAGAGCTGGCCGCGAGGTAGCGCCACTGCTGGTGCTCCTAGCGCTAGAAATGGCGGGATTGCAGGCCGTTTTGAATAGTACTAGATACCAGTGATATAAATCAATAAAAGTGATAGTTATTCATCCCTCAGTCGTGTTTTAGGTTGCGAATCGCTGCTACGGCGTCTATAGCTACTCGCTGACGCAAAAATCTTGGCACGAGTAAATTTGATGTCAGTGCTCCTTCAAGTGCTGTTTTTTCCTTTCATTAGTAGGCAGTGCCTTCAAAATACAGATACACTCAAACCTCATGATAACAAAGTCACATCTGCCACAAAAATACTTCATTATATCCAAAAATTCGTCACAAACATATATTCTTAACACTGTATCTATGATAAAGCTATTCCTCACTTAAATCGTTGTAACTGATAATTCTAATTCGTTATATCTGGGTTCGATATATGGAGGTTTGAGTGTAGTACAAAAGAACAAACTCCTACCGATTTCCAACATGAAAATCTGCAGCTGCATAACAAAGGCCGCGCACGAAGTACTCAACGGGGTGCGTATAAAGCAAGACACCTTTGAGGGCTCGTTTTTTGTTTTACACAACAGTGATGAAACCCAGGAAATGCACCTGCTTTGCCCTGAATGAATTCTAAAGAAGAGTGCGCATTTATAAATGGGTTTTGATTAAGATTTTGGCGCAGTTGATTCAGGTGAGTTTCCAATGCAGTTTTCAATCCAGGAACCTCTTCTGCTACTCGAATTAATCTACCTTTGAGCCACAGCAACCTATCCACCATGGACATTAGTACAGTGAACACTTTATAGGCTTAAACGCTGTAATCTAAGCATTCACGCTGATAGAGAATAGCAGGCAGTTTCTCAATCATTCAATTCTTTATGAAAGTCATCATAGAGCTTTCTTGAATGTACTCACATGCACTGTAATTACACTATGGACGCACGTCCCGATTAGTTTGCTGAATGAAGGTCAAGCAGTGATTGCTACGATATATGAACTTTTGGCCAAGCAGCAAAAAAGAATTAGATTTTATTGAGACGTTAACTCATCCTATATAAAATTGCTAACGAGTTCAGACTCGGAATCCAACAGAAGAGTGACTAAATGTCATACACGGCAGAATAATGTTGAATGGTGCAATGTGCAAAAGTGTGTACAGCACTCTAGTATGAATATTTTTCTACAGCTGCGAATCGTATTTATCTTAGTGGCCTGCATTCCTCTTCGCCAAAGCCGTTTTTTTTCTTTTAATTTTACTTGCACTATTTGTGCATAGACAATGCACCTATGCCTCTACAAAACATTTCTAAGCCAGTTTATGATCACTCAAAAAAAATTACAGTGAGTTTGTTGAACAGGTCATTTTGGTGATTCTAAATTTGCAATAAAAAAAAAAGACAGCGGGGTTGCACTTGTTGAGAAACGCTGACACTCAAAGAATTAAAAGTGGGGAGTGTGAAGAAGGATTCAGGTGTGGCACCCGTGGAGTCTTTTTTTTGCGAGCAAAGTTGAGAGTTTCACACAAAGTGAATGTAAACAATGTGCACACAGATGGCAGTGCCACCAGTGTCAATTTGAGACACAGCCAAAGTAAATCAGGACAAGTACTGCTCTTGTTTACACTGAATTACGCAGAACCGACCAGCTTAAACTTCAATGTTGCTAAACATCATACCTCTGTATTTCTGGAATGCTGTGCTCCCTCATTGCTTCATATTGCACCTTGGTGTACAGCCTGTAACAAATGCCACTGAAAACAGAGAGATACATTCTGAGCAAACGTACACATATGAAGGTGCGCTTTTTTTTTTTCTTTCGCTATTCAAATCTTAAATGATTCAAGATCAAAGGTTCGTGCCCTCAATTAAGTGGGTCCATCAGTGCTTTAACCATCACAGCGCCAGTTTTTATTTGCTGATACTATTGTAGAAGTAGGCTGCCATAAAAATGCTCATGTTGTACCCAAGCTTTCTTTCCGATGGCACAGAAACTATATTAAAGAGGAAAAAACAGGTATGTTACATATTTAAAAGAATGCACACACGTAGATCATATTCTCAGAAGAGACTGGAAGGAGGTTCAGGCAAGTTAGCTTGCAAACCTTAAGAACTAAGCACGCATAAAAGGTTTAATGTTAAAACGTCATTATAGAATATCAAAAAATGGAGTCGAGAAGCAAGGCTTGTAATGGTTAATTTAGAAGACGTAATGACTGCGCAACGGTTGCATAACACAGGACTCGGCTGGGGCATGAAATTATGTAAGCTCGTACGCCAAGTTGGTGCTCTTCTGTTTCTGCCTGTCTTTTTTCCCTAAGAACGTGTCCATTGTAAACCTCTTTTATAGAAGTTCAAAATGCATGGCCCCTTACCTGCACTCGCGACCTGCTCTTCCAGCCCTCTGCCAGGCCTGCGCCTTTGAGATCTTCCTCACTTTGAGCAGTTCAAGACCTGTCCCTGGTTGGTATGTCCTTGAGAAGGAACACAGAATAATGAATCACAGCAGAACAACCTTTAAAAGCCAAAGCAAATGTCTTCAGTTTTATTATCAAATGTTAATAACATTGCATATGGGTATAAACATACTGACTGGTAAGTACCAATAACTGCATGGAAGAAGAGTGTGAATTTAAAGAACCCCAGGTGGTCAAAATTTCCGGAGCCCTCCACTACGGCGTCTCTCATACTCAAATGGTGGTTTTGGGACGTTAAACCCCACAAATCAATCAATCAATCAATCAAGAAGAGTGTGAATACAAGTGCTAATCTTGCCTTCTTTTACTGTGTACAGTGTTCTTCTAGTTTAAGGGGACATGCTACTTGAAAACATTTTTTTTAATATTAAAGCTAGAGCAATAAAACTTCAGCTGTTTATAAAACATTTTATGCCGGTTTCAAGTCTATAATTAGTTTTCTTGCAAGTTGCATACTTTTAGTTCTGCAACAAAGTGAAAGCCTAATGCCTTTTGCCCCTGCCTCTTTACATCACTGAACTATCATTATTTTTACTATTGATAGTTCATAATTTTTCAAACAAAGTTCAGAATGCAGAAAACTAATTAGGAAGTGCATAAAAAATATGTGATAGATGTGAAAAGTGATAGACGTGAAAGTAAAGGTTTCCATAGAAGTGTTTTATCATATAATAAAGATATTGAAATTTAACCAAGATAATTGAATTTTTTATACTTCGGGGAAAACTTGGACAAAATTTGATGCAGATCTGAGCATCAGAAGTACTTGAGAAAGGAGGGGCACATTTGAAAAAATTGCAAAATCTGTGTTTCGAGAAAAACAAATTTTGAAGTTGAAATTGAATGTTTATTTATGAAAGGTGTCATTAAATGCAAATAAATTTTCTCACAAAAAAGAACAGCTGTTCTTGTAGTGGCCACTGCTACTAAAATGCGCCAGCACCATAAGCTTGTCCCTCACGGCTCTTTTGAGCCGACTCCTCCCAGACATTTCGCTCACAGAAAGGGCGATGAAACGTTTGTCAAGTTCTTCCGCTCCATCGAGCAGAGCCTTGTGCGGACTGCAAGCTAAGCAGAAGTTTGACACGACTTCGAAATCTAAACTAAGTCTAGTGTCGAGAGACATGACACTGCCGACGCCATTATGGCTCTTGTGGTGGCGTTTGTGCCATGTACCATTGTACATAACGGCACTTCCCGCTAACTTCCCTCAAGGCACTAGTTTTATCGTAACAAGTGAAAACAAGCAATAGGTAATGTTTTAGAAAGCTCTTATTTTTTGACCCGCATCTTCCCTTAATAAGCTCTCATGAAAAAAATTTTCTTTACAGTACCATATTGCTGCTCAATAGCTTGCTCCGGTGCTGCACTCTTAAAAAATTAAATGCCCCACAGGGCAAAACGGTGTTCAGTGCTTTTCCACCCTCCTTTGAGACCTCACTAAAGCACAGTCAACCGTAGACATCTACAGTATGCACAGTTTGCAAGAAAGTTCTATGTCATAGGGCCCAAGCAAATAGCCTCAATTTAAAGATTTTTGCGTGCATATTTTCTGTAACCTACAAAGATAGGAGGTACCTGTTTTTAATGGGACACTACTATGAATAGGTTGTGGAGCCCATACCTTGTTAACTTTTCTGACCAAGTGTGAACAAAAAGCAACTGACAAGTTATGCCAAATGACTGTGGCACATGCAGGTGTATTTTACAGTCATTCGGTATTAATAAAGAGTTTGAAAATTGGGGACACAAGAAGCTTGCGACCCACCAAGGGTGCATGCACAGAACCCAAGTCAATTTTGGGCTCTTGCAATCGTGTTTTTAGACCCATCGCCCAAAAATAAAAAATTACCATGGGCGCCCAAGGTGTCTTGGGTCGCCAGCGAGATGAAACAGACACAGCGTGACCCACAGTTCCTTATGGCCTGTGTCTCGCATAACTTTAATTTGTCCCCGTGTGGCGTCTCATGCGTTTTACCCAACGCAGCCTGCATTTCACCTAATTCTCTAGCTCTGCTGATCGTCCAAACGCAAGAGCAACCTACGCAACACAGCTTGGGGACCCACTGCTTTGGGTTCTCAATTCTCAAACTCAATTATAACTCGTAGCATCTACTGGCCAACTACGTTGGGTGCCACTTTGGGTTATTGTTCCATACAGCCATACTGCACTTCACTTTTTCACAGTTTCACATCACTTCCTTAAGCTATGTGAAAGCAAGTTGTCAGTGAACTGCTATCCGCTAATGTGAGCAAAACCAACTGCGCATCTGCACTGCTTGTGTTATTCAGTATTCTATGCATGTTTCTATGCACGTTTTAATCTTTGGCACTGTTTTAAAATGAACCCGAACCGACAAGCCGAACTCTTCCTTTCCCCTCACTTTACCGATGAATCAGTCAACACTTAATACTAGTTTGCTATGATGCATTAATTTGTTATGAGGCTATGATGAGATTTTGATTTGGGCAGTACAACAGCACAAAAAGCAATCAGGCAGTCTTGACCTTGCTGCCAATGCCGATTAAGTATGAATGCTTAGTATAGGCATTATTTTTCGCCCATTACCTTTCCTTGACAACTCCGGTGTCGACTACATATTTTATGCCAGGAATTGTGATTGATGTCTCAGCGACGTTTGTTGAGAAGATCACTTTCCTCCAGCCCTGTTTTGGAAGAGACAGGACACAACACAAGGGGAATATAGCATTCAATAATATTACGCCCCATTCGGAGCAGCATGCACACACAGTTCTGAATTTAGGCAGCTATGCAAGACCGTGCTAGACGTGCCAAAATTGCATTGATACAGCACGACAATTACCAGTATATAAAGTTGAAGTTTTTGATCACAACTGAATGTTATGACTATAGTAAAAAACTAATGTTGCATAACACAGCTGTATTTTCCAGCCTGAAATTGAGTCCTTCAGCATAACAAAATAGGAACTTGTGAGACAGAAACAGTACTTATTTAAAATTTTTGCAAGCCCCAATCAAACATGTTTTGCAAGACACACAGACATTTTTAAGAACAGTTAACCTTTAGACACAGTTCACAAGCAGCAGCAAACTTCGAACAGTACAAACTAACAAGCAAATACAATGTTTCTTTTCTTTTTGATTGCAGTGGCCTCGAAATATTGCTTGTGTCGGGTACTTATTTAAATAAACATCCTTGAAGCAGCTTGTGCCCTTCTGGTGTTTCACACAACCATCAAAATTTTTCTTAATGTACAGCTGGAGACAGACACGTCAATTATTTGCCTGTTCGACTGACATTTTTTTAGACTAAAGGAAGCGTCCGGGATAACATAGAACGAGCCCGAATTCATGAACTTTATAGAAAATCTGGGAGAGATGGCACATCTATAAAGCAGAATAAACAAAGCATTAGCAAGGCTCAAATACCTTTGCTGCTGGTTGAAACACCCTTAGCTGCAAACCATGAGGAAGGGCTGCATAAAGTGGCAGGGCTAGAAGGTTTCGCTCCGCTTTAAACGACAAGAATAAAAAAGAAGAAACAGTGTGTTAAAAACCACAGAAGCTTGTTTTATGTGTCTGTGCATTTTGTGCTATTATAGTACCGACTGCCATAAAAAGATGCACGAAACACTGGGCTGTTAAATTTACTAAGAAAAAGAACAGCAGTCTACAAGAGAATCTCAGTGATACCACTCAAAAATACCACCGCCCCCTTTTCCCATTTTTTAATTTTATTTCTGTGGCTCCATCTACACAACAGAGTGAAATTCTGACCTATTCACATTTCTCCACAAATGTGCAAACAGACATAGTAACAGCATATCTAATATCGACAACTGAATTGTGTTAACAAAATTACTTATCAACTACTTATAAAACTAAACTTTATGCTAATACAGTGCAGTTTCCTGAAATTTATTTTACTATGAAAGCTTTTTAGGAAATGAAGTACTACTGCAATCTAATTTCGGGTAAACGCACCTACCCGAGCAAGAAACCTTTCAACCTTGACAGAAGATTTGAATTACGCACAAATGACTGAGCAAGCACGGCCCCCCTACCTCCTGCCATTCTTTTCAATCTGTTCTTCTTGACAGGATCTTGCAACACTGGAACCCAGAAGCCCAAGCACTGAGAGTCATTACACACTGAGGCCTCATTATAGCAAAGTTGCATCTTACATAAAAATAAGTTTGTTATACCCGAAAACTCTTTATAAAGGTTTATTTCTACCACTATATTTATCACAAGACTAGTTTGCACTTACTTTGTTATAAACAATATTTCGTTATAACAAGGTTTGAGAGTATACATATATTCACGATTTCTCAATATTTTACTGTATGGTGGCTCGTGGTTGAGATTGGAGTCGTCATGAATTGTCAGAATGTTTGAAGAACATATTTTCCCCATTGTCATTACACAAAAGAATTCACTCGAGGACTCTCTTTAGTTCAGTAAAAAAAGCAAATGCATGCCTATTCAATAAAGCATTTAATTAGAAGCACAGGCAAGCAATTTCCATAGAGGCTATTCTGTTGGCACACTGAGTTTAAGGCCGTGACCACGGAGCAAAAAAGACAGAAGGGGAACCTCTGGGCCGGCGCCAGCGAAGCGTGCCGCGATAATGTCACCCTGGGAGAGGAGGTTCTTAAACGTGCGCGCAGTGATCCTTGCGGCGACGCGCGAAACTATACTCTGTTCAGAAGTTTAGTGCAGCACTGTGGAAGCTACAGCCCTTCTCAACCAATCAGAAGAATAAGCACATCTAAGTGTATTCTTCCGCGCCCTGTTGTCTGCTAGCAACATGCGCTGCAGCGAAAGCGGCAAGAGCGTCTCGGGACACTGTGCAACTGCGCAGTGAGATGAGCTGTAATTGTGACAGCGGTTAAATATTCTCCTCCACACTGCAAAAGCGCGCGTCTTCGAGATACTTGCTTGTAGACATTTGAGGGATAGGGTTCAATGGCTCATGTTTCGATGGAAAGCGTTGCACTAGCTAATTTGAATATGAAACCACCACGCTTAACCAGATTTCGTATACGCATGCCTATGGGCATGCGAAGTGCCGCTCGCGTTCGATACGAAATGATGGCTCTATTACTGGTGCCTCACTGTGCTTATCGTGCTCCGCTACCCACTTGTACAGCGCACGCTCTCTGATGTTGGTGAAGCCGTTCTTTTAATGAGAGAGCTGTTGTTTGCTTTTCTGCCGCCCTCCTTACGCAGTTTCCTGAACACATTTAGAGCCAACTGCTTCACTCCCTTGTCGTAAAAGCTGATCCGGGAACGATATCACACAGGTGAACCAGGCGCCGCCGTTTTGACAGGAGTGACCAAATCTGCCACCGCGGACTAATCACAACCCAAGACTGGGTCCTCCGCGGCACTGTGGACGCTCGAGCTGTGCGGACTACTCATAAAAGTTTAGACAGTGTCGTACCATTCCTTCGTACTTTATAAGTAAAAACATAACACATACGAGCCACGAAAGCGTTATTTCTTTCATTTGGAAGTTATAACACGTACAAGCAAGAACTCTATTTCTTCAGTATCATGGGGCCACAAAAATTATTTTCTACAGAAAATGCGACAAAATCGTCATACAAATCACAGCTACAACATGAAGAGAAGCCTTCAAGTAAAAATCCTTCGACGAGACCGCTTGCAAAAGTCGCGAGGACAAACAACGGGCTACGTAAATGGTGGAATACATCTGGCTTCGCAACAACTTGCGTTCAAGGGTCTTGTAGCCTTGGCTCTGCTGCACGGAACCTCTGGAACAGAGTATATTTGTTTCCCGCCACAGGAAAGCGCCCGCGCCCGCGGTCTCAAACGACGACCGAGTAAAACCCGGGTGTCGCCTGCTACATCTTCCACTCGCTGATTCTACCATGCTACTGGATGAAGCTATAAAAGTTTTTCGCAAGCGCAGCTAGCCAAAACAAAATGAAGTAAGTAGAGCATCCTAGGGCCAGCATCTTTATTTATTTATGTTGGATCAGATGCTCTTTGGACAACGCAAAGAAGTAAATGGTCGAATTAAAAAAGCAGTCGATCTTTATTAATAGCTAGGCGCATGCCAATCACTCATTCTGTAGCTTGAAGGTAGATATTGCACGTTCGTTGATATAACAGCGCCATACAGATCTACTGTGCGGGAAATAAAGACAGATGTTTCAAAAGCACATTTGAGCAGATGGCAACAGTTGATTCAACAGAAGAGAAGAGAGTGCTGCTTGCTTCGACCTGTGAATCAATGCTGCCTAAAAAAATGCGTTCGGGCTTTCAACGCTTCGTATTACCAAGAACGGCATCAAGAATCGGCGAGGGCTACATGAAGAGGAGAACGACAATGGAAAGGAAGGAACTATGTCTAGAAAAATTATATTCGCCGCTGAACAGTCGGCAGGGGTGACACTACGCTAAGCTTTAGTTTACATACATTCGTGACCAGCCAAGGTTCTTGTACTTCCACGATGTGATACCTTAAGTTTTGAACGGAGGTTTTACTTACTCGTATCCAGAAATAAAGCCATGAACTGGCCGGAATATCACTAAAAAGCCAATAAAAGCAACGCCAAATGATCGAAGGTATGAGGATACTCGTCACGAGTCAGAAGTTCTCGGCGAACATTTTACCAATCTCCAAACTTCCAGGTAAGCTACATTGAGAAAGAAGCGTGGTTCTCCGCTTTATGTGTTCGGGTGTCGTAGCTTGACAGGAACGAATGGTTCCTGCCAAGCTACAATGTAAGACAAACTTCGGCAGAGCACAGACACATGAGAAAAACATTTTTCATGATCTTTATTTTTTAATTTTCATTTCTTAAATACGAAAGGTTGCGCGGCATGTTTTCTTTTCTTGATTAGGGTATATTGTATGCCATGTTCCCACAAATAATGTATCTACCATCGCATGCGAAAGTGAAAGAGTGAAAGCGAACCTGTTTAGCGCTTGTGGACAGCTTCGTGAGACCATCACGGTATGGTCTCTCTACCAAGGAGCTCTAGCAAGCTTGGCAAAAACACGTCGTAATGTTTTGACGTCTCGCTTAGCTAGTGTATCTGAGCTATGCACTGATACACTGAGCAGCAAGCACAAGCGTGCAAGAAAACGATGCTTCTCGCGTCTCCTGCTCCAGCGCGGCAGTTCGGCCTCAGTTCTGTAGGTGGCGCTGTCACGATGTTCGCCGCCGCTCTCAGGGGGTGACAGAATTGAGGCATGGAAAGACGCCGACTTTCCCCTTCTTACAATTACCGTTTTTACTCGCATGACCGGCGCACTCGCATAACAGGCGCACCTCCCCCCTAGTTTGGTCACAGAAAATTCGATTTTTTTTTATTCCGCACATAATGGCCGCACCCTGAACTTGGCCGTGATCAGAAACGATTCTACCCCCAGTGGTACAGTTGGAATGCAGTGCCCGTACCCTGAAAAAAAGGCAAATCCACGAGCAAATTAAAAAAATTCGAAGTGCAACGACCTAACCAACGTGTTTGTTGAAAACTCGAAAAAAAAAAAGGGGTCCATGAGGGAAAAAAAAAAAAACGGCTGTTTCATCAATTACTGATACTACCCCCCCAAATTTCTGCGCTCCTTGAAGGTCACGTGTACAATGCCAGGGGCTCGATCGCCATCACCACCATGAGAGAAAAAGAAAGAAATGTCATTTCGCAAGCAGTGTGCGTACCTTGTGGTCGTGTATTCAACTTTGGTTCCACCATGGGGAAGAACGCAAGCTACACGGTTGGATTTAAACTGAAGGTAGTGCAGTACGCGCTGGAGCACAGCAACCGGGCTGCAAGCAGTTATTTCGGTGTTGAAGGAACCAGTATTCGGTACTGGAAGAATCAAGAAGAAAAACTTAAAGCGACGAAGAAGACACGACGGGCTTTCCGCGGTGCCAAGACCAGCAGGTATCCAAACATTGAAGAGCAACTGGTCCGGCATATACGGGAGCTACGACAAGATGGCTGTGCTGTGTCATTGAATATTGTGCAGACTGAGGTGCTCAGAACAGCCTGAGCGCAGGGCATCAAAGCAAAAGAGGTCAAAGCCAGCTCCGGATGGACAACTCGTTTCATGCAGTGCCATGGCCTCGCACTGCGAAGGCGGACCACCTTGTGCCAGCGCTTGCCCGTAGCATATGAGGGCAGAGTAGTGGACTTCCACCGTTTCGTTACAAAGCTCCGACAGAAGAAAGACTTCATTTTGTCCCAGGTCAGCAATGCTGATCAGACCCTCCTATGCTTTGATATGCCGCAGAACACGACAGTGGAGGAGAAAGGTGCACAGAGTGTCATCGTCAGAATGCCTGGCGCTGATAAATAATAATGCACTGTAATGCTGGCGGTGACAGAGGATGGGCGCAAGCTACCGCCTTATGCTATATTTAAACTGAAGACGCTCCCAAAGGCAAATTTTCCTCAAGGGATCTACGTCAGAGTCCAGGAAAAAGGCTGAATGAGCGCGGAACTCGTGGTGGATTGGGTGAAAACAGTCTGGGGTTGGCGGCCGGTGGCCTGCTGTTCCCGTCCATGCTTGTACTGGCAGTTTTCGGGGGCACCTAGTAAACTGCGTGCGAGATGAGCTAAAGGAGCTACACACAGATCTGGCAGTGATTCCGGGCAGCCTCACATCGATAGTGCAGCCTTTGGACGTGTCCTAGAATAAGCCTTTCAAGGACAATGTTCAAAGGCTGTACACCACCTGGATGGCTGAAGCACAACATCAGCTGACTCCAGGTGGTAAGACTAAGAGGCCGCCTGTGGAAATGCTGTGCGAATGGATCGTTGAAGCGTGGCAGGCGATGTCTGACGAAGTCGTCAGGAAAAGCTTCAAGAAGACGGGTATCTCGAACGTTCTGGATGTGAGTGAGGATGACATGCTGAGGGGTGCGTATGATTCGGACACCGAAAACGAATCCCCGCTCCGCGAGGATGAATGTGTGCTCTCCACCTCGGACTCCAAATAGGGAAAAGGAGGAACACCTATGACTTTCGTGAAAATAAATTTTATGTGTGTGTGTGCAGTTGACGGCTCTCGCTTGTTCATTAAAAGGTATGTAGGTATGTTTGTTTTAAGCTGAATTGATTGCTGAACGATAAAGTCGCCTTTTACTTGACGAATGTGCAGATTTAAAGCGCGAAAACAGAGTCGAAAAAATTTCAAAAATTTTACCCACGTAATTGGCACACCTCTAATTTCGAGCCGGATTTTCTGAAAAAAAGTGCGCCTATTATGCGAGTTAATACGATGTATTTCACAGCAGGTGTGGGGGGCACTTGCTCAGGAATGTACGGTAGTCTTGTTTTTAAAACACAACCGATGTACACATAAAGATACCGATTGTGTCACATTCCACCTTTGATTGATTGTTTTTGGTCAACACTACGACGTATATTCTACGTTGAAAGATGGCTATTCTCAAAACATTTTGCTCATGGAGATGTACATGCATTCGGGTATTTTTTTCACAGTACCTGGATCAAGCTGCAGCTTCGTTTCTTGTGCAGCTCGGACGGCCGATTCAATTTCTTCTTGGCCAGTGCAAAAGACAAGAATGTGCCTGAGAGGTAAAGCAGTTTAAGAATTCACCTGGAAGCCAATTACTCCCGCACTACCATGCATGAGTACTCTTACAAGATACCATAAGGGGTGTCAGTCTCGTGCCACAGCAAGCTATCAATTCTGCTAGATGGTGTCACTAATAAGCTAATGTTTATCACTGTTTATCAAGGAGAAAATCACTAAACTTCATTAGCATCATAAAGACATGGTTAAAGCACTGAATGTAGGTTAGGCCATATCGCTATGCGAGATAAGCACATCTGACATGCTATTCGCCTTCCCTTACGTACTACTTTTACGTTATGAAATATAGGTGATATATATAAGAATTCAGCTACTTCACTGAAATACTTATTAACTCAATTTTCTGAGTTACTTGCCTGCGAGCTACAAAGGTTATAGTCAATTTCATATCTTCCATAAAATAAGCAGCATAATAGCTAAAACAATGTGCCCAGGGATGTTAGTGACAAGTGAATGGTCAAGTGGGAAACAATGAGGACCAGGTAGTACTTACCCTGGCCCTTGATTTCGGTGTATCTGGAAGACAGTGACTAACGCAGAAAAGATGTAGTCCTCTTGAGGCTTCACAGCATACATCATCTTTGGGAAGAGAAAAAGAGACGAAGTGTTCTTGTTGTGAAGTAAGCTACAATTAGGCAGCTTAATTAAGTCTGCATTCATGTAAGGATTTGCCCCAGCCACAGCAAGTAGCTACTGAATACCAGCAGAAATGAAGAGAAAACACCAATCACAATAGGGAAAAAAGTAAAGAGAGAGAGAAAAAGGAAAGAATCACTGCACACGAAGGCCTTGGAATTAAGTTATTGATTTAAACTATCGGAAGGTCGACTACCAATGGGATGGTTTTTCTTTGGAATTATCGATGGTAGCCTCGGTAGTGTTACTACCAATATTACTGCCAATAGTGCTGTGAATAATTATGCTGTTGCTGGCTCGTGATATCATCAAAAAGCATTTGCGATAGCCTACTGTGAGCAATACTCGGTTTACATAATTCATCTTCCGGCAAAATAAGTACATCAGCTGAGAAAATGCGGGAATAGGTCCATCAGTGAATTTATACTCAAAAGTAACCATTCATACCTTGCAATAACAAACCTAGTTCTTGATATTTCTACTTTGAAATCACATAATGCAACACGAATTTGAAGCAACACAGTAACATAAAATGTAAAGATCTCATTTTTTGTACACCTGAATAATTAAACTTAATTGTTGCGTGTCAGTACAGAATTATGATAAAGGAGCAGACGCATGTCAACTTTCTTGCCCTTCAGCCTGCTCCTCACACTTAGGGGACCATGTTTATGCTGCAATGAGTTCACACGCTCGATTTTATGCTGCTGGTAGTACTAACAAACTAGTAATCAAGAGCACTATCAATAGTTTTTTTCACCATTGATAGTTTTTCATCACTAAGTGAAGTGCATACTATCTATCGTGAGCCGCAATATGACTTCATATAGACCATGAGATGAAAAGCACATTTACAGCAAAAGCTGTTATGGGATCACAACTTGGGTCACGCGCAGTTGTCTGCCGCCGCCGGTGCTTGTAGCCATATCATGCAAAACTGGGAAAAAAAAAAGACCCAGCACCAAGGACACAGTGGGGATCGAACTCGGGTCCGCTGGGTGCCAGCCCAGTATTCTACCACTGAGCTATGCTGGTGCTTTGTGACTTGTTGGCAAACTTGCCTTAGGCAGGCGTGATGTCGGGAAAACAATCGCATTAAAGGAACCCTGAAACGGTTTTGACTATTTTTTACGAACACATTGGGCCGGTAGAACAAGTCCCAAGGGCAATTTAGAGACCAATTTGAGCTCTCTGTGTAAACTGCATAATTTATTACAAGGCTTTTTTTTTTTCAAGTTTTATTATTTCCAAAAACAAGGTACAAAATCTAGGATATACAGATGAGGGTCTCAGAACCAGAGACTTTAGTGGGACCCTCGGTTTGTCGATACAAATCGACGGTAAAATTTATACAGAGCAACAGAATATTCTTACAATATACGGACATCAAAATACACTTTCACATCACAAATTGAGCCAACACGCAATATGGTATAAAAAGAACCGAAAAACAAATGAGTCAAACAGGTAAACGATCACAAGTAAGGTTTTTCGAGAAAATAATTTTTCACGGACTTTTTGAACAAAGAAAATGAAGTGCAACGCTTAATGCTAAAAGGTAACTCATTCCAAAAAGATATCGCACTGAAAGCGGAAGTTTTTTGCCCATAATTAGTATGAGCGGGGGGGTAACAGAAAATTTTTATAAGCCACCAACCTGGTCACATAATTATTCTGCAAAAGATCAGATGCAATAAATGGTAATGCCAGTTGATTATACAGCAGTTTGTGGAATAAGGTCACAAGATTTAACCAGAACAAAAGATTTACTGGCAATATATTGTAAGAGCGTAGCAATGTGTAGGCGTTCGATTGCGAATAACTAGAAGTGAAAATGCGGATTGACTAAGATTTAATGTGCTGTATTGATGATAAATGACAAGCATAAGTGTTGCCCCATGAGACTACACCGTAAGTAATATGACTATGAATGAACGCAAAATACATCGCCAGTAGAGCTTAATGGGAAAAGAAAGGGCGAGCTTTGATTAATGCGCAGATACCAAACGCCGTCTTCTGCTTTGGATGGTTAAAGTGACTGCGAAAGGTAAGGCATGGGTCAAGATGTATGCCAAGAAAGACGACATCAGAACAAGCAAAAATGGAATGAATACCAAGTTGTATTAAGGGAATAGCAGATAATGACCTCTGAGCATTTTAAAACACCATAAATTTAGTTTTTGTGGGGTTTATAACTAAGTGATTACTGCTGCACCAATCCATGAGGGCACTTAATCCAAGATTTAACTTTGAAACAAGAGCATCAATGTTTTTATCAAATGAAGATATTGTTGTGTCATCAGCGTATGAAACACAGTGACCACAGTGAAAAGAGCTAAGAACATCAGGAAGATCATTCATATATAAAATAAATAGCAAAGGACCCAATACTGAGCTTTGCGGTACTCCTTGGTTAACATATTTTAAAGCTGTGAATCGCTCCAGATCGCTGCGACTCGGCCAAACGTGTTTTCAACCGCCCATACACCAAGCGACACGCTCTGCCCTACTGACATCATCGTTTCCAGCTGATCTGATTGGCTGTGGAACGCACAGAACAGACTGCTGGTATTGAATGGGCGGCGGGATTTACGCATATGCGGTCTCATGCCACATCGTGACACAGGCGCCGTGTAGGCGGAGCTTAGCCCCGAGCTCTTGAAGAAAGAGTTGACGACAGTGAAAGGTGGAGCGGAGGAGGAGGGTGCTCATTTAGTGCTCTTAGCTCTGCTAATAATGGGTTGATAATGATAATGGGTTAATAATGATTGAAAAAACCGTTTCAGAGACCCTTTAATACGACTTATAAAGTGTTTTAAAACAGCGAAAGAACAACCAGTCGTCACACAATGCAAATAGGGTAACGAGTGGGCCGTCCAATGTTCTAAACCATGACAAACGCTTGTTCTTGTTCCCCTATCAACTGTGGTGCATACTCACATCAGCCACAATTCCTCATCGTCGTCAGCTACTGCATGAACAATTGGCACGAAATTCCTTGCAAGAGTTTAGTGGATACGACGCTTCTCGAAAGAACGACGAAAGATAGCATAGCAAATGCCGGCCTACTACCCAAAAAAATTTATTATTAATGCACTAGTGGGTATCAAGCAAGTGTGCTTGCAGTAGTTACCCAATGAGTGTTTTGGAAAGGCTCTGAAAGGCCACACTTCTAGGTTTCGCTGCGACTGTGCTGCGCCTTCTGCGCAGGCCTGGCATTTTTTGTTCTCCTTACCACTAGTGGGTATCAAGCAAGTGTGCTTGCAGTAGTTACCCAATGAGTGTTTTGGAAAGGCTCTGAAAGGCCACACTTCTAGGTTTCGCTGCGACTGTGCTGCGCCTTCTGCGCAGGCCTGGCATTTTTTGTTCTCCTTACCACGTATTACCAGAGCTAAAGTATGTATACCCAACGTACTAGTGTGCCTATCGCGTTGGTAGAAGCAAACATTACAAGAAATTTGAGCTAATACTGCATTATAAAGCACACTTTAGTGTGTGCACCCCATGTAAAAAACTCAACAGCGATGAGAAATCATTTAAAAAGGAGTGCTGCTCCAGTGACATTTCTTGTTCAATGATTTCTCATCAATTCAAATTTCCATCTTTGACAGAACTTCTGCCTCGTTTGAACTCAACAACAGTACACTTTCACAAAGCTATTTTTAGCGTTTTTGTCACCTGCAGGAATGTGTATGGTCGTTGTATGTGCTTATTCTATGGTGCACAGTGTTCTCTCCCTCTCTCTTTTTTTTTCTGAGTGACTCCTACAAGTACTTGCACAGTGAACTAGGTTTGGAGCTTTCCTGCTAAGCACACGCACTGATAATCATGACAAACCAAGTGTTCACTTCTTCTTCCCAACCAACTAGTACAAAGCACGCCTTCTGCAAAAGTATTTGGTGATGCTTGAACAGATCAGAAAAGAATAGTGAATACAATTTTACCTCCTCAACAATTACGTGGGACAAGCCGCCAACACAAAACAGGTTAGCTTACCTCGATGGGATATTGCCTCCCTTCGAGTGTGTACACAGGAGCATTGTTGAAATAACGGGAAAAGTGGTCGACGTCCATTGTGGCTGACATTACCACGATCTGTGAGATAAAAAAAAAAGCCAAATGTCTGTAGAGCAATAGGGTGAGCCATAGCGTGATTGGAATCGTTCCAACGCCAGAAAAATTCCCGAGCAATTGTGCCACGATCAATAAACACAGGTGAATCATATCATGTAGCCAACTCCCATGCCAACGCAGAAACGGTAACTGGCAACTATGATTATTACAACATTCGTGTGACTTCTACTATGTGTTTTTAGTCCTCAAAAAATTTTTCCAAGCAGCGAAGAGGTCTGACGTACAACCAAGACAGCTTTCAGAGAGATGCAGTTAGAACCAACCCGATAGATGGAGAGTTCAATTGCTTTCCATCTTATCACGAGCGCACTTTCATGATAAGTTACTCTACTTGTCCAGCTATGGGCATGAAGTAATATCAAGTGCTGCTGGTGTTTCACATGAATCGCAGGATGAACAAGTAAAGTGGCTAGTCACGTATTGGCCACAATCCTGTTCATGACTGCTGCGAAGCTGTCTGGTAAATGTACAACGCACCATTTTCCCTAAACACGGTGACTATTTGGTTATTCATAGTGATAAAGCACAGTCCAAGAATAATCTAGATGCACATTGGGTAATTGAAGTTTCAATATGTGCAGCTTGCGCTTCCTTGCTTCGTCTTTTTAACGTTGCATATCTACATACCACATAACAGTTTATCATGCTAAAAGATTGAGGGCGTGTTCCATTTTGGTACAATTGAGGTATTCTAAAAGATTGAAGGACACTTTTGTAAGATCCAAAGTATGCTCAGTAAAAGAATGTCAAGGCCATTTGAGTGACTATGCCACATCTTTTTTTTTTTTTTACACTACCAGTAGAATAGCACACAAAGGAAATGTATGCATGTTTTCGTCTTCAATTTTTACTGCAAATCACAACGAGATGCAAGACTAATCTGCCTCCATGCATGTGTTCACATTTTTGGGCTTTTCACATCGTACAGACGCCACATTCGCATTTCATCACTCTTAAAGTTTGTTTATCCTCCTGCGTGAGGGAGAGACGCCACAGCTGGAATTGTGCCAAAAGGGCCAGATGGACACTAATCACCGCGAATACGAAACCTTAAAGGCTTTTGATATAGTATTGTTCTGCAGTTGATTTTCTGTTACTGGCCCACAAAATTTCAGTGCATGTTCATTGCTGGGATGTGTTGCGATAGAGTCAGGTATTACCAAACACGTCTGCAGCATATATTGTTGTTTTTTCCTGCCTCTCACTTACCCGCAGGACGATTCGACTAATTTCATCAGTCCTTTCAGAGTTATATAAACAAAATTAAGCTGTAATGGCTCGGCCAATGCTAAATGGGAGTGTGCTGATAAATCCTTTTTTTCACTGATAAATCACAATAAAACAAATGTTGGCGCAATTACCTTTAGTGGAGTCATGCTCAGGTGTTGCCGCTCCTTTTGAGCAGCTTTCACCACGCCAAAGAGGATGTCCGTATTCACAGTCCTCTCGTGAGCTTCGTCTAGTACCACAACTGCATATCTGTAGTAATCCAAATGCCCAGTAAAAAAGACCAATCTCATTATCACCCAAACCACCGACCACAACAGCTAACACAATATGCAACAATGGTATTCCATTCAACATCACTGCCTGCAAAGCAAGAACTTTCTAAGCAGTACACAAGCATACAGCGGCACACCAATCAATCACTGTCGACTCAAAGCAAAGTTTCTTGTGCCTCTGACAAATTATGGTTTTAGCTCACTCTCCTTCCTGTTTCCTTCATCAAGCTTCACCCTCAATTTATTATTAGCTTATTTTTTCCCTTGCACCCCGCCAGTGCCATCAAAGTGTAGCTAGTTGGTACAGTAGTCTGTTGGCAGAAAATTGCCAGGTTGAAAACCAGCTGTAATGCTTTTTCTGTAGGCATTGCATTTTGCCGATATCATCAGGACATGATCATTTTGCCAAGAAAACTGCTGTAACAATGGCAACAACGTATGCTTTTGACATGAATTCCACTGAAACATCGCTCTAACAACCGTTACTCCACCCATCTCTTCTAGGTTCAACACTAAAATAAGTGGAATAGGGTTTACTTGCAACGTAAGGAAAGGACTGCGGAAGATAGATGTCTGTCTTTTTACAGCAGACTAGCAGCCTAAAGGACTAAAGAAAGTTCACCCAATATGCCACTTACCTTCGAAGGAGTGGGTCCAGTAGGGCTTCTCGTAACAACATGCCATCAGTCAGGTACTGAAATGGATCAACAGTTTAAATTGAGAGCAATGCTTCACTTTTACTTTGCAAGTTGTAGAACAGAGGTAACTACACTATCAGCCAGGCATAAAATCAATCATTACAGTTAAGCAAATATTTTTTTTTCAAGTAAAAGATGCAACAATCTGCATACTATCAATCAAATGAAGAAAAAATGGGAGAACCTTGATCCTGGTAGCATTGCTTGTTGTATCATCAAAGCGAACAGAGTAACCAACCTGCAAACAACCCGCCCACCCAAAATGATAGTTAAAATAGAAAACAATAAAAATACGACCCTGCTGTGCTATGTAAAGATTCACATACCAAGCTGCCAAGGTCGACACCCATTTCCATGGCTACCCTCTCGGCAACATTGATGGCAGCTACTCTTCTTGGCTGCAACAAAATATATCTTGCATTGTCACAGCATGAGTGAAAGAGGGAGTTAATAATAAAATAAACTTTGAAGCTCTAAACGGTGGCATGGACTAGGACTAACAGGCTAACTTGATGCCACAATATGCCACCACATCTCTTCAAGTAAATCACTAAATGCTGTGCCACTGGAATACGCTTGCACCAGCGCTAAAAGCAAGTGCAATACTTGCTATGGCGCCAATAGAAATCTTGTAGAACAGTTCTTTACATTCTGCTTGATTTATGACTAATCCATGGTCGTCGGTAGGATTTTTTCTTGGGGGGCGTTGCAAACCATTGTTGCATCGCGGCTTAGGGAGAGCACTGGTGAGGGGAAGCGTTGTACGTTGTGGCTTGAGGGGGGGCAAGTGCCCCTTTTGCACCCCCCTGCTGACACCCATAGACTGATCACAAGCTCTTTTCAGCAGGCAAGTGAGAATGACCGTGCAACACTTGAACCTTTGCAAAGTCTCAAGAAAATGTTTTTAACATTTGCTTCAATCCTAATTTTGTTTATAAGTGCATACACACTTATTTTTTCAATTACACTCTTCAAATTCTAAGGTTTGACCAATAGCTGCAATGCTAAATCAAATGGAACTGATCTATAATACCTTGCTTCTTACATGCTCCATGATTCTCACTGATGCAGTGAGGATTCATAAGAGCAAAGCTCAGTGAAGGCGCTTCGCTAATAATTCTCAGTGCTTTCTGCCAATTAGGAGATGCTCCAGAAATCACTTGCAGCTGTAAAGAGTCTATCAGTTGCTGACAGTGCCTGATAAAAATATACACTTTAGCCAGGAGCTTCAAATAAGTGCAGGTTTTAATTCAACCGAGAAGTGGCCCTTCCATTTACTTCTAAACTCGTGGCCCTCCATAAAGGGAACTTACATTTGTCTCAGGTTTACCAGTGGTGATTACAGTATGACACACCATATCTTATATGCAGGGCGACATTAAACAACGATTGTTGTCAGACTGACGCAACCTCTTTCAGCTAGGTACTGCTTTTCGGTGATGCTTAAAAATATCGTCCCCTCAATTGCGCCATCAAAAATAGTCATCTTCCCACACCATAACAGGTTCCAGGTTTCACTCCAATTTTTTTTTAGTTACGTAACATGGCTGCACAATAACGTAATACAAAAATACATACAAAATCTTTCTTGTGTCAACCTCTGGTTGGCTATGTACCTTATGCAAAAACTGATTAAAAAGTGGTTTTGGGAAAGTAATCAAAGACTAAGCATTTGGCCACAAATATTTTACAGCTTTCTATAAATCTAAATATAACCACAAGATGTGCATAAAGAAAACACGTTGCTGTTGACGAACCTGTGTAATTCCGATAATTCCTCGGTTGGTGAATCCGTTTGCATGGAGATACTGCAGCAAAGGAAAGCCATGAAGTTACCAACATGCACGCTCATGTACAGTGGTAAACAAAAGGAGATAACCAAGCAAACCAGTCAGCTGCTCAACCTGAGCGCTATCTCAGCAAGAAAAATACCTGTGGAAGCTGCGTCGTCTTTCCGCATGCAGTCTCCCCTATAAGGATGACACAGTCTGTTTGCTTCACAACCCGAACCAACTCTTTTCTCACAGGAAAAATTGGCAGTGCTATGCGCTGCTTGTAGAGAAATGCCTTGATTCGACGCCGTTCAACCTCTTCATCGTCTTCCACCGTACCACTCGTGCTTGCACCACTATTCACACATGCCACAGTTGTTTCGTTGGAGGGCGTAGTCACCGTGAACTTTGCGTCCTCGGAGCTCGCAGCACTGCACGACACAAGTTCGCGATTCCTGGTACCACACATTGTGCTGGTGAGCTCTGCTACACTGTCACTGCTGAGCTTCGGTTTCTTTACGTCGCTGCACAGGTCTGAACATTCTGGTTCTGGTGTGCTTGGCGGTAATTTTCGCTTGCGATTTCGCCGCTTCTTTTTCTTCAGCTCGGGGGCCTGAATGACGGTCATTTTCGAATCGGACTCGGCAGTCGGCACTGGTGTGGGCCTACTGCTATCCGTGATCACAGTGCGGTTCCTCTTGAGGCGCTTCCTTTTCCTACTGCCACAGCGTGCTCTCCCAGCCTGGGGACATGTGTCAGACATCATCTTCTGCTGCTAACATCGTGGAGCTTCGGTGTGGCCATCCCTGCAATAACGACAAACGGGAGCTGAGCTTCAATGCGAGTACACAGTGCCTCGAGTAACGACAACCGTTTTGACAAAACTGAAGTAAACGTCCTGGCGCTGCACAGGGAGCAGAAAGGGGTAATTAGTTACTGAGAAAGCAACTCATAAATATGCTGGCGCGAGCTTTGGCCCACGTAAAGCACACATCAAGTATATTCAAGCGTTCTCCAATGTCTAACGTATGCACAAATGCAGTTACTCAGAATTCGTTAGTTGCGAGTAGAACAAAAATAGCAAAAAAAACAGAGATAACAGGAAGAAGAAATGCTCACAAACCCATCGGCAAAATAAGCAGTGCGTGCCGAGACAGCGATAAACAAAGCTTGCGAGGTTAACGTTCACCTATCACTGAGCAGTAAGAGACACGTGGAAACGGTGCTGAGGCCAGTTCGACGCGGTCAGAGTCTGACACAAGCCTTATACAGCAACACAGCAGAAAGAGACTGCGAAAACAACGTGACAGAACACCAAGTACGCCATCACAATAATTTTCCCCGTGAGTCGGAGAGTCGATTGCGGAAACAACTGCCCCAGATGCTTGGACAGATGCCCGACCACAGGTGCGCCTGAAAGCAGCCTTCTTTAACGGTATCGCTTACAGGGCGGCTATTTCTACGCGAGATTGACGATTTTGCAGGCTACCTGCGCACGTATTAAATGAAGGCTTACGCTTTTCTTCCAAAAGACTACACGCTGACATATTTCGCCTCTGGCTGTACGCCGTCCCGTTTTTCCCGTTCCGATGGGGGCCGACATGTTTTGGGTCACGTGACTATAAATAAAATGTGCCTCCGTGCAACGCCTCCTCTATAAAGATGCCTGAGGAATGGCTCGCGCTCCCAGCGGAGTTGGCCTGCCTTCAGTTTTAAACAAGCGCCGTGCGGTGACGCTTGCGACCGACACTATTATCACGGCCGCGCACGGTACCAGTCAGTCGAGAGTTGTTCAAGACCTGCAACTGTGCACTACTGTTTCGGAGGCTATGCAAAGTGTTGCGTTGTTGCACCGTCCACCACAAGTGACGCTAGCGACAGAGAACATTATAAAATAAAGAAGAGAAAGAGTGTGGCTGCTGTTTTTCTTCTCATGCGGCAGGCATCTTTCTAGAGGAGGCGTTGCTCCGTGTCTTCCTCCTTGGCATCCTAGATGTCCCGTGCCTGCCGGATTATTGGCTGTCACTTGGGAAGCGGTGGTCGTCGGAACTACGGTGGTGGCGTCACTAAAGTAGGGATGTCTTCAAATAAGTTTTTACGTTTTTGAAGCCTATATGCAAGAAATATAACATAAAAAGTTTTGTAAGCGTAATTATAATAACCATTACGTAAGTGACGCCGTCATTCAGCAAGCAACTTTTTTAATACAAGACATTCTCTAAAATTAGTAGCAAACGCCGAAATTGCCAATTTCAAAGGCCAAGACAAAGACCTCTATCCCTACGTAGGCAGCGCTGCCATAGATGACCGGCGTTTCGCGCTCATCCGGCAGGCGCGGGAAATCTAGGAGGCGTTGAATGTGCATACGCCGATTCGCATCGCCAACGTCGCCGCCATAGAGTTTTGTCGCCGCAATCGCATTAGATGTTGATCGCAGTTTCGCCCGCTCGCTAGGTGCCGTTTACGTCGTGCCGTGGTTTTTCTGGCAAGTGGCCTTCGCTCCGTTTTCCTTCACCTTTACGTGCGCTTGGTCGGATAGCGCGTGAATATATATGCGCCGCTGCGCTTGACGAAATGCTCAGTCCGTCGCAGGAATACTGTGCGAAACGTGTGTGCGGCACGCCAGCATGTTGAATTCCTGGAGGAGGACGCCAAATGGGTTTGTACTGTGTTTCGTAGTACCAACCGCATCACACCATCAGCTTCATTCATTGATTACGCGGTCGACAAGACATGAATCTGAGGTCGGTGGGTTTATTTCCGCGTTTCTTTCTCAGGATCCGCCGCGCGATGTCCTCCGGAAACGATACGGCCGGCATCATTATCATTGGCGACGAAATTCTGCGTGGCGACATACGCGACGCGAATGTGTACCACATCTGCTCGCGGCTGCGATCCGTGGGAGTCCGGGTGGAGCGGGTGTCCATCATCCCCGACGTGGTGCCCGTGATCGCCGAGGAAGTTCGCAAGTTCTCCGCCTCCTACAGCTACGTGTTCACGTCGGGAGGCGTGGGGCCGACGCATGACGACGTCACCTACGAGAGCGTCGCCGCAGCGTTTGACGAAGACGTCTTTGTACACCCCGAGGTGCTCGAATCTTTCCGAGCCCTGTACGGTCCCAGGTCTGAAGGCGAAATAGCCATCAGCAAGTTCGCTACCATCCCTCGCTCTTCGAGAATACTGTTCGGTGACATACAGCGACCTGGAAGGGTGCTTCGATTGCCTTTAGTGTGCGCCAAAAACGTCTACATGCTCCCGGGCGTGCCTCTGGCGCTAGAAGCTCTGTTTCCACTGTTTCTCAAGGACTGCGAGGAGAAAGGCCGTAAGATCATGTACGTTACGGAGCTGTTCATTAAGTCTGACGAGCTGAGCATAACAGCCACTCTGAACAAGGCCGTGGAGCAATTCAAGAACAAAGTCAAGTTTGGGTCCTATCCTTCGTTGGACAGCAACTACTACCGCGTACGCCTAGTTCTTGAAGGTGAGAAAGAAGATGATGTGGTCCAAGCCAAAACGTTTCTTCTAAACAACCTGCCGGATGACTCGATTACTCAGTTTGACCGTGATCCTTTGACCAATGCATGGCAAAAACTGACTGCTTTGGCTGAACGGAAGCCACACATTGCAGCAGCATTGAAAACTATCGAGGAGGCGCTCACTAAGTACACTTTGGAAGGAATCTGTGTTGGTTTCAGCGGTGGCAAGGATTGCACCGTTATTCTTCACATGCTATACGCCCTGCTTCAGAAGCAGCTGAAACCCGGTGAAACAGCGCTGCCGAAAGTTCAGTGCCTCTTCATGCGTAGTGAGCACATGTGGCCAGACACCATATCGTTTATTGAGACCAGTGCGAAACTCTACAACTGCGAACTAACGACCATCTCGGAAAAGTGTTACAAGGTTGCTTTGCAGCAGTACTTAACCTCGAAACCCAATGTCAAGGCATTCCTCTTGGGCAATCGATCGACGGACCCTGGTGGTGACAAGCTGAAGCCCTTCACACCAACAGATGAAGGATGGCCTCAAGTGATGCGTGTCTTCCCAGTGCTTGACTGGTCTTACAAAGATGTCTGGGATTTTATACGTGACTTGAGCATTCCCTACTGTTCACTTTATGACCAAGGGTATTCGTCAATTGGAGAGAACGAGGAGCCTAATAAAGTGCTAATGTACTTCGACAGCCGAGGTGCGAAGCGCTTCAAGCCCGCATATATGCTTGACGACGTGAAGTTCGAACGATGTGGTAGGAAGTGATGTAGGGTACTCTACATGGAAGGAGTTGTGTTGATTGAATAGACTTTCCAGGACTTTTTACACAATCATTATATGAAATTGAGTGTGCCTTACAACTATACTACTCCCGTCAAATCGTATAAGAAATGCATGGTGTTAAAATTAGGATTTTTGCAAATGTTAATGTCAATTGTTTTTAAGGTGCCTTTTTCTTTTGTGGTATCGTCATCTATAGATCTGTGCAGAGTTGCATGATTTAAATGCTGATTTGCAAAAAGTTCTGAACTATTTCTAAGAGCTTTTATTGAGGATGTGCATAAAATGTTATTTGTTTAACACAGTAGGTCTCAAGAGACCCAGCATGTAAAATTTGGTATGCCATCTTACTCATGAATGAATAAAAGTTGCTTTATGCTTTAAGGAATGCTGGCACTTCATGACATTTTTATGCTGGTACTTCAGTTTTCTACAAGCACATTAGGCTCGCTTATGTTAGAGGCATTGCAACACGAATTATGATGTTTTCACCACTTCTTCTGGATTTCGGTAATCCACCAATAATCATTGTGCGAGTGGCATTGCAAAAAATAAAGCTGTTGTAATATTGTTTCAATGGAGGAGCCACATTACTTTTAGACTACAGCCACATCACGGATATTTTCATGATCGGAAGTGGCATTTCATCACGTGGAAGTTGTGACATTGGCAAGGCATTTTGATTGGTTTCGCACGGCAAGTCGCGTGTAATATTTAAATGGTCCCAGCTAGGTCTCACTATTGTGTGATAAAATTATCAAAGCACATTTTATACTGTCTTAGGTACAAAAGGATTTCTGTTAAATATGAAACCTTAAAAAGAATACCAAAACATTGCTAGGGGCACTGTACGACTGCCACCACAAGGTGGGTCTTTTGGTACGTTCTTGTAAGAGGAGTGCAGTGATTGGAACCAGCCTTTGACATTAGTTGGAGAGTGAAATGCGAAAAGAAACATTTTTTCTCGTCTTCCGCTGAGATCTTGAAGTTTATAACTTCTGTTACCATGCACTTATTTAGATCACTCTTGTGTTCGTCCTGGTATTCAACAGTGAATGCACTCCAGTGCTGCAAAATGTGGATGAAAAAGCATTGCAGAGCCTCTTCAACTGAAGAAAAAGAAGGTGTATCCTATAACTCCTTTTCTTTTGCTATTTTTTAAAAGAATGTTTGCCCAAAAGGAAATCACAATAATACCATTTTGAATAAGAAGAAAGGTGACAGGCTTACCCCAATTTTCAGAAACACTCTTTAACTTGAACTGATTGGCCACTGCCTCAAGGCAGTCCGCCTCCATCGGAAATGCAGCCGCCGCAGATGGGATTTGATCCCACGATCTGCGGGTCAGCAGCCGAGTACCTTAGCCACTAGACCACCGCGGTGGGGTGTTTGTGCTGCCTTGGCAGCGCCTAAAGACAGCGTGTTCAAATGCGTCCGTGCTGCATTAAAGGTGGGGGCAAGTGTTAAGTCAAGGAGCATTTCTGAATACGCGGGTGAATTGCTTATGCCTTACACCACATATTATCGTTAGTCAAAATGTAAGTCCACCTTAATGATCATTTACTTGCTGTGTATCTTGTGAGGTGTGTAAATGTGTGAAATGACATGGTTGGCATCCCGAATCGGTTGGATGGAGGGAGAAGGATACGTTTGAATATTATGCTATTTCAGGAGTGGGGAAAAGCAGGCACCTTGGAATAATATAAAAGGTGCAAGAAAAGAAAAGACCTCAAACTGTCAACCTGTTTAGGGGAACATAGTATCTCTTTTCGTCTAAAGCTGCTTCATTGAAATTGAAAGTAGAGTCACTGAGTCACACAATTTGCACGCCTTCAACTGAGTCAATACGATGCATTTTTTGAGACAATCAAGGAAGTTCAACCTCGAGCTGCCTCCTGAACTGTAGTGACGTTGCTAAACCCTGTATATATGGGACTCTCAGTGTAAAGGACAGTATGGCAGAGAGGCTGCACCACGGCTGCTAGCACAGAAGTCGGGTCTTTTTGCAGATGTGAATAGCTGAGCAAAAGTGAGCCTGTTATATACATTCAACTCTGCCCTTTTGTATACTTGCCTATTTCTTTCTTTTTACACCTTTAGTACTGTTTAACAATAACATTATCACAACTTATGGGCAATGGCAGGGAGTGTGCAACAGGGGCACTGGCCCCCCTGAAACTACATAAGTGACCACTCCCCCCTCTGCCAACCTCCCCTAGCGACGATAGAACGCGGGTTTGCACCCCCTAGCACCAAATGCTGCCGATGTTCATGCAATAACTCGTCTGCCACTGCCTGCTTTTAGAAAAAAAAAAAAAGGTAAGGCAAACTGTGTAACGAAGCACATGAGATTTTAATATCTTACGTTTTTGTATATGAGTGCGTGGTTTCTGACAAATTGTGACAGAAGGGCATCGCAATGTCTCGCCGCTGGTACTCTACTGGTTTTCATTTACAACATTTTGCAACTTGACCTACTTCCTCCTGTAAACACTCTCGAAAGTATAATGTATAAAAAGCTGGCGCTGCAATAATAAGATACGATAACACCAGCCACCTGTTCTTCCTTTTCGTTTGCCACCTGAAGCCTTGGCTCGTGGTAAGACATGCCTGTTGGTGTTCAAGCAGTGCAGCCCGCATTCTTCACAAGAATGAAGAAGGAACGTGAAAGAAATTCTACCACAAGCTCAAGTACTGCTTACTAAAGCGAAGCCTTTTTTACGCCATGTCACCCAAGGTCATTCATCATGTTTCAATGACCTTGAGACACAGATCGCAAGTGTGGCAGGTGTGACGTCACGACTCGTTATCCGCTACGGAGAGTTGCAGGACGAGCCGACAAACGAAACTTGGCGAAGGAATAAGCGAAAAGAGCAAGGGCTGAGTTTCCGCAATCAAAATGCCCGTAACTCAGCTAGCGCTTTTGAAGTTATACTCTTGCACAAACTGCAACGCCACAACTATACCTCTGGGCAGTTTCACAATAAGATTTTCAATAATGTCAATAACGAATAAATGTGTGTACTATTTGCAAATCTAGGTTTCTCACAGGACCGGCTTATTTTATTTGCTATGTTTATGCTTGAATGAGTAGGTTCATAAGCGTGCGCAGGGTTCAGGGGGGGGGGGTATTCACAGCGCCCCCCTCCCTATTATGTCAATGTGCGGGGCTGACTTTTGCACGCCCCCCTCTAAGCTGATAAAAGGGAGGTGACCGCCCCCCTCGTGCGCACGCCTATGAGTAGGTTGTACTTGTACCTGATAATCATAGAAAATGAAGCTCAAGTGCTCTAGCATGGCGTACGTTTATTGTTAGCGTCGTTAATTTTGTTTCGTTCAAAATTGCACCGTCATTTCAAAACACCCGCCCAAAATAATGAGGCACTCGCTACCCACCGTGGTGGGGAGTCGGCGTGTCGTTTTTTCAATGTTTCGATTTTAAATTTCGCGCCCAAGTCGCAGCTCATGACGTCATGGATTCGTATTCTGGCGACGTTAGCTTATCAGAATAGTAATAAACTATAGATGTGTTAAGGTTCTGGCCGTCACAGAGAACAAAGTACTTCGTTTTCTACCGGTTCGGAACTACGCAGGACCCAGTAGACGTCGTCGAAATCTACGACGTCAGGATGTCTGGCGCGGTTGTTTCGACGTGGTGTCGCCTTACGTAATTTCTTTTCGCGCGTTTTCTCGCGTCTTCTCGAAGCGAGCGTGGCGTCTTCGCTAAAGCATATACAAATTAAGTCCTGCTGCACGCTTTACGCGTTCTAATAACAATAATTGTAGTAAAGAGAGAGCTAGGTGAGAGAGGTCTTCGGCAACGAAGGCATTTTTTGCGATTAAAGTATTTCCCCCCAGTTCTTGATGACAAACCCGACCTTGGTACAATATTGTGCATGATGAAACTACTCTGGGGCGTACATGTTCGCGTGATCGTGGAAGCGCTTGTGCTTTGCCGTTCACGCGTAATTTGATAAACTTTATTCGCTGGTGATTCGTGCTCGGTTGCTAATGTCATTTTTTCTATTTGTTTCCCAATGACATGGCTCATGTTTCGATGCGATCAGAATGAATTAAACTGTCACGAAAATATAACGGCAGGTTGAATTCAGAAACAGTATAAAAACAACAAAATTTGATAATCACAGGAACGCAGCCACAGATTTCGTTTCTAGGGAGGGGGGCGTAGAAATTGAACTCTCCCCCTTTCGCCCCCTGGTTACACTGATGAATAAGCTATGCAAGCCATTACAGAATGGGCGCGCACGACTTTCTGTTGTTCTATAGGCAAGACACAATAACTACGTCTCACTTCGCGCTGTGTATATTTTAATTGAATACGATCACGTACACATTCTTGCCCCACCACTTATTTTAATCGTTAAATGTCTCGGTACAGCTGGTCAAATGCATTTAATGAAGAATGCGTTGATGTCATGTCCAGATACGCGGTTTAATGACGTATGTCTTCGAAAGTGCTGACGTGTGAATGCCTGTACTCGCCACAGATAGTTGCCCCTGCCTTGTCATTTCTTGGTTATTACATGTGCACACTTGGAAAGAGAACGAGCAAAGCTATACTGCTTTTGATGAGTGACATTAACGCAGATACAACGCAACAACAACCAGGGGCAGTGATCGCCTCCCCCCCCCCCCCTCAAAGCCTTTGTCAGCACCATCTTCTCTCTTCAGTGTTTGGCAGCCGCCTCCTATCACCAATTAGGACAAATGATTGGGACAACTGTGCGCACAAATCGATATTATTTATGCTGCGGTAGGGACAAAAAAGTCAAGACCCCCCCAAGATGAGTGGTTGGATCCGCCTCTGACGACAACTTCTGTGAACGGACTCCTATACAAATGTAGTCGAGTGTATATTTTCATTTATTGTCAAAGGACACGTCTGCTGCTCGCAACCATCGGCGAAATGCCCGTTGCATTTATGTGGCTCGCGTCAAGACGCAAAAATATGTGATTTGAAGCATTGCGACACTCATTACGTGTTGAAGCCGAAGGTCGCAGTTCAGTCTGGTGGAATCCTGTACCTGCAGTTCTGAAAAAAAGAGAGAGAGAGAGAGAGATGTGTCACAAAGCGTATGACCGATTCGGCACTTCACACGTGTAAAAATTAAGTCCCGCCACCTGTTTGAACTGACGGAGCACGTAGCTTTTCTGAAGAAAGGTTACACCAAATGGAATGTTCCCAAACTTCCATTAAACTGACGCGTTCTCAACTAAAAAAGGAAACGGCACGCAACTAGTGGGAAATAATTTTTCTTAATTTCATTGTAGTGGTTAATTAATACTGCCGATAAGTAATAATTATATTGATGTTAAGAAAGAAAGCAAGTCTGCAAAAGTGCTTTCAAGGGCTCGACAATGAAGCGAGATTCCTTAAATCACATGTTCTCAATAAAATCATATCCGCCATATTCCTGGCCAATCGCGTTGAACGTTTGGCGCTAAAACGTTGGATGACGCTTCAGCCTCGCCTTCAAGAGTTGATTGCGATAGCACAATCGGGCCCCGGGCGCAACGTCTTCAACCATCTTTCAAGGAAAGGAAAGATTGTGCGCGTAACTTCCGACATTTTGAACTATCCAAGACTGCTTACTGCATGTATACACAGTTGCTAAGAGCCCGCCACACAATATTTTTTTTTCTTTTTGAAAATTTGCGACGTACTCCGCGCGAAGCTGTCAGCAGCGCACTCAGTAATAAGTGGGCGGTTTAAAACACCCACGGGTTGCGCCATTCACTTTACTGGACGCTTGGTGCGATGCACGATTTACATGTGTTATGGAGACCCCACCCTAAGGACGTTCTTTTGCACTGTAGGATGGATTTGTGGGGTTTAACGTCCCAAAACCACGATATGATTATGAGAGACGCCTAGTGAAGGGCTACGGAAATTTCGACCACCTGGGGTTCTTTAACGTGCACCCAAATCTGAGCACACGGGCATACAACACTTCCGCCTCCATCGGAAATGCAGCCGCCGCAGCCGGGATTCGATCCCGCGACCTGTGGGTCAGCAGCCGAGTACCTTAGCCAGTAGACCCACCGCGGCGGGTCGTTCTTTCGCACTGTGAACACTGGACGCCCTGAAGAGGGTTCAAGCGAGCAAAACCATCTGGCGCGTAACCAAAGGGGGAACACACACACACACACACACACACACACACACACACACACCACACACACACACACACACACACACACACACACACACACACACACACACACAACACACACACACACACACACACACACACACACCACACACACACACACACACACACACACACACACAGCACACACACACCACACACACACACACACACACACACACACCACACACACACAACACACACCACACCACACACACACAACACACACACACACACACACACACCCACACAACACACACACCACACACACACACACACACACTACACACACAGCACACACACACACACACACACACACCACAACACACACCACACACCACACACACCCACACACACACACACACACACACACACACACACACACACACACACACACACACACACACACACAACACACACACACACACCACACTACACACACAACACACACACACACACACACACACAACACACACACACACACACACACACACACACACACACACACACACACACACACACACACACACACACCACACACACACACCCACACACACACACACACACACACACACACACACACACACACACACACACCACACACACACACACCACACACACAAACACACACACACGCGCGCGCGCGTGCGCACGCGTCACACACACACACACACACGCACGCGCACACACACACACACACAAAAGAAACCCGGGAGCAAGAGTGTTTTCCTTCCCCAAATAGCTTTTAAAGGGCGATTTTCTAGTAAAAACACTCTTTTGGAATTAGGGCTGTTTGGGGTTATTAAAACACCCATGGTCCACCCTTAACGAAACTGGGAAGCTCTCACGGTAAAGAATAAGGATGGTGCGCATTTAAGTGCGCACGCCTTGCGCATGTCACTTCATGTGGATGCACACCACGCTTCACGCAGATTAGGATCCCGGGAAAAAGAAAAAAAAAACAAAATATATCCCGAGAAATTTCGGAGGCCTTTCACACATAAAGAAACGGGGTATTAATTATGTTAGTGAAACGTCACTCATCCTGTATGATTCGGAAGTATGGTATCTATAGGCAATGTGTCCTATAGCGTGATTACGTAAATGACGGCCAGAGCACGTTGCACATGCGTTGACGAGAAGTGGGTTTATATTATAGCCTGTTTCCTCAAGGAATAAACAGTTAACAGTTGCAAGTGAGCGCTCGTCCTGTTTATGTATTTTATTCTTATATATATATATATATATATATATATATATATATATATGTATAGTTGTGATATTGAGGTGAAATTTACTATTTAATTATATCCAGAGCATCACCATTTGAAATGTGTGTAGCACGACGATAGTTATTGCGCGAGAACAAAACGACGACACAGAGACAAGAAGGACACGAAAGCACATTTCGTTACGTATATGCCATTTAGGTCAGGTATTGTTTTGGTTAAAAGTTCTGCTTAACCGGAAATCACGGAACGACTCAGTTTAAACCATGTATGAGCGGCCAACCACAAAGGTTAGCATTTTTGTTTACCTCTAATTAAGTTCCAACTGCTTGCGTTTACGCGGCGTCCTAGTGTACAATAGTTGATATGTGGGGTTTATGTCCCAAAACCACCATATGATCATGAGAGACGCCGTAGTGGAAGGCTTCGGAAACTTCGACCACCTGGGATTCTTTAACGTGCACCAAAATCTGAGCACACTGGCCTAAAACATTTCCGCCTCCATCGGAAACGCAGCCGGGATTCGAACCCGTAACCTGCGGGTAAGCAGGCGAGTACCTTAGCCACCAGACCACCACGGCGGGGCTCCCAGTGTACAATAAGTTATTGGGTAAACAAAATGGACCTGTGTGTCATATATAGTTACATAGCCGTGGGAGCACACATGGCAAGTTATCTTCGTCAACAAAAAAGTTTGATGTGCTAAAACCTATGCAACATTTACTTTCAATGGTCTATGCGAGAAATCCACTTAGCCATCTCCCTTTCTTTCTCATTTTCTCTCTTTCTCTGTCTCTCATCTACTGGGTCGTCTAATCAACCACCAGGATTGAAGCAATTTTCTTACGAAGACGCGCTTCAAATAACGATAAAGTTATGCCTTCGCGGTGCGATATGAAGAAACAAAGACGCTAAAGGAATGTTCTTTGGTACCTGAGGGGCGTTATCATGTCTCCCAACGGTCGATATCCGGCTCCTGATAGGCTTCGTTGTGAGCACTTAGAGTGTTAGATGAATTTGACAACCACCCATTGTCGGAGGAAAATGTCTTGGGCCGAGGCTGTTCTCCGCATGGAAGGCTTTAGCAATGTTGTTGCATTTTTTGCGGATAACTGGTCTTAGAAAGTGCAGTATTATTCCATCCTTTCTTTGTTGTTTGTATTTGCTCTGTTTTGCTCTCTCTTAACATATATTTTTGTTAGGTTATTTTTTTATCTTCCTTACCACTTTCCCCGCATGGGGTATAGCCAGCCGGTTTGAGAACTGGCTAACTTCATTGTCCTTCCTTCTATTCTTCCTTCCGTCAGATCCTCTAGTACGATGACTCTTGCAAGTGGACAAAACCACACGTTTTTTTTCTTTTCAGCACTTGCAACGGCTGATCTGGCCGGTTTGTCACATAGCATTGTAGTCTTGCGTAATATTTTTATGCGAAGTATAATATCTCTGGCAAACATGTATATACATACTATTCACTTGGCAATGTTACACATGCAGTATATGCATTTTAAACAGCTTAACAATATATATATGTGGTCTACCACAAGAAAATGCTGCTTGGCGCTCATATACATATATACTCACCCGAAGCATCTTATCCACATCCCTGGCATCGTACATCACATTCTCGTTGATCTTGTCCGAGAAGCACTGCATCAGAAAGTGGTGCTTGTCCTCCTGCGCACACATCAAAATCATGGTTACACACTCCTTCTGGGCACGCCCTGTGTCGCACACAGCGTTCAAAAGGCTTCATTACTTGTTTCAAGACAGCGCATGGAGTGATTCTATTCTTGGTTCACGGTTTTGTCGCGAAGCTGGATACACTTTTGGCGTTATCGCGTGTCAACTAAATTGTGGCAGTGTTGCCGAGTGGTCCTGCAGATAAGCAACCTGAACTGCAGTCTGCAGATTGATTGATTGATATGTGGGGTTTAACGTCCCAAAACCACCATATGAATATGAGAGACGCCGTAGTGGAGGGCTCCGGAAATTTCGACCACCTGGGGTTCTTTAACGTGCACCCAAATCTGAGCACACGGGCCTACAACATTTCCGCCTCCATCGAAAATGCAGCCGCCGCAGTCGGGATTCGAACCCGCGACCTGCGGGTCAGTAGCCGAGTACCTTAGCCACTAGACCACCACGGCGGGGCAAGTCTGCAGATTACTTGCAGCTTGACGACGCTGGATATATAGATAAGGCACTTCAGGTTGAGATGAGGGGCTAGTGAAAAATATATTTAATCGCTAGAAATGTGATTGGGATGAGAGAAATGTAGAACAAAAGTAAAGAAAGCTTTTACGTACAAGAGCTATGATTGAGATTCGATTACGAGGAAAATGATTACCTGTATTTTTTTTTTCTTCGATGCGCTCTGTGGGGGTGCTGACACCTCCTGCAAAGTTGTTTGCGCCGCGTGGAGCACGTGTGTCGCCCAAAAGCCGCTTTTCGAGTTACAACCATCGGGCGGTAGGTGGCGTTGTGTTCGCGTTGTGATCGCGTTGTGTTCGCGCTGTAAAGGGCTTCACCCTATAGTTCAAGATGATGGCGCAGAGTTTTTCAAAGCACTGGGGTTTATGGACAGAGAGGGCAAAAAAGACTTTAAGCGGGTAGAATTAACTAGAAGTAGGTTATCTGATTGGTGGCTAAAGTCGAGGCACGAGTGAAAATTAAACCCTTCACTGCAAAGTACGAATCCTTAACATTACTATTTAAAGAGAAAAAAATATATCTAATGTTTGGTTCTTTAAGTACTACGGCTTGGTGGCGCTAGCCACCGCCCGATCTAAAGGGTACAGCCATATCCATCCATCCATCCATCACCACTATTATCATCATGGTGTAGCAGCGGCGGTGACCTTTGGCGGAAGGCAAGCCTTGGTGGCGGGCGAAAGTTGAGCGAGTCTCTTCTGCGCGTGGCGGTTGCCGCGAACGGTTGTCTCTAGCGTGGGTCCCCGGTGCGTGGCACCATGGGATGCGCGTCTGGGGCCCTCATGGTAAGTCAAGCGTTGGCGACGCCGCCTTGGGTGTGTTATTGTGTTTGTCATGGAGTGTATAGTAAATTGTGCACGGATGTCCTAGCGTGTTGATAACAATTGATGTACCGATTTGGCGGACGATATCGTCGTTCTAAATTAGTTAAGTAAATGTGTGTTGTTGTTTGGTTTGTTCCTACCGCGTCTGCTGTGACCGTTCACTCCAAGAGTGTGGTGGTGGTGCTTGCCAAATTGAGACCCCCCACACAGCTCATAGCTAAAATAGTAGTGAAGACTTCGTTAAATATAAGGTTTTTGGGCTAGTGGATAGGATCCTCAATCCAGGGCCCCTTTCGCCTTCGGGGCTTTCTGGAGTTGCTCGAGTAGAGCCAGCTGATAGTGGCACTCCCGATTCCTGCTGGATAGCAAGGCGTCTCACCACCACAATCGCCGATACATCCTCAAACGGGGAGAATCGATATGTCATCGGGCCGCGATTCGTATTATTACGTATACAGCATGGGCATTAGTTGGCCGTTCCACACATTATGGACAGGTGGGTGCGTAAAATGTGGGATTTACGTGGTATACTTTTCTTTGTAAGTTAGGTTTCGTGTCAGTTTGCATTCGGCGTCTATCTCGCATCGGTTTTCCAGCAATATACAGATCGAGGTCGCTGTATTTTTGTCGTTGTCCTCTTTTTTTTTGTGAATGTAGCATGGAATTGTTGGGAGTTCCTCGAGGGTTGTGGCTGGGGCTCGAATGCTTGCTTCGCGAGCAAGTCAGTCGGCCCTTTTGTTGCCCTCAAATGGCGGGAAATAGGTGAGGCAGGAAACAGTGAGAAAAAGAACGGCTATTTAGACTAGTTGGTTGGAATTCATGATAATAAGGGCTGCAGCACGACCACGAAGGTGCTAGAAGAAAAGTGAAACGAAAGGCGAGGCAAGGAAAGCAAAGAGGAAAAAAGAAAAGAAAAACAGCGCTCGTGTTGTCCTCTTTGCTTTCCTTGTCTCGCCTTTCGTTTCACTTCTCTTCTAGCACCTTCGTGCTCGCGCTGCAGCCCTTATTATCAGAAATAGTGGGACTTGAATACACGATTTATGTACCAAGGATTCTCAGCGTCGTCCTTTGAAGCGCCAGGCCTGAAACATACGGCAAGCGGATTGATAGAAGATGACCAGGAGGGCCAAGTTTCCACCTTGTTCTGTGCACCTACTTCATAGCAAGCACCGCTCCTAAAACAGGGCGCTTTGTGTTTTGCCCCTCCCCCCACCCAACTAAATGCATGTGATCATCGGTTTCAGGAATCAAATCTGTGCCATTAGCTTCGCAGCGCAGAGTTATAGCCGTGTAATCACGCTGACGACTAAAGAATGAGAAAAGAGGAGAAAGGATCGAATTATATAAATTGAGCGCAGGAAGGAATTTGAAGAAGTGCATGAAAGAGGAGGAAATTGAATAAATTGTGTACACACAACCACGCGCGCGCGCGCTTTCCTGCAAACACACGCACACACACACGTGCGCGCGCACACACACTGAAAGGTTGTGGGGAGTATGATGGCATAAAAAATGGCAGCATATCCACGGGGTGAATGATGGAGAGTAGGGCGAAGCATTCGTCCATCCATTCGTTCTTGCTTTCGTCCGTCCATGCGTCCGCCTGTGTGACCGTCCATGCGTCCATCCGCCTGTCCATGCGTGCGTCTGTTCGTGCGTCCACACGTCTATCCGCGCGTCCGTCCCTACGTTCGTCCATGCGTCCATCCGTCCGTGCAGCCATCCGAGCGTCCGTTCATGTATCCGTCTGTGTGTCCGTTCGTCCATCTATTCAACACTCCAAGTACCACCATCTCTCATCTTTTCATCATATATTCCGCATATAGAAGCACCGCCATCCAGCGGACATTCCAAGGACTAAACGAGAGGTGGCACACGCACACTTTTTTACTGCTTGCGCTTCTTGTTTACTTCCCACCGTTAACCACCTCGAGTTCATGGTATGTATACTAGTTCACTGTAACCATGGCACTGCGTCCCAACGCTCGCTAAACCTTTCTATAACCAAGGAGGTTACGCCCAGCGAGTATAACCTAGCAACCCTTTCTTGTCAGATAGTGCTCAATGTACATGCCAATGGCTGCTAATTGGGAATGAGAGACAGGAGAATTCGGCTTTTAGTTAACGCGCACGCTGCGAATTCTTCATTGTTCAACAACGCACAGGAGAAATCTCTCACCGGCACCACCTTGCAGGTCAAAGCGTAAGACTTGTTACGCACTACGACTACGACGAGGGACGAACGGGTGCCGCTTTAAGCAGCGTCGCCCCTAAAAGGCAAGCTGGCGATATGGTGTCACGTGCAGCTTTGCTTGAGTAAACTGATAAATGACACAGACGGAAAGAAAAGGAAAATGCTGAAGTGTCTGGACACGTTGTATTGTTACCCTTGTCCTCTTCTCTTTTATTTACTTTTTATATGTTTACTAAGCGTCTGCTAATTACGTTTAATTACGCTGGCTGTTTTGCTTGAAGATTGGCTGCTATCCAGTGCCACCTGATTGCTATGTTGGACAAAGTATATATAGCTGGACATTTTGAGAAAATACAACGTTTTGAAATGAATAAATGAAACATAAGACAAGCTTGAAAAATGCCAAATAAGTGTAATAGCATTTTTTTTTCTAGAACTGCGAAGACATGAACTGCGGAGCGTATGAAAATGTCCCAAGAAAAAGATCTTAACTCTCTGGATAATTTTGCTCGTACGTAACATAATTTTTATAGTTTCAAAAACAGAGGTCAATATTAAGATCTCCAATGTGATCATTCACTTTAGGTAATTTTTTGTGCGTCTTTTAGACATTTATACAATCAGGCGCACTAGAAACCATGTGATTATTGCCGAGCCAAATGAAAAAAAAGGGGGAGGGGAGGCGGAAGAAATTGAGGTTTGGTTACAGTAACATAAGAGCAAATATGTATAGTTTTACTAAATTATTGAATTTCGAACCACGACTGGTATTTACGACCAGGGAAGTATCAGAACCATTAAACACGATTCTAGTACATTCGTAAAATTTAAGGCCTGTTTTCTTCAGACATCTATTGGAGATTACCAGTACTGTAGATACTATTGAAGAGGAATCACTATAGCCATGGTGGTTATTGGCTGGCTATACGCCGCTTCAGGTGCAGGAAAAAAAATTGCCCGCAGCTTCCCTCGGGGGAACACTGAGGAGGATGCGGAGCATATAATTGGTTAACGGGGTGTTAAAGTGCGACTTACTTGGGTCGATGGCTAAATTGGTTAACGTGGTTGTAGGAGGGGGTGTTAAATGAGTGAACACGTACACACGTATGCGAAAGGGCGGCGCTGGTCGAAGGGACCTCGATCATTGTGTTTGTGGATTCGTTGGAATTCATTTCACCGCGACCTTGGACGTCGACGCGCCGTATAAACCAACCGACGAGCGGCAACTGAGCGAGCGAGCGAGCCCCACTTGAGTATATATACAGCGCGACGGCGCATGCACTGTCAGCTGTTGAATGTTCTCGAAGCGCGACGGCGCATGCGCGTCCACTGGAGAATCAGGAGAATTGTAGAATGTTCTCGAAGGGGAGAAGCGCGCGGGGCACACATGGTGGGTGACGGTGCATGTGCGCTTCAGCTGTCGAATGTTCGAGAAGGGGGAGAAGCGCAACGGCGCATGCGCGCGCGTCAGCTGCCGATGTTCTCAAAGCGCGACGGCGCACGCGCGCGTCAGCTGCCGATGTTTTCGAAGCGTGACGAAGCATGCGCGCTACATTATACAGCTAGCGAATGTTCGTGAAGAGGAGAAGCGCACGCGGTGTGTAGAGGAGGAAGGATGCACAGATGGTGGAGGAGTGAAGCGCGCGCGGTGTGTAGAGGAGGAAGGGATGCACAGATGGTGGAAGAAGGAGGAGGAAGCTTGCGGACGGCGCCGCACTACAAGCCTCGAGTATTAGATGCTCCGCATCTAAAAAGCGCAGACTGTTCACTATTTTGGGAGTTTGGTACAGAAATATGTATGTTTAGAAAAAGTAGCTAAGGATTTAGAGTACTTGGTACTTTACTATAGGAGAGCTGCAAGCCGTTCCTAGGGTTTCACGCTTGATGAGGCCGCATCAACAAAAATTATGCTCGGGTCGGGCCTGTGGTCACAAGCGTATGTTTAGGAAAAGTGGATAATCTAGAGCACTGTTTAAAAGAAATTTATTTACACTATGTACAGAGCATAAATTATGCGTGACAAATCAGTACTCAGGCATACATTCACACCTTTACAGTTGTACATCACATCACCACACCACAAAAATGGCAGCATATCCACGGGGGTGAATGATGGAGATGGGGGCGAAGCATCCGTGCGTCCATTCGTTCTTGCTTTCGTCCGTCCATGCGTCTGTCTGTGTGACCATCCATGTGTCCATACGCTCGTCCGTGCGTCTGTTCGTGCGTCCGCACGTCCATCCTTGCGTCCATCCCTGCGTTCGTCCATGAATCCGCCCCTGCGTCCGTCCAAGCGTCCATCCGTCCGTGCAGCCATCCATTGTTAAGTTTGGCCTAGCAATTCTTCTGGGCAGACGCCATTGTGCGTAAGCCGGTCTACTGGGGAGGCTCTCAATCCCTTCGGCGCCCAATCTGCCAGATGCTGTCGAAGATTTTGGCAATTACCCAGACCATGTGGCAAGCAAAGGCGAGTTCTTGACTTTCAACTACGGACCCTTTAGTCGTCCCTTCGAGCAGCAGCGGCGACTGATGGCCTCGGCGACTCACCTGGCGATAAGGAAGCTGTTGTGACCGGCGCCAGAGCTGACAGGGGAGCGGCGCTCTTTTAATCCTCAATCACGTAGCCGACCGGCGGGCTGCCCATGCCCACCAGACATTGTCCCTGCTAACCCGAGGGTGAGACGTCGTGTCGCCACGACGCCGTTAACCGTTCGAGAGAGGACAACAAAGACAGCATCTTCCTTGGAAGAGACCGTGGCGGCTGCCGCAAATCGCCCCGCTAATTAAGCGAACAAATCGGTGGACCCTTTGATGTATGCTGTCAGGAACTAGGTACTTCTCGACTAGCGGCACAAACACGACGAGGAAGAGCCCCGCTGGAGCCACCTTGCAGTGCAGTGATCACGACTCAATATTAGACGTTCACGTGGAGTGTGCATGCTCGTCCCCCTCGCCTGATGTGTGTGTGTGTGATTGGTGTTACACTCAAGATGGAGGAGCCCAACAGGGCTTAAAACGACGCCGAAGAGTGCTGGACGTCGCTCTGAACCATGTAACGATTCAACCACCATGCTCGTGGTTTGTGAAACCACTAACCTTTCTTTGCTGTAAATGAGTGTAAATAGTGCCATAAACCTGTTTGTTTTCGTATCCTCCTCTTGTCAGCGTTCGTTTCCTCCACCCGGTTACACCACGCTACCACAAGAGACCGGGTAGACCCCTGTTGGGAATCGGGGTGCTGAGTCGCTCTTTCTAAACCATTCTGGAGTGCTCTTGGTGTATCAAAATTGATATTTTAGTTTTTTTTTGTCGTGCATCTTATTATGTAAATTTGTAAGGTAGCACGTCTGGTTTTTCAGCTCAAGTGAGTCCTGAGAGTTCTGAGAGTGAGCTTTTGTTAAAGCTAGTAATTAAAATTGGTTTGTCATCCCTCTTTTGGCTTGGTTTGTTCGAAGGGGGCCGAGTGCTTGCTTGTGCATGTGATCCAGTTGCAGAAACGGTGTCGAAGATTCGGCCTTTACTCAGACCATGCCACAAGCGAAGACGAGTTCTTGGGATTCGACTACGGACCCTTTCGTCGTCCCTGCGAGCAGCAGTGTTGACCGCTGCCCTCCGTGACTCATCTGGCGAGGGGGAAGCTGTTATGACCGGCGTCAGCAGGCGCCATGCTGTCGCTGAGAAGCGTAGCCGGGCCGCGTTCCCACGCCTGGAACTCCAGTTTTCTCGGAACCAGCGTCCAGAGATGACGGGGGAGCGGCGCTCTTTTAATCCTCAAATCTCAGGAGGCGTGGGTTCGAATCCCACCGCTGCCACCAGTTGTTGTGATTCCAGGGTGCCGAGTCGTATCTCACCGCTGCCAACCAGTTGTTGTGATCCCGGGGTTCTGGGGTAGCGTGGTGTAGCTTCGGGTTGAGGAAACGACCGCTTACAAGAGGGGGATACGAAAACAAACAGGTTTATGGCACTATTTACTAGTATTTACAGCATGAGGTTAAGAGTTCGCAAACCACGAACGTGGTGGTTGAACCGCTACACAGTTCAGAGCCATCACAAATTACGAACGTGGTGGTTGAACCTTTACTTGGTCCAGAGCGACGTCCCGCACTCTGGGGCGTCCTTATAAGCACTGTCGGGCTCCTCCTTCTTCAGTGGAACACCAATCACACACACACAACCGGTGCAAGGTACGAGCAGGCACGGCGCACGTGAACATCCAATTTCGAGTCAAGATCACTGCACTTAAAGGTGGCGCCAGAGAGGCTCTTGCTCGTCGTGTATGTCGCTGGTCGAGGGGTCCCAAGCTTCGGACAGCAGACATCAAACGGTCCGCCAAACGGTCCGCTCAATTAGCCGGGCACTTTGTGGCGGCGGTCGCCGCTTCATTCAAAGGAATACGCTCTTTGTTGTCCCCTCCGGAACGGCTTACAGCTTCGTGGCGACAGGACGTCTCATCCGCCGGCTTGCAGGGACAATAGCCGGCGAGCATAGACATTCGGCGAGTCGGCTACTTGTTTGAGGATTAAAAGAGCGCCGCTCCCCCGTCATCTCTGGACGCTGGTTCCGAGAAAACTGGAGTTCCAGGCGTGGGAACGCGGCCCGGCTACGCTTCTCAGCGACAGCATGGCGCCTGCTGACGCCGGTCATAACACCCCCATTCGCAACAACTGGTGGCAGCGGTGGGATGCCGCCATCAGTGACCTTCCTCCTTCGACCCTTGACACCATGCGGACGTGTGTCCGTTCGTCCACCTAGTCAACACTCCAAGTACCACCATCTCACATCTTTTCATCATATATTCCGCATATAGAAGCACCGCCATCCAGCGGACATTCCAAGGACTAAACAAGAGGTGGCACACGCACACTTTCTTACGGCTTGCGCCTCGTGTCTACTTCCCACCTTTAACCACCTCGAGTTCATGGTATATACTAGTTCACTGTATTCATGGCACTGCGGCCAAACGCTCGCTAAACCTTCCTAAAACCAAGGAGGTTACGCTCAGCGAATATAACATAGCAACCCTTTCTTGTCAGATTGTGCTCAATGTACATGCCAACGGCTGCTAATGAGGAATGAGAGACAGGAAAATTCGGCTTTTAGTTAACGCGCACGCTGCGAATGTTTTGTTGTTCAACAACGCACAGGAGAAATTTCCCACCGGCACCACCTTGCAGGTCAAAGCGTAAGACATGTTACGCACTACTACGAGAGACGAACGGGCTTCGCCCCTGAAACTAACATTTTCACATAGAGCGAACAAAAATAAGATCAACAGAATAACAAGTGTATATAATTCACAACTGACACTACAGGAAGTGAGCCAAAGGTGAGCTGTGTTTAGAAAAAGTGTTGAACAATCCAGAGTACTTGGTATACTCCACTATGGGCTTCACACTTGATGAGGCAGAAAAACCTTCAAAGCATTGCCTCAGTGGTGTGTGTGTGTGTGTAGAAAAAGTTGTAAACAATTTAGTCTACTATGTGTTTAGAAAAAAGTAGTTAACGATTTAGAGTACTAGATGTACTCTACTGTGGTGTGCTTGGAAAGAGTTGTTGACAATTTAGAGTACTATGGGAAAGCAAAAAGCCGTCCCGTGCCCCCCCTCCCCCACAACGTGCAGTCCAGGTGTGTTTAGAAGAAAAAAAAAACGTTTAAGAGTACTTGGTACTCAACTGTGGGAGAGCAATCAACGCTACGATTGAGACTTTGTGCAGTGAAGCTGTGTTCAGAAATATTTATTGTCACAAACATCAATAACACTCAACAGAACATCTTCTTGGACATACACTAACGATGATGACAAAACAGACGTCATTTACATGAACATGGATATGAGATGATGTTGAAAGAGCATGTACATTCGATGGTTCACACAAACACAACCACAAAAATATTTCAAGGTGAACAAGAGACACTAATAAAACCGGAATACGTACATTTTGCATATTTACATGTTGGCATGCCATTTCTGCCAGCGCATCGACACATCAGCCTATACCACTGTGAAGCTGTGTGTTTAGAAATAGTTGGTAACGATTTAGAGTGTTTAGAAAAAGTTTATTCTCTCATGGGACGCAACAAAGCTAAGGGACAAGCGTCTGTATAACAGGCACAATAACAAACAAAAGACAAAGAACAACATACATTACACATTTAAACAAGTGTCCAAGTCCGTAGGATGTCCATCGTTCATAGTACTAATAACTATACATACACTACATAAATGCACTAATCACAATATTTAGAGTACTTGGTACTCGACTGTAGCAGAGCGACATGCCGTGCCGTTCTCGCCCTAGCGTTCAACTGGGCTGCCGTGTGCTATCTTCGATGAAGACCCATCTCTGGCTCCGCTTTTTTGGTGCGTCATGCTGTTTTCAAGGGTGGCTACTGTTCTCAAATATGGCTGTTGTGCTTAAAAACATACCCCGTTTCACTAAAAACATGATTTTCTTATTTTAGGCCAGCTCTTATTGATGTGTCAGCGTAGTAAAAGTTTCGTTTCTAGTGCAATCTTGCTTCCCTTCTTCGCCAATGAGAAGGTTGGTGCCATCACCGGGGTTTCACATCTACGTAGCTAATCAGCCACTCACTCAACATGAAGCAACCCATTTGCCAAACGTGGCACTCCGGAAGAACAACGTCATCAGTGCCGTGTAACTTCATATCAATTCTTGTAGCCGAGCTTTGAAAGAGGATTTACCTGTCTGCGGCGGGGTTGTATACGTGTTATGCGTCTATATGCCCCCCCCCCCCCACAAAGTCACTTCGACAAAGGCTGGTCCACCAGCCGAAACGTCGGTCAGAATAAACCGTGCAAAACCAACGTGCGTCGCACTCTATTTTCCCACATATATATATATATATATATATATATATATATATATATATATATATATATATATATATATATATATATATATATATATATATATATATATATATATAGTTTGTTTGTGTGTGTGTGTGTGTGTGTGTGTGTGTGTGTGTGTGTGTGTGTGTGTGTGTGTGTGTGTGTTAAACGAAGGAAAGACAAGCAGCTTGCCTCTCCCTGTTGCAGGGTCGTTTGCACTCTGTTGTCGAGGTTTACGCCTCTCAGCGGGCAACAGCTGCTCCATCTCGCTTATTGTGTGGTTCCCTCAGCGCGCTTTCCATTCCGCAGGTGCGCGGTATTCGTGCGTTGGATGTTATATTTTTTTTCCTTTGCTCCGTTGCGTGTTCCACGCAAAAGCAGGCAGTGGTATACCTCTGTCCCAAGTACACGGAATTATGCTCCTCTGATAAATGGCAGCTATAAAATCTTCACAGGTTGAGTGAGAATGCGGCGTCGTCACATTTGTGCTCTGACGGGTGTAAATACGAGCTGCTTCGCTCAGTTTTTCTTCGCGCGTGTGGGTGTGCGTGTGTGTTAGCGTGTAAACATTTCTGTTCTCGACGCAGCAAACAGGTGGCGCAGCTGCGGGCACGTGCATGACTCAGCGCATTGTTCTCGTTTCGTGAGCCATTTACTCGCATAGCAGTTGTACAGTGACGTGATGGGCACGTGCGCCAATGTTTTATTTCGCTATAAACAATTTCACTAAACGGAAGCAATAACGATCTTTACAAATTTGATAGAATCGTTACTTTATGCGATACAAGTAGCAACTATTTATATACAGAGTTGGAAATGCTTATTGCCTCATCGCGTCTCATTTTGAAGTACGAGAAACCGTGCAAACGGACGCTAAATTACATGTTCCAGCCTCGCCGTAAAACACGTTACTACGTATATCTATGTTTGCGTGTTATATATGTGCTGTGCTGTCTACGAAAAGATAGTTTTGTGGCGAAATTTGTTATCGCGTAGGTTGAAAGGTTTGTAATTGATAACCCGCTTTCCGGTTGTCCCCGAGTGAGCAAGCATTTGGCGTTTTCTAGAGCGTATATTTATGAACCAATAGCTCTGTGCCTATTTTTATATATATTGTCTCTGAAAATATCACACTTTTTTGCGCTCGGTTCAATACTCTGACCTAAAGTGCACATTTAATACTCATAAACACACAGAACACTAAAGGCAAGCCTTTGTCGCAATAAACAGAAATAAATGTGTCCATATGAACTTTCTCCGCTTCATTCCATTCTGTGAGACACTATGACTCGCATCAGCAATCAGTGGCTGCCTCTCGCAACAGCCTGAAGGCGTAACGACATGCACGTCTACGACATGCACGTCTGGCCTTGTTTACATTGCAGCACAGTGACATTTTGTTTACTATAAGAATATGATTCCGACTTCAGCGAGGGCTTCAAGAAGTTAGAAATTTCCCTCCCATATTTTTGGGCACGAAGCTCCACATAGGGGTTTCTGCATTCGTGGGCGTGTGCATATATGACCTTTATCGTTCTACACTTGTCCGCATGGTAGTAGTGACGGGCGCGACCAAGTTGGTTCAAAGTGCAGGCAACGCCACTGCCATATAGGAGTCCAATATCACGCCTCAAAGTCGAGTTTTGAAGAAACGTTTTCTATTGCCCCATTCGGCGTTCACTTCTAACAATTTGTAAGTACATTTGTTCCTAAAACACAACCCGCATGCACACTTTCTGTCATATCCTTAACTTGTGTAAATATAAATAAACCTTTGTTGGCTGTGCAATTAAGCAAAAGGTTGCGCGCTACGCATGTTGTTAGGTGACTCACATAACTTGGAAGTTATGATGTGTTAGTACAGCGAGTGAGTTAAACACGCCGAAATTCTCGGCACGAGTTCTTTCAGCAAGAGCAGTCAGCATGTCGTGCGAAGCTAGAACAAGGCACTCTGACCTGCGTAACACTCAGAAAAAAAAGTTGCCAGATCCCATGTACTGTGGGTATCTATGATATGCGAAGTACGAATGAGAAACGTTGATATGTCACTTTAAATTCAGCACAACGTTTCGAGGTGGAAATAAATGATGCCGTACATGACTTCCGTGTCATGATTATCATGTTTGGATGTTTCATTTTCCTTCGTCATCTATTCAGGTCTCGTGAAACGAAATTTAGTATACGTGGAGCTAGCAAAACTGCAACGAGAACACTATGAGCGTGGTATGTTGCCAAGTTCTTACATGACGTGCGTGTAAGGATTATCATGTTTGCGCCAGTCATATATTTCGTCATCCAACGACGTCACGTAACACCAAATTTGGTATATGTGAAGCTAGCAAAACGGCCGCGAGCGCGTCACGAAAGACCCAATATACTCCAATGTAGCGTTGACGCGCGCGCACGCTGTGCACAGCAAGGCAACGTTAACAAAACGCGAGCACTCTATAGTCTGACGCCAGGCGCGACCAGCGTCCGTCGACGCGACCCGACGGCAACCGGCGCGAAATGCGACATGTTGCGTTTCGCGCCGATGCGTTACCCAGACAACACTGCGTCTCTCTTTTTTCATGACGGAGGGACGCTGGACGCGCTGAAACGCGCATGCGTCAGAGCGACGCAGCGCGGCGCGCGCCTGCGAGTATATGGGAGGAACGGCGCCTGGCGTGGCAACGCCGGCGTGACGTCGAATTGTATTGGTGCTTGACTGTGGCATGTAGTGGTGTTCTCACATGACACGCATGTCATGCTTATCATGGTTGCACCATTCACATACCTTCGTCATCAATTGACGTCACGTACTATCGAATTTGGCATATGTGAAGCTAGCGAAACGGCCGCGAGCACATTATGAGTGTGGAATGTAGTCATGTTGTTACATCACACGTATGTTATGATTACCATGTTTGGACGTGTCATTTACCTATATCGTCCGTTCGCGTCAGGTAATACAGAGTTTGGTACATGTGAAGCTAGCGGAATGGCCGTGAACGCATCATGAGTGTAGCATGTAGTCATGTTGTTACATGACACGCACCTCAAGATTATCATGTTTGCACCAGTCACATACCTTCGTCATCCATTCACGTCCTATAATACCAAATTTGGTATAAGTGAAGGTGGCGAAACAGCCGCGAGCGCATCGTGAGCATGGCATGTAGTCATGTTCTTACATGACATGCGTGTCATGATTTTCATGTTAGGGTCTGTCGCTTGTATTCGCCATGCAATCATGTCATATCATACCGGTTTGCAACATGTCATGTGAACGAAACCACTGCAAGAGCTGCCAGATTATGAAATGTAAATCATGACATTCATGACATCCATGTCATGGTTTTCATGTTATGACTAGTCAACTATGTTCTTCATACAGTCATGTTATGCCATACCAAGTTTGGTATCGATACCATTATTGAAACGGCCAGGAGAGCTAAAAGTCGTAGGCGGCTAGATAGATAGATAGATAGATAGATAGATAGATAGATAGATAGATTGTAGTGGGGATTTCGCAAGGCACTGACTAGGGGGACCATCGCTGAGTGCGAAGCGCGAGCGGGTGCACGAGCTGTAGACGCTGGACTGCCCGAGCCTTTGTTTCTGTACCGGCTGTCTGCCTATTACCTGGCGTAACTCCCTTGCAAAGTGGTGGAGGTGCGGGGTATGGAGGCCGAAATGAGTAGTCAGCGTGTCTTGGTGCATTAACTGCGAAGCGTCGACGACACAGACGTGCAACGTGACCTGGAATCCTGCAGATGTAACATATGGGCCGGTTGTCAGCAGTGCGCCAAGAATTTCCGGCTTGCTGCTGTGTAGCTAGAAACGGCGCGATGGAAGGTCACACGGGTTGTGGCGTATACAATGGCAGACGAGGCGGAGGCATTGCTGCGACGGCCGCATAAGTCAGTGGCGCGGCAACAGGTGTTGGTGGAGAGGCAGGTGTAGGCAATGACAACGCCTCGAAGACCTGCTCCTGAATAGCCTGTCTGATTGTTGGCGTTAGGCGGTTCGTTGGTTCTTCGGTGGTCCGCAGATACGAAAGACACGAAAGCTGCCGTGCCACCTCTTCGCGCACACAGTCTTTTATCTGCTCCAGCAGGGTGCTGTCACCACCGACGGCCAGGGCAGCGAGAGAGTCGTCTGCTGTCGTCGACCTCCGAACTGACGCACGTTGTTTCCGAATCTCTTCCAAGCTCTGGCACAAGGTCACAAGTTCGGATACGGTGCTTGGGCCCTTTGCCAGCAACATTTGAAAGGCATCATCGTCTATTCCTTTCAAGATATGCCTAATCTTGTCTTGTTCGGCCATCTCAGGGTTAAAGCACCGGCATGAATCGATGACATCTTCAATATAGCTTGTGAAGCTTTCGCCCTGGCTTTGTGCTCGTCCGCGTAGGCGCTGTTCAGCACGCAGCTTGCGCACTGCGGGGCGATCGAACACAGCTGCAAGGGTGGTCTTAAAAGCTGCCCAAGTGGTAAATTCAGTACGGTGGTTAAAGACGTCGCCACAGGCTGGCGACGTCTTTAAGATAAAATGGGACATACTCCAATTTCGAGGGGGCCGTCCCACTTTTTGGTGGCGCTCACTTTTTCTAACAGCTGCAACCAGTCTTCCACATCTTGGTCCTCGGTGCCGCTGAAGAAGGGGGGATCCCGTTGGCGCAGGGTGGTAGGTACGATGACCAGTTGAGATGGGGCCGTGCTTTGCAGGGTGGTGCCTTGCTCGGTCGTCTGATCAGGCATTGCTGATGCAGTGGGCAGCTTCCGGCTTTGAAGTTCCAGGTTTGCATACCCAGCACACTTCCACCACTATGCAAGGGAATTTAATAGCGACGCCAGGTAGTAGGCAGGCAGCCGGTACAGACACAAATGCTCAGGCAGCCCAGCGTCTACAGCTCGTGCACGCGATCGCACTTCGCACTCAGGGATGGTCCCACTAGTCAGTGCCTTGCGAATTTCCCACTACAAGATAGATAGATAGATAGATAGATAGATAGATAGATAGATAGATAGATAGATAGATAGATAGATAGATAGATAGATAGATAGATAGATACGCTCAAAGACGCCGAAGTTCGCTAAGAAATGCTTCGCATTTAAAAAGCATCGAACGTCATTGGCCTTATATGCAAAAGGGAGTGCAGAAAACACTTTTTGTCCATTGTAAGTGACGAACATTCGCAGGATCTGGGTGGCTGCGATACAGGAGAAACGGTTTTGCAGCACATGATGTAAAGTGTCATGATATAAAAATAAAGAGGACACATTACGGTTGTGTCGTAATTATAAGTATGTTGTTATATCCGGCAGTGGACAAGTTAAACGACGGCGTCCGCAGACAAATATGAGTATTCTTGAACAGAGAGGGGTCACCGGTGTCGACGTTTCGACAAGTAGCCATGTCTTCTTCAACTCAGCTTCTTGCCTTGAAAGAAACAACACCAATTGTTGAAAATTTGCTCCGGTGACACGTCATGTTCAAAAACTGTGAAGGTACTGACACCACCTGTAAAGTTGTTTGCCCCTCGTGACGCACGAGTCTCGCACATAAGCCCCATTTAAGGAGTAACAACTACCGAATCGTAGGTGGCGTGGTGCTCGCGAGCGTTGATCACCGCTATCATCATCATGGTTAGATCGGTAGCCCCGGTGGGGACCCCTGGCGGCAATCCTTGCTGGTGGCGCGCGAGAAATAAGTTTTCTCTTTTGCGCGTGGCGTTTGGCGTGAACTGTTGTCTCTCGTGGTGTGTCCCTTGCGCACGGCACCGCGGGCCGTATGCCGGGGGCCCTCGTGGTGAGTCAAGCGTTCGCCGCCTTGTGTATGTTATGTTGTTGAGTGTATGGTAATATTGTGTAAGGTTGTTCGAGCGTGTTGATCACAATTGATGGTATAATAATTCAGCTGACGATATCGTCGTTCAAAAAGTTGTTAAATGAATGTGAGTCGTTTGGTTTGTTTCGACCGTGTCTACTGTGTTCGTTCACTCCAAGAGCGTGGCGCTCGCTCTTGGAGTGAACCCAAGCACCCCACATTTCGAGACCCCACAAAACATGCACCCATAATTCAATTGAAGCTCCCTCTTATTCTAGATGTCTACATTGTTTGAACGTCCAGAAAAAAAAACATTTGTGTCGCACGCATCTATCAACTCTGGAAAGACGACAAATTAATGTCAGGGTGTCTACTAACATGGAAAAGTCAGAAAATTTCTGGAAAGCTGGCCAGGTCATGGAAACTGACAGCAGTTATGTGCGGCCGTCGCAAAAATAAGCATTAACATTGATCAAAGCTTACAATGTATTTCTCCCACTACTGCAACTACAGTGAGGTGCTAGAAGAGGTGGAAAAAAAAAGACAGTGCATGACTGTTGATTCTTAGTGTAAACGCGAAAGGATACACCGACCCACGGAACACAAAGTTCACTGACGTTTCGGCACCCGATATGGGAGGGAGTCTTTTTCAGAATAAAAGCCTTAAAAAAGGCACAGCGTATCTAAGTACGCCTAAATACGTGACGTATGGTGCGGCGATGGCGTAATGGTTAGAGCATCCGCCTCGCATGCAAGAGGTCCGTGGCTCAAATCCCGGTACCGCGCAGTTCCCAACCGGATTAAAAAAAAATCTGCGTGTTGATGGAACTGCATTAAGAGGCCTGGGGTGCGGCCTCACCAGCGAACACCGCCGAGAACGCACTCCCTCACCAGAGAAGGATTGGCCACCCTGGTGCAGTATCTGGCCACTACCTCCCACATGCTTACGTCAAATAACTCACGGCCCTCAGTCCCCAGCAGCTGCGAAGCAACTGACCACGGCGGCGGTCAGAACTGCAACGCAGCAGAGGGTGCTAAGAATCTCTGGATCCGGACAGGCCGCCATTGGAACCTGAACTTGGCAACGTTTAACGCTAGAACCTTATCTAGTGAGGGGAGTCTAGCTGTACTATTCGAGGAGCTAGAGGGTGTTAAATGGGATATAATAGGGCTCAGTGAGGTTAGGAGGACAGGTGAGGCCTATACGGTGCTACAGAATGGGCACGTCCTTTGCTACAGGGGCTTGGCAGACAGAAGAGAACTGGGAGTGGGGTTCCTAATTCACAGAAACATAGCTGGCAACATAGAGGAATACTATAGCATTAATGAAAGGGTGGTAGATATCGTAATTAAACTGAATAAAAGATACAAGATGAAGGTAGTACAGGCTTACGCGCCTACATCCAGCCATGATGACGCTTCAGTTGAAAGCTTCTATGAAGACGTGGAATCGGCAATGAGTAAGGTAAAAACACAGTATACTATAGTGATGGGCGACTTTAATGCAAAGGTAGGGAAGAAGCAGGCTGGAGACCAGGCAGTAGGAGATTAAGGCATCGGTACTAGAAACGCCCGAGGAAAGCTACTAGTAGAATTCGCAGAACGCAATTATTTACGGATTTTGAATACCTTCTACCAAAAACGAGCAAACCGCAAGTGGACATGGAGGAGCCCTAATGGCGAAAATAAGAACGAAATAGACTTTATACTGAGTGCACACCCTGGAATCGTGCAGGATGTGGAAGTGATTGGCAAGGTGCGATGCAGTGACCATAGAATGGTACGGTCTCGAATTCGCCTAGACTTGAAGAAGGAACGACAGAAACTGATACGCAAGAAGCCAATCAATCAGCTAGCACTGAGAGGGAAAGTAGAGGAATTCAGAGTGTCGCTGCAGAACAGGTACTCGGCTCTTAGTGAGGAAATCAACCTTAGCGTAGATACAATGAAGGATAATCTGACGAGTATCATTACGGAGTGTGCAGTGGAAGTTGGAGGCAGGGTAGTTAGACAGGACACTGGCAAGTTTTCCCAGGAAACGAATAACCTAATTAAGAAGCGTCAAATCATGAAAGTGTCAAGTACAACAGACAAAATAGAACTGGCAGAGCTTTCGAAGTTGATTAATAGACGTAAGTTATGCGATGTAAGAAGGTATAACATGGAGAGAATTGAACACGCTCTGAAAAACGGAGGAAGTGTCAAAGCTTTGAAGAGGAAACTTGGGATAGGCAAAAAAAGTCGGATGTATGCACTAAGGGACAAAGAAAGCAAAATAACTACCAATATGGATAGGATAGTTAAAATAGCGGAGGAGTTTTACAGAGATCTGTACAGTAGCCGAGACAACCACGACCTTAATACTATAAGAACTAGCAGTAACCCAGATTACACTCCACCAGTAATGATAGAAGAAGTCAGAAAAGCTTTGGAGAGCATGCAAAGGGGCAAAGCTGCTGGTGAGGATCAGGTAACATCAGATCTGCTGAAAGATGGAGGACAGATTGTGTTAGAAAAACTAGCCACCCTGTTTACGAGGTGTCTCCTGACGGGAAGAGTACCAGAGTCTTGGAAGAACGCTAACATCATCTTAATACATAAGAAAGAAGATGACAAGGACTCGAAGATTTACAGGCCGATCAGCTTGCTCTCTGTAGTATACAAGCTATTTACAAAGGTAATTGCTAACAGAGTAAAGAAAACATTAGAATTCAATCAACCAAAGGAACAAGCAGGATTTCGAACAGGCTACTCAACAATTGACCACATTCATACTATCAATCAGGTAATAGAGAAATGCTCAGAGTATAACCAACCACTATACATAGCCTTCATAGATTACGAGAAGGCGTTTGATTCAGTAGAAATATCAGCCGCCATGCAAACACTGCGGAATCAGGGCGTAGATGAAGTATATATAAACATTCTGGAAGAAATCTACAGGGGATCAACTGCTACCATTGTGCTTCATAAAGAAAGCAACCGAATGCCAATCAAGAAGGGTGTAAGGCAGGGGGACACAATTTCCCCAATGCTATTTACCGCGTGCTTACAGGAGGTTTTCAGAAGCCTAGAATGGGAACAGTTAGGGATAAGAGTCAATGGAGAATACCTTAGTAACCTGCGCTTCGCCGATGACATTGCATCGCTGAGTAACTCGGGGGACGAATTGCAACTCATGATTACGGAGTTAGACAAGGAGAGCAGAAAGGTGGGTCTTAAAATTAATCTGCAGAAAACGAAAGTAATGTACAACAACCTCGGCAAGGAGCAGCGCTTCGAGATAGGTAATAGTGCACTTGAAGTTGTAAAAGACTATGTCTACTTAGGGCAGGTAATAACCGCAGAGCCGAACCACGAGAGTGAAGTAACTAGAAGAATAAGAATGGGGTGGAGCACATTCGGCAAGCACTCTCAAATTATGACAGGTAGATTGCCACTATCCCTCAAGAGGAAGGTATATAACAGCTGTATCTTGCCGGTACTTAGCTACGGAGCAGAAACCTGGATACTTACAAAGAGGGTTCAGCTTAAATTGAGGACAACGCAGCGAGTAATGGAAATGAAAATGGTAGGTGTAAGCTTAAGAGACAAGAAGAGAGCAGAGTGGATTAGGGAACAAACGGGGGCTAAGGATATCATAGCTGAAATAAAGAAGAAGAAATGGACATGGGCAGGGCATGTAGCGCGTAGACAGGATAACCGCTGGTCATTAAGGGTAACTGACTGGATTCCCAGAGAAGGGAATCGGGTTAGGGGGAGACAGAAGGTTAGGTGGGCAGATGAGATTAAAAAGTTTGCGGGTATAAATTGGCAGCAGCAAGCACAGGACCGGGTTAACTGGCGGAACATGGGAGAGGCCTTTGTCCTGCAGTGGACGTAGTCAGGCTGGTGATGATGATGATGATGATGAAATACGTGACGTAAGCAGCGAGAGTACATTGTAAGAAGTGTCCTATCACTACCGTTCAGCATATATGCACAGTCCTCTGTATCTGGATTCCAGGTGCAGGCATGGTGCAAGCTTATTTTGAAAGCGGGGAGTTATATAGTCACACCTACTCACAAATCCGGCGTTGGTGATACGCATGCTTGCATCTCGTGCACAACTGCAGCGCTTGTGTAACCTCGGGTAAATTTCTCATTGCAGTTTCGTGAGATTGTGTAAATATATCTGCAATTATTTTTAGCGTGACGTAAACGGAAGACATCCGTGATTCATCTGTGGAATCAAGGTCGCTGTTGAAATTCGACGGATTCCTTCTTGCCACCACGTATTGAAACATCGGCATTTTAAACGCCGTCCCCAGCTTTCGTTGCAGCCGTCCGAGAACTTCCGTTGCACTTCAAGCCTCAGAGTCCAGGGACAGAAAATACAAACAAGCATGGCTCCCGTTTCCTCATTTTGCACGGATGCTGCGAGATGGCACCACTTCTACGTTTCTTAGCAGCTTTGACGGCGATGTTGGACTATCACAGGCTCCTTCAAACTTTCATCTGTGGTTACTTTTAAGTGGTACTGACGTGCACTGACGTCGCATAGCGCACGGGCCTCTGGCATGACAATAGTTATAGCGCGCGAACAGAACGACGACACAGAGACACGAAGGACACGAAGGACTATTTCCCCTCCATTGAAGTGCAACTGCCGTGGCAGGGAGCGAACCCGCCACCTTGGGTGAGCAGCCGATAACCATGCACTGCACCACCACGGCGGACGGCCCGAGTTTTCTTTATCGGTGCAACGCTGCTGTGTTGGGTACGTACTGCGTCTTACCTCTTTGTCCCCGCAGAAGAATCCGAAAGCTTCCTCCCACGTCTTTGTGTCCACGCTGCTGAAACAGTAGTTGGCGTCGTTTTCCAGCTGGAAAGGAATGTGTCCACAGATATATAAGCAAACAGTTTTATGGAGTTTAAGGAGAGAGAGAAAGATATAAAAAAAGATCGTGGGAAGGTTAACCAGATGCTAGGTTATGGTATGCTACCCTGCTCTGGAATTGGCGAATAGAGTTAAGATAGAGAGAGTGAGATGAAAAATAAGTTAGAACAAAACACGGACACACGAAAACGTTCCATTCATGGTCGTGCAGACAGGCCAGTATTTCGCAAGAAAGAAGCCCAGTAGCACTTGCACGGCCTTCTTCTGCGACGTTAATTCCGGACGATGGCGTAACATTATGACATCTGTCAGAAGCTGGCCATTTAACTTGTTGAATGCATTAAGAAAAAAGATTGCCAACAAACGTATCACATGTTCAACTCAGTGTCAAATGATGTTCTGGTGGAGCGAATTAATAAAGATATACTATTAATGGTGGTGCGTAAAACTGCATTTACTTCGTGCGTTTATGCTGTAGGCATGCAGCATCGCGCAACACATTAATGTACGTACTCCGTACTCCATCAGGTACTCCACGCATGCCAAATACCAGATTCGCCTTGTCAAGTTCTGGGTAGCCGCTGCGGATTTCAAAAATAGGTGGGGAAAGGGCAAAATGTTTTTGTGTGGTACACAATTAATTGAAGTCGTTCTTTTTTGTATTTATAATGCAACCAGTCCAACAACGGAAGAGAGAGAACAAGACACTGTGGTTCAACCGCACACATGCACTGAACACGGAAGCTGTCAATATGTGTCGAAACGCTATCTGCAATGCTGAAGTTCAAAGCTTTGACATATAGTCTATTCGAATACCACAAAGAAGGATGCTTATCCGGAGCAAGTAAGGGGCTCAGAACGAGCGTAATACGGTCAGCTATCATTGGTTCTTTTCGTGACAGGGCATAGAAAACACATGCTCTGTAAAAGGATTATAAAAGCACCTATGTGGATACAGTTTAGTCATACGTAGCATATAGTTAACCGCTTTACGACAGCTTCCTTTAACAACTATCTCAACGTGCACATTGAATAAGGATAATTTTTCTTTCAATAACGTTATTTGCACTCGAAGTTACGCGCAACTTACCGCATATCACGGGCATCACTTGGTTCATGAAGTCGGGCTCCTCCGCCGACACCAGGAAAATCAGTCCAGCAGTTAAAAACGATGCAGCGATCGCCCGAGCGGCCATATTTGTCCCATGACCTTTAGAAGAGCTCCCCGACGCCGGAGGCGAGGAACAGAGTGCTTGGCAGTGCAGTGTCTGCACTCTTTTTCGCGTTCTGGATACGCGTTGCCTTGTCAGCGAAAAGTTAATAACTCTCGATTCATTATTCGGCGCTGAGGTAAACACGGGTGAGGCAGACGTCTGCGCTTCTGGTCGAAGAAGTGTATTCGATTGGCGAGTTCAAGTCACGTGGCATAGCAATAATGACCAGCGACGACATTGATGTTGTTAAGGCCGGGAAAACTGAACTTTTCAAGGCGGTGCCACGAACTGTTCAAACATATCCGGGACTTGCCTCTTGTGAGTTGCTAATAAGTGTTTCGCGCATGTAATTGCCGGAGCTCTTCGTCAAGGCAAAGAATGGGCAGCACGCTGTTTCTGTACCAAAATGGCGAACCAACCACACTCCGCATTGAGCGTCCCAATCTACAAGGCCTATACCGTAATAGTAGCAAGCTTCGCACGTGCACACGGCCAGGGTACGGAGCTTCCAGCTCCCTGCTGCTCGGGAATTGGGTGACCAGAGTGCCGTTTGCGCAGCTGGCCGGCTGAACGGCCATTGCGAACGGCTGGCTCCGGCGGTTCCGGCGAGCGGAGCACAATGTTGACCGTCGGGACTGCTGTTACTTCCATCAAGCGCTGCCCCATTTCGTCGTACCCGCACAGTGAAAGGCTTTATTTGAACACGCGGACATAAAGGAGGGCGTTTTTTTTTTTGTTAATATGCTTCGTCAATGTTTTGTCGTTGTCTGGTCGCCTGGTGGAGGCGAGGTCTGCAGGTTGTTAACGTAACGACCACCGCCCTCTACACGTTGCACGAGCACACGCTCAGTACACATGCACTTACAGAAGATTACATGGTGCAAAATTGCTGAAGTTTGCAAATTGCGTGACTACATGAGCCTGGACCACTGTCGCTCTATTACCAAAGACGTGGGTTTAGAACATGCAATCACAGACCTTTGACTAGGGGCCCACGGTTTCACAAGAAATAAATCCTTGTTACGTGTGGCTAAACGGTAGTCGCGTTATTAAATGCGAAGCATTCCTTGGTGAACTGCATGCACTATGACTGTTTCACCTATCTATCTATCTATCTATCTATCTATCTATCTATCTATCTATCTATCTATCTATCTATCTATCTATCTATCTATCTATCTATCTATCTATCTATCTATCTATCTATCTATCTATCTATCTATCTATCTATCTATCTATCTATCTATCTATCTATCTATCTATCTATCTATCTATCTATCTACGTTGCTTTAAATGAACCCTTAGATGCACGTGTTGACTTAGTTATCACCAGCCTTGCAATGCCAACGTTATCACACAAAACGTTGCTGTGCATGGTTGGTGCTGCCTTCTGAGACCGTCAGCTGCAGATTCTGCGGTTATAATTCCACCGTTAAATCCCCAACAATACTGTTTAGACATTCGCCTAGCCCTAAATGTTGGATAGTGCTTGCTTCCGGCAGCTGAAGCAGGACTATTCGCTGCATTTTCCTTTCTACACCCACAAGCTTGTTGAACTCCCTCACAAGTACAGAGTAATAAAACATTTCGTTGTCGTTTCTCATGGAGTGAGCAGCGCATTTCACTCCGTCTGTTGTTTTTCGAAGAGACACCGTCTTTCAGGGAGTAACTAGGATCCTTCGCTGTTGTGATAGCGCACTTATTACGGCGCAGGTAGAAATGCACAAAAGGAATAAGTTGTAGGTGCGAAACTTTCAGATGCAAACGAATTCAAAGAAAAAAAAAGAACTCGTGTATGTTACGATAAAGTTGTGAAATATGGTATATCTATAGATAGCATCCGAAGTCGACAGAGTTGCAAAAACTGCCATGCTTCCTCACGCCTTCTCCTCAAACGTATCGAAGGTGGAAGCCATCCGGTACAGCTATTTTATAATTATCATCATAATGGTTGAAGGTTGAGGGGTCATTTTGAGTATCAGCGCTCTTGTGGTTCAACTGTGCACGGTGAAAATGCGCTTTCCCATCAAATTTCGTAATGGTGGCATTTCAATACAAGCGGAGAGGCCATGGCAAGCTTCCCGGCTAATCGGACTTCACAACTAGAGGAATTCGACAACATGGCGGAATTCGACAGCTTGGAAATGTCGAAGATAACACCCTATAGCTTGGTCGATGCTGTGGCTGGTGATGAGGATGAAATCTTATTGCTCATCCCTCAAGCTGAGCTACATTTCATTCTCATCACCAGCCATGGGTAGGCAGCTTTCAACCAACCACCCAGCAGATTCGGTAGGCAGCTTTCAGCAACCCAGTCATTGCGCAGTTCCCATTATGTGACGGCGTGCGAGATTCTACGCTTCTGCCACCGAGCATTAGATCAGTTAACAAGAATCCCTATCAGTATCAAGTCTTTTGTTCAAAGTGTTTTCAAGCAACGGCGTAGTTATATGGTAAAGAATACTCGAATATCAATCACGTGGGCAAGCCCGGATTAGATCAGTGCTCGTACCCGGAATTGAATTTTATTTGTTTAACGTGGCGTCAGCTTTTGTGCCACACGCCGCGTTTTACAAGACGCAAGGCTTTTGTTTTCGTTGCATATAGGAATGTTAACGTCCGGACATTCATGTACATGTCAGATGTTAAGCAACAAATGATAGGGAACCAGAGTGCTACAACCGTGTTGCAGTCGTTCGGACGCGAAGCATGCGATGTAAAGCTGCGAGCTTTTGATCGCAGAATCTCCGCGTTGTTTCTTTGTCATGCATTCCCGTGATGCTACATGAAGTGCTGCTACATCTCGTATTCGCTAGTCGAATAACTGCGCAGACTGGTCTCTTGCTTGGAACAACTTTATTGTTTCATTGAATCGACGAAGACAGAACTGTACATACCGTACACTCTGGCACGTAAACACCATTCTCACATCACCTAAATCGACACTCTACAAGAAAATGATGATCGTTGACCTCTTCGCTGCGCGATGGCGACTTCCCATCGACTCTGCACGAAAGTAAGTATCTATGTACACGCTGTGCGCAAAGCGACAAAACGCAGAGAGCTACAGCTTTCGCAGCGATGCCGCGGAACACTGGTCTTATGTATACTGTTGTTTTCGCAGACTGCAAAGCATAAGGCACTCGATCAGTTTTAAAAGCTCACACATACTGATGTTCTCAATTAGGGAGTATCCAAACATCAAGGTTCGTGGTGGTCACTATCCGTTGTGCGGGCGCCACGATGCAACCGCGTCTGAATTTCGAATTGAGCTTTACAGTCAGCGGGGTGCTTTGTACCAGCGTAACTGACAGGAACGGATAGGAACGTCACTCTTGTAAACTGCAGAGAACTAAACTTTAACATTTAATATATAACAAGAGCTGCGAATCATGACAGTGTGATAGTGCTCAAACACATACAATACAGAATATACCGATTACGCCAGTTCATGTCTATAGTTACGATGTTTAAAGATGCGTGCAACAGGTGAGCCTCGATATATTTTTTTTGTCAAAATAACTGTAGCGCAACTGAATGCTTTAAGGGACCTCGTAATACTGTTTCGTAGGTACCGCGTCCCACATCACACGGTTCTTGTGGCAACATTGTCCAAGAGCTCCCATGCAGGGCAGGGCAGTTCGGCATCAACAGCCTCTCTTCGACCGGATGATATACCCCTTGATATCTTTCTACGCAACAGCGTTTGCAGTATTCTAGCTTTGCTGGTGCCCTTGGGTGCAACCTTCGCACTTTGACATTAAGGTTCTTCTCACCGTATTAATTAGCGAGTCCGTATCATTATATGACGCCTCCACCCAGCTTGCAGACCAATGCACTCAGGAAACGTGTGTTCCAGCTTCAGTTGTCCTGAGTGTGCGAACTGAGTCCGGTTCCTCAGGATGGACCGTAGTTTACACCAGAGACGCTTCTAAGGTTTGTCGATCAAAATGCAGCTTCTGCTTCCCAATAAATAAGCAACATGGCGCATATTGCTTGCAGCCGACACGAGTGTTGAGAAGGGCGGTTCATTCTATAGCGCTTGTATTTGGTCAAATGAGTCATGGCATCGTGCGACGACTCATATCTGTAACACTGTAAACATTGATTGATCCAGGTTTGTTTAAACAGATTATACAAGCTGCTTCGACACGACAGTATAACGATCATGTCGATTCCCCAAAATCCAATAATATTACCTTCGGGTATCCTGTCATGATTCGTACTTTCCATGCCTAATCATTTTGCTTTAAACAACCAACTTCCAAGTATATGCGATAGCGCTGACTTCGCATGAAAATGATACCTCTGGAGGGCTGATCTGTAAATTACTCCCGTACAAAATTAAAAAAAAATCCAAAGAGACATCATAGTCAGTCTCTACACTCGCACCTTTGCTACGTGAAAGTTAGCTTTCGTGTCATCTGCAGTTTCATCCAGCGAACGCGTTGCTTTCAAAGGTTGTCTTTGTCCTCTGCTCGGCTTGTCTTGTCAAAGGGCCTTGGCAAGAAAGCGGAGCGTTTCCTTATGAATGAAACTATTCTGCACTCTCAGTGTGCATTCAGTGCCGCTTTGAATTCGTGTAATATATACGACCTGCCATTGATGCGCTCGGCACGGCTGCAGGTGTATCACGTAGCATTCCCTCGTTCACGGCGTCAGCCTTAGAAAAACGAAATCACCTGACAGACACACACACATACGGCGCTCGTGGCAACAACAGGTGCCATGGACCCTTTTATGAGTGCCGATGCGCCTGTTTGGTTGATCACCACAAACCTTCCAAGTTTGATCTACTATAAGTAGATTGACAACGTCATTCAAGGGCAGATGAGTGTGGAGAAACATAATACACCAGTCCCATCATGATAAATCATTCTATCCGCGTCGTGCCTGAAGAGTCGGCTGAACTGATAGCACTGAAGTCGCCGGACTGGTACATAACGGCTTCTCTTGACATTTGGCACATATAATGAAACCACCCTGAAAGACACGAAAGCCGAAATCAAGGATAATCATGGTTAGGCGGTGTTTTTTGTATAGCACCACAACAAATGTAAAATAGCGAGCGCAGAATGGAACAATTTTGCAAGCTATCCTTACAAGAGAGAACCGGCTAACTGTATAAGGCCTCAATTATAGAAATAAGGGCTTGAAGAAAACCTGCTCGTGTAAATTGGGTAGTGCAATGTGTCGTACAGAAGCGCAATCGTGGTAAAAAAGAGCGTCGATATTTAGATGCACGGAAAGGCAAGTTCAATAAACGTGTGTATACTTTCGATAATACATAAGTGTCCAAAAATATCTACCTGTGTTGTTCCATTTCAGGTCGCCGGAAGTCTGTTAGCACTTAACGTTAAGCAATGCGAAAAGCATATACAATAATAACGTGCGTCGTAGTATTATTTACAATGCACCTCGAAAACTATCCCGGGGGAGTTATCTGGGCTTTGACTAGATGCGATTATGATCTCGCGACAAATAAAGTGAGCCCGCTACTATTCTGTTATAATACTCGTGGTTGTGACAAAAGTGTTTTGTGCTACGAAGCAGGATTTCACATTGAACGCAATTCACAGTAAAACGCTGGAGGTTGTTAAAAGGGAAATGCTACGAGATCTACTGCCGACTTGCAGCTGCATGGTACACATAAAGATGTTTTAAATGTCACTGCATAACTTTACAATTCAAGAGCCTAAAGCTATAGACTGCGCATTGGTGTGTTTAGGAATTATGTATAAGCTTGAGCATTTATGAATTATTTCCTTTTTTTCCGTGCAGGAAATAACAGATGCAGGAATTACTGCCATTCAATGCAGTTTGGAGGCGTGAATACAAGGCTCTGAGCTTTCGTTACCGAAAGACATGATGAAAGTATAGATGAATACCCACCGGAATAATACCATCAGATAAGACATCTACACGGATGTGCTAATTATACACCTATGAAGAGACACTTGAGTATTTTAAGGTAGCAGGAACGTTACGTAGGAGGTATACCACTGTCTATTATATACTTTGTACACTTGGTGGTGTCTTTCGCCGCGAAATTCTCGAAAATGAGGTAAGGCTTTTAAACACCGCAAGTGATTACTATAATCACGTAATTACGGGCTGGGTCGCGGATGCGGATTGGCCAGCCCGCATGGGATGTGGGGAGGTGCTGAGGAGAGAGGAAAGGAAAAGTGGGGGGGGGGGGTACGCGGGTTTTAAAACAAAAAACAGTCCCTTGTGACTCTAGAGGCTTGCTATACATGTTACTACATCGGCTTTCACGATCAATTTTATCGCCTATAGTATTTACTTATCTATCGTGAGGCTCTGTATACATGTAATGCGTCTTATGTTCTTCAATGACTAACCAGCACTAATGACACCACGTGCACCTTCGTAGAGCATTTCCTAGCGGTACGAATACAGCTGCATACATTCTTTTCCATATTGGGCAGGAAATGGAAGCCGATTTTTTTTCCCCGTGTAGTTTTTATAGAGGAGAGCTCACAGCTAAACCGGGTGTACTTGAGCATCGCAGGAGTGACGCTTTCCTGTGTGACGAAAGTGGATGGAACACTGGCTCTGTACTGAAGCCGTGGTCAGAGACGAAACCAAAACTCGATCGAGTCTGTTCGTGTCCGTTGGCTCTATCATTTCTGAAACTCCTTTGAACTCGCGCAACATGCGTCTTCTGACCAACCAAGAGGCTTTGCAACCCACTCGTGCACGTAACACTCCGGTCACTGCTGTTTGCTGCAATTCCAGAGCACGCACGCGTCTACCATCACCGGACACCGGGATTAAAGCTCTATGTCAGCGAATTCGGGGCGTTTTACAGCGCTTAAGGATCACTATAGCCTGAGCAGTGGTTCCATTAGAAGAGAAGTAAACTGGTTCACGTGTATAACAGCACCATATAGGTGTAAAAAGAACGCTGAAGACACAGGACAGAGTGCTTGCTGTGTATTCAGCATTCTGCCCTGTGTCTTCTTGGTTTGTTGTTGTGTGTGTGCTGTTGTACCAATGAACTATGCATCACGAATTAGCTGCCCCGCTGTGGTGGTCTGGTGGTTAAGGTAGTCGGCTGCTGATTCGCAGGTCGCGGGATTGAATCCCGGCTGCGGTGGCTGCACTGTCGATGGAGGCGAAAATGTTGTAGGCCCGTGTGCTCAGATCTGGGCGCACGTTAAAGAACCCCAGGTGGTCGAAAATTCCGGAGCCCTCCACTACGGCGTCTCTCATAATCATATGGTGGTTTTGGGACGTTAAACCACACATATCAATCAATAATATACAAAATAGGTCTATTAGTAAATGTTATGCGGCTTATTTTTTTTTCTCATCCCTGTCTGCGTAAAACGATGTCACTTTCAGACAAACCACGATTGTTCGACATATCGCTTGACTATACGCCCTTGAGAAGCGCGAATTTATCAAAAACATTTGAAAATGTATTAGTCTGTGCTGTCGCCTGTACGCCCCCTATGTGAAACGACGGATATAAAGACAGACCGGAATGACGGGGTTGGTTTTTTCACAATTTGTACTAATCACGTGTTTCGCGTGGCGCTGGGCTGAATCGCCAAAAGCTCAACGGGACATAAAAGCTTATGGAACACAAACTTAAAGCAAACATCAGACATGGGCAAACAGAACGCTCGACTGCGTACCTTAAGACTGCCTACTTGTTCGTTATAGGCCTCTGACCCCGGCAAAACGAACTGCAAACGAACGAAACAGCACTTTCATCAACAAACATACCGAAAGATCTTACAGCGAGATTTCCTTCTAGTGAGATAGGCCGCTCGCAAGAGAAATACGCGTCGACAAGTCCGTATTGAAATAGCGGCACACACGTCACTATAGCAACGTTGTGTACAAAAAAAAAAGAAAAAAAAAGACGGGAGTTCGTCGGCATGCTGGCTGCACCATGCGATCAGGTTCTTTCGGTTGCTGCAGTTTAGCGTTCACTCCAGCGAATCGTGGGTCTGGAAGACGCCCCTAACGCCACCGTCGCCGCAAGCCTCGTTGGCTCCGAAGTTGCTCTTTGCGGCATTCGCTCGGTTCGGCGCTGTTGCGGCCGCGGTCGCACTCTGTCCCAGCAATTGGGAGAAAAGCGTGGTTCCCGGATGAATGCTGGCCCGGTTGCGGCCTTCGTGCACCGCCACTCGATTCCGGCAGAAGCGCAACGTCTCACACGCCAAGTCGCCCACCGTCCAGCGACGCTCCTCCACCTTGAAGCTCACCTGGGACAGCTGGAAGAGGTGCGAGAAACAAAAAAAGAATGAGTGAACGGATGAGGCATTGAGTGAGTTACAGTAACGTGATAGTTCTTGTTTACTCATGAAGCAGCGCACAGAGACAAGTACAAAAGGAACGAAAGGGACACCGCTGCACTCGCAACTAGTTTATTTCGCACACTATCATATTGTAATAAACATATTGTAATAATAAACAACCGTGGCCAAACTGACGTAATTCTACTTGATTTAGCAAAAGCGTTCGATCGAGTGTGTCATACTAAACTGATTTCGAAATTGCAGAACATTATTGGGGATGGGGAAATTACGAACTGGGTAAGAGACTTTCTTACAAACCGGTCACAGTTCGTGGTTTTCGAAGGAGTATCGTCGTGGACGGCCCCAGTTAAGTCAGGTGTTCCCCAAGGCTCCGTCCTAGGGCCATTATTATTTCTAATTTACATAAATGACATCACTGATAACATAGACTGCAAAATTAAACTTTTCGCAGACGACTGCATTATTTATAGAGCAATTAACAGTTCGGATGATCATTTATCTTTAAATAATTCATTGAGTAAGATTGCTCACTGGTGTGAGCAGTGGCAAATGTTAATTAACCTAACAAAAACAGTTTGCATGACGGTAACCAGAAAAAAAGAACCCTCCGACTTTACCTATACAATTAACGGCGTACCTTTACAAAGAGTTACGCAGCAGAAGTATCTTGGCGTCACCTTGACTTCCGAATTGAGATGGGATGCGCACATTAACAATGTTACAGCATCGGCTTTGCGTGAACTGTTTTTTCTACGAAGGCGTTTACCCTTCGCGCCGACAGATACTAGGCTCCTAACTTACACCACATTCGTGCGACCAATCTTGGAGTACGCTAACACTGTGTGGTTCCCGCAAGGTGTTACTAATATAGCAAAAGTTGAACGGGTTCAAAGGAAGGCCATTAGGTTTATACATAATAAGTACAAACGCACCGACTCGCCCACACACCTTTTAGAAACCTCCGGTCTACCCACTCTTGCAACAAGAGCAAAAATCGCGCGTCTCAAATTTTTACACCACATTCTGCATAACCACAGCCGGATCGATGCATCCAGGTACATATCTTTGGCAGAATCACGAACACTACGACATAAACATGCATACACTATCAAAGAATACTCTTCCAACAACGACTGTTTCAAGCAATCCTTTTTCCCCCTGTCAATCAGCGAATGGAATAGGTTAGATCCCTCCATTACTAACATAACATCACTGGCAGAATTCACTTCAAAAATTGAGAGTATACTTTGAGACAACGGCTTTCTTCAACCATGACCTCCAATATTGTTTTCCAGTAGTATTTATTTGGATGTATAAGTTTACACAATGCTTTCTCTGTATAAAACTGTATTGATTTTTTTTTTATGCAGCAAAGATTTAGTTTGCTGCTTCCGAAGTGTGAATATTTGGAGTGCATAAATACCTATGTCTAATGTTTCTATGTAACTAGGATTATTAATACCAATTTTAAAATAACTACAGTTCTGTATGCCGCCTGTATGAAAGTACTTAGCATTCATTGTATTTTGATACTCATGCCCTCCTGCTTTGGTCTCGTAAGAGACTGGCAGTATTGTAAATAAATAAATAAATAATAATGATGTTGAAGGGCTCGGGGTATAATAAAACGTATTTATTAAAGGGCGAACCTGTGCCCACAACTCAAAGGGACTATGGTCGTAGCACGTTACAGCAGAACACCAAGATGTCTTCTTCTACTTCTTCAAGAAGAGTCCCAAGCGCGTGGCGCACGTCAGCAGGGGTCAGCTGGGTTCTCGTGCTATCATCATCGTCTCTGCGCAACACTAGACGGCGCGCATGTATGTCCCTGTGCGCGCGGTGATGGGCGCGTTGTTTGAATGCAGGCACTATGTCGCGGCAATATTGTATATTACCGTGTCCTTTTTGCGAATGCAGCGGTGTCCCTTTCGTTCCTTTTGTACTTGTCTCTGTGCGCTACTTCATAAGTGAGTTAGAGCCACCGCAATTCAAGCGCAATTATATAGAAGTTAACGGAACGAGAAGAATCGGAAACTCCAGGCCTGTCCGGAATCCGAAGCATGGTCGCAGCGTAAGCTGGAGGAGCGGCCTCGTCAGAGGTCGCTTTAAACTCGGGGCACCTATACGGCAAGTACAGTTGCGAAGTGCTGCCTATATGTCATTTTCATCACCATTTTGCAGCTGAATTGTTGCTTTTTCTCAGCCATATCCCGTTGTGTTCACTTTGCTTAAATAATAAACGCTCAGCGACGTTATTTGTGTGTTTTTATTTATTTATTTATTTGAAGACACTGCTAGCCTCACATCTGAGGCTGTTGCAGGAAAGGGGGTATCTTCAAGTAGGCGTGTACGTATGTAAGGTTGAATCAGACAATGCATATGTTGTCTACATTAACTATACAGGGGCTACTAAATAGTGAACTGTGTTGCGTTGTTGTACGCCCACATACCACTTTACAATACGCCGACAGCTGGTTAGGTATATTTCCATGAGGAAGGTGTGGCGGTGCCGTGTACCTGTTCGAGACTGGGCTGCCCGCCGGTGTAGATGACCAGGCCGGGCACCCCGGCGACGCTGGCGGCGATCCATTGGACGAGTGCCTCGAGCTGCGCGTCGCCCGACTGGTCCATGCAGTCGCGCGCCCACCGGCAAGTGGCCACGGGCCGCAAGCCAGACGCCGACAGGCGCATCGGAAAGGACGATGGCGGTGGATGAGCTTCTTCCTGCACAGAGGTGATAGAAAACAACTCAGTTGAAATTATTTTCGGGTACTGGCTGGTGGGCTTGAGTAGGATGGTCTCTTGCTGGAGACGACCCTTTCGGCCCCGCAAAAGAGGAATGCTTGCTATTCCGCTTTGCGAAAGAAAAATAAAATAGCTTTTTTTTTAAATTCTGATCGAATTTCAGGTCATCAATAAACTTTTTCATCTACAAACAAGAGGGGGGGAGAGGCGCTGCGTCGAAATTTTTTCTCCCTCCCCGTTAACCGGGATCCCTGCGCACACGTAGGCGCAAAGGTGACTTTTGTCTCTAGGACGCCAATACCGTACAATGACGAAGTAAGCATGACCACACGGCCGAGGAGTTTCTGCAGTGGACAAACGACTGGATGTGCGCTTACCGATTCCTGCGGAGGTTCTTCCTCGACAGACACGAAGCTCTCGCGCCTCCTGTCTTCGCTGTCCCCGCTGGCCGTGTCGAAGTCTTGCGGCTCTTCTTCCTCTCCGGGCGCGCTATCCACGTTGTCCTCTTCTTCGGAAGTGCCGGCCGACAGATCGGGCGACACCGGCCGGAAGGAGTGCGCCTTGATGAACTCGGTGTCCTGCCGCGTCAGACCCACCGCGCAGGCGTGGCTCACGTCCGCTGGCGTCTTCTTGCACCTGATGGAAGACGAGCCAGGGCTATTACGGTGCGCGCTCTGACGTCACAAGGTTTCGTGCAGTGTGACGCTCAGTCGCTCGTGGGGTATGTGGAAAAGCAAACTCGAATGCATTCTTACGAGACGAATGACACGGCAGTGCGCGGCTACTGCGCTGAGCGTGAGCACGAGCAAATTTGCGTGACATATACAGATATACACGAGAGGCAAGCGTCTCATGTGAGAGAGAAAATAAACTAATGAAACAAAGCAGTAGGTGGATTACCGCAGACGGGCCCTCACTTTCAGGGCCACGCTAATCAGAGCAGCCCGCCCAGCCTGACCTCAGGGTTGCCAGCTGCAGCTTCTCAAAAATGTGCACACCTGCAGGTCTTGCTTCCCACGACCACATAGTACGTGATTGTTGTGTATTGCCCGAGTCGACCAAGGCTCGGCTTTCCGGGAACATGCATGTGATATGAGGACCAGCCGTGGTAGCGCGGTAGTGCCTCCCCACCAGGGACATACGTTAGTGTGTCTGTCTGAATACATTAAGTGCATTGTGTAAATCAGCGCGTGTGTTAGTCCGCAAACGACGCCAGCGCCACGCATGTTGCTAACTGCGTGTTGTGAAGGATGTGAAGCACTGATCGCCTGGCATGCTACAAGACGTGCTGGGTGACAATTGCGGCGTACATTATTTGCATGCTTTGTTAGTACGTTCCTCTGATCGCAAGTTCCGTGAAACTTCAATGTTTATTATGCGTTAAAGACCAACGGCATGCTAGTTGTTTCTTCCACACTGTTCGCTATAGCTGCGTACACTATAGTTATTGCTGACGGCATTTCACGGTCCTCGACAATGTCCATGTTGTTCCCATAATGTGTTTCCTTTGCGCATATTAGCCATGCAACAACTCTCGCATCGTCAGCTGGAAGTCATCACTGGCGGCCACTTCGTCATGTAGAATAATGATTCAAATTCATTGGCTGGATGCATATTGGATGTAGGGACAATTGGATGTGTACTGCAATGCACTAGATGAACTGGACAACCAGCCTCTTTCGGAAGAAAGAATCCTGTGCTGCCGACAGGACTTTATGTCGCAGAAGAAGGCTGTGAAGGCACTCCTGCGCTTCTTGCGTTCAACCGGCCTGTCCAATCGACTGTGATCGGAACTCCCTGAATGTGTGCGTATGTGGTTTTTTTATAATTTATTTTATATCTCTCTACATCTATCCTCTTTCCGACCCTTTTCCGCACCCCCGTACAGGGCAGCAAACCAGTTCGTCTAGGTTAACCTCCCTGTCTCTTCCTTTTATTTATTTCTCTTTCTTGGATGTGTACGCTTCATCTACGCGTGTCGTCTTTTATGTCATGCATGCAAGTGTGCGGCATGTCGCCTATATGTACTTCCTGAAAGCGCCTCACACTCGGGCATTTGCTGCACACCACTTCTGCGACGCCTTGTAACCCCCTCAGGCTGCCCCGGTATTTGGCGTTGACGCGCCACCGTCTCCTTCTTATCAAGCCGCACAGCGCTGTGTCTTTCCATGCGTGGGTGTCGTATCAATCCTGTGCTAGTTCTCGAGACCACTGGCGCAGCCAAGAAAGAGGGGTGGGGGGGTCGAGAGTGGTCGGGGTGGTCGAGAACATCCCCCTGAAGAATTTCAGTTCTGTATGTGTGTATATAAACGCACACACAAACGCACACACGAACGAACAAAAAGTACAACTTTTTGTGCCCCTCTCCCGAAAAAATTTCTGCCTATAGCTGCTGACTGAGACGTCCATGTCACTGTAATTTGTAAAGATTTCGCTGGTTCGCTGAGCAGCTATGATGGAAATATTTACACCAAATGACTGAGCATTCATCAGCCAGTGTGTCATCGAGCTCGTGGGTTCTTAGCACCGGCAGTATATAACATAACCTGAAAATGGTACCTGAACTTAGCCTTAAAAGGAACTGGCAGGTTTGGATTGACGCCATCGAAGGAGTATGCCTTGGGCATGCCCTGGCCCGTAGTCATGACCAGCGTCTGTCGCCGCCCGGGCGAAGACGTCATGACCAGCTCGGATGCGATGGACAATGCCGGCAGCTCGCGCGCCGAGCCCTTGGTCGGCAGCAGGACGTGCAGCGTGGGCTCCGAGTTGGCCGCGCGCAAGGAGCACACGGGAGCCTGGGACCGCGAGAATCCCAGCTCGGGGTCCTCGTCGATGTCGTCCATGTCGCTGCTGCCGCTCGAGTAGCTGGCGCGCAGGCTGCGGCTCAGCCGACGTGCAAGCCGCCGGCCTCGACGACGAATTCGACGCCGGAAGTCCTCGTACCTGCCCGTAGAGCAAGGAAAAGCGATCAAGACATGGCATTGGAATGCGAAGGGAACGCAGAGCAGGAAAGGCTAGGACGGTGTACACATGACACCTGCACTGACCTTGAAGCACGGTTAAGGCGGCTTCTAGTTTAAGGAAAACGTTGTGTGGATCCTGCGCACTGTGGCATTTGGTCACTTTAGGCAGAGATTTCACGACGCTTGCGAGGAACGCCGTTTCATTGTTGAAGCAACTATATAATGACGTTCCAAGCGAAAATTTGTCGTTGCCATGAATCTCTGTATGAAGTCCAAGTGGGATGACAATATATCGTGTGTCGAAGAAAAGCGCGTCCTCGGTCCTTCGGTCAGGTGCCTCTGTGCTGGGAAGATCAACTTTTCGCTCTTGGAATGCCCCGGTTATGGCGATCCCCAGTACAGTATAGCTAAGCGCATACATTCTTTTTTTATTAACCCTATTTTCATCGTATATTCAAATATTCCCTCCATTTCTTCCTTAATTGATGTTATAAGGCCGAAACACCACTGGTTCAAGCCCAACTCTTTTCAACTCTCTCTACAAAGCATCAACTTACATTTAATCTTTTCCACTGAAACCACATTGCATTAAACAAATGGAGCGTGTCGCCGTGCGTCACGGCTTCGACACTGGCATGCTGACCTTTCGTGCTTGCTCAGCGCGGAGGTGATGTAGTCGTCGTCGTCGCTCCGGTAGTCGAGTACGAAACCGGCCGAGCTGGCAGAGTCGTCCCTGCTCAGGCGTTGAGATACCGACGAGAAGGCGCTTGAGCCGCCACCGCCGCCACTCGTGTGCGAGCGCAGCGAACGCTCTCGGCGCGACTTGAGGCAACGGGAGCGGACCTCGCCCGGAAGACCTGCGCCGTGTCCCTCCGGGCCTGCGGTGCCACACACGCGCAACGTGGCAATTGAACTCGCAACGGTGGCGATTGCTTCCTTTTGAACTTTGTCCCTGGCCTGTTTGGGACCCTCTAGAGCTTCGACTGCCTATAGGCTTTCTGCCTCCAATCGTGCAATTTTCACTTGTGATTAGTCATAGAAATATTTCCTTAAACAGCATTTAAAAATAATTTTCCCCAAATGTTCTTATACAGTGTTTTCGTCAGCCAGCGCTCATTTCACCACAACTGTCGTGTCATGCACAACGTTCTGCTTATAATCTCTTTACCTTACTAATGCTACAATCCTCAGCTTGCCAAGTGCGTGACAGAACTAGACGCTCACGTACTCTATCAATAAGCGTCATCGGATACGGCGCTTTATCCCAAGTCCAACTGTACGTAAACCTCACATTATGCGCCACTAGGCGGTAGGTAAGCCGTTATTGATACAGAGTGCACTTAATATTGAAGGAGAAATAGCTACTTACTGTCTTCTAAGCTTTCATCCGCAGTGTGGTAGTCGTCGTCACACGACTTCTGAGACGGAACCCGCAGTAGTGACGGGTTTGCGGTCGGATACTCGAAAGGCGTGCTCGAAGATCCAGACGCCGTCTTGCGGTGACTTCTGGCCGGAGCGCCCTCATCCGCCACCGGCTGCTGTTGCCGCGCTAGCGTCCATACGTCTGTATCCTTCACCGTCGTCGCGGCGTCAGCAGGCCGAAGCAATGAAGGCGAAGTCTCGACGCCCGGCGACTCTAGTTCCACGCTCTCCTGCCTGCGCCACACGCCATCCTCGGGTGCAGACTCGATCGAGAGCTGCACGCGAGGCGAAGAGACCGGAGGAGACGTCAGCACTTTGACCGGAACCACCTTGACGCAGGCCGGCTTGATCTTGCTCAAGGCAGAAAACTCGCAGTGCGGCAGCGCTATCGGAGGCGCGCCTCCGCCACTCTGCCTTCTCTGGTCCAGGAGACACTCGGTGGCGGGCCGGAAGGCAGACCTGCGGGACATCAGCGGTGAAAGATTGACCGGGCGAAAGACCATAGCTGCTTGGGAACCACTCCCTCGCCGGTCGGGTCTTGGGGAAGGATGTCTCTGTGCGCACAGGACGGCCTGCGTCAGAAGCGGCGCCGACGAGGACGATGAAGGCGTCGACGGCTGGCTCACAGAGATTCTGCTAAGTATGTTCTCCAGGCTTTTGTTTCTTTCCACGGAGCCCTTAGAACCAGAGCTGCCCAGCGACCGCAGGCTTCTTCTTGATGTCGGCGGTGGGGGCTTTGTCGCTAAAGGTCTGGCTATGTTAGGAGCCGGGATAACAGCCGAGTTCAATAACGATGGCGGCATGGTCGAAGCTCCACTGTTGGCTTCTGCAGCTGGTTGTACACGGATACCATTGGGTTTTGGCGAGGTTGGGCTCGGGCTTCTGGAGCTCAGCACTTTGAAGACCCTTCGTGGTGACCGTGGCGGCGGCACTGGCAGCTCTGGTTTGGCGACCTGCGCTTCAGCCTTTTTCTTCAGCGCCCCAAGAACGCCGGCTAAGGTGGGTACTTTGCTCTCTGACTGAAGGCCCCGCTTTACCGGGTCGGGACTGTCAGCCTTCTTACGTGAAACGACAGCCGTCGTCGTTTCTAAGCGGTCTGCGACGACATGCTTGCAGTCCACAAAGGGTTCGTGACCGTGCAGTCCTTGCAGGTTGTCCGGCGGGGAGTCGGTGGCGTGCACACTGCTCCGGGACGACGACGTCTTGGAAGAGGACAGCGAGTGAAAACAGGGTGGATCGTGACCAGCTGCGCTCGAGCTCGAACTCTGACCCACGGGCGAGGGTCTGCGTTGGGTGAGGGCCTGCCGGAAGGCCACGAGGCACTTGTTGAGCTCGCGAAGCAGGGACGCGTCCTCAAACTGCGCTACTGGCCGGGATGAATGGTCCTTGGTGTCCAGAAGGCACACAGAACACTCGGACGGACCAAACACCTGCGATAGTGACAATTGCTGCAATCAGTCTACACATTTGGTAAACGAAAGATCACACATGTTGGCTTCTATCTAGTCTTTGTCGTCAAAGAACTTACGCCTAAACATGTAGATTTTTCAGTATTTCTCTCTGCGGAATAGCCTACAGAAAGGCGACAGAACTTAAGGTATACGGGGAGTGTAAGGGGGCCTGGCTTTTCTCCATTTTTTAAAGAATAAGCTCGGCACCTTCTCGACAGGTCAGCTGTAGCACTGCAGCCCGCCCCCTATTGAATAAACGCTGAAAGCAATTTAATTGGGCATTGGTCTCTTGTACGGGGAATGTTGGGTCTAACATTTTCCGAAAAATAATTTAATCAAGATTGTTCGGTTCCCGTGGCGTGATTACAACAGACAAACGTGTATCGTCATACTGCTTGACTAATTTCCTCCATACGCTACCCATGACGGGTCCCCCAGTTTGGTTAAGCAATTGTTACATCATACTGTCTCGCGAGGTATTTGAGCCTGAAGCTACCTGCCCAGGAATTAGTGAAGGCTCACCTTGGTCTCTTTACATTAACAGTTAATTTTCATGCTGCTGCTGCTGCTGCTGCTGATGATGATGATGAAAACTAGTTCAGAGAAGGCTCAGGGGAGAACCCAAGTCACCCAGCTAGTTTCACGTAGGGGGCCCGTTCGCGAGTACTCTGGATTTTTTTCATTTGTGTATTGTGAGTCTAATGTAATGATGATTGCGTTTCGCTTGATTTTTTATGCAACATAAAAATCCAGTAGGCGTGAAAATAAAGTATAACATTGCCATGCCTCAGGTTTTCAGAGCAGTGGGCAAGTTAATGTTCTGTATCACAGCAGTTATTTCCATTGATCTCACATCTATTTAACCATTTACGTTTCGAGTTGTTTGAAACATTGTTTCTAGAATGCCAGTTTTCTTTGTGTTTGACTGCATCGGCAAATTAAGGAAATGCCCGATATGTGCTCAGAATAATGTATTTAGCCGTACAACATTCATAAGCTCTTGTTTAATTACAGAAGCAGATGGATTCAGCGCACTCTGGCCATTCCCACTCTATATTGGTCACCGCCCTACGAGCGACTCATAGGGCACAACAGATCGCCGACCCAAGAAGAAAGGTGGACTCGCCTGTCCAGGATATGAATCTCTTCTTCTTCCTCAAGAAATGCCGGGTCTTTTTCACCGCGGTTCACATAAATGTATATGCAAAAAAATAGGGCACGTTAAGTGACGTTTGGCACCACAGTCCGTATCATATGTCCGTACGCTCAGTCAGCTGTGGTTGCGGATGTCCGTCACGATGAGTCTGTAGGACGTCCCGGGCAGTTAATGGCCGCGGGGATGTGCAGTGCAGTCGCGTCACCGCAACGTATTTCTAAGTTCGCCGCTAATACGCTATAGATACGATGATCATACTATCAAATGAAGTGGTGTACATAGAATGGTTGTTATCTGTACACCACTGCGTGAACCGGGCTCTGTTTTGTACGCCGGGTTTCATAGCACCATGCTAAAATGCAGGAAGCAAACAGGACATCAATAACGCCAGTATCATCCGTTTATGTAGTATAGTCATTGTTTGCTGGTTCTCTCGCCTTTGCTGTTAGGTGTATTGTGTCATCTATTAACCAAGTACGCTACTGCTCGGCCTTTGTCGAAAAGTTAGATTCGCGTTAGCCGTACCGGTTCTCCGTTGACCCGTGGCCTCGGGTCGAGTGGCAGCAGGCCGTCCACGGTCAGCGCTTCGTTGTCGCCCAGAAGTTCGACGAACAGCAGCGCGGTGAGAACCTCGGGACAGCTGAGGAACACGGAGCACTCCTGGAAGCGACGAAAAGAAGATTTGTTAAGAGATCAAATTTTCGAATAAATTAGTGTGCGCATCCCAGTTCTGAAAATACGAATTAGTTGAACGAGATGGTATACATTCTTTCTTGAGGAATAAAACGATTTCTCGCTATTCAATTTGGTTCGTTGGTCTGTGCTTCAGTAACTAAACATAAAACGCGGCATTCGGAACAGCCGACACGTACTTAAGACAGGTGTTCATTTGCGTCCACCTCATAACCCAGAACGTAAAGATGGCTGAATGGTTCGAAGGCGTTCGCTGGTACGAAACTCCCTCTTCTTATTATGAAAATAAAGCTGGATATTTAACACAACGGTAGTTCAAACTTAAGCTGTTCAACCTCCTCACCTCTCTCTCTCTGTTGAAGAACATATTCTTATAAGTCTAATACACAGATATCTCGTCATCAGCAAGCGTGTGCGTCATTCGCTGCTTGCGTTTTCCCTGCTTTCCAGCTTACGTCCGTGACTGTGCATGCAACAAATCTTTCTCGCCGAATGACACAGCGTCGAACTCTGATCAGTTGCGTGCACTCGCGGGCCGGTGCGCCCGGTGTACGTGACGCAGTTTAACGGGTAATAGACGAAGCGTCGTGTTTAAACGAGTTGTTTCGCATCGTCAACAAATATGCGAAGCCACGCTTTCCCTTGCACAAACGTGCGTAAGCTGTGTAAGCAGAAAAGAAGCAAGTGCTCGATTTTCAGCAGTTTGTTTTGCGTCTTTTGTTATTGCTGAAGAATCGCTAAGCAAAATACCCATGCGATATAAAATAACCTATGCAGGGATTGCGTAAACGTCGCTCAAAACAAAGGCGTATATACAGCGCGAACAGTTATGCTACAGCACTGAATACGCACGTTCGAAGGAATCTTCAGAAATGCAATACAAAAACGCTTACCATTGTGCAATTTCTTCCGAGAAATTCGTTTCCGACGTTAGCGCTGGAAGGATAGCACTGCAAGAAGTAAAAAAAAGAAGTGTTAACGAAAGTGGCTTTACAACCGGTTGTTGACAGCTTGACAACAATGTAATCCCGACTTTTAACGGACTTATCGTAGGCGTTGCGAAAAGTCCGCATAAAAGCCTCACTATACTGGTGGAGAAGCGAGCAGCGTCGATGACAGAGCGTTGAAATAACTTTTTTTGTGGGATGGGGGCTGTTTTATTTATTTTTATGTGTGTTCGCCCATGTGTTTGTACGTGTGCTTGATTACGCACGCAAAAATTGAAAATTTAAAAAAATTTCGTAGAGGGAGTGGGGTGGTTGTTGAAAGTTCCATTCCCCACCCTGGCTATGACAAGTGGTCCATGCGAATCAGAAATACCAATTAAAAGAGGAAATACTTGCGTAAACTTGTTTTTAATGGTGCACGAACGAAACACAGTTACTGCAGTGCCCTAAAGCTAGCTCCTCAAGCAAGCCTCCGGTCTTGTCTCGCCTCTATTATCATCGCATTCGTGCCTACCTTGAGCAAGACTGGTTCGGCATCCTCGATCAGCCCCCTGGTGCGGACCATGAGGGGACAGAGGGGACAGTCGCTGCACATCCACTCCGGCAGCGACATCTGGTTCTTGGGGGCAGTAACCTGCTCAACGCCGGTGCAAAGAAAAACAGTCAACACTTTACACACTCTTCGTAAAACTTTGTGACGCATGGATTCACGCAATCGGGATCAGACTTCCGAGAAACAGAACGAGGCGCACTGTGTGAAAGACGCACGAAATCCTCTTGACGATCACAGTCAATCAGTTTCCCTGTCCACCCGATTAAACCTCTGTGCCTCTCATCTGGTTCTTGCGCGAGGTCCGGGATCGGATCAGCTCAAATCAGGCGACAATGACAAGCAGTGGCGTCACCGTGCGACGTCACAATGACGTCACAAGTTTTCTACATCTGGCGCGTTTTTAGAGCTTCTAGATTAATCAAATTCGGGTTGGTGGGCATGCAAGGTCTGCCTTGTAGAAAGGCATCGGTGGAAGAAATCAGTTCAACTCTAATACACAGTGTTAAAATATTCAACGAACAAAGTAAGGACCATTGTTACCACGAGAGTGGGGCTATGATATGATTGTACCTTCCACCCGTACTATAATTAGAGGCCATATACTGTTTAGGACACACCGCTCTACCACTCGCGGACATTTTCTTAAGCCTGTGAAATCCCACGCGTTGGAATAAATGCAGCTGCCATGGCCAGGACTCAAAAGCACGACTTTGTGCCCTGCAGCGGAGTACAATCAAAGCTGTGGAATGCTCCTCGCACGCAGCGGCTGGCCTTCATTGTTTGCTTCTTTGGTGTCCGATAAATCAACTCGCAAAACCTTCACTTTTTTGCCAAGGCGCACAAGAAAATCGCGGGGGTAATCCCTGAATACGTTGAACGGAAAAGTTTCGATGTGGCAGTCGTCGTTCTTCGGAGCCACTGCTTTCACGGTGTATCTCGAGGGATCATTTCGAACCTGCCTGCAGAAGTACACGGTGCCATCCGGTTCATCCTGGAAGGTGCAGTCGAAGTAGGCGAACAGGCTTCTCAGCTTTTCACAGTGACACGGCCTGTCAAGAGGAAGACAGAAAAAAAGGTTAGCAAAGGCACAAGAAAGTGTGGCAGCTTTGTGTGCATACCTAACATACACTACGTCGAGAAATGAAGTTAGCCGTTGTGATTGGGGGGGGGGGGGGGGTGTAAGCGCGAAAATCGACAAGGGCCGGTCGCACTTAGCCTGTCCCCGTCTGACGATTTTAGCGCCCCCGCGCGCACACACATGAGTGAGAGACAAACAGCAATACGGACAGACAGGCTAGTTGGTTTTGCTGCATACACTGAAGCTTAAGCGCACACTCACGAAGACACATAAAATAGGGACACAGGGACAACGGCGGCCCGCCGCGGTGGTCTAATGGCTAAGGTACTCGGCTGCTGACCCGCAGGTCGCGGGATCGAATCCCGGCTGCGGCGGCTGCATTTCCGATGGAGGCGGAAATGATGTAGGCCCGTGTGCTCAGATTTGGGCGCACGTTAAAGAACCCCAAGTGGTGGAAATTTCCGGAGCCCTCCACTATGGCATCTCTCATACACATATGGTGGTTTTGGGACGTTAAACACCACAAATCAATCAATCAACAGGAACAACGGCACGAGCGCTGGTCCCTGTGTCTCTACCTGATGTGTCCTCGTGAGTGTATGCAGACAATCAGAGCCGTAAATGCGTTCATGAGGCTAACCGTAGAAGTTATCTGCTTTGCCACCTTGCGTAACTGTGTAAAAGAAAAGCACGTGGTTGGAAATAACATTGAAAAAGGGACACCAACCAATTTGCTTCCCAACCATGCAGACAGAGGCCTGCCAAATGTTCACCTTTAAATCATGTGGTTAGAAGGAAGAAAAAAAAAGTAAAGCCGGGTCGCGTTTACTGCGAAATGCAAATGCCACACTCACGTGTCAAGGAAGGGAAACAGCTCGGAGCAGTTGAAGTCTAGCAGTGTTGGGTGCGTCCTGGATGTGCGCTTGGGGAACGTGGAGAAGAACGAGTTGGCCAGCAGCGAAGCCACGAAGGGACGGCTCAGCGCGAACATCCCGTCTGCGAAAGAGGCCGCATAATGCAGTGGCGGCACACGCTTAAAATTACAGCAACAGGTGAGTTGAGGGTTGTCGGAAAGGACAGCTTTACACAGACGGCGGCGACTGGTAGTTTCGAATGCACTCAGAAAGACAAGGGCCATCGACAACGCCCGTCATTCTCACGACGCATCGCTGTATAGCGGGATTTTAGGGCTTCTCTTGGCCACTTCAGGCTTCTCACGATAGAAAAAAAGAGGGGGGAAAGAGCGACAGGGAGGTGAAGAAAAGCAGGAAGGTCTATCGGGCGTGTTACTGGTTTGATACCATATAGGAGCACGGGGATACATGACGTAAACAAAGAAGGAAGTGAGAAGATACGGAGAGCACCGATTCATTTCAAGGCGCATATTAACTGAATGTTCAGTGAAAACTTACCGCGCACGTCACCGTATTTCTGCTTCACCCTTAAAGAAAAGCGAGTGAGACCCAAGCTCGCCCCTTGAGGTTCATTCAGTCTTAAGCACTGGCGCAGGTTTACCTCGTTTCAGCGCGATTTATAAAGAGCGATCGTGAATCGTGTATCTTCGCAGATTCCCAGAGAAATCTGTAATCCGGCACAGAATCAACGTAAGTGTTCTTTCGCAACGTGATTAGGAAGGAAAAAGAAGTGAAGGCTGAAATGTGAACTAAAAACTGAGAATACTGAGGTGCGTGTTACTAGTGTTTAGCGCCAGGCCATCTCAATTCGTTTACCGTTTCACTGTACTTCGTCTACTCCGTTTACCTCGTCTTTCCTCCCGGCAGGGCTCCTTCCTTTCTTTTATGCGAACGCAAGGAAAGCAACTTCGTATCAAGCACCACCTTTCAAACAAACGGATTTCCCCGCGCACGCGCAAACGCCAAGGCACTTTCCAGAAGACGCCAAATGACCGCCAGAAAAGGGTTCGGCGCAGTTAGGGACGTCACTGGGAGCGTGTTTTGTGACGCCGTTGCTTTTCTGTCAGTCTGCGTGATCTGACACGGAGGATTTGGCTTGTGTACGGCGAACAAGTCGAAAACGGAAAGCCATGGGCAGCCGAACACGAGTGCACGGATAAGAGCATTACGAGGCCAGCGCCGCACGCCCGTCGCCAGTTCCCCGTGACGCTACAGAACCAAAACAAACCGGAGCCTCTCGAAGGGCGCCTAAATGGACGGCTGGCGCAGGCCCAAGCAACACACGCAAGCGGGGCCACCGGACAACGTGCATTACACGGGCGCGTCTCGAATACGCGAGGCGTACCACTTCGAATCGCTCACGGCCGGGGCGGGGAACGTCGTGTTTTGACGCTGTCCGTCGATCAGTGACCCGCGGCGGCGTTTCACTCTCGCGCGCGTCGCAACAACCGGCTTTGACTAAACTTCGCGCTTTCAAAACAAAGGCGGCGAGCGTGTGCGTTCATCGCAGAGAGAAATGGCTGGTCCATGCTGGACGCGTCGGGAAAGACTATAGAGGCGTGTGAGTGCGCGAGGGGAAAGTCAGAACATATGAAATCTCAATTTTGGCAACTCAGAGTGAAGTCATTAATACGGATGGCAAATGTACTTGAACAAAGCCACTTGAACAAAGTATTACTTTGTCAGCTATATCACCATCGTTGGGAAAGATCTTTATTACCAGAAAAAAAAAACTCGGTGATATTATATTCTCGTTGTCGGGCTCTCGTGATTTGGCAGTTTTGATTTGCGTGAACCTGTGCTGGGGCCACAAGGGCAATGCAGATAATACAGTATTTCGCATGCGTGTGTCCATAACGAATTCGACGTACGATTCGAATGCGAAAACCGCTGTTCCCGGTGTGAGAAGAGGTGCGCTTACCCTGTTGCTGGAGACAGTAGAGGAAGCCGCCGGGCGGCCGCAGCTCGCGCAGCCGCATCGCGCAGCTGATTAGAGATGGCAGCGTTGACTCGAAGAAGCGCCGGCTCTCCTCGGCAGGCAGGGACTTGAGGAAGCGCTTGAGCAGGTCCAGCCGAATCTCCTCCCGGGGAGGGTCCTCCGGGTCCAGGCCCACGCTGAAAAGCGTGGCAGGTATCGGTGAACAATGTGCTTTTATTGCTAATCACTCGAGCCACGCGATCCCTCAATTAGAGATGATGAGACGCCGAAGAAGAGCTGACTGTGCGCAAACATGTCTTCGACAGCACTGTCAATCAATCAATCAATCAATCAATCAATCAATCAATCAATCAATCAATCAATCAACGTTTTATTATTTAAACAATAGAAAAAAAGGCGCAGCTTGCCTTATAGTGGTGCATGAAAGGCTGGAACCGACAGCGTAGCTAGTGTTCCGACTCCCGAGGAAGAAGGTATAGCCTCCCATGCACCGCGTCCTTGCCCCTCTTACCCGACATCGGTTTGGCGGGATGATGTGACGTGACCACTGTTACGTGGCTTTACGTCACGTTCCCCTTTTTTATATTTTCGTATTTCTCTCTTTTCTAATTGCCGCTTATTTTTTAATCTCTTTCTGTTTCTTTGAATCAATTTCTCTCTCCTTCCTCACTAGTTCTTTCGCATATCCGAGTTACTGCATCCCACGTCGGACAAGTCAGCGCAGCGGGAAAGCGCGCGAAGAGCGCACGTGTTTGGGAAGAAGAAGATGATGGTCTATATGTATGGCAGACAGCCACTCTGGCACTTTGACTAATAAGAGTACAATAAAAGCGCGCGCTGGCCGTGATGATACTTTTCGGTGAACACTATACGGGGGCCAGCCGAGCATGAACGGCAGCGCTGTTAGAACACGGTGATAACTTTTACGTGCCGCAGTGCGCAAGGCTGTACGAGTACTTCACGGGAAATTGGGCCAACGGTAAACGTGGTGCGCGACAAGAGTAAGGTCAGGAAGGCAGTGAGTGAAACAACTAAAGACTTAAACCCTAACAATAGAAAACAAACAGATAATAAAAATCAGAAGCCATATCAAAACTAAACTACAAAAATCCTCCCCTAAAAAGCAAATGAGGGAGAACCTGTGGGAGCCGGTTATATGGTAAAAGAGAAAAGTAAGCGGTTGTTTTCCTATAATCTGAGTGTATTAGAGGCAAAAGAAGATTACTATCAGAGGCAGATATTACTGGATTGGCATTCACGCGATGATTAGTCAACAGTATATTGAATAAAATCGAAAAGACGCGAGTACAGAGGGCACAAGCAGCGCCTGATCGGCGCGCTTCCTGGGCTTTGAAGAAACGAGAGAAGGGTGTAGAAATTATTAGATGCATACTAGAATTTTTCTTTGCCGTTTTCGCTCTCTTATTCTCGTAGATAAACGTCGCAAATATTCATTAATTTAGCGTCATTAGCTGATTGATTTGTAGGGTTTAACGTCCCAAAACCACCATATGATTATGAGAGACGCCGTAGTGGAGGCTCCGGAAATTTCGACCACCTGGGGTTCTTTAACGTGCACCGAAATCTGAGCAAACGGGCCTATACAACATTTCCGCCTCCATCGGAAATGCAGCCGCCGCAGCCGGGATTCGAACCCGCGCCCTGCGGGTCAGCAGCCGAGTACCTTAGCCTCTAGACCACCGCGACGGTGCAGCGTTATTAGCTAGCTCAACTTTCTGGGTAAATATTTCCCGCTGCCACGTACATAGGCTATATGAAGCTCAGAATATTCAGGTAAGCTCAGTAACTTTTCTTGTGAAACGTTGACCAGCTTTTTCAGTCTGGGACACCACCATAATGAAATAGAGTGAGAGAAAGAGAGAGAAGGGAGGAGGGGCAGCGCAGTAAGGCTTGTAAATTGAGAAAGTCAAGTTTGTTGGTTACTGAAGACAAAGGAACATAGGGATAGCTAAAAAAAGCTAGAATCATATTCAGCCCACTTCTTACACGAAGTATTCGGAGCAGTGAAGACATAGAGAGTTAAGAAACGTTTTAAATTTTTGTTAAGGCATAGAGCGTTCGTGACGTGGTCCAAGTTAGTCGACGCAAGGTATAAGAGCAACAGAGGAGCGCATACAGACAGAAGAAAAGGCAGACACTGATTCATCTAATTATATAGAACAAAAATGAGTTGCTTGATTGTACCGCTGCGATATTCTCCGGATGAGTAACGAAAGATGTGCCCTAAAGTGCAATCGCAGTGCACGGGTCGCGCGAGGGTGCCCCGGATGTGTCGAAAGTGAGCGTATACGAATACAGAATTGGTACCAGCAGAGGTCGTAAATGCGCTGCATGTCGGCCACCAGCTGCTCGGGCGAGTGTGCGAACCGGAGTTGGCTCAGGTGTCGCTCCACTTCGGGCCAGGTGGGCACGTCGCATGGGAGCAACACGTGCGCCATTCTCGGCCACAGTCACCAGCCCACCACCGGCGACGTCAGCGCACTCCAGTGGCCACATGGGCGGGCCGCGCCACGACTTGCTCCAGCGCGGCACCTGCAGAGCACGACACGTGGTCACTTCCAGAGACATGCCAAAATCATAATATTATTATGAGAGACGCACTAAGCAAACAAGAGCTCTCCGGACCCTGTCGACTGTTGCCCTTTGGACTGTTGTATGCATGGGTTTGCCTCACGCAAAATCACAGCGGGGGTTCACTCCTTATTCAGAAAGAGTTTGGCAAGCGGCCGCTCCTTATTTTCTGTAGAAACGCAGCAAAAAACGCCAGACAACGTTGTTGCACCTGTCGCTTCTTTGCGTGCAAATAAGGCGCAAAAACAAGAGGGGAAGAAATAGGCAAAGGGACAGGGACTGAACTCGTAATTGACCTTGTTCTAAAAAAAAGTAAGAAGTGCCAGGAATGTCTTGGCGAACAGCGTCGTGTTAGATTCGAACAATAGCACACAAAAACCAGCGACAAGTTGGTCGAATGTGACTCCGCTTTGTTGCGCTATCCTTCGGCCTTCGCAGTCAGAGAAGTCAAAAGTGTTTACATTGATGTAAGCTGAAGTGAGAATATAGTATGGCTGGAATCTCATCTGCTCTTTATCGTCGCTGGTACTGTACCAAATGAAGTGATTACATTACAGAAAGGGGAGCAACTAAGATAACAAACAAAGGAAGAGAGGGAGCACACACACAAAAAAGAGTGGGAAGCTACTGGGACGTGTGCCCCCACTTTGGTACACGAAAAAAATGTCTAGCTTTGACCTTCAGTCCCAATTTACAAGCACACGATAAAGAAAAATCCAACTTTCAACACAAAGTCATCCTAGGTGAAATATATAAAGAACAGGAAAGATCAAGCGGTAGGACAGGGAGGTTAGCCAGTTCTTGGACCGGCCGGCTACCCTGTAAGTATATAAAGAAACCACCACAATGCATCACACCTAATGTGAGCCAGATTTTTATACATGAAGATAATTAGAATAATTTTAATTACTCATGTTATTTTCCTCTTTCAGCTGTCTCGATACCTGTAATAATAACAGCGTCACTTCAACACACGTCCTCAGAGATTATGAAACCCAACTTCTATTGTGGCTCATGCAACGCTCATTTCAGTATAGACACCTGTGATTTTGATGACAACGTTCTATTTAAAGATACATTTATGTACTAGTATGCAAGTGATACGTGCAGAAACGAACTTGCGGGCTCAGTGCAAGTCTACATGATTTGTCTAATGTTTAAGTAAACATGAGTGCAATGAGCACATGAAGAGCTGAAAGATGTGATCTACCTGGTTCACTAATCGCAGCCTATACATTCAGTTTAACTACACTTGGCTCAAAAGGGAGAATTATTTAGCACGGACGTAAAGCCGATGCATACAAAATAATCAATGTATTTCAATGTTTTAGAGCGTGCTTCTCCTCACACATACCCTTATTGCGGAGAAGGCAGCCCCAGTGATAGATCTATCTATCATCTATCATCTGTCTATCAATCAATCTGTCTATCAATCAATCTGTCTATCAATCAATCTGTCTATCAATCAGTCAATCAATCAGTCAATCAATCAGTCAATCAATCAGTCAATCAATCAGTCAATCAATCAGTCAATCAATCAGTCAGTCAATCAGTCAGTCAATCAGTCAGTCAATCAGTCAGTCAATCAGTCAGTCAATCAGCCAATCAGTCAGTCAATCAGTCAGCCAATCAGTCAGTCAATCAGTCAGTCAATCAGTCAGCCAATCAGTCAGTCAATCAGTCAATCAATCAATCAGTCAATCAATCAGTCAATCAATCTGTCAATCAGTCAATCAATCTGTCAATCAATCAATCAATCTGTCAATCAATCAATCTGTCAATCAATCAATCAGTCAATCAATCAATCAACCAATCTGTCAGTCTGTCTGTCTGTCTGATAGACAGATAGATATCTATCTATCTATCTATCTATCTATCTATCTATCTATCTATCTATCTAGCCGCTTACGCTTGGGTGCTCTCGTGATCACCCTCTTGGCGTGAACCAAAATCAGCTTGGGAGGGCAAGATGGTTTGACGAATATGATGCGCTGGTCAAGACGTGAATACTGTCGCAATCCCGTCGCGTACGTGGTCAACACTTCCCGTCAGACAGTGGCACATGCCCACGGGCGGGTATGTGCCGCTGGTATGCGGGTATGTGCCACAGGTGATTAGTGTCTGCCCAGGAACGACGAGAACACACATGGACATTTCTAACGCGTCAGCGTTAAGCAATACCCGACATCGGTAGCGTCGACCCCAACTAAGGCATAGAATAAATGTCAGTGTTAAAAGCCTGACATTGGCAACGCTGACCCCCCAACGAATGCTAATAATGAACCTCAGGCTCCCAGCAGGAATGGAACCCAAGCATTCTGCGTGGCAGTCAAGCATTCTACCAAAGAGCCACGCCAGGTCTGGGAACTACTTTTCAAATAGACGTTAATCTTCGTGAAACGTCAATAGTGGTTGCATTGCTGCCTACCCGATTTTTTCAACTATACATATGTACTCCTTTAGTACAGCCGTCTCGTCGGGTTAACGTCAATCGTGATAAGGCGCCATGCGCTGAATTTGATTTATATAGCAGTGTCCAGGGCCAGCATCAGCGCTTTATATCAGCTTCTGGTTTTGCTGATACGAATGTTTCAGTTGTAAAAATCTGCAACTCTTCACCATTTGTCTGTGCGTGCAACATTTGTATGTATATATTCAGCGTCATTTCATGACGTCTCGCTCAACAAAAAATTGCGACACGGTCACCTTCCCTCCACATGTTTCGCATAACGTCGATTCCCAAGTACTTGGAATCGGCCGAATTTTTTTTCTCGTTGTTTTGCAGGCGTTCATTTTGGGTTTGGGTATTGTGTAGCATGATGGACGCCAACCAGGTTGGCCCTAAAAAGCTTCGCCCCTGAAAGGTGACATCAGCAGTGCTCACCCAACGAACGCATAGAATAAATACCATGGTCCCTGCATGAAGCAAACTCTGGCGTTCTGCGGGGCAGTCAAGCATTCTACCACAAGGCCACGCCGGGTCTCTGTACTACTTTTCAAGTAGACTGTAATTCGTGAAACGTCAATTGTGGTGGTAGTGCTGGCATCTCATAAACAGTACAATACGTGCACTTATCTCGCAGCCGTCCCGTCGGGTTAGCGACGATTGTAGCGAAGCGCCATCCACTGAAGCTCATTTACTTATCTGTGTTCAGGGCCACCCTTCTCGCTGGCAAAATCACTTCACATCAGCTGACCGCTTCTGGTATCCAGGTTGCTGTTGGCATCGTTACGCAACAGTAAACATGAGATTGTTTAAAATATATATGTGCTTACAACATTAGTGTACATATCTTTAGTGTGATTTAGTAGCGTTTCGCTCAATTAAAAAAATGCTACACAGTTGCCTTACCTCCGCATGCTTCGCATAACATCTGTTACAAGGTGCATGGTATCTACCAATTCCTTATTTAATGTACTGTTGAAAAACACTTGATAGCTAACTCAAAGTACGTCCTGGATATAGTGTGATTCTATATAATTTCGTGTGACGCTGCACAAAAAATAATCTGACCTAATACGTGAAGTTATGCAAGGAGAAATGAAGATATGACGAGGCACGTTACATTTGGGGGCTACGGTTTCATTTGGACCATTCAGGGTATTCTAACTCGCACCTAAATATAAAAACACGGAATAGGTTGCATTTCTTCTCCCTGCAGCCATGCAATGCAGCCGCGGTGACCGGAAGCCGAACCCGTGACGTTGAGCTTCACAGCGCAACGCCTTAGCCTTTAAGGTATAAAATGAGACGAAAAAAAAAATAACAGACACATCGTGGTGGCGCAAAAGCAGTGGAATTATCTAGTTGAATTTATAGTGGCAGCTACATTTTTTTCTTGATGGCAAACCGAATTTTGATAAGGCAGCTAAAGAGAAAATACAAAATAATAAAGAAAACACCACCAGCGTGTTAGGTTTATAAACAAGTAGGCCAAGGAATTTCACGAAGCCGAAATTAATCAGAAGCCTTCCACTACCAGACGTGCCACAAAACACACAAAGCAGTTATCAAACGTTAAACATCGAAATTTAATTTTTAATCACGAAGCAAGGTCAAACACGTGCAAAAGCAAGCAGAGACGCAAAGCCACGCATAGCAAATCCCAAACTCTCGAAGTCACGCGATGTGTGGATCGAACGAAGACCGCTTGCGAGAAGCACTCGAACTTGTTACGACGATCGGAAGAGCGCATAAGCCAGCGAGCTCATCAACCACTGAGCCATCCCGGCCGGCCTTGTACAGGGACGAAGCCTACGAATTTATGACGCATACGCCGCAAACATCCCAGGAGATTTTCGATGGAAAGCCAGCTTGAAGCCCTGAGGATTAGCCGCGCACATTGTTGCGCGCGCACACACACACACACACACACACACACACACACACACACACACACACACACACACACACACCCACACCACACCCACACCCACACACACACACACACACACACACACACACACACACACACACACACACACACACACACACACACACACACACACACACAGCTGTTTTGTGTCTCTGCTAAGGCCATTGTATTACGTCCTAATGACATACGAGAGAAAAGCCGCTAAGTGACTCTCAAGAAACTCGCAAGTGGGTATAAGGATATAGCGACATAGCGTTGAATTTACTTCATAACAATCAAGAAAAAAAAAGCGACGTCGACGTCTTGTATACGTTCTTAGTGCGTGACACGCGCAAACCTTGTTACGAATGCCAAATTGGCCCATTAGGACCTCTAAGAAACAGCTTAATTTCGTCGGCATAAACTTCGTTGCCGTTTTCTCTTCGTTTTGAGCGCTGAGGCAAAGCTGGACTTGGTGCAATTACGTCTGTGCAACGAGTTGAAGCTCGGATAACTTGCGTCGGCTCCTGTATAAACCCTCACGTGTAGTAGCGTGAATGAACTAAGCAATAAAAGATACTGCTACTATGTTACTCCGCGCTCATCTCTTCCGCAAGGTCACGATTGCTTAGAGCTCAACGCCAGGGCTTGGATAGCAAAGGTTGGCCGCACACTGTGAGCAAGCACACACATGCAAACACACACACACACAAATAGGCGCACACTCGCACGCACACAAGCACGCATGCCGGGGAAAGAGAGATAATGACGGCGCCTCTAATTAGCAAGGACACGTGCCCGAGCCTTCATTAGCAGCAGGCGGGGGGTGGATAGCGAGGATATATAGGCTCTGGGCGTGCCGGCGGCGCGCCATGTTTGGCCGAGAAGACAAATTGTCGCGGCCCGTCCATCCCGTACTTGCTGAAGAGATTAGCTCGAGAACTTTTCCCGAATGCATGCGGACCGTCTCGTCGTCACCACCGGTGCACAGCCCGACAAGCACAAGCGCACGCCGGCGAACCACACATAATCCGAGTAGCTTTTCATAACCATTCACCGCTGTAATAGCTGCGAGGGTCTCCTTCCCTCTGTCCAAATTAGTTCTGTTATATCCTCGCCGCGCGCGAGAATTTTCGAGCTCAGTGACGGTGAAGACTGATAAGGCTATCGACCTCTGCCCTGACTTCTCTCTCTCTGACTAATACGAACTTGAGGTGCCACTGAATGCGTGGAGAGGGGGGGGGGTGGCAAAAAAGTTCTGCATCCTGATGATGCCACGCGTGCCACTTCGTGCACGCGTGCTTTAACGATGACAGATGGCGCTGGCTAGCGCCATCTAAGAAAGCCACAGATGCGAAGTAATGAGACGAGTGAGACTTCGCATAGCTACTCTCTGTCCCTCACTCTGGTATTTCGCTGGCGTTTCTTTTTTACAGCGAAAGCTGTTCTGAGATCAGCATGCAGGTCCCGTGCGACGCCGTAGTTGTAAGCCGCCACCGCCGGTGTTCGTAACCAATATCGCAAAAAATATGAAAAAAAAAATCTAGGTGAGAAGTATCAAGGACACAATGGGATTCCAACCCGGGTATGCTGCCTGCCAGCCCAGTACTCTACCACCGGCGCTTGAAGCTCATTTCAAATCTGGTTTTAGGGAGGCTTGATGTCGGGAAAAGAAACGCTCTAATATGAGTAATAAAGCATTCTGGAACGTTGAAGGAACAACCAGGCGTCAAACAATGTGATTGCGTAACGAGTGGGTCGTCCAATGACCCAACCCATTACAAAAGCTTGATTTTGTTCACCTATTAACTGTGGTGCATACCCAATTCAGACATAATTCTTCATCATCGTCAGCTACTGCATAAAAAATTATTGCATACTATTCCAAGCAAGTGTGTAGCGGATACCACGCTTCTCCGAAGAATGATGAAATATGGCATAGTGAATGCCAGCTTGCTACGCAATAATTATTATTATTTATGGCGTAGTGGGTGTGCTTGTAGTGTGCTTGTAGCAGTTACTCGCAGAGCATTAAGAAAAAGGTTCTCAAAGACCGCTCTTCGAGCTTTCTTGTCTTGTCTTGTCTCCTAGGAGATCTTTCGCTGTTACAGTGCTGCGCGTTCCACGCATGCCTGGCGTTTTTTTGACTGGTGTGTTTGATGTTCAAATACGTTAAATATTTCGTGATAATGTTTCACATATGCACAAACATACGCGCATGCGCGCACCTGTTTGTGCGTGTGTGCGCGTGCGTGGTGTGTGTGTGTTTGCTTTCGCGCGTGCGCACTTTGATGGGAAGTTTATCTACTCTTCTGTAGCTCCTTCTTCGTGGTTTCGGGGTGTAAAATGTCGGCGTGAAAGAGGCCACATTCGTATACAACACCTCACGTGCTTATATAACTCGATCGGCAACGTAAATGGTTGATCTGGTTGGTAAGTCATGCTTATCTATACGATTACGGCGCTTCGCCTCTTCTTTCGTCCACGCGCCACCTTGCGTTGTGGACATGTTATGTAAGTCACAAGCTTACTTTTTCAGGCGCTCACGTGAGGGCGCTATACGGGATGTCGTGCGCGCTAATCCTCTTGCTTACCATCTCAATGACAACGCAGACGTGCCGACTCGACAACAGTGATGGCAATGGAAGCATGAAACTTCCGTCTCTGATTGATGTGATTTACTTTGCGAAGGAACTGCAGTGCATCGCAACGAAAATTACTATCCCTTACACGCATACGTAGCGGTAAAATATGTGCAGCTCTAGTGATATTTACAGCTACTTTATAGTGTATTCTGTAATTGTTGATATAAAAATTGATTGATTGATATGTGGGGTTTAACGTACCAAAACCACCATATGATTAAGAGAGACGCCGTAGTGGAGGACTCCGGAAATTTCGACCACCTGGGGTTCTTTAACGTGCACCCAAATCTGAGCACACGGGTCTACAGCATTTCAACCTCTATCGGAAATACAGCCGCCGCAGCCGGGATTCGATCCCGCGACTTGCGGGTCCGCAGCCGAGTACCTTAGCCACTAGACCACCGCGGCGGGGCTTCTTGATATAAAAAGGTGGCGGCTTCCGGGGAAGAACAGATATAAACCCATGTGCTGATTCTATGTCCACAGTGCTCCGTTCGTTGCACTGAGGCTTCATATTCCGCCCACACAGTCCATCATTCACAGTCCATATCTTTACTCACAAAAACGTATTTCGCTAAAATTTTTTGTACGCGAAAAAGTGTTTCCGCAACGCCGCTGCATAATTAACGATGGTAACAGGTCAAAATGAAATTTCAGGCCTAATATAAAAAAATTTTAAGCTTCGTGAATTCGGCTTCTGTCAAGTAAAACTCTGCGTCAAGTCATCCAATAAACGTCGACTACGAAGATATTAGTGATGATATAGCCATACTGTTGACGGTGTCAGAACACAAATATTTCGGTATATTCAAACCCAAATAAAGAAACTTTAAAAGATCATTGGCGAAGGGTGTTAGTTTTCTGCGCTAATGAGCGCTCATAATTCAAATAAAATGAAATCGCCGAATGTGAATTCCAGTAGAATGAGCAGGATGTTCCCAGAGAAAAACCTGAAAATAATCAGAATTATTCGCGTAAAACTGTGCACCTACGGTAATACAATAACCACGTAGCTTGGATTTTTATTTTAAGGTATTATTTAAAAGGCCGATAAAAGCGTCGTATGTACAACCACAGTCCCTTAAAAGCATTGAAGGACTCTGGTACAACTAATGACGGATTTGTTGGTAACAGTCATTTCAGTCGTAAAGACGGCGTTTCGATGTTTATGAGAATATCAGACGCAGTATATAGTTTGCCCGAGCGTCGTCTGCAATGAATCAAAACTATTGAGCGAACAACGCTGTCTGGTTACTACACTGCTTCTATACGACTTCAACTTTCGCAAAGACAGAGCTTCCTTCACGCCTCTCAGAGTCTTCGAAGCAAGCAGTGAGAGTACAGATCGCAAATATTTTACGTCTGCTTTTCGTTGTTACGATGTGGCTCGAACGCGGGACAGCTTTATATAACGTAGACGTATATAACCCAGACAAAAACGACGTAACGCAATACAACCATTCGCCACTTGGCTTTACCGAAACAAGCAAGAGCGTTAACTAACGCGTATTTTATCAGCAATGTTCGCGTAATTGGCATGTATACATCCGCCTTTACGAAGCAGTAAAACCGGAGCATTACCGCTTTCGTCTTAGTTGGGACGCGTTGTTAAAACAGTGACAACGTGTACAGCTAGCTGCAGAGATTCCGCCACACCCCTACGGCACTAAACGGGGTTCGGATTCGGGTCTCCAAAGGCGCATCGTAATCTGAAGACCGTTCATACAAGACCCACCCACGAGCCTTCCTCTGATCTACGCGTATATACGAAACAAACGACAATAACTTGGTCAATGCGAGGCAGCACTTTTAAGGCACTCTACGTCTCGGCACTACAAACCACCTAATGCGGGTATACATTTACTCACGTTCGCAAGAAAGGAACCTCCTTGACAGCGTGCGGGAATTAACGCGCCGGCTGCATTCGTCTGGTGTGCGGGAGCGTCTGCTCGTAAAACGATACCCCGTGCACAGGCGCTCTGCTTTCACTACGGGGCGTCAATGCATCGGTAAACACAGCAGCGCCGCGTCGTCGTCCTTCGGGCGAAACACAGACGGCTGCAGATGTAGTACGCTGGGCTGCTTGACGCGAAGCGTTGAAGCTAAGCAAAACAGTGAGAGTGTGAAAGAGAGAGAGGGTAGTACATGCGGGAAAACTACGCGGGAACCTTGGACTAAGCGTCGAAGGGCAGAAAAAAAAATGCAGACGAAATGCTACGCAAAACTACGTCACCACTATAGTCGAACATCGATGACGAAGGCCGCAGAAATGGACTCGAAGTGTGAAAGTCGTTTGTTCTTGACAGAGGCTAGACGGTCGAGGGAGGACGTTGATGCTGTCGTGAGTCTGTACCTGTACGTGACGAGTATGCAGCTGACAGGTCCATGTGTGTGTGTGTGCGACGACGAAAGGTCGTCATAAGCGTGAATGACCTTTCGTTTACGGTGCATTTGAAGAGGGAAATGACGCGCGAAAGCATTGACCTTTGCGCAAAGGTGGTTAGCGTAAAGTGCTGCTTCCTGTAGGAAGCGTTAAACTTGGGTTTACCAGGAGGCAACGGCAGTGCGGTCTTTCGCGAAGGAATTAAGCCGTTGGTGCCGCGCAGTGTTTCGGTGTAGTGCATGCACGAAAAGCAGTGCGCACGCGCACAGTCGTCTCTCAGTGGCTGATATGCAGAGTGATAGCGGACTATTCATCCATCTCTTACTCCTTTTTTTTCTATCTCTTCCCTTTCTATAGTATTCTTCCTTTCTCCCTTCCAAAGTGTCGATAGCCAACTAATCCAAACTTGATTAACCTTCCTGCTTTTCCTCTCTATTTCTCTTTCTCTCTTTGGGAGTTGATGTTACCCGAGGTTTCGTGCGAGGACATTACTCTTACATAAAAATCAACTTGATATAATCAGATGTCAGTTGTATATAGACAGCCACTGGACACATGATACAAGCGATCACGGGTTTTTGAGAGAAAACACAAGGACTGACTTGAAATGGACTCATGGGCCAGTTGGTTGCAAAAATATTCGATGAAGCAGCGCACAGAATCACGCAAACACACAGTGACGCAAACACAAGCGGTTGCGTTTGCCTCCTTTTACGGATGCCTGATTCTGTCCTCTTATGCGCTGCTTGATCAAGAAGTGGCCTTCTTTAGAACGCTGATAAAACTTTCTGCACCCGGTTTCAGCAGCTGCAGCAGTTTGAGACTATGCATGAAGGCACAAGCCAGTTATAATAAAAATAGCTTGATAAAGCGATCAATACGCGGCGATTTGAAAAAAAAAAAGGGGCAGCACACTCGTCATAACACGCGAACGATGGACATGTTTACCGGTCCTACCAGGAAAAAAAAATAGACGGATTTAATGAGACGAATGAAGGTTTCTTGAAGATGGTTCAGAAGTTGTACCGCGCGTGACGTCAAAGTGCAACGGGAATATAGAAAGAAGACCGAAGAGAAGCTCGGAGAAACTAAATCACGCAGTCTATATACGAATACAAATCACATACGGTGCGGAGACATCATAGTTTACCATGAATACCCGAAGACACTGCGCAGCTGCCTACTTTGATTACCTCTATTGAGTGCCTCCAGAGCGTATGGCCTTTTGTGAGCAGCATCGACGTCTATACATCGCGGAATAGCAGAAAGTGACAGGTGATTGAGCGTGCCACGCAGTTCTCATAGTAAGTGTGTTATATATGCACGTGCAAAAGCCCATCACAACCAAAGAGGGCGCGCAATGCCTTTCATATAACGGTGCCTATTTGTTGACGTCTATCTAAAGACGACGCCACGTATGGGTCATCCTGTAATGATGTTACACGGCCCCGCCGCGGTGGTCTAGTGGCTAGGGTACTCGGCTGCTGACCCGCAGGGCGCGGGTTCAAATCCCGGCTGCGGCGGCTGCATTTTCGATGGAGGCAGAAATGCTGTAGGCCCGTGTGCTCAGATTTGAGAGCACGTTAATGGACCCCAAGTAGTCAAAATTTCCGGAGCCCTCCACTACGGCGTTTTTCATAATCATATGGTGGTTTTGGGACGTTAAACCCCACATATCAATCAATGATGTTACACACCGAATATTTATGTGCGCACGTAGTATGTATCCATCTAGAACGTGTCATTATACCATTACTGTCTTTGCGTTTACGATTTGTAAAGTCGCAATCGAGTTAAAAGCATGCGAAAAAAAGAGGAGGGAAAGCCTATACTGTATATTAAGCATGCTGTTAAACATAAGGTGAGTCATCACTCGAAAACCTTCAGCGTATAAGTACATATTCTGTTAGAAATTTAGTGCAAAACTATGCGCCCGCTGCGCGTGATGATGTAGCACATGGTGGCAGCGCAGGAATACCGGATACACTGCAGATGTGCCTTACACTGCCTTACATGCCGTGCCATTAGAAAACTTCACTGGTGATAATATTAGTTATACAATTAATAGTAATTAATATTGTTTATAATAATACAACATTTGCTCCTCAGTCATATTTAATTTTACTTTTTATGTGTCCGCAATTCGACAGACGTAAACAACGTTTATGTAGACTGAGTTCTCGGTTTTCTGGAGAATATCGCATGAACCGCGAATATTGCATATGGTATACAATATTGCTGATTGCTCTATATGGTATACAACATGTGTATAGTATAGTATATTAACTTTTAAAGATATGCTCCACTATTGAGAAAATTTCATACTCCTCGTGAGCGATGGCATTAGAAAAAAAGGAAGAAAGAAAGAAAGAAAGAAAGAAATAAAGAAGGAAAGATGAAAGAAAAGGAAAGAAAGAAAGAAAGAAAATAAAGAAAAATAAGCAGAGAACTCTGATGCCCTTCAAACTAAAGCCCGGGGAAAATAATTGAATTCAAGTTTCTTTCAGCACATCTCAAGGCTTCCCATGCAGGTTCCTTTGCCAAAGAACTTCGGCGACGACAAAAAAAAAACACACAGCATATCTACGGAGTGAATGATTATGATTGGGGTGAAGCGTTCGTCCATCCGTCCGTCCGTACGCACGAACGGATAGACGGGCGGCGGATGGAAGGACAGATAGATGGACGTTTCGCCCCACTCATCATCATTCACTCCATAGATATGCTGTGAAAACCGCAAGCGCTATCTAGTTATAATATTCCCAAATACACACAACGCCATCTATCGAACAACTAATAAACTAGAGGTGACTACATACAAAGGAGGGAACGAACCACGGGCTAAGGAGCTTCGCCCCTAAAAAGCTGATCACATTCAACGAACATCCTGTAAACAGCGCTTTGAAAGCGATCGCGCACAGCGTCGAAAGCAGCCTTTCACGATCAACAAGTGAGAGCCGTGCGTGACCTCAGTGCCTCTATACGTTGTCGATGCATAGGACAAATACGCTCCCCCGCTACTTCAATAGGCGGCATGTGTGCCGCTGGGCGTACAAGCATAAATACAAAAAAGAAAACCACTATTCTTCATCAGCTTATATGTGCCAGAGATGAAGCAAAGTCACATGAGGTCTTGATTTCTTTTTTTTTTTTCAAAAGTGCGGACCTTTCATAAGTTTTTTTTTCTTTCAAGGCACCAACCACAATCCATTTTAAAAACATTTCTTACATAAAAGTTTATGAACTCCACTGGCGTGCAGCGATCTCGTGCCATTCAATCATGAAAGCGATAGCTGTGCTAGCGCAACAACCAATCAGACGAACCATGGAAGATGCTTACGAAAGGTACGCGTATATTGCGAATAAAAGGTCTAGCTATTGAATTTTTTTTGTTCCGAGGACTATATCGCTCAAGTGAAAGCACGCCAGTGCGATCTATTGAACGTGTTCTCTCAGATATATCTCAGCGCAGCACGCCACAGTCAGAGATTCATTGACTGCTACGTTCTCTGAGTTAAAGTTTGCTCCTGTACTTTATACCATGCTTGACATGCTGAAGGAATACAGCACCGTTATAGAGCATAACTGGCATGACTAGAAAATACAGCTTCGCTAGTGTTGAGTATAGAGTAGACATAAAATACGCCCAATGGAGTTACTAAATGCGCATAAATATACACATAAACACCATGGATTATTCATATATCGCTAAAAAAACGAACATTAAATTTACCCGCATGCGTTCATAGCGTTCGTAGTGAGTGTCACGTGGCCGGGATTTCTACGAAGGCAGCAGTCAGCGTGTCCGAAATTAATCTGTTTATATGACCGAACTTGTGGCCGAGAAATGGGAATTCTAACTACAACAAGCAATGCGCGCTGTACACTGATATCGGCGAATGGAGCGTCGGTAATCGATAATCTGACAAGCGGTCAAGCGCGTCAGCTTTAATTTTTACACGTATCATAGAAAATTCCAGCGTTATCGCTATAGTGACCACGCAAGTTCCAGAACTATTCCCAACAATCGCGTTGAGCTCCTAATCTCATCGGAATGGGCTAAGATTATCGAGAAGATATTTCCTAGACATTCGGGGGCGATTTGCGCAAGGCAGCAGTTACGTTGTAATGGGACGGTCACATGGCCGCAAGTAGAAAGAAAGGAGCCTGTGTGGCAACAGCGACAGAAGTATATGTAAATCAAGCTAAAAAATAAGTCACAGCATATCCACAAAGTGAATGATAATGAGTGCGGTGAAGCTTCGGAGGGCTTTATCAATCAACCATGAATCATTCACCCGTCCATCCATCCACCCGCCCGCCTGCCCGACCACCCGTCCATCCATCCATCCATCCGTACGTGCATCCTGGCGTCTGTCTCTCTGTCTGCCTGTCTGTCCACCCACCCACCTGTTCATGCGTGCGTCCGTCCATCCATCTGTCTGTCTGTCCACCCGTCCATGCGTGCGTCCATCCGTCTGCCTGTATTTCCGTCCATTTAGCGAACACTCCAAGTACCGCCATCTCGCATCTTTTCGTCATATATTCATCATATACAAGTAGCGTTATTTAGCGGACATTCCAAAAAGTAAACGAGAGGTGGCTACTTACAACTACATGCATCAAAGACGCACGACCCATGGCTTAAAGAGCTTGGATATGTGAGGTTTAGCGTCCCAAAACCACCATATGATTATGATAGACGCCGTAGTGGAGGGCTCCGGAAATTTCGAACACCTGGGATTCTTTAACGTGCACCCAAATCTGAGCACACGGGCCTACAACATTTCCGCCGCCATCGGAAATGCAGCCGCCGCAGTCGGGATTCGATCCCGCGACCTGTGGGTCAGCAGCCAAGTACATTAGCGACTAGACCACCGCGGCGGGGCTGGCTTAATGATCTTTGCCCCTAGAAATTAAGAAAAATTTAAAGATAAACGTAAAATGCGATTTTAACGCGATAGCGTTAAAGAGCTCGTTTCGCAGAAATTCCGGCACCGGCGTCATTGGTTGTGAGCGAAAAACCATCTTATGCGTTACCGAAAAATCGAGAAAGGTGCAAATAACAAAACAAAAGAAACTTTTTCGGGCAGGAGTGGAGATCGAACCCACGCCGTTTGCGTGGCAAGCAGGTGTTCTTCCACACAGCCGCGCGACTGCTCCGAAATTCAATGAAAAGAACATATGTTTTGACAGGCACTGAAAATAACAATAACACACGCGAGCTGTTGTTATGCCTGCGAGTCCACAGCGAACGTCCATGCCTCTGAAAAAGCCAATCTGTGTCAAGGCCAGCCCGCGAGCCCGCCTGACGCGATCAACAACTCAACGGCGTCATCACGCGACGGCGCCTTTCTGGCGCGCACGTGCAGTGAGTCACCTCAACCCGCGAGCCCGTCGAGCAAACAACCGGCGCCTGTCTGTCTGGCGGGTCTGACGCAATGCCTGGCGACGTCACTCGTCCTTGGGTGCAGCCACCTGCAGCGCAGCCTCTCCAGATTCGATGAGAAAGAATGACGCGGCCCAGCGGCGACCCCATTGGAGGACTCTGACCTCACGACCAGCGGCGCTTCTGGTTGGACATTTGTTTACTCAAAGAATCCACCCGGTGCATATAAAAGAAGCCCTGCGGCGCGTCGAGAGCAGCAGTCCTATGTGAGAGCTGATATGTGTGTCGCAGCAGACCTGTTGGAGAGCAGACATGTGTGTCAGAGAAGAAAGCTATGTGATAGAGAGTTGAGCTATGTGTCAGAGAAGAGAGCTATGTGATAGAGAGTTGAGCTATGTGTTGGCAGACCCATTTGAGAGTAGAGCTATGTGTTAGAGAGAAGAGCTCGGCTCTTCGCGTCTCTGTCGGCCCCAGTGCCGAATTTGTAACGCCTCTGTATATATGCTGTACATAAACCTTGTTTAACTCACCGTCGTCTCGTCCGCTCGTCTATCAGCTCTGCGCAGAAGCAGTCGCGAGCTGAGAAACCTACGCTACCAAACGGCTGGTGACCTTCCCGGCGGAATTCGAAGCAGTGGCGCCTTCGGGACCGTGTTGGCGTCGCCGTCTTTAGCAACACTGTATAGCGGCTTCAAGTACTACATGTAATATTGAAGTAATATTGCGTGGTACAAAGCGTAGATTGCCGTCGGGCGTCAGTGTGATTATCATAACTACCTCGTAGTTCAAAGCTGATCTAACATTACAAAAGGCACACACATTACTGCGCCTGTTTCGCATAAGACCGCATAGACGCTGCAGAGCAAGTTGGACAACATTTCAAGCGCATGATTGCTCTTGGTTTAAAGCATGCTGCTCATTACACAGAATGCAGCCACAAGCACTGACGCAATCAAGGCACCTTCAACTCTATCGATTACACGGTATACCGATCTGCAATTTGAACTTGACGAGTAACATCATACTACAATAAAAAGTATGCACTAAGTGGTTAAAATACGCACTATACAAGGACAGGATACCACCATCGCGTTCAACTCATGAAATCGAAGCTTAATGGTCCATTTAATGACCGTTTCTCCCACTTGGCAAAGAAACAAATGCGCATATTTCAACGTGCCACAAATTAAAGGAAAAACAAACAAACAAACAAACAAACAAAACTCGATGCAAATTGCATTTGCCTCACACACGTGTGCGCGAACACACGTAAAGTAATTCATATTTACTACATATATTTACTGCGGTATCATGGATAAATTTGCGTTAACTTACTCGGTAAACAATAATATTGGGCAGTACGTTTGAAAAGTAAAGCACAAACGAAACGCCCATTACATCTGCTACAAGTCTACCATTGTTACGGTTCTAGCCACTTTCCCAAACCCCTTTACGCTTTTGTTTGCTCGACGAACCAATCATCGTGTTCCTGCCTGGACGTTTGTTTACTTTTGGCTGCTGTTTAGATACAGAACCTTAATGAGTATTGTGTTTACACTGCGGATGAGATTGTTGCAAGCACCAGCTGTCGCCACCAGTTTCTCCCGACGTAGAATAAACAACCTTAGCCTCGACATATTCCGTGGTCCAGGATTAAACATCTTGAGGACGGATGGTGTTATTATGTGATTGTAATTATTGTTTGCGCGCTGTTCTTGCTTGGGGTTTGACAAAGGCTGAGTGTTTGAATTGTAACAGGTAACTTTCACTTGAGCATGATTTTATGTAGTTTTTATTTCGACGTTTATAGTACTCGGTGTTACGAATTTTATGGGAAAAGAAGTAACAGAAGCCATTTAAAGGGGCCAACGTTTTTAAAACATCGTACGTCGTATATTAAAAAAATAAAGCTGAAACAATCATTGCAGTACGAGTCGAATGATTGCGAAAGAAATTACGATAAGGTTAAACAGCGGATGAGTGCCGAGTACATGCTGTCGCCGACACCAAAATATATGTATGACCACGAATCTGAACGAAAAAAAAACACAGACTGGTCGAAAATTGACCGGGTACACTAGATATAGACCGAGCCACATATATATAAACCTGTGGGTGGAGAGGGTAAATTAATATCGGTGGCAAAAGTGCACCCGCTATAGATCACGCACCGCAAGCACACAAATCCAGGTATACATCAAAGCCACCAGCACGATTAGCATGGTTTATTTAAACGGTGCACTGTCGCGACATGAAAGTTTAATGATTTCGCAAATGTCACGAATTATCACTAATTTCTAAATTTCCTGAATAGCTCAGAAGCAGCATGACAGGCTAAGGTCGTACGCATGCAGCGCGTATATACGTTATATATAAGCATATGCAAAAGACAGGGACAATGGACACAATTAACCTCCGGCGCACTGAGGGCTAACAATAATGAATAACCGACCATCCAACAGCTATAAGTCAGATAACTTGCAAGACCTAACGAAAGATGTGACATTTCAGAGATGTCAGTGGTGCTCGGTGACTGAGGGAGTGATAATAATTTATTTTGATGTTAAGAGGTTGATGACCAGGGGTGAGCGGACACCTCTTTAGCGCTCCTACTTCAAAAGCATTGCGATGAATAGAACGAAGATATCACAAAATCTAGCTCGCTATAGCTTACACTGAGCATGAAGCACAATGAAAATTTGTACATTCTCCTCTACGAGATTCATGACTTCGTTGTCTGTTGGCAGCACATGTAAAATGAAATATCGAGCTGTCTAGCTCTTTATTTTGAATTAAATTCTCTCTTTCTGTCGGCGATGTGTGCGTCTGTGCACGAGTGTGCAAGAGTGAGTGGGCGCGCCTACGAGCGGGAGACTTTATATTTTCGTTCAGATACAATTAAAGCATAAAACTTATATAGTTTACGTGAAGTAGAAAATTTAGAAATTATGATTTTTTTTAGTATTGATCTATAAGGCTTCGTAACTCTCCCATATTCGCTCGTTTTGCAGCTTTTCTCAGCGTTCCGTAATTCATCGGAGTCTATTTTGAATCTCTCACACAGCCAGCTTTCCCGCGGCATCTTTTGTTTGAGACAAGTTTATGAAAAATAAAAATAAACAGTGACACAATTTACCCGAAGGAATGATAAAAAAATTAAATCGTGAGCCATTCCACTCCATGAAGTGGGATGGCCGGAGAAACTATGTAGAACATGTGTTAACTTCATTTATGAATTTCAAGGTTTATCATTCTTTAGCGTATCCTGCTTTAAGGCCCTTCCGCCTCCACTTGTGTGGCCCAGAAGTGCAGCGATTAGGTTATTGTAGCGTTAGCTACACTGGCCTCGCTGAGCCAATTTCGCGTGGCACTGGTCTGCGCATGCGAAATGATACTCCGTCACCGCCGCGCACGGCTCGCCGCCGGTGTGCGCGCAATTCGATGCGCCGCGCAGACGATCAGTGGTGTCATGCACCGGAGCCGGCACCTCTCTCGCACTCGGCCGCGGCCGCGCGCGACTCGCCGCCGCCAGTGTGCGCTTTCCAGAGGAGGGCCGTCATAGCCTCGGTAGACATATGGACGACGACACTCGCGCCTTGCCAATGCAGTCGCCATCTGAGACTGCACTGGAGCCGCTTGATAGCGCCTCTGACTGGCGTTTGCCACTGTGGTATAGCCATGGAGAACGAGAGTGCAAATGCTGCTCAACGATGCAGTAGAGCGGAGAAGCTTAACTCATCGGATCCCGAAGTAGTTGCCCGGCAAAATAAATATACATGTGCCACATAATACGTATACCATGTGTGTGTCATTGGAACAGCTGTAAGCATATCTGAAAAGCTAAGAATAATCAGCTGAACCTTTGCTAACGCTACGTATATCCTGGCATAGCTGAGCTAAGCCACTGTCATTTATTTATTTATTTATTTATTTACGCTTTTTCCAATCTTTCACACAAATACTTATTTATTTGTGAATCTATTTATCTAGCTTTTTGTGTACAATTTTTGAGGGCCAGCGGTGAGTAACAAGGTCGGCACAATTTCACTGTCAAATACGTGCTAAAGTAATTGCGTACAAGGTTTGCAGAATTATATATGTTCATATTTTTATAGCTCTCCTGGTCAGAATAAAGTCAATCTATTTAACCAGTTCACGAACGGTCTGGGTGACCACGGTGTCTTTTAGATGCGGAGCATCTAATACTCGAGGCTTGTAGTGCGGCGCCGTCCGCAAGCTTCCTCCTCTTTCTTCCACCATCTGTGCATCCCTTCCTCCTCTACACACCGCGCGCGCTTCACTCCTCCACCATCTGTGCACCCTTCCTCCTCTACACACCGCGTGCGCTTCTCCTCTTCACGAACATTCGCTAGCTGTGTAATGTAGCGCGCATGCGCCGTCACGCTTCGAGAACATCGGCAGCTGACGCGCGCGCATGCGCCGTCGCGCTTCGAGAACATCGGCAGCTGACGCGCGCGCATGCGCCGTTGCGCTTCTCCTCCTTCTCGAACATTCGACAGCTGACGCGCGCATGCACCGTCACCCACCATCTGTGCCGCACGCGCTTCTCCCCTTCGAGAACATTCTACAATTCTCCTGATTCTCCAGTGGACGCGCATGCGCCGTCGCGCTTCGAGAACATTCAACAGCTGACAGTGCGTGCGCAGTCGCGCTGTATATATACTCAAGGTCGGCGCTCGCTCGCTCAGTTGCCGCTCGTCGGTTGGTTTGTACGGCGCGTCGACGTCCAAGGTCGCGGTGAAATGAATTCCAACGAATCCACAAACACAATGATCGACGTCCCTTCGACCAGCGCCGCCCTTTCGCATACGTGTGTACGTGTTCACTCATTTAACACCCCCTCCTACAACCACGTTAACCAATTTAGCCATCGACCCAAGTAAGTCGCAATTTAACACCCCATTTCACAACCACGTTAACCAATTTAGCCATCGACCCACGTAAGTCGCACTTTAACACCCCGTTAACCAATTATATGCTCCACATCCTCCTCAGTGTTCCCCCGAGGGAAGCTGCGGGCATTTTTTTAAAAACCTGAAAAGAACGGTCACTCATGATTAGGATAGTGTTACAATTGAGCAGATAACTGTTCACCGAGTTGCGGGTATAGACCCATTCCCTTTGCTTAAACCGGGGTTAATGACTTAGAGTACTTTGTACTTTACTATGGGAGAGCATAGAGCCGTCCCGGGGCCCTCACACTTTAAGAGGCCATGCCAAACAACTACACGGTGATCTCAGCCGTTAAGAGGCCGAGAAACTGTTTGCAAACAGAAGACCCTCATGACTTTCAATGTTGTCCACCGATGTGCCAGAATAGCATAGGTGGGAAATAAGAGCGTAAAAAAATAGCCCGTTCATTTTCTACACTTTCCTTCCATCACTTGAAAAAATATAGTCAAATGTTCGTTTGAGCTACATGAAAACTACAGGAGATTACTTTTAACATTACGCACGTTCCTTTTATCTGAAAAAGTATTAAAAGATTTTCCTTACCCTAGAAAAAAACATGAAAACGTCCTTTCAGTTTTGACTTTGCGAGCTGGCAAATGAGGTGACCGGAGGTTTTTAGATGCGGAGCATCTTATACTCGCGCCTTGTAGTGCGCCGTCCGCGCCGTCCACACCGCTTCTCGAACATTCGACAGCTGACGCGCGCGCATGCGCCGTCGCGCCGTAGCCCACTCTTCCACCATCTGTGCGTCCCTTCCTCCTCTACACACCGCGCGCGCTTCACTCCTCCACCATCTGTGCACCCTTCCTCCTCTACACACCGCGTACGACATCTACAATTCTCCTGATTCTCCAGTGGACGCGCATGTGGCGTCGCGCTTCGAGAACATTCAACAGCTGACAGTGCATGCGCCGTCGTGCTGTATATATACTCAAGGTCGGCGCTCGCTCGCTCAGTTGCCGCTCGTCGGTTGGTTTGTACGGCGCGTCGACGTCCAAGGTCGCGGTGAAATGAATTCCAACGAATCCACAAACACAATGATCGACGTCCCTTCGACCAGCGCCGCCCTTTCGCATACGTGTGTACGTGTTCACTCATTTAACACCCCCTCCTACAACCACGTTAACCAATTTAGCCATCGACCCAAGTAAGTCGCAATTTAACACCCCATTTCACAACCACGTTAACCAATTTAGCCATCGACCCAAGTAAGTCGCACTTTAACACCCCGTTAACCAATTATATGCTCCGCATCCTCCTCAGTGTTCCCCCGAGGGAAGCTGCGGGCAATTTTTGGGGGGCACAAAGCTTGCGATCTTGAAACAACTGTTCGGAAATGTGAAAGTATTTGAAGGCGGCCATATGACAGCGATATTTGCTGCGTTTTCCACGCACGACATTTATAGATCGATCGAAGGTGTGTGTGTGTGTATACCTGCCGGTCATGCGACAAAGAAACGCTGAGCGCACGTGGTCCGCAGCCTTGCGAAACGGCACGAGCGAATCTGCATGCCTTCCTGGAAGGAGCCTCGTCGCGCGCCGCTAATAGTCGCATGAGTCACGATGAAGTCTGTCCCCACGCGTCGCCACTTCACGGCCTGTCAAGCCAGAGGAAAACATGATTGATATGTGGGGTTTAACGTCCCAAAACCACTCTATGATTATGAGAGACGCCGTAGTGGAGGGCTCCGGAAATTTAGACCACCTGGGGTTCTTTAACGTGCACCCAAATCTGAGCACACGGGTCTACAACATTTCCGCCTCCATCGGAAATGCAGCCGCCGCAGCCGGGATTCGAACCCGCGCCCTGCGGGTCAGCAGCCGAGTGCCTTAGCCACTAGACCACCGCGGCGGGGCAGCCAGAGGAAAACAGCCAGGCGCGAGCGCCGTATACGTGTCACCAGCAGCAACATCCGAAGGAATGCGACAGGCCACTGTCACGTCGCGGCCTTTTATGGCCTTGATTAATAGCTGGGGTTTCACGCGCCATAGACACGATATGGTTATGAGAGACACCGCAGTGGTGGGCTTCGGAAATTTAGACCACCTGGTGTTCTTTAATGCGCAGTGACAGTGCGCGTGCCTCTATCAGTACGCCTTCATTGAACTGCGGCCATAGCCGAGCGTCGTAACCAATGTACCACCGAGGCGGAGAGTCCTTTAGGAGGACAATTAAGAAGACAATTAACAGCAAAATTATTTTAAGTGTATTAGGAAAGCGCTGTTTCGGAATGAAGTTTTAAGAGTTATCTGTGATATGGTGGTAGGACACCAAGTAAAAACGCGAACACTGCATTGAAGTTTCCCCGCCATGTAGCTCTGACGTCATGGATTGTGATGGTGCTTGCTTGTGCCTGTTCCACATTTATCGATAGAGATAGGCCACAATTAAAATAAAGTACCGAAAAACTGAACGTCCCTACTGTCATGATGTATACTGAGCGACAGCTACCTAAGTGGCTTTATAATTCGCGGCACAGTACAGCGTCGTGATTCGAAACTTGAGGAAAGTGTCCTTTGAAAGGTATTGCATTGCGATCAATAATAGTCACCAGTAGTGCCCACAGTGCTCTTCCTGTTGACACTGATTTTAGACCATCGACTTACGAGACTTCAAGGGCGTCACCGTCCCTCACTACATACACACAGAAAGCAAAAAATCTAGAGAAAGACTCTGGCCCGCGGAATTTAGTTTGGTACCTCTGCATCGTGACTGCGAGGCGTCAAAAATAAAGTTAACCACTAAGCCACCGAGGAGCACTTTCTTCAACGTGCAAACGGCAAGATATTTACATTTACCACTTACCACTGGTGACGGGCATCTCGGGGGGACACTATCGTGTTTTCAGCATTACCAGCAAGATGGCGCAATGAGTGCACGGCGGCGCGCGCTCTCAAGTCCCACGCATACTTTGCCACGCGGAGAGGAAGGGGTGGATGTAATGCCCCTGAACGCTCACTCCTGCGTCCTTATCTCGCGGTGGGGAGGATCGTATGTCTTAGCTGGCCTTTAGCTATCACCGGAAGAATTCTGTTGTATAGTTACCGGGCGCACAAAGGTCACTGCAATCGTTGCATAGTCTCCGTTTGCGAAAAGAACGCGCTTTTCAGACACAGCGAAGTAACAGCCGAGACGCTTATTCGCGTTCATCTGTAGTTGTGAGTACGTTTCGTGTGTTATTTGTGCGTGAGAAACACGGGGAACGTTTCGATCTGCTTGTAATTTTACGCGTGACGTTGCTATCACGTTCATTGATTCGCCTTTGCGGCAAAGCCGTGACTTTTTTTTAAATCTAACGCACGATGAATCACTATACATTGTACGCGATGACAATTTCTTGGAATAATGTTTCATCAGTGTTGCAATTCTTTTTAGTGCGGCGTACAAGAAAGCCTGCCCTAAACGCAGAGCAACTGTTTATGAACTACGAGATCCGAAAAGACTGACATTGCAAGAATTTTCTCAATACTGGCAGAAAAGACGTATAACGCTGTTTAACATAAGTAGAAGGGGCTTCGCGATTCGTAAACTTTTGACGCTGGCTGCTGTTGATACCAAAAAATTATTTGCTGAAAGTTCATCGAAGGGACATGTACGAGATTGGGAAATAGCTATGTATATACAGGGCCAAGACTGAACATATATACTGAAGTTCTTAGAACAAGACCGTAAAACACCCGAAGTGCGCGACAGTGTAAAACATGGTGGTCATCACGTGGCATTTTGCTCGGTTCCCAGTAAACTTCGGAACCAAGGAAAATGAAATGGCAGATGAGTTGTCGAAAACCGCTCATAATTATATGCAAACCCGCATCATTCCTCTATCTCAATGTGATATAAACAGAATTTTAAGAAAAACGAGACGTGAAATGCGCTTGTCCACCATGGTTCTCAGACAAAACAAAGAAAATCGATCCTATACGCTGTTGATCCTAATCCTGAGGGTCAATTAGACTCTCAGCTCCAACTGGCGTATCGACACCGCCATACATCGTCTAAGACTCGGAACTGCTTACACAAAGCACTTCTTACTGCGGGTTCAGCGAGCAACATCGTCAGCATGTTCGTTCGGCCACGACGACGAGGATGTATAACACGTGTTGCTCGACTGTCAGAAACACGACACGCACAGACGGCGACTCGAACAGAAACTCCACACGTTAGACTGGGAGCGAAAGATTACGCTGAAGAAAATGCTATAGGGTCATGGCCATGTAGAATAAACCGCAGAACAATGAACGTGCTGCAACGTCTCTTTTTCTTTTAAAGACACAGATTTGTGACCAGTACTGAGCGGACCAGTTGAAAGTGTTTATTGCGACTATATGTTTGTTCTGTCCATATGAGAACTGTTGGGCTAACCGTTGTAGGACTGTATATTTGTATATATGCTATTTTGTTTATTAATTTTTATTTCGTCACAATCAAGTGTAAAGGCGCAGTCGTCGTAAGTTGACGCCGATAACGTTGTTTATTTTGCAATAATAATAATAATAATAATAATAATAATAATAATAATAATAATAATAATAATAATAATAATAATAATAATAATAATAAAGCCTCGCTGGGCATGTTGCATCTCCGATGACTCTATGAGCGCCCTACTTAGGGTACCCTGCTGTGTTCGAAGCACATGGACGTTGCAACTGAAGCACGAGACGACCCCGAAAGACGATTGCATGCACAACCGCGTGCTTTCAACGCTCGGCGCCAGACAGACACGCTGCTCGTATATTTCCTTTCTCTCTCACCCGCATCCCTTTCCTGAGATGCCAGCGAAGGCGCCCGGATGGTGGCATAACAAAGACCCTTGCTGCGCCAGGCTCTTTGCATGTCAAAGCGGTGAGACAGCCTGTACTCAAATAACCGCGACATGTGGCGACACTCGAGTACGGCACTCAAGTATGCGAGCCTTTATGCGAGCCGCGTCGGTTGAGCGCCTGACGTGGAGCTATAGAACCAGTGATTTCAGTCGACTAACAACAAGAAATGAAGCGTAGATGGATTCAAGCCGATTGAGAAGGGGCTGACTATAAGACCATTGCACAAAGGTAATCCACGGCGACAAGGCACGCCCTGCATGGCGATGTTTAACGGCGTCAAGTTGAAATTACTGCTTTGTATAGAAATGCTAACAAGATAGTACATACTTTCAGAACTGGCCTATTTGATTGGGCTGTAGCTTTGGTACAAAGAATCTGGTTTCAATGCAGCTTGCGGGAAAATATTTAGGGAGGCTGAAAACTTAATCACGCGTTCAGCCTTTAGGTGTAGCACCAACAAAGAAAAAAAGATAAATATGAAGTAACGAAAATCGCGACATGCTATAAAAGAAAATAGATGGAGTCTACAAAACTTTGTAAGACCTCTGCCATGCATGCGGCATGCTAAACGTGACTAGTAAAGGTTCGTGGAGGTTATGAGAGTTCATAATCGCAGCAAATATTTTGAAAATGACCACCCTCCTGGCGAAGGCCGAACCAAACTCGCCGGTCAATATTGGCTGCAACACTCCGCAATATGTCTGCAGTGATGTTTGCCATTTACATAGAAATTCTGGCTTCTAATTCGTCCAGTGTCCACGGCTTATCGCGATAGACACGACCCTTCAAAAAAAAAAAACCGTAAGAAAAAGCAGATGATGATAGGTCAGGTGACCTCGGAGGTGGCAAGCGCGTGGAAATAATGTGTCCCCCGCTCCCCCTTCCCCCCCTAAACAAGGTCTTAATCAGGTGCACACCTTTTGAAATGACAGCAAAATGGACGTACCATCAAATATTAATCTTTCCCGATTCTTCTGGCGAACTACATGCAGCTGAATGAAAGAGGTCGGTTCTAATAACATCACCACATACTTAGGGGGAAAGATGGATGCTTGAAGTTGTGAAAGATCGTAGATCAAGGATTGCCGCTGGAACCATGGTCGTGGCACATGCAAAAGTGAGAAAAAAGCGACCTGTGCTACGACTTTAGACGAGAGCGGCGACCAACGTAAACGCTAGATGCGGCTCAGAGGTAAATGCCCGTTGTGGGCAGTATGTCCGGACCAAAGGCTCGGTCGAGTTACATGGTGAACGTCTCGCGACCAACCAGGCGCCTTCGTAGAGTCCCGTGACCTTGATGGAGAAGCTCGTCTACTGATGTCGCTGCCGTAGTATTAAACCGCAGTACTGTGGGGATTGTGTGCCCGTAATGAACTCCTGGTTTCAATAAAGCTTCAGCTGGGCCAAGCTGTTTGTGTTTGTGATAACGGCATGTGTTAAACTGATAATAGAGCACAGAAAAAGTAGCACTTTAGAAGAAAGGGAACGGCGCCAACAAAAAGGCCCAAAGAAGAAATTAATTGATAAGATAACGCAGTTTGTGATAACGATATGTCTTAAACTGCCCTAAATAGAGCACAGAAAAAAACTAGCACTAGGCAAGTCGGTACATTTTTAGAAGAGAGAGAACGGCACGCGCGCCCCACCGCGGTGGTCTAGTGGCTAAGGTACTCAGCTACTGACCCGCAGGTCGCGGGATCGAATCCCAGCTGCAGCGGCAGCATTTCCGATGGAGGCGGAAATGATGTAGGTCCGTGTTCTCAGATTTGGGTGCACGTTAAAGAGCCCCATGGATGGTCGAAATTTCCGGAGTCCTCTACTACGGTGTGTCTCATATTCATATGGTGGTTTTGGGACGTTAAACCTCACATATCAATCAATCAATCAATCAATCAATCAATCAATCAATCAAAGGCACGAACAAAAAGGCCTAAAAAGGAAATAAGCGATAAGATAATGGGTTGTTTGTGATAACGGTATATCTTAAACTGTCAATAGAGTACAGGAAAAACTCGCACTATAGTGCGAGTTTTTGTAACGACTTCCCTATAGTAACGACTTCTGTAATGTAAAATGTAACGACTTCCCTATATTGAAGTCACTACATTTTTAGAAAAGAGGGAACGGCGCGAACAAAGAGGCACAGAAAAGGAATTCAATCTTATTCCTTCCCTGTCTCTAACGACAATATCCAGTTTTATCAAATGAGAAAACGAAACGTCATATTTCGATGTCCCGCTTATCATTCGATTCGGTGTACCCAGATTTCATGCATCTCAGCGTCTCCAACTGCTGCTGACTCCCTTGAACAAAGAGAGGCATCGAGAAGCTATAGAAAACGATCTGCACGGGCCTCGCAGGCCCGAAGAACACTTCCCAGTCGTTCCATAGCACGACCGGGCAGCGGGCCAAGTGGATCGAACGAACGCCAAGTAGGTGCACCGTCAATGCTGCTTTACCGCGAGCCCCTATATGGGCAGCCCAAAAAATGGCTTTGTATGCGGGCGCCCCGGTTTGATGATAGAGAGGATTTATCGGCGTCTTCCGTTTGGAGCGCCCAACGGCGGCGACCCTAATAGCCTGAAAAACGAGGCCCCGGAGGCTCTGTAACTGAGCTGTAAGTTTAGTGCACTGGGATCGATGTACGCACCCTGATGTGTACGACTGTCTGTGACCATCTCCAAGCCCGGTCAAGCCTGCCACGGTAACTGTTGCAACTTACATGCGCCCACTTGGAATAACGCAATTGCGATCGCCTTTTCTGAACAAGTCTTCTCGTCGAAAATGCATGTGTGCTCAGGGTTAAAATAAATCGGCGATGGGAAACTGTTCTTGTGTGTGTTAGGTCGTTGTCGTCCTTGCACAGTGAGCGCGCAAGCGGAAACCACGACGCTATAGAAATATTGCGCACCTGTGTCGCCGGTTTTCATGCGCATGCCTGCAGGTGCTCGCCATTCATAAGTGAAAGACGACGAATCGCCGACTCGTGATGAAATCTCTCAATAAATAATAGTTGCCACCGAAAGCGGCAACAAACTGAAATGGCACTGTATAGATCCGCGATGGCGCACTCTATAGACGCCGCGATCAATGTTGTTTCGTCATTTATTTATTTCTTTTTTTCTTGAACAACTTGTCTTTACGGGAACCATCTTGAAGAGGGTGTTAATTGCAAACGACAGCGTTTTGTCGATCGTTTTTCAATCAAAACTGATTTATTTATGCGCTGCACGTAAGTAGCTATCGCGAATGAAGCCGAATGAGTCCAGCGAGCTCCGAGGCAGAGGAAGTGTCCGAGGTATAAAAGTGAGTGTGAACGATGATAAGGCACCGCAGCAGCCTCTCGGGTGGATTACGCTGTTTAGGGACGGACGGACAGGACAGACAGACAGACAGACAGACAGACAGACAGACAGACAGACAGACAGACAGACAGACAGACAGACAGACAGACAGACAGACAGACAGACAGACAGACAGACAGACAGACAGACAGACAGACAGACAGACAGACAGACAGACAGACAGACAGACAGACAGACAGACAGACAGACAGACAGACAGACAGACAGACAGACAGACAGACAGACAGACAGACAGACAGATAGATAGATAGATAGATAGATAGATAGATAGATAGATAGATAGATAGATAGATAGATAGATAGATAGATAGATAGATAGATAGATAGATAGATAGATAGATAGATAGATAGATAGATAGATAGATAGATAGATAGTACGGCACCAGCCCTGAATCTTGATGAATATGTTCCAGAAAGATCAATTACACCGTGAACACCGGCACGGAAGCGTTACTAGGAGCGTGGCTTACGTTCAAATGTTACTCGAATCAATATTTGTCCGCTTATAAAACTTCAGAGCACTGAAAAGCACTTTTCCAAAACACCTGCTCTTGGTTAGATGCTAGTGAGGCGTTACTGCTCGATTACGGATTCTCTCCAATAAAAACAAACAGAAAGTTTTTCTAAATCCACTTATTTCAAGAGAACTGCCGTGGTAAGGGCGTGGAGAGCGCTTCAAACAAGCGCACCACCACCGAAAGCCATAAATTACAGGGGCAGAAGGTGAGAGAGAGCTCGTGCAACTTTCTCAAGGCTGTAATCGAGCCGTGACCCAGAATGCCGACTCGATCGGCACCCAGAGGCGAGCGTACAATGAAGCGACAATACACGTGCACTCTTGCGAGAGCCTCGAGAAACGTTGGTGCGGTCGACAGGAGGAAGTGGCAGATGATGGCAACCCACCGCTGCCATCACTTGTTGCGGCTCGAAAGGAGGAACGCAGGAGGATACGAAAAGCAGAACATGGGTTTACGGCATTATTTACACATATTTACAGAAAAGCAAGGGATAGTGGTTTCACAAACCACGAGCGTGATGGTTGAACGTTACATAGTTCAGAGCAAGGTTCAGAGCGACGTCCAGCACTCTGCCGCGTCGTTTTATGCCCTGTCGGGCTCCTCCTCTCCGAGTCGAACACCAATCACGCACACACAGGTGAGGGAGGCGAGCATGCACGGTCCACGTGAACACTGCACTGTGGTGGCGCCAGCAGGGCTCTTCCTTTTCGTGTGTGTGCCGCTACTCGAGAGTTCCCACGATCCTGGCAGCATACTTCAAAGGGTCCGCCGATTTTGTTCGCTCAATTAGCGGGGTGATTTGCGGTGGCCGTCGGTCTCCTCCAGGAAGATGCTGTCTTTGTTGGCCTCTCTCGAATGGTTAACGGCGTCTTGGCGACACGACGTCTCGTCCTCCGGCTAGCACGTGAAATGCCTAACGAGCATAGGCAGTCGGCCGGTCGGCTAGGTGATTGGCGATCAAAAGGGAGCGCCGCTCCTCTGTCAGCTCCGGCGCCGGCCACGCCAGCCCTCCTGTCGCCCGACGAGTCGACGAGGCCATCAGTCACGCTGCTGACAGCGTCCGTCAGACTGGGCGCCGAAGGGATTAAGAGCCTCTCCAGTGGACCGGCTTACGCCCCACGGCGTCTGCCCAGTTGAATTTCCAGGCCAAACTTAACAACGTGCGCACAAGGGTCGGCGCACTATAAACGTCGGGCGGGCGCACTCGCATGCGACTAGTGAAAAACTTAGCCTCGGACTCACTCGCATCGACGCGAACCGTGCACGCGACGGGAGACGACGCTCCCGCCGCGAGTGTCAAAGGACGTCGTACCATGGAACCCTGCTCAGGTCATCGATCACGAAGGGCGGACGAGAACCGTTCATTTACCCGCCCGCTGACAACGCGTGGGTGCGAACTCGCAGCGGGACTCGATTTGCCTCTTCCTTTTGCCTGCTTTCTTATATGTGCCTGCTATTGCGGAGCGACAAACAAAGTTTAGTCCCCTGGACGTTAATTCCGACTGACAGTGCAGCAAAAATAAAATTTCTGGGCACGTAAACCTATAAGACATATGGCAGCCGCCGTGTTGGGCTGTAAAATCAGTTTTTTTTCTTATTGTGTATATTTCGGTGTGAATAAATAACGCCATGAAACATCGTACGCATCAACCTTACTGCTTCCATGTGTATGATTCTACAGAAACACGGTTCATTTAGTTGTTAAAGACGCAAAACACAAAGGCTAACCAGCCAGCATGGCGTCACGCACTGAAATAATTCCGCCACGAGCTGTGAGCAGTGCTGCGAAGGCGATGCACGGCAAGTCTGCGTGGTACTGTGCACACCTCCATCCACTTCACTCGTGATCGATAAAAAATTGTTATATAGAAGAAATAACGTTGCGTGGGCCGACGAATGGGTTTATATATGGGTTATATATATATATATATATATATATATATATATATATATATATATATATATATAGGTATACACACACAGTATAACGCACACGCGCGTGATGTGCCTATTACGATTGTGTTCATATGCTCAGGTGTTTACATCCTTAACCACTGCAGCTCTCGGAATAGTGAAGCCAGAGTATACGTTTTAACGCAACGGCGTTAAAGAGCTCGTTTCGCAGAAATTGCGGCGTCGGCGTCGTTAGTTGTGAGCGAAAAATCCTCATCTTGTGCGTGATCGAAAAATCAAGAAAGATGGATATAAAATGAGTAAAAATTTCTGGGTCCGAGCGACAATCGAAACCGGATCGTTTGCGTGAAAATCGGGTGTTCTACCACACAGCGACGCGTCTGCTTGTGGATACAAGAAGAATAACTTCCGCTTGGAAATGCAGTGACAGTATCTTTCATGCTTGACAAATACGCGCATCCTGTGTACATGCTTAAGAATACAGCAGGGAATGATGCGGTAATAATGCGCGGTGCAAGCGTATATTGCCATCAGGCGACAGAACATGTAATTATCATAATGAAGTTCATGGTGCGAACCCTGCCACTCATTACAAGATACACACGTGTTACTGCGCATATATTCCCTTAAGACCACGTAGTGGGTCAGAATATCGAAAGACAGAATATCGCTATATCATGTTCAACTCTCAGAAAACGAAGCTTAAGAGCCAGCCCCCCCCCCCTCTTTTGTTTTCAACGTGATAGCTTACGGCGTCTCTCATAATTGATTGATTGATTTGTGGGGTTTAACGTCCCAAAACCACGCTATGATTATGAGAGACGCCGTAGTGGAGGACTCCGGAAATTTCGACCACCTGGGGTTCTTTAACGTGCACCCAAATCTGAGCACATGGGCCTACAACATTTCCGCCTCCATCCGTCTCTCATAATTATATGATGGTTTTGGGACCTTAAACCCCACGAATCAATACATCGATCCCCGCAAAACTGCACCGCGACGGCACTACATGTCTCCGCGTTCCAGAAAATCATAGCGAAACTTACTCCGAGTTCGCGCGCGACCTCTCCTAACGCGCGACTCCGTGCAGCACACCCAATAGTTGAAACTGTGAATGGGTGTGACTTCCACATACAAGAACTTTGACTTGGACGGTACTGTTACTTGTCAACATTATTTTCCAAGTCATCAGCCATGCCGGGGCCTATTGCGACAGCTTTGTCTTGGCAATAAATAAAAAAATTCAGGATGTCGCTATTGTAAGCGCTCACGCTCCCGAATGCTGTGCGCGCCTGAATTGAACCTCCTGTCGTAAATGCCGGTGCAGCAAACGGGCTCCAACAATAGAGTCAATGTTCATCGAATGCGGAAGCGTGATAGGCCATCGACAAAAGCGTTTGTTCAAGCTAGTTGATAATGTATAGTCTTTTTATTGTTTGTGTCTTATTTTTTTCTTCAGAGCTGAATCCGCAATAACAGGCAGTGTATTTCATTGATTAAAAGGGTACAAAATTGAGCTCGTTGGCTTGGCCTCATAACAGGACACAGCGCAGACACACGGGACGAGAAAGACTGACAGGACTTGGCACTTTCGTTCATCTGTGTGCGTTGTCATCGTAGATTAACTGTTAATGAAAAAAAAATCATAGACAGAGTCGCGAGCATGTGCACAAACGTTCAGAGTTTTATGTTGTCCAAGGCTATGTGATTCCTTGTTTATATTTAGGGGAATCCACAGAGCGAGCGAGACTATACACGACGTTTATTAGACTCATCGCGTAACAATGCAAGCGGGTCAAGGAGCCGAGAGGCGCATTATGGATTTTAAGCGGTCACGAAATTGCCAAAACAGGTGCTGTAAGATCTGCGGGATTCAAGCCAATACAATAACGCGTTTTATACGTGAACATTTCAGCGCGCACCATATTGAACTCCCTGTCACTTAACCGTGTTTATGCTGGGATGAGATTCTTGTGATGCCAATAACTACGAAAAAACAAAAAGTCAGACCACCCCCCCCCCCCCCACGCCCTTCGTCTCCGGTTTTTTTTTTAAAGCGACCACACCCCCTAAAGTTAGTAGCTAGATCCACTCCTGACCTCTCCGCAGTTGTATCTGCATTATTGAAAGCGAAGGTAAATCAGCCAGTGAAAAGCTGCTGCCGCGCCGGTATACACCGAAAAGCCGCCTCAATAATCAAACTGCTGCCAAGCTTGGCATTCACACTCGGAAATCGAATAGAAGAAAGCACACTGGAATCGCGACACGTAGTTGACAATGTTGGGATAACCACTCAGTTAAGAAAGTGGGTCTGATGCCGATTTAGACAACAGAAACATCAACGGACATTAATGCGCGACAGCTCTCAATTTATTTCCCGAGACAGTCAGAAGTACTTAAATATACATTTCTCGTAACCGAAATACTAGTAGCGAAGTCATGTTCTCGCTTTTTTCCCCCTTACTTTAATTACCTAGATGCGTTTGGCAACTCGACACATGCATTCGGTATTCGGGGACTGTTTAGAAAGTATTCAGTTAGGAAGTTGCATCATTAAAATTCCACTCATATCAACGACGAACAGTTGTCCATCAAACCTGTGATCCTGGTCTCTGTTCTTTCACTAGAGCTCCATCAATCACACCTACCTTACAGCGTTATTCTTTTTTGCGAATCCACCACTGATATAGAGCGATGTCATACATATAATTGTTGATAGCTCGCTATATAAAGTAAGAAATACTGACAGACACACTCGGCAGCCATCCATCCATTCCATCCGCATCCGTGAAAACAATAATCGACGGCCGCTGCACATGATATGACGCGACCTCGAGTGGCAGAGGCTGCAGTTATTTATCTTCCCCGCAGAAGTAAACAACCGGGGATACCGCTGAGACACTCGCCACAATCGATATATAAAGGCTGAGTGCGGCGAGCAAAACAGGAAATCCCGAAACTCCTCGATGTCTTCGTGCTGGGCGACGCTGCATGATGGGTTTTACTTAGCACGGACGTTCGATAGGCCATAACGAAACAGTCGATAAAATCTGCAGGCAGTTTGTACTTTCTGTTCGTACAAACGTGAAAGCGGCCATGTCATGACATTTTTTTTTCATTTCATGTGACCCCGCTGTGAACAGAAAGTCACAAACCGTTTATTCCGACTTTTTGCAAACCGATCTAAAACTTTATAATAGTAATTTCCTGCCCAGTTTTGTTGCTTTTGAAGCTGATACTGCCTATAGTCAAGCAATAAAGCAGAACAAAAATATTGTGTCACTTAATCCACGCAACGGTCACATACATTTTTAATGTTTCTTTTTCAACCATTCGTGTTAGCTTCATCGGTGACTTTTCGCGTTTGAGGCCCTTGTCACGGGCCTCGAAATTGATTGATATGTGGGGTTTAACGTCCCAAAACCACTCTATGATTATGAGAGACGCCGTAGTGGAGGGCTCCGGAAATTTCGACCACCTGGGGTTCTTTAACGTGCACCCAAATCTGAGCACACGGGCCTACAACATTTCCGCCTCCATCGGAAATGCAGCCGCCGCAGACGGGCCTCGAAATTTCAGAGGTACAAATGCGCTAGAGCTGTCATATAGCCACGGCGTCTCGGGTTCTTTCTGTGTTGTATTTATAGACGCAATCAACGATACTGTTCACGCAACTGGGGCACCCTTTGCCACTTTCCGCTTTGCGCACATCCATGTGCTGCACACACGTCGCCTGACCTTTCCGCGCAATGTACGGGCCTGCCCGGGCGTAACGCTGCGGGGCTTCGAGGATAGGGGCACAGCTGTTTCGCCGGATGCGATCGGAATGAATTGCGCGCGTCGAGTTCGGGAAGCTGTAGCGGGTCAGCCTCGCCGCTCTCTCTCTCTCTCTCTCTCTCTCTCACACACACACACACACACACACACACACACACACACACACACACACACACACACACACACACACACACACACACACACACACACCACACACACACACACACACACACACACACCCACAATCTCTATCTCTCTCTTCCTGACATTCTCTGTTTGAGTGCATCGTCTATTCGCCGGTTTCCTGCCGGTTCCCAATTTCGTGTCCAACCCGCCCAGAATATATAGGCCACTAAGCGGCACATACGAACTTTCCGAATGCTGCCTGGTAATCAGAAGGTAATGCCTTTTTGTTGTAAGTACCTTCGCTCAAGTACTTTGCCCTGTATACTGAATAGACGAACAAAATATGTATTCGAACACCACGAACACTCATTGTAGCTACACTATAGCGTGATAAAGAGTTGCCGCCACTGGCGGTAGCGAAAGCTTAGTTCAAAGCTGCGTCTATGGTATCGCTGCATCTACGCAACTTAATTTCCTTTTTTTTTTCTTTTTTGCTTTGTTACACGTTCTTCTCGTACAGTACATGATGATACGAAACACTCGTTAGACCCATAACCGTAGGCTATAGGATGAGGTGGGCTGGAGTGTATGTCTAAGTTAATATATGGAAGTGCAAAAAAATGTTGAGATTGTGGTCAGGAAGCCAACGATACATAAGCAATTTTCAATGAAAGCAACATTCGAATATTTCACGGGACTTCGAACAGCAGCCGTGCGGCAAGGCAGCCCACTGTGGCTCCTCGCAGGATGTTCTTCTAATGCGCGCGGACCACTTATGCATACGGCCGCGCAAACACCCTCGAAAAAAGATCGTCGCGCGCGTACCTTCGCACACACAACGCACGAGGTGCTTTTTTTTTGAACTTTACTCAGACAGTCATGGTCTGGGATGAAGGGGCTAAAGGCAGATGCAACTGCCTGACAAAGGCCCCCCTGCCCATACATTGCTCAGGGGTGGAAAGCCGCGGTACATGCGCAAATACAGGTGACAAAAAAGGCAAAAAAAAACAAAACAAAAAAGAACAGGCGCACAGGCGATCAAAACACAATAGGTAGAATAGTTATTTTCGGTACGCATTAATGATGCGTGACATGAAAATGTTTATACATGCCCTGATGATGATCAATGTTACAAAGCAGTATAGAACAAAATAGGAAAAAAATCAAAAGACAGCAAATGCACAATATAAAGAGAAGATTAGGAGCTAAACAAGAGGTAATCTTTAACTTTTTTCCGTAGGCTGTATGTCGAACAGTTGTCCTGGATCATATTGGCGATTTCTCGATTATTATTCAGAAAATGTGGCATTAAATAGGCTAGTGTCTGAGTACCATATTTAGTTCGGAACATAGGTGCTCCGAGTCTATTTTGCCTTAGGTGATATTGTGAATTGGTGATATTGTATTGATATTGAATTGTGATATTGTATATTGTAGGTGATATTGTGAAGTGCGGTATAGAATCTCATCACACTTTGAATTTATATAATTTATATGGACACAGCGACGACAGTGGTGTTAGTGACAGTTCACCTGAGGCTCGATCAAATTTCCTTATTAGGCTCCATGACCAGTAAGCTTTCAATTACACTATAGGGGACAAATTGAAAATAGGTACCATAAATATAGGCTGTTCACCCTTTTCAAGCAAGAGAAGGCACGCAGTGTGCATGAAAATTATTGCTGATTAGTGAAACTTTAGTCGAACGGGGTGTTCTCGATCGTCTCTCTATTTAGCCTTTTATACGGTGTGTGTCCAAACACAGATTGGAACGGCGACAGTTAAAGCGCGAGAACAGAACGACGACACAGAGACAAGAAGGACGTGAACTCTGTGTCGTCACAATAAAATGACGGGCGTAAAGCCTGTCAAAAAGCAGGACCGAAACACCTTAATGTTTGTTTGTTCATGCCTGCTGTGCGTGCGTACACTTACATACAAAATAAAAAAAAGTCGAGTAGTAGGTTGACCCCCCCCCCCCCCCCATAGAACCACCATCTGGAAGCACCGTGGAATACGCTTGCTATTTTGTAATAGATCATCATTTGCCTCGCGTGTTCCTTTTCAAGCTTCTGCCCCATGTGTACTGCTTTTATTTCTTCCACGAACAACGGTAAGCGACTGGTTACTGCTTGCCAACGCCTACCGCATGCGCTCGGAATTCGTGCTAGGACATTTTCTGACATTAGCTTCATACTGGCGCACGAAATGAGCTACTTATGCCATTGGTGGAGCCAGGAGGAGGTGTGTGGCTGCTGAAAGAGTTATAATTCCATCCCAACAAAATTTTTTCATGTTTGCCTGCGTACAAAAACATACATAAACAAACACGAGCATACATAACGAGTATTTGCCCCACTCCTCCTCGCCCCCCCCCCCCCACAAAATTGTTGGCTACGCTTGCATTCATATTTGTAGCGCAAAGCGGAAAGGAACGAAGACACAGAAGGAACACATAAACATCACACAACCAGCCCGCATCGCCACCTAGATTGTTGGCTGCGCCCGTGGCTTATGCATTTCAGTTCCTGACAAACCTCTGTGTACAGCGACAGTCGCGCCACCTCATGGGCGAAGAACTCGTCACATCGAACACGCTACCACCACACGAGAATTCCTCATCAAGAAAGAAAGGAAAAGCAACAACAAATGACGCGTTGTCGTTTCCCGCTTTGTTGTCAGCGCCGCTCTCAATGTTTTCGAAGCGAGCAAGGCGTTCATACGCACGTCATGTGTCCTTTATACTTGCACCGCGAAAACATCGCATATCCGCGACGCACGCGAACGAAGGAACGTCTCGCACGGCGCTAATGCAAAGCGCACGGAAGACGCAGGTAAACACGTACACTTTCAAACAAAGCGGCGGCAATGCCAGCGACATGACTTCGATATGAATGCTGAGCGCACACCCACACGCTTGTGGAGGTGAATTTTTTCATCTAGCGAACGTTTTCGGCGTGTGATGAGACGGGGGATTTGTTGGGTGCTGATTTGAAAGAGCTTTCGCAGCGTCAGCAAAAAACAAGCAAAAAAAGTGGCAGCTTTTTGAGAGAAGTTGCCATGGATACGCCCCCATATCGACGTAAACAAACAAACAAAAATACTCCGGGAGGGGATCGGCAAGCGTCTTATACAAGATTCGTTTCGTTGTTCACGTATGTAAACAGCTATAGGACGTCGCCTACACGGATAAGCGTTGTATTAAGAGTGTTTACATTTTATTACAGCAGATCTATTTCACTGGAGGTTTGCTGTGTGTCGCAGATAGAAAATTATAATCACAAACTGGACGCGCTCGATGACCTTTCAAGCATTCTTTATACAGATGGTGAACAGGAGAAGCTGAAGCGTGCCCAGCAGATCCGCTGTGACCCAGCCTTACGCGACTTAGCGCAGGCTGCGCTACTTTTTTTGTAACTATGCGAGAGTCATAGTAGCATGACTTATTAACGTTTCCTAACCTGGCATAGTGAGGCATTCGTGCAAAAAGAAAGGTGGCTGATATATGCAACAGAAAAAATATCGAAGACGAGCGCTCGTATATAATGAAAATGAAAACCGAGACGGACAATTCTCGTCAAGCTTTTGCGTTTGCACTCTCAGATTGAGCCGTAATAATCTTTGCGCCTTCCCATCCAGGATTATTTAATTTATGCCGTCGGGCATACTGGCAACAACAACAACAACAACAACAACAACAACAACAACAACAACAACGACGACGACGACGACGACGACAACAACAACAACAACAACAACAACAACAACGACAACAAAAAAGGTTTTGCGAGAGTACCACGTTTAATAACAGCAGCAGCTAGAAGAAGGCAGTTTTTTATCGAATGCACTGTAATATTGAGACGTGACGTCAATGCAACCAAAGGAGAGAGGCGCGAAAAAAAAAAGGAAGTATGTTGACATTGGATGGATAACTGAAAGTTGTCTAGCTGACCGATTGATTGATATGTGGGGTTTAACGTCCCAAAACCACCATATGATTATGAGACGCCGTAGTGGAGGGCTCCGGAAATTTCGACCACCTGGGTTTCTTTAACGTGCACCCAAATCTGAGCACACGGGCCTACAACATTTCCGCCTCCATCGGAAATGTAGCCGCCGCAGCCAGGATTCGAACCAGCGACCTGCAGGTCAGCAGCCGAGTACCTTAGCCACTAGACCACCGCGGCGTGGCTGTCTAGCTGACCGGTACTGTTGAAATATTGAATAGAAATTCAATCGGTGTACACACAACATGTACAAAGGTAAGAGCTGTCTGCCGACCCGAGTCTATGGATATCGGTGTGCCCAACCACGCCCGGAAGAGTACAAAGCACGCGGTTCCTGCTGAAGCACCCCCTTCCCTCCCCTCATGCACAGCTCGTGATGTGTTGACACACGTGCCGTCGGCCTTAAATTTCGAAACTCCCGAGTTCCTCATGCGACTTCGCGCTAATTGCCCCCATTTAAAAGCCTGTGCCTTTACACCTTCACACAGACGATATACGTAACTGAGAAGCGGTCGTTAAAAATACCTCGGACGTCACCAATAGTCTTTAGCATATTCATTTTCCTCCTCTAACATCGAAAAGTTTGCCCCCATGGAGCGCCGGCGCGAACGTCATACTACATCGGTTCTGTCCTCGCGCTTGTTTGTTTATCAGCTACCGCTACAAAGTCTCACACACACACACACACTCTCTCTCTCTCTATCTATCTATCTATCTATCTATCTATCTATCTATCTATCTATCTATCTATCTATCTATCTATCTATCTATCTATCTATCTATCTATCTATCTATCTATCTATCTATCTATCTATCTATCTATCTCTCCCTCTCTCTCTCCTTCTCTCTCTCCTTCTCTCTCTCCTTCTCTCTTTCTCTGACACACACACACACACACACACACACACACACACACACACACACTCAAAATACAAATGGCACAGCGGACCCTGTTAGAAGCCCCGGTGGCCGAGCGTGCCCGCACGAGCGTCACTTTTTGAATCGGGCTCGAACTTTTCGCCGGGAAGACCATTTAAAAAAAAAACAACAACAACCCTGATCGTATAGCACGCGCAAACCTTCTTCAAGGACCAACACTTTCCCCTCGTTCCCGTTACTCGCGCGGCATGCTCCGTTCTCTTATGTACCCGCGGCAAAGCATTCTCATCGCGGAAGCAGCAGGGAACAGCCAGCCAAGAGACTGCCGCATCCAAAATAGCGCGATGCCTCTTCGTCGCTCCTTCTCTCTCCGCCGTTCACAGAGCGCACCTTTCTCTTTCTCAGAGACGGGAGGGGGTCCGTTTTTAGCGGCGCCAAGGATTGCGACTCGGGTCGGTGAAGAAGATGCACCACACTATACGACGGCGTGCGGGACATCACCCTGCGAGGCCCGCCGCCGCTCGGCGTTCCGCCACCCTTCTTTGCCTGGTTGCACGATTGCATGAACACCACGCCACCCTCAGCTCTCTCAACATTCAGCGGCGGCGGTGCGGTCGCGACGAAGCAAAACATTACTCAATGCACCCGTCGCGTGAATAGGATGTTTTAGCGGTGCCAGTTTACTGCGCGGTAAGTAAGGTACGACACTACTGACCTGGTCGGCACGCCACTTTCTTAAACGTTCCAGCCGTGCGAGTAGCTCGATCATTGTGTGCCCAGGGCGTAAGCCAGGGTAGAGGGGAGGAGGGAGTGAAATTTTTAAAATTTTGCTTGCGTATTTCGTATTTGTACGTGCACACATACAGACCCATGCACGAACGTACATAAATTATGGTAAATCCTCCACCCCCCACCACTTTTTTTTTTTCGGAAAAGAAATTCTGGCTACGCCCCTGCTGCATGCGATATAACGCGACAAGATCAAATCGGTTAATGGCGGTCTCACACGCAACAAAAATGACGTGCCAAATATCGATTGATTGATATGTGGGGCTTAACGTCCCAAAGCCACGATATGATTATGAGAGACGCCGTAGTGGAGGGCTCCGGAAATTTATACCACCTGGGGTTCTTTAACGTGCACCCAAATCTGAGCACACGGGCCTACAACATTTCCGCCTCCATCGGAAGTGCCAAGTATCGATTGATCGATATGTGGGGCTTAACGTCCCAAAGCCACCATATGATTATGAGAGACGCCGTAGTGGAGGGCTCCGGAAATTTAGACCACCTGGGGTTCTTTAACGTGCACCCAAATCTGAGCACACGGGCCTACAACATTTCCGCCTCCATCGGAAATGCAGCCGCCGCAGCCGGGATTCGAACCCGCGCCCTGCGGGTACGTGCCAAATATCGTCTATAAACTGCATAGAGCCGCTAAAACACCATAATTTCTACGTGCAATGCCACTTCATTACGAGACGCATCTGCAACAGTGGTAAAACCATGCTATAGGACATGCTGCAACACTGAAAACAAGGCCCCCCTTGTAACTTTTCACTACCCCTGTACAACAAACGTGGTCAAGCTAATTAGCTGATGCGCACATTAAAGAAGAAAAAAAAACCTTCAAGAGACAACAGCGAACAGGACTAGTATGTGGCCAAATAAAATGCCACACTCAAGGTTAAGTCAATGGCCACTCAGAGGACCCGTGAATGAGAGGCACGACCTCCCGATACCGACATAGGAGCAGCCAGTGACAAGCGGGGCCCCATCACCTCTCCGGCTGCTCCCTTATATGACTTTAATAAAGTTATTTGCCTCGCAAGAGTATCACAGATGTAATGGCCCTGAGTTACTCTCAAATACATTGCATAACTCTCTCTAATAATCACACGGAACGAAATGCGTTGCTCATTCCATAGGAGACGAGGCAGTGAAATGGTTCTAGTAATCTCAGTAATCCGTCCAGAGAGACTAGCGGGCCCGACGAGGGAGGGCATTCACGTTAAGGTCCCCGCCACTACCCCCGTACTTTTAGTCTTACCATCGGTCTTTCTTACGTCATCGTATAGCTTCGCGTTTACGCGTAAGCAAAGCTATCGCGCGCGCAGGGAAATCAAGCGTGCACGTGGACATCGTCCCGCGGGAGTTGATGGAGAGATAAAGCGATGTCGCTGGAAGCGGGGGTGGGACAGGCCTCGTTTGGTGCCCCACAGCGGCATTTGCAGTCGGCGATGCGGCAACCGTATGACGCAAGGAACAGTAGCGTCACGCTCCTGCGTACAGGCCTTGCCTGATTAGTGTGCGTACGAGTGAATCACAACAACGAGACGATGGTCGACAGCAGTGGACGTCCCTGCGACATTCGCCAGATTAACTGTCCACCGTCTTGCGTCGGAGGGATGTCTATTTTAGTACAGATAGCAACGGCGGATCCCTGCCTGACGTTCCGTTCGTCGAAATCTTTGGTGCCTCACTGAGAGTGCCGTAATGCAAGCAACGGCGCACTGCCCGCATGCAGTTGCGAGAGAGTGGCGCAGTATATATGCCAGTTGTTACCCTTACTTTATTTTATAGATGTGTGCAGACATCACAATAATTACCGTGCACAATACACGTGCTTATAGTATAGCAAATGTCTCGAGTCACCGTTATCAGAAACGAATTTGTGGAGGGTAAAAAGAAGGGGAAAAAAAGCGTCCAGCCACTCCATACAGATCAACCAGCGAGGCCGAAACGAGTGGCCTCTGGGTCTGTAATTGGATTAATCTGGACGGTTCATTAAGGGCTGTCTCAGTTACTGGTTACGTTCGTTCAAATATCGTAGGTGGTATTAATAACTAGCGTTTGCCGTCAGCCTGGTCCATTCATCTTTAGTGGAGCAGAGGCGGGCTTGCCGAATTTCTGTGGCACGCGCGCGCCTGGCGTATTTGATTTAATAAGACGGAAAAATTTTAGTGTCGCCTAATAGTATACAGCTTCGTTGTAGAAAGTTACATGTGGAAAGTGGCTGTTCACACGCTGTTTTTGCAATATTCAAGAGACCACTATTTGTCAAACCCGCGGTACCGTTGTACCTATAGCTCCTCGCTTGAACCACAAAGCGAATATTTTTTTGTACTGACTTCGATGTATATAGGAAGTCGCTAGTTGCACCTTAGAGATTACAAACGCCAGCTGCTCATCATCCAGGTATATCAACGGCTTTGTACGCTGCTATAATAATATGATCGTATGTTTTCTGAAGCATACAAATAGACTTCACCAGCAGCTTATCGAAAACCTTTCACGCCTTCACACGTATTTCCCACGTCAGGGCTGACCAACAGTGGCAGAATGAAGTCCACAGGCACGCTACAGGAATGTGACGTCGATTATTGTACTCGATTACAGAGGTAGCCATGTCCTGCTTTTCTCGCACCATACGAGGAGTATAAAGTTAGACAAGATAAAAACAGACGAGACGCAGCTGATCAAGATACTCAACACCCGCCAAGCAAAACAACTGGCCCAGAAAAAATGGCATCTTACCGCATTCCATCATCACGAGATCGATGAAATATTTGCACATAACATCATTTTGTTAAGCTGCCGTCTCGCGTAGCTTTTGTCGATAAATCGCAGCACCGACTTTCTTCGTGCCAGGTCACTTTTTTCCCTCCTTTCCTTCCTTTCTCAGAATTTTAGTCACAACTTTAACAGTACAGACTTGCTGCTGTCCATTACATTAGTACCACTCAGAAACGGTATGCCAGCGTCGGAAATGATGACAAGGAAAACGAAAGAAAAGGAAATTCATTTACTGCCTCACAATTTTTCGAGCTATTATTTTCGTTGGTGGCATATCCGCGCCAATTGTCACGTAACCAACATGTTACCCTTACGTACTTATTATATATCACCTGCGGCCAATGAGGCTTTTTATGTCTTTGTAGTCGCCTATGCAGTGCGCGCAAGACTACTCCGCACTCGACTGGTGAAAGGGTTTCGCAACATTACAAATGTCAAAGATTGCCTTTCTTTCTACTTCATTCCTTTATGCCAAATGCTATTCGTAGTACAATTTACCGAAGAAAATAAAATACGAGAAGTTTGAACCCGAGCCTAAATTTCAAATGAGGAGAGAGAGAGAGAGACCAGCTTCACATGTTTAGAGCGCATTTCAAGCCAATATTAAGTTCGGAAGATTATTAAAAGGAACATAGACACAAAATAAAGAAAAAAGCATTGAAGTCTTAAAAGAATGCAGGTTCTCCAGAAAAGGGTTCTCTCGAATGTTAGGTTGAAGTACGATTTCATAATGAGGGAGAAGAATTCACTTATGCGTAGATTCCAACGCGGTGAAGGTCAAGGGCTTGACACGTCCGTAGGAGGGACAGATAAGAGCAAATCAGGGAATCTTTCCCAGTTCGTGCATAAACAACAGAAAGAAGGAAAGAAAAAGAAAGAAAAAGAAAGAAAGAAAGAAAGAAAGAAAGAAAGAAAGAAAGAAAGAAAGAAAGAAAGAAAGAAAGAAAGAAAGTCGAAATGAAACTCGGCACCGAGTAAGCGTTAGGATCACGAAAGTTCCGAATGAGTTCTCGGTTTTCCCGGTCCGTTTTAATCAACACCGCGTCATGGCGTGATACACACCCACTTTCGCCAGTTCGCGCTCAATCCGTGATTACCACGGAGTCGCCAGAACGGCCGTCTAATATGATGCGGCACTCGAAGCATGAGCCCGCGTGTATAGTGTATAGACGAAGATCTTCACAGGCCGCATGGCAGCAGCCGGAAAGGTCACTTGTCGCAGAGTCACCGAAGCAAAGAGGCATTCCTTTGCGCTGACAGAGAGAGAACCTTTCTTCCCACATGCACTTGCGGCCGATTATTTCTGACGAGCCGTCTTCTTTTCATTATTTGCCGGACATAGGGCATAGAGACGTCAACGAAGGCAAAGAAGAAGCCTGCCGCATACAGGCGGACGCATTCGGCTGCTCGAGTTTGCGTCTGAGTGGAGACGTATTCGCTGGAATTTGCAGCCTCGCATTTGCGATGCAGCAGAATCGACTGGAAGGAGAGCGTTTGTGGACGCTTTTTGTAACACTCATGAGGGTAGATTACAGTTATGTTGTCTTTCATCACCTCTCCTTGAGAGCTTGCTATTGCAGGAGTCGAAAAAGAACCTCGATTTGTTCAAAGAAAGAAAGAAAGAGGGAAGGAAAGAAGAGAAAGAAAGAAAGGAAGGAAGAGAAAGAAAGGAAGAGAGAAAGAAAGAATGAAAGGAAGGAAGGAAGGAAGGAAGAAGAGAAAGGAACAAAGAAAGAAAGAAAGAAATAAGGGAAGAAAGATAGGAAAAAAGAAAGAAATGAAGGAAGGAAGGAAGAATAGAATGAAAGAAGGAAACAAAGAAAGAAAGGAGAAAGGAGAAAGGAGAAAGAGAAAGGAAAGAATCCTGAAAGAAGGAAACAAAGAAAGAAAGGAAGAAAGGAGAAAGAGAAAGAAGAAGGAAGGAAGGAAGGAAGAGAAAGAAAGATGTGAAACAGGGTTGTAGCCCTGTTCCAAATTTTAATTTTTTTTCGGTATGTGGGGGGGGGAGGGGAATTCAACAACCTCTTGTGTACGTTCATGCGCGCGTTAGCATGTGTCCATGTTTGTATACACATGTAAAACTGATAATTTTCCGAGGGGGAGCGGAGACGGCGGCTTGAACACCCCAACTTCCGCATCCCCCGACTATACGTCAATCATGCGCAACAAAAGAGAAAGGCAACAGGCAAGTCTTCACATGGTACAGATAATCTGGGACCCGAACGAGGACGAGTTTTTCGTCAATAAAGAGGCTCTTCTTTCTAAGATATTCGTATGGACTTTCTTGTAGCTTTGCACTACAAACAGATAGATGAGAATTTTCTCTTTCATAACTTCACCTCGCGGCATAATTTCATAACTGAACACGTCTCCGAGTCCGGCACAGACTGTAGGTCACTAAACGGCACTGGAAGCTGTCAGAATGATGCGAGTTGACCAAACAGAGCACAACTGCTTACGAGTTATGTTGTCAGGTTTCTCCTGCAATACTTGGACTAAATGGTGTAATTATTACTGCTGATTTCAATAATCGCTTATGAGTAGCAACTCGTTAAGAAAGACATGCGGGCAGAGCACAACGCTAGTGATTTATAATCAATAAGATCAAAATGAACAATGAGGCTCATTATATATATATATATATATTATATATAATATATATATATATATATATATATATATATATATATATATATATATATATATATATAAGGGAAAGAGGTGTATACCTAAGGGCTCGTTTTTCCGTGTTTTAACACAATATTAATGAGATATAACAGACAGTAATGCCAAGGAATGTACAGGGGAAGTTATTAAAACCAATGGAATGTAAATAAGAAGAAAGAAAAGTGGATGAAAAAATTACCAACTGTGAGCAGGAATCGAACCTACGAAATTCGAAGGTCGTAGGTTCGATTCCTGCTCACAGTTGGTAATTTTTTCATCCACTTTTCTTTCTTCTTATTTACATTCCATTGGTTTTAATAACTTCCCCTGTACATTCCTTGGCATTACTGTCTGTTATATCTCATTAATATTGTGTGTGTATATATATATATATATATATATATATATATATATATATATATATATATATATATATATATAATGCATATCTTATTTCTTGCGCATGTCGACATAATTATAATTATGAAATACTAATTCTCCCAGTTATAAACACACCTCATAAGATTATATATATAGGCCTAGCTCATACCTTTCGGTATAAGCGAGGCCTATAGTTTTGAAGAACGGTACATTATAACGAGAACCTACCCGTGATTTCGGACTATCACGTTAAACGTGAGATAAGACACATAATTTAAGCGACTTGCATGTTGACATACGTTCGATGTGACCACTGAGTCTAGACGTATAGACTAGTAGAATGATGGAGATGTGCTCAAGTGTTTTCTTGCTTTTGTTTTTCGGATTTCCAGCGAAAACACGTAAGCTCCGAGAGAAAAGTGGCTTTCGGCACTTACGTTCTTGCGTTGTGAATTCTAGAAAAAAGTATAGGCTTCAGCTTGCATAAAAAATTGTTACGGCGTATCTACATGTTATACTGCAAATATCATCGAAAGACGATAGTCTTGAATCTGGAGAGAGTGAACAAAACGTTTATTTGATGTTCGGCGCAAGAAAATCGGTGAATGGTATTCCGGAGGCGCTGCGTCAGAGTGCCTCCAGCGTGCAGCGGAGGCAAACGAGCGCATCGAGTCACGTCACACGTTAGACATGAGCGCTAGCTATCTGACAGTTATCTTGGAAAACGAAGCGCGCGGCGTGCGCGCCCGTCTCCAAGGCGATAAGGTGTAGAACGCAAGGCGACGGGTAGGTGCCGCCACCGTGTCGCCTTAGCCTCTTGAGAGTTGGAAACACTTGTCTTTTTGAGCATCGTGTTGCACTTTCAGCGCAGAGTGACAAACGGTACGGTCGTTAGAATTACTTATGTGTGCCTTCTCAAGTATAAAGTCACGCATAGAAAATATCGACGTGCTGTTAAGGTGCCTCAGATATGCGCAATAATTGCTTTCGAATTGACAATCGCACAAGTATGAACGGTAAAACTTGAGCAATATTGGTGGGCGCTGCGGATTGGGTATCGTTTGGCGTTGTTTGGGGTACCGTTAAGGGCGGACAAACAGACAAATGTACAGACAGACAGACCAAAATTTTTAATACTAGCTGTCACGAAAGTGCTGCTGAAGCTCCAGCAGTGCAAATTTTAGCCGGCGTATTCGCTGCTATACAGGTGAGTCATCAGTCACATGAGCAACACATGTTTTCGGCAAAGGTGACATTTATACTGCGGTTCTTATGAGAGAAAAGGCTGGGTCGACGGCGCCGAATGCGTCATCTGAACTGCACTTTATTTTGACGTCGTTTAATGACTAGCGTTGCCCCACATAGTTTTCACAGCATTACAAATCGCCGGTACAATTGAAATCAAGATGTACCGCACTTACAAATGTCTCCATAACATTTATACATGTGCAGATTACTACCGAGTTGCAATTTAGACGCATTCAAATACAGTTGCGGTATACTATTTACAGTGGGTTAATCGCAATAATAAAACCCGCCGACGCCCGCAGCCACGTTCACTTCAAAGCTTGCTTTACCGCATTATTACATGCGTAAAGGCAAAGCCAACACACCGAAGGTGCTATCATTCGCAAGCGCTCAGATACGATCAGCGCATGCGCGAACATCTTTGGGTGACGAAGCACGCCAGAATTTTTTCAAGATCTTCGCCTAAAGTGTCCCTTCTAATCAGCCAAGGAAGTCTTGCAGACGCCACGACTCGATACCACCTCGCATCTCAGCCCAAAATACACCCACCTCTGACACTATTTCATGCAGACAGCACGAACTTCGTTCAAGTCGGAGCTCCCAGTATGCAGTGTAACGTTGAATTACAGCGCTTTACTCCGTACTTTTCACCAAGCATTTTTATGACAAAGCGTCGTTGTTCCTAACCTGGCCCAAGTATGAGCGGGATGACGATTGCTACACGGAGAAACCAGCTTTCCATTCAAGTTAGTCGAACGTTGTTCAAGGTTTACGTTAATGAAACGTTCAGCGCGGGTGACTACACCGCAGAGGTATAGCTTACAGTGTCTACGCATCTTTAAGGTTCTTAAATGCAGAAAACGAGCTGCAATGCCATCATACATTTTGCTGAAAAAAAGTAGTAATCATATGTCCAGGCAATTTAGGCGACATTGCCCGCAGGTGTTCTGTGATTGCGCAAGGGGTCGGACACGCAAAATAACCAGATTGTGACCTGCGTAACCGATTATGGCGGTGTCGATGTGAGCGCCAAAAAGAAAACCTGACAATATGTGAAATGAAACGAGAAAGTTGAGATCTTTACCTGGATGGCAATAAATTTCACCCTGCCGTTAGGTGGGTTCACGCAGTAAGCATTTCTGCGCTTTATGGCAAAGAAAGAAAGAAAGAAAGAAAGAAAGAAAGAAAGAAAGAAAGAACGCCATTTGTATAGCATTTTTCTTTAGCGTAAAATTTGTTCTCTTTAGGCTTCGACCACTTACGTATATTATTTCGAAAAACGCGTAACAGATGAAATAACGTTCAATCATAAACGTACTTCTCGAACATTTTTTTTTTCAGTCTTACGGATTCTTGCGTTTGCTTTGGCACTCAGAACTAGGACTTTGAAAAGATTTCATGTACATTCCAACCTATAGCTGTGCACATAAAAATCAATACATTGAAAAATTCCTGCTCTTTATTATTGCCATTACGAACATTTTCGTTGTATGGTCTCAATCGTGATTGGCTATAGAGTGATTGACGCTGATCGCCGGCTGCTGAATACCCCAGCGTCAGGAGTTAGCCAACGCTTTTAATTTACTTTTGTCGACAATATGCGGTGGCTGAATACGCCGACTGATCATTCTCGATAAGTGTGATGCCGACTAACACGCATCTACCGCTATCTTTGACAACTGGTCTCCTGAAACATAAGCTTCGCTCAACGTTTCTTGCACAAATTTACAATTTAAGTAAGCGACAAAACACGTACAAAACACATCGTCTGTTTTGTACGTCTTTCGTTGCTGCATTGGATTTATTTGCGTAAAATTCGCCCAAGATAGTTGATCAAAGCTTGGCGCACGGCACGCAGCACAACGTGTATCTATCTCGCGTTCGCGGGCAGCGAAAACAAACAGTATATTTTGCTGTTACGAACGAAAGGATACAAAACAGAATACAAAGCGAACCTTGTTAAAATTCAGCGATTTAAGGCATACGTTCGCATTGTATCACGTATGACTTAGGGGGCGTGGTTTAGAAAGATTCGTTAAGAAAGTACGGAATCAAAAGAAGTCAGATCTGGTACACCACCACTTTGTGATAAGTAAATGTGTAAAAAAAAGCATTATTTTCATTATCGCGACAAACTGACGAAAAAACGAGCAGAGACAAGTGTCCAGTCTCACTCGACGCACCGCGCTATTTTCTGGGCGAACAACACTAACGCAATCTATCTGGAGCGAGGCGTCCGCAAATAGTAAACCGCCTTCGCCAGGCGTGTCCGCCAGCAGCGGTCGCTCGAAAAGTGCGGTACTTTACGACAGAAGCGGCAAAACGGTAACCCAAAAGAGTCACTGTGGGGACTACGACAAGGTCGGGCAGCGTTACTCACCTTCGAAGGCTCTTCCTATGTTAGTGGACTCGGCTTGAGGCGAACGCCTAAAGTACATGCACGCTGCCACAGTAGAGCAGACCCGAGTTCGCTGATGGCACGGCACGCTGAGAGTCTCTCTGTCGCTTTTCTCGACACGCGGATTCTGGCAACCGCCGCTATTTGAGAGCAAGACCGGCGCAACATCCAACGAAAGGCTATTTCACGAGTTTCGCGCGTCTGCCGCGGTTCTCTTGCAGGCGCATTATGCTGAGGCGCACGCGTGTAGGAGGCGGTTTTCGTTTGTACCAACTACTCCGCCAACCAACGACGTTGGTGATGGTGAGGTCGACTGATGGAGCACTGGAACCCGTGGAGCAGCGGCACGCCGCGAAAACTGCCCGTTTCCTTCCTTTTTGTTCTCTCTCTTTCTCTACTACTTTCGTCGAAGGAGCGAAAGAAAAACCGAAAGCGGCGCATCGAAACGGAAGCATCTGAGCGCCCTCTCAAAATCGCTAAAAAGTGAAACCAAAACTTCATTTAATCAAAAATAAATAAACTTAAAGCCAAAATAACAATAGACAGTAAATTATTTCAATAAAAAATGTTGCAGTATACGCTATTTGTAGTACGTTTGATCTTCTTGAAATTTCGAACTTTCGTAGAAATCGTTGTAGAAACACGCAAACGAAACCGAAAGTTTTCCACTGAGGTTAGAAACAAAACTAAACACAATAAATGCACAGGGACCGAGGATAATACACGGGTAATACATAATGTCTGATTTATTTACCCAAGGAGGTTAAAAAAAATTGCTGGAGTGGAAACTCTTGCCTGCGAGTGAAACCGTGCCAACCATAAGATGGCGGCTGCGGCAGCCATTTTTTTAGGGACATAATAAGCAGTTGGCGTTTGGCGATTGAGAAAAAGCACGGAGGAAGGAAACCTTTCCTTTCTCCGTGAGAAGGAGCGTTTTCCTCGCACGCCCGAGTTTAACGTGACAACCTTTACGGATCAAATAGTGGTCGAAGTGCGTCCTTGTGTAACTAGCTTTATTTAGCAAGCATCAAGTTTAAGGCAAGTTTTATCGGAGATGAAGTCGCCGATACTTGTCTCTGCGGATTATTTCATTGAGAACCACTATCTTTTATGTTTAACATAGCCTTCAGACTAACAAATCAAACCCACTTGATGTCTAAGTGGGAACCACCACGAAATAGCCGGTTTCTGAGATCTTTGGAGGGCAAAAGCTGGCTCCACTTCTGCTGGCAAAGCATTGCGGGAGTTTCCACCCCAGCAATTTTCTATTAAACCTCCTTGGATTCACCCTGAACTTTCTGAACTGGTTCATGGTGGTGCCGTCTGGTTGCCCTCGTCGTGCAGGGGACGTTTCAGCAATGACTGTAGCAAGAGTACGCGGAAACAAATTCGGGAGTGCAGATGTCGTGCAACCTCTATGCCACTGGTCGGCTATCTCGGGGGTTGTGGCGGTTGCGACGGCCGTGATTCGTAAAAGACGGCGCCGCTTACATTGCCTGGCATGTGAAACTACTAGAAAACGTTCGCTGTGGTACTCGTTGGACGCCACTAAAACATACACGAATTCAATCGGCTGTGTCGTCTGCTGCAGTCGTCTTGTACTGCACGGACTCGGCGCGAGAAGCTGCAAAAAGTCCGTAAACTTGCTGTCTTGCACGACAGCTGCACTTTTTCGAAGCGAATACCGTGGTGCTACCACCGCCATGTTGAACTTGTGAAACGAATGCCGAAGTGCAGCGTCTCCGTGAACCGGTTCAAGAATTGTAGGGGGAAACTAATAGATGCCTATAGAGCATTGACATCACAGTGCAGAGAAAGCGGTGAATTCAAGGCGTCCAACTGTCATAAAAACTAAAATAAAGCACGTCCAGTCACCGGCTCAAATTAGTGACCTAGAATACTGTCTCACTCAAATTGCCAAGTTCAATGCACCGATAGAGTTAATGTACCAAGCATGTTTTGGAGTTCTCGCTAGCTAGTCAGAGAAGACATGCCCCTTTATCGCACTGACGAAGCCCGTCAACACTTTAGCCTTGGGCGCCTCATCTCTAGATTTATCGGTTGCAATGGCCAGCGCAAGTTAATGCTTACTAACTTTTGGTCAACAAGACAGTGGCTTGGCAAACCAGGTTTACTTAATGCAGGGGTGCTATCCTGGACATTGTCGAATTCCGCTACGTTGTCAGAATCTGCCATTGATCGATGCTGATTGGACAAGTGAGCTGCTACGATTTCTCGATCAATCTGCCCGAACTAGACGGTGTCCAGAATAGCACCCCAGCTCTCTCAACATCTGAACAAAACAACTCGAACAAGTAAATGTTCTATAAAGCTTTCGTTGCAATTCAACATTATTCTTCGGAAGTTGAATTCGAAAACTTGCACAAAGACGGTGCAATGAACTGAACCTTCACAATCGCGCATTACGTAGCTCCTACATTTTTGCCCAATGGTTCTCCCTATTAATCTCGTACACTTGAAGCAAGATGTCAGCAGGATGTACATCTTTTTAAATTGAAACTAATGCTAAAAGAAAACAAGCAAACAAGGCATGTCAATGGATAAAATTTTAATGGGTGTCACCTCATCATTGTGCACTTGCATGTGCACAAGCACTATAGGTTGAAACCACTCAAAAACAATTGCGCATCAATGTGCATCAACACTGGTTGCACGCCACATAACGAGCAAGCCACCTGATATGTTTACATAATATACAAATAAACAGCACTCGTTCTGTGTCTACAGTATATATAATATTTATATTTGAATAGTGCCTGCTTTGGCAAGCCCCCTGTGCAAGCATTGGGGAAGCTTCCATAAAAAAAACAAAAAAAAAACCAGGGTAACTCTCGCATAGCATGAATTCATATTAACGAGGACATCCAAGTACGTTGCTTCAGTGCTGGTCACACATGATAAACTACATATATTCAACAGAGCTCTTCCCTGTGTGCAGGTGCACTTATTATGTGAAGTAGCCGCAGTACTCTGGCAATGCAAAGAATTGAAGGACGTTCCAATGTACGGCATTCAGTGCCCGTATGCATTTAGAACGAACCAAGCTCGACTAACAAATGGCCATCCCAAGCTCACGCAGCTTGACGTTACAGATACAACTTCAACACATTTTAAATGCACACCAAGCTCCAAATTTATAAGTTCTCTTTTCACACATCGTCAAGCTGCTCCGATTTCCAGTACTGACTATTCGTATTGTGGAAGGCGAGAAACTGGGGATGTTTGCATTCTAACGTAAATTTAGTACTCTCTGCTATTTGAAGTGGGGATTCACTTGTAGGGGTCGAGCTTCTTTCCTTTCCAAGCATATCAGTGACGAGACAAAGACCGTTCTCAACAATTCTGCTCTAGACCCAGTAGCTGCAGTTGCTGTAGAAGGTTGCGTTTACTAGCTATTTAATGGGCCATGACATTTCTGCTCAATAACTTCGAACAGCTCCAAAAAAAAAAAAAGGCAAGGCCACCTTTGAAGCAACATATACACAAATTTATTCAAATAAATTACTCAGCCACTTTCGCCTTATTTACACCAATATGGCTTTGGTGTGGTGGTTTGCAATACTATTACTTGTTTTGCAAATGTTTCAAGTTAACACCTACTTACTTCTACTATTTCCAGTTTCATTGCTATCAGTGCTATAGAGTCCCGGATATTGCAAATTGTTTATAAATAAAGAGGTTGACTGTATATTGCAATATAAACAGTAGTAGCTGCTAGTGTCTATGAATCCACACCCAATTTCGTTTATCAGGCAGACTTGTCATGTTGAAGTTGTATCTTTAGGAGAGCTTAGAAATTAAAAGAATGTGCACTATTCCATACCAAGAGACAACTTTTTCAAATGGTCATCCTTGATTAGGAAATTTCGATATTCAAACTATACAAGCAACAATTGAAACAGAAGAAATAGTTGAAAACTCTGGCTCCCATTATTGACCAATCCACAAAACACAGTCAAAAGTTCCAGGACACCTGCAGACTAAGCGTAAGCCGTGCGTATTATGTCGAGATGAATAGCAATCTGCAGAAGATAACAGGCGAACATGGTACAAAGAATGTCTGACTTGCAATGTTTTTTAACATCGTGTGCTACATGTCTAGAGCAGACGACCAAGAAAAGGAAGCAGGAGAAAGAATGAAAACAGCTGCAGGTAAATGCATACACTTTGTTCTCAGATGACAGACACATCAGGACAAAGCACAACGATTGCATTTTACATACAAGTGGTTGCAAAGTATGTTTACAAGCTTAAACTAAGTGTTCGTTGGTGATGAAAAACCTGCTGGCATTTGAATGCTAATGATGAAATGAAATGCAAAAGAACAAAAATTGAAGTTTGAAAAATATAGCTCACAAGAATGCGTGTAATGTGGCCAAGCATGGCAGCAGATGGATTTCTTCTTTTCTAGTTAGCACGAAACTCATGGGTGTGGAAATTTTAGAATGCAAGGGGAGTTTCACATCGCATTCAACAGCTGCTTCTTTTTTTCCGAATTTCTGCTTAGCCCTTTGAGCCCGCATTCTCAAAGTTGCACGATTATAGTTCTTACCAAGACAATATTAAGTACGTCAGTCAGAAAATGCCTATCAACATTTTCATGTCTATCCAATGAATCAACTCTGTGTGGCAAATACAGGCAAGGGTACTACAACTCCGGCTCCCGGATGTATAGTAGCAATTGTGAAATGAATATCTCTATCACGAGTTATACACAGAACATGAATTTTAACTGATGGTCAATACTTTGAGACTATTAAAACGAAAAAAAAAAAAAGATATCTGACTTTGGCTACTATTACATCAGCACAGCATGACAGTGAAGACCACAACCTAATTTTCACTAATTATCTTAATTTCCATCAGCAAGTCCCAAATTTAAAATTTTTCTGTCTAGCTCTGCCACACTGAAATTTCCATCAATTTTTAAAAAAGGTGATAATGTGAAAATTCACTGTTTCACTTGTTTTGATATTCTAGCCACACCAAAGCCTGCAACAATCTGTCTTGGAAAAACCAAGGCAGAATCTTGCTCAAAATGATGAGTATGAAACATAATGAAAATATTGCGAAATCCCTGCCCCAATTTTCCCCACAAGAATACTAGCACATTAACAAATACTTGGCTTTTAACAAGAACTAATCCTCAAATTAGGCTGCATAAAAAAGTGAATGCAAGCAGTGAAGGAGCACCTTTTTAGAAACAAGAACACATCACTGACACTACACACGCTTGCGCTCTTGACCCAAGTTTGCTGTCCTAGCCTTTCTTTTATTTGCTTCAATTAATCACGCACACTTCCTTATGCAACAGTTTCGACAAACAGTCCAATCCGAGTGAAAGAGTATAAGTAGCGAAGTAGGGAACTTGTTAACCATCTAGCAGCACTTCGACCAATTTATTTGCTTATGAACATTCGGAGATCTCCTTGTGACCCAAGCGTCAAGCGAGCTCTGAAGCTGCGTATATAGTTGCCATACCTTTCGATTTAACAGAACAGTTCAACTTTGCAATACAACTAGCCAGCATGTAATAATTGCAATGCTTACGGCTACCTTGAAAAGGGGCATACCATTAGGTGCAAGAAATTTGATACTGAATCAAACAACCCAATGGGAACTGTAGGCTTTGCAAACGTGCCAAAAAGCAAACTGACGCCACCTGTCATGGAGCGCAACTGCTCCTACAAGCAGTGCCACTACGCTAGTGCACACATAAAAAAAAAGATGATGACAAAAAAAATCAACGGTGTGAACAAAAACAGCTTGCCTTTTTCCTTATCGTCTCGCAAAGGCAACAAAATAATGTTTATCCATCATCTCACACTACACAGAACGGAAAAAAGTAGTTACTAAAAAATTGAAGAAAAAAAAAACACTCAGTGCAGAGACAAAGATTGGGTTCTCTGTGCCAGCATTTGATGTGCAGCTCTAGCCCTACTCCACACACAACAGTATACTACCATCACTTCCTGGGTGAGGCCTGCATGAGAAACCACTTTATATTGCTGATGCATACACTGCGTTTACCAAGCACCATAACAGTAATAGCAGTAACAGTCAAACAAGCAAATAAGAAAAGTGCGGCAGTGACAGTGATAACACATAACCAGTAAGGTGGGTTGCACATAGCTGCAGCTTTGAGTTCCGAGACAAGTTTGTTGCCTTGGACAAGTAAAAACAAAAAAAAAAGGCCTTCTAGTTTGTTAGGGTGAAAATGAAGGTTCAACACTCTCAATGCAACACTATCCATAGTGCCAAACATCAGACATCCTGCTCTTTGTGAACATGGCCGCTGCAAAAGTTCAGAGTCTTATGGCCTCCAATTTTTGGCACTAGCAGCAGGGTTAGGTGCCCGCCAAGTCAACTAGAGAACCTGCGTGCTGCCAACTAGTGCGACGGCACAAGAGGGGACACTGAATTAAATATGATGCCAGTAAGCTGCTTAGCCCTAGCCAGTTTATAGATTGTCTAGCCGTGAAGAAATGCCACGAAGGCATCACTACAACACAAAGGTCTCCAAAAAGCCAGAATGAAACAACAAAATTTTCACAGACCGCACGTGATTTGAAAGCTGCAATCCAGTTTCGTTCGAGAGATGACCCAAAGAAGCATTCAATACAGTGCTTGCCTTCACAGATGAGTCACACAAAATATTTCTTTTAGCCAGTCCCAGTGATTATGCGAAACAAAAACAAATATGCATTGCAGTTTGTGAAGACTGCTTCAATATACTATGTGAAAACACAGTGTGCACCATATTTGCCTTCAGGATAATCTTATTCTGGCAGGCCATCAAACTCAAAAAATTAAATAGAGGCAAATGAGAAAAAAAACTTTGCATAATGGCGAGAAACTCGCCTTTTGAGGAACACATGTCCAAGAGGAGCAAAGCAAGCTGTAAACAAGAACGTTATAGCCATGATCAAATTAGGATACCGGCCTAAACTCTACCATCTCTTCTGTACAAGTAGCTATACAAAAACAAATATGGCAGCATAACTGCCCACTCATATGTCAAACATTAGTCAAAAAGCTGTACCAGACAACTGACGGACTTGTTGAACGCAGGTGCACGTGCACAGTACCAATAAAAAAAAAAAGAACATTAGCCAACAAATTCGTTGCGAGAACATGGTCTACAAGGTGTCCTTGGAACGTGACATCTACAAGCAATCGCACCGTGCCACATTCAAACAAGTTCTTCCAAGATGTAAGCTTACCGCTTTCAGTTATGCACATTTATATATACACACACACACACACACACACACACACACACACACACGCACACACACACGCGCGCGCACACACACGCGCGCGCACACACACGCGCGCGCACACACACGCGCGCGCACACACACGCGCGCGCACACACACGCGCGCGCACACACACGCACACACACACACACACACACACAGACAAAACATGCATGCGCTATTACCACTATTTGTACACACTAAGAGAAATAGTAAAGAGGGTGATGTGTCATTTTGCTTTGCAGGCATTACCTGTCTCTCAACTGACCGTAATAAGCACCACAAGACTAGTGCACCTTCCACCCCTGCCCCTCTTGCCTACCTCTACATAAGGAGAAGAGCATTGGGCGACAAGCAACCGTACCAGGATTTTACAGCAGCTTTCCAGGAGAGAGGCCACCAACATCAAGGTGCACCAAACAACAATTTTACCCTGAGTGCCAAAGAGAGGCTACTAGAACACAGCCTTAGCTGGATGGATGAGAGTGACATCAACACGTGTTTCAGTGCTGATGCCTACTTCATCGCTACAAAAATAGGAAGCCCCCAGCATAAAATTTCCTAATGGCTTTGCCCCTTTCCCTGTAGCAACAAACAGTATTATCGCAAAGGAAGTTGTATTTTTCACATACACACAGATTCAATTTCGATGCTCATGCAAATTGTGAGAAGCCCAAGGTAGTACTTGGTGCTTTAGACAAAACTCCCACAAGGAATAATGTGCTAAAAATGTGGCCAAAAATAATGACCAATATTATTTTTACTCACTTCTGCCACGAATACTCTTAACGAGCCCAGATGACTTTACAAAAAAAAAAGTTAGCGACAGAGTTGCGTGCAGGGTCTGCTGCAAGTCCCTCCTCTTAAGGTTGCTTTTTGCCGCCCAATAATGTTTGCTTAGCAGACAGAGCCTATCGCCACACAGTTTGCTAACAGCAGCATGTGTGACTTTAAATATTTTGGAAACGGGTGTTTTGCAAACAGTCAAGGGTGTGACAAGGCGTTTCAGAACAGACATACATAAGGATACAGTCAAGGGTGTGACAAGGCGTTTCAGAACATACATACATAAGGATACACAGCAACAGCATTCGTTGTAGCAGCATTCTGTGGGGTTTCCCTCACACCAGTCATCTAGGGGCACCACTGTGACGACTGACAGGTCGTGGAGTTATGGGTTAAGCCCTAACAGGAATTCTCGCAAACAATAAATAACAAACGTGCATGCTTCTACATCCGGAGGCAGTGCTCGTTGTCAAGTCCTGTGTACACACTGCGAGGTGCTAGATGACGATCGAGGCACATTTATTTTCGCAGGTAGTCCAACATTCAAGGAGGAAACGCCAATTGTGAATTAGGAAATCTTTCTCAAGGGTGGCAACCTGAAAGCCGAAACCAGCGCAAGAATTCATTAGAATGAGCAGAAACAAAATTCGAGAAAATGAAGGGGGCAGAACAAGCCCATAGTCAGAAGGCTTTTTCCAGGGTGAGGGGTACTTGCAACCTCTCCCTCGACTATCTTAGAAAAAAAAAAAAAAAAAACACTATTTCCATTACTTAATCTTAGTAAAACACCTGCCTCCAACAGAATTTCGAGAAAGGTGGGCATCAAGGGAAGGGGGCACTTGCTCAAGGCCTTGGCTTTTTTAGAAAAATACCTATTTTGCAAAACACCAGTCTTCTTCACAATTTCGAGAATGAGGGGGGGGGGGGGGGGGGCATATCGTGTAAGTTGGCACTCGTGCCTCTCCCAACTTGTTGACATTGCAAGGCCTAGCTTCTATGCCGTGTATATCCACCTCCTCTAATTTTTCGGAAGGTGTCCAATTCAGAAACATCATCTAAACAAGCCAAGCATTTAACCACACATAATGCAGCGTCAAGTTTAATTAAAGTAGTAATAATTGTGACCATTGCACTAGTAAAAGTTCAATACCTTCCAGCAACATGGTAAAAAAAAGAAGAAAGCATGTTCACTTCTGGTGCAACAGGATTGGCGTAATATAACATTACTCCCTCTCCTACCCGCACATGTTCAATCGGGCCCATCAAAAAAACAAAAGTACGCTTTTGGGAAGATAACAGGAGTGACAGACCAGGTAGTTTTAAAGCTTTGCATCACTTACTCACCTGGTATTGTTCAGGCTGCCAGGAAGTACGAGAGGTCCTGCTCTCAACACCATCGTCAATGAGTAAGCAGAGAGAAAGACAAAATATGAGCTAGATAGGAAAAAGGAAAGCCTCAGTACGCTTCATTCCACACTTTTTGAAGAATACTACAGAAAGCCAGAAGAATGCATGCTCAGCCACAGTTACAAGCACTTGAAGTCCAACAAGGCTATACAGATAATAACAATAATAAAAAAGGAAGTATGGAGTTTTCAGATGTTTATTACTCCATATCATCATAAATGTGTTAAAAATTCATAAATCATAAATTATTATGTTATCGTTTTACATTTAATATGTATTTATTTTTACTTTAATTGCACAACATATGAAGTATGAATTTGTTTTTTTTTCTTTTGTCCGGTACATGCGTTATTATGAAATAATTTGCTATGTCGCGCCTTGTGTTCACTATGAGTGTATGATCACTCACCCAAACAATATTCATGCAACTTATTGTTTAAACTATAACCCCTTGTAACTGCCCACCTGCTTGGACCTAAGGGTCTGCAGTATGTAATAAATAAAAAAAATGAAGCCCGTACGAGGTGTGATCACGCGGAATACCACTACTAGTGTGTGGAGCTTTTACTGTAGCCTTTGAAAGCATGAAGTCATGTTACACTGTTGTGAGGAATGCAGGTGTGCACCGCATATAGACATGCCCAACATGTAGACTCTTTCCAAGGTGTGCCTGATGACCAAGGCATTTACAGCAGTATCCACCATCTGACCCTTTACAGGCTTTGCAAGCTGGCTAAACTCCAAGCTAATTGCTAATGCCTATGAAAGCTTTTTTGCCAAGGACCTGAGAATACTGCTCGAAAAAGACAGCTCTATATCGAAAAAAATATGCTCTTAGCATGGCTCTTAAAACGATGGTGTAGCCTACAGTTTAGAATAGTCTGGGCAGAAGTGTACGTTGAGAGGTCCTAGTTGGAAGGAGGCAACTGAGAATCAGGACAAGAGCGAGGTGGCAACTAAGGAGGTAGAAGGTGTGAGTAAGGAAAAAGTGAGAAAGAAGGACAGTATGGAAGGCAGAGTTAAGAGTCTTCCATGTTGCATGGGCTGTCGATGGAGACGGTCGGTGCGAGGGGTGACCGCGCGCTGGAGGAGGAAGACTGATGGTGTTGGTGGAAGACTGAGGGGCATCCAGGGGAACCACTGCTGCTCGACAGGGAGTCTCCCATGTCCTGTGGCACTGTTTGCTCAGGGCTGCTCATCGCCTCTAGACTGCTTTGCGACAAACTAGAAAGAGAATTCGGGGTGGGGGAGGAAGCAAAAAAGTGGCACAACATTACGATAATGATCAGGTGAACAAACAAGCAAGAAACATTACAAAAAACAAAAGTAGGAGTACCTGTAATCATAACTTATTAATAATGGCAAAGAGTTTTTTATTCCAGTATTATTTGCACGCACTTTTGAAGTTCTAGCACAATGCCTATACTAAATGTTTCTGTCCCAATGAGAATAAACAACCTCAATGAAAATAAGCAAACTGAACTTAGCATGAAAAACTTGTGACTCAAGAAGAGTAACAAAAAAAGAATTGCGATGTATGTGTCACTAATGCATAGAATGGAAATGCAGACATGACTTCTGTGAATCACAACATGAATTTACAGCACACCAATCTTTTTTTCTACAGTGCACATCACGGCCAGAATCCCACCTGTGGTGCAGCATGTGTGAGACTGACATGTCTTGCGGTCCACCAGAGAGGTTGAGTCGCTTTGTTGGCACAGGCAACGAGTCTCCCTGGTCCATCTCCATGTCAACTGCATGGCATACAAAGCCAACACTGACATGGCACACAATGCAAAACCAGATTGCATGAATGGCAGTGATTGAGGCAGCGACTCTGCTAATCACATAAATGAAAAAACTTGGGTCGCGGCATATTTGCAGTGCGGCTGAATGTCAACATGGTGTTTTGGGAGACTGACAACAAAATGACTGACAGACTGAAACCCACAAAGGCATACATAGAGCGAGGTATGGGTGCACTGCTGGGACATCAGCCATGCAACTACGGTATCTGGCAAAAGCTTGCCAAGCTTGTACGTCTGCATTCTGGGAGCAAAAGCCAAAGATTGCATGATAAATCCGAAAAGCTCTTAAATTTGCGGAACACTGCCTATACTAAATATAAAGCTTAGGACGCAGCATGCGCGATATCTGCACTCTATGACAATGCAACTATTCATTTTCTGAACAAAAAATTGAAGAACGAAACAGACTTTATGAGGACCCAAGTGCATCTTCGCTGTGAAGTGTGCATATATGGGGCCAGAAACGATTCTATTATAGCTAGACTGCTTTACAAGCACTGAGGCTGTAAGTGGTCCAGGCACTAATCTCTTCCACTACCTACCAAACCTTGCCCCCTCCTCACCACACAGGCTTTGGTTGAGTACAGCCCCAGCTGCTGTATATAAGACACACATGACGCTCATATCAATAGTACATAAAAACATTCTAACTATTCCCCATGAATTTGATTCCACATTTTAAGAAATCATTGACTGCTTCAGCTGTCAAATACAGAAAAAGATAACACCATGTACACAACCAATCCTCATTTGCAATTGCTGTTACTAGTTAAAACATACACCTAGATTACGCACTACAGTTGAACCCCCTTATAAGTGGCGCTAATGTAACAGACGATTTGGTTTAAGAGACACCAGTGAGGTAACATCGAGGTAGAAGTTAATCAGAAAATGAGAACATGGTAGCCTGCTTTTAAGATACACCTCGTACAAAACACAAGAGCTGCAAGAACTGCTCCCTGGTGCAAGTCTCTTACAAAGGGGTTTAACCGTATCAAAAAGCATGACCATCAATAAGCCGATACCAAATGCAACTCACATTTTCGTTTTACGGGAAATTGGCTTGGCCTAAGGGTGATTGGGCTTTGGCTTCTTCAAAAGAAGAGAAAAAAACAGGGCACGAAAAACAATGTCAATCATTAAACAGCAAAGCATGCTATTGAAGTTTAAAAGGCTCAAAATGTGCTACTTGAATGCTATAAACCTACCATAAGCGCTAGTTAACAAGAATACAAGAAGGAAGTCGCAAAACCGATTTGAAACAAAGAACATCTATGAGCTAGTGGCAACTTACGACCATAAGAAAAGCAGAGCAAATAGAGGATGCAGATTAATGTCTAACTGCAACGAAATTTCCACTTTGGCTATAGTGATTATGAGTAAGCGAGAGTGCTTACAACTTAAAGAACCTTGAAAATGTAATGTGACTAATGAACCTCAATTTTCTTTATTACAGTCTCCGATAGTGCCTTAGCAGACGATACAAGGTCCTGGAATGGACGTAAAACGCCCAATCCCCAAAGTGTGCACATAGGCTTATCTCTCAGCCACTCTTGTATGCACCCAAAATCTATTTGGCACCTGTTCCCAACATTGAGCTTCATCAATTTACACGTCCCAGACGGCTTTGGATGCCGGCGCCGCATTCGTTTGTCTCGGGGACCAACTGAAAGCTCCGCCCACTGGTCCGGGATCGCTCGGACGCATGTCCGTTTTTCGCGTGCCTGGCGGCCTGCGGGTGGCCCGGGACCATCCGAACAATTTTTTTTTTTGCAGCTGGCAGACGACAGCGTGATGCGGATACTGTGCGGCCATCTTAAGTTAGACACGGGAAATTTTCGATGCGCACTTGCTTTCTCTTTGCTTTTCTGTCCGCTTCTTGCATGTTATTGGATTTCAAATTGTTTGCACACCAAGTTCTTGTCATCAGTGTTCTGAGCCACGTCGAGCATGTGCGTATTCCCGAAGGTCGGGCAAACACGCGTTACACTCGCTAAGAGAAGCTGCGGTGGAACGACCGCGCCGGTCTACGATGCACACGCGCTTGAGTAGTTCACTTACAGTAAGTTGCATCACAACAGAAATAGGTATGATTGACTACCTAACTGCTGTTTAGATTGGAATTGGGTCAGCGTTGCGGCCTGTGTCACAGCTATGGAGGAAGCAGATGGCATAGCAGACGCCACAGCGGATGCAGTCAGCATCAAGCGCGCAAATGGCCTGAGGCCGCTCGGGACTTTTAGATCACGTGCATGTGACATAGCCGCCTGTGAGCCGAGGCACCCGCGGGCCATCCGCGAGTGATCTGGGACTTGGTAAATCGATGAAGCTCATTCTCGCTTCTGTGTCATTTCTCAAAAGCTGTGACTGCAATACTTCTTTAGCTTCAAGTGTAACAACACTGATACTATTGCTTGCCTTTGTAACATGTTCTTTCACATCAGTAACTTCACATGTAAATTTTTGCATATGTTGTGCTTGGTAGCTATGAACAGAAGATCTGTGGATGAAAGTTTGCCTTAGGTGCCGTTTGAGAACACAGGGCACAGGACTGTAAAATGGTGTCTTGCCTCTGTGCATCTTCTAGCATTAAAACACTTCACATCATGCCTGGGAAAATGACGATTTCTGACTAGCCAATACCGTAGGTCACTAAGCTGCCAGGCAATTGCCACTTCTGGAACATTAAAGAAGCTTGTATGCCACCGTACCGAAGCAAGCACTTTCAATGCTCGGCCCGCATGAAGCCTTCAATGCGAACAATGAGCTTCCACATCAAACCAAGCTGAACCATTCCTAAGCAGCCATGCATGCAAAGAAACTACAAACGTAAAGCGTCTAGCTTCATTCCTAGAAATCACATCAGAGTCTAGGTAAGTGACACTAACCTTGTTGCAAACGCTTTCCTTGTAGGACTTGGGCTGGGACTAGGGGAAAACGCTTGCTTGTTGCACATTGATGGGGAAAAGCATTGCTGCAATACCGAGAAAATGAGCCCATCATTTATTCCCTCTTTCCTTTGCTGACTCAATCTGACAAAGACTTTTTGACATGATGAGATCAGCATATCGCAGATTTCCATCAACAATGTCTAGGGACAAGTTTAAATAGTTTGCTATCACTTTCTGCAATTACCAGTTTTCGTTTCTTACCCTCTATATTTTTTTTAAAGGTGAAAACAAACTATAACTTCACATAACAATAGATGACCGGACACTGGAGCCTGGAAAGGGCACAGTATTCTTTAAAACAACTGTACACAATAATATAAAACATAAAACAGATTTTCACAACACTTCTAGTAAACAGTGTATGTGCTTCTGAAGAATAATACATTGCAAAAGTCAATTAGATAAACAATAGGAACTCTCAAAATTTCCAGAAAATTCAACAGAAGACGTGTTCACAATATGAGAAAAAAACTGGTGACCTGGCAGGTTTGTGTAGACATCCAGCTGTTGAGTGGCCATGGAGTGGCCCACAAAGTATAGTGTGAGAATGAGCCCCACCAAGAAGTACAAAAAGGGCCACAGCGTTGAGGAAGAGGGCTTCACATCACAATATTGCAAAAAAAAAAAAAAGGTCCTGCCTAATAGACAGTGCTCACAATGCCAATGGCCACGAGCACGGAGGAAAGAAAGGCCCAAACAGTGGAAGGGGAATAGAAGTTTTCCCTGTCGAGTAACACCATGTTTCAGGCAAGCCTTTAGACATAAGGCTTCCTGTCTGTTGCACTTCGTCGTGAAATTGAGGCACTGCAGTGCAGTGTGGCACTGATAAACGAGTTTGGCGCAACACCAGTAATTTAGTGCGCGATGGCACACGTAAATAAGTTTGGCGCACAATGGCATGAATGGTGCAGCTGTTCCACCTGTAGGTTCTCGAATGTGTGCCTAAATTAAGACACATGGCTGTTGCCCCGCATTTCACCCCACTGGGAATTAAATTCGCCCCCTCAAGTGAACTTCGTGGCAACATCTCAGGCAATAAAATATCTGGCAGCTCGGATGACTGCCAACCAGCTGCGCCACTGCCCAAAGTCCCTGCCCGCACACGAAGTTGTCAGCCGACACAGAGCTAGTGGAAGGTGAATCAAAGGGACAGACCTTGCCAGCGCGTGTTGGGGAGGGGGAATGGCAGATGCCTGGGGGTGGCGTGAATATGTGAAGAGGATCAGTCAAAGACCGGGGCCTCTTGCCTCCATCACCTAGGCAGCCGTCACCCTGCAGAAGGCAGACAACCCCACACCCCTATTAAGAAACAGTGCAACCGAAACTGCTTAAATAAAACTCAAGCATTCATATTGCTAAGGGTTGCATTCTCTAGCATATTTTGCAAAAGAATGGGTTTAATTTTTTCCTAATTCAACAACTTCACATTCTGGGCAAATAAACATAATTAAGCCGAGCCCACAACGCACCTTAGCCAAGGGTAAAGAGGGGGGATGCTATATGCAATAGCACAGTAATTGTGGATTGTAGCGAACTATTTAGGGCTACATAACTCATATACTTTCGCTTCTAGTATTCAATTTGGGTATGTCAACATGGTTTCAACTCGAACACATAGATAAGAGCTGAAATATTGCTTAGGGATTATATTCGCTACGACATGATGTGGCGCTGCAATCTCCGAGTACTGTACAGATTTCCCCTTTTGCTTTTACAGTACGACTCTTCATTATTTTGGTTAGCACGTTGTACAACTGTTCAACTAGAACTGATATGAAAAAAATTCGAGTGAGAAACAGAGCACAATCTCTAAAAGTTAATAAAATAGAGGAATCTGTGGCCGCATCCACGTTCACAACCTGCCTGCTAAAATGACAACACACCCAGATTGTGGCCACGAAAATTCAACTGTGGCATTCGATTCGAAATTTTAGCTGCCTTAATTCTAGGAGAGATGCTGCAGAGAAGACAATTTCAGAAAATTGGGTATCAACAAAATTAGTATATACATTTTCGCTACACCACTTGCAAAAAAAAAAATAATTGTTTTGTTAAACCCAGTACCACACTAGATCTCACAGTTTCTATTTGATTATAGCATAATAACGCATCACTAAAACAATGCATGTCCACCCAACATCTATTCTGACTTCATTTCATCTATACTTGTTACAATGACATTAAACATTGCATTTTAACTGCTTGATTGATTGATATCTGGGGTTTAACGTCCCAAAACCACTATATGATTATGAGAGACGCCGTAGCGGAGGGCTTCGGAAATTTAGACCACCTGGGGTTCTTTAACGTGCACCCAAATCTGACATTTTAACTGCTTTCACTGAGAATCTGCTCTTTTTCAGGAAGTTGAGAAGAGCTCGTTTTTGCATTCAATACCTCAGACAGCGAGCCCAGCGCTATCCACAATAGCGCAACAGCGGTTTCTTTATCCCGACCAATCACAGGTCGGCAAAACTTGTGGAGCTCACTCACACATCACGCATGAATAAAATCTTTCACTTAGGGTCATTCTCACACAGACTCATTCTCATCAAAATTTTTCTGAGCCGGGTTCACTCGAACTCACACTTATAAAAATTTTATTCAACCAGACTCACACCTGAATCTGAGCGAGTCTGAGTTAGTCAGCTCCTGAGTCCATCGGCCAGCCTAGAACTATCTTTTTCGACCATGGTGTCAATACTCTGCAACAACAATATCTCACGTATTTGATGCTTCTTTTGGCGTCTTTTGATATACTATTACCTTCAAATAAGAGTTATGAGTGCTCATAAACCAGTAACGTAATTTTTCTTGAAAGAGATAGCAACAAAACATACAGTAAAACCTCGTTAATTCGAAGTCACTGGGACTGTGAGAAATGTTCGATTTAAGCGATTTTCAAATTATCACAACATACAAAAAGTGGAATGCAAGGAACTTGAAATTATTCAAACTAATTAGGGCTGGTCGTTTGCTGTGCTGGCTAGTTTGTGGCTCCGAGGGTTATGTTTTCCAGCAATGCCTGGTCACAGTTTTGCCAAAAACAAGGAAGAATTCTGAGCCTAACTGCTGTCCTTACACAAAAAGAAAGTAGTTAACTAGAATGCGTGCCTGCAAAAAACAAGACATGTTCACTGCAGCACAGTGGTGACACGTGGGCAGCATGTCCCCTGCTCCTCGCTGCGTCAGCACGTCATGATGCAACCCATTCTTTCTGATAAAATAAAAAACTTAATAATGGTCACTGTGACGAAATTCGCGATGTGTGTTGCCTGGAAAACATCACCATTGAAGCTTTCGACCAGACTTTTTGAAGTAGGCGTTGTGGGGAAGAACTCCGCCGGCTGTGCAAGTATGCGAACTGCTGGAGCAACCGGCACTCAGAGGTTCGCATACATCACGGACTTCTCCAGACTGTCCTTTATTATTTCTTTAAATTCCCAGATAGAATGAATGAAGAGTGGTACGCTGACGTTATGAAAAGCATGCCACATGCTGCCCACACGTCTCTTCTGTATTGCACTGAAGCATGTCTTGTCTTCCACAGGCGCATATTACAGTAGAGCCCCATACTGTTTTTTTAAACTACATAATTTTATTTTTCATGCTAGAAAAAGCAAGGCATGGGTGCTTTAGCTACAGTCGAACCCCTTTACAAGAGACACTGATATAAGAGACAAATGGGTATAAGAGACACCACTGTGCCCACAGTAAAATGCACGTTGATATTAAAATGCATACACGGTACCTTGCTCATAAGACCCACCTCATATAAAAGACAAGAATTACTGCCCAGAGCATGCCTCTTAAGTGGTACAGTGAACCCCTTTATAGGGGTTCACTGTACCACTTATTAGTATTGCTAACATACGCTACCTAGTGGCTCTTAAGGGCCGTTTCTTCCGCGGGTTTGCGGCAAAATCGGGATTGGGAATTGGCACACAAAGTTTTCGGTTAACCGGACTTGTGCTGACCGCCGCTTCAAATTATCCACTCATTTACATTGCAAAATACGGGACCACGAAAGTACTTCAAATAAAGCAGTATTTTGAAATAAATGAGTTAAATAACAAGGTTTGACTGTACATTTATCAATAACTATCTTAGAGGACTTGCCGGGGGGAGGGAGAGGGGGGAATGGAGGCTTACGTTTACATTTTCGCATTTGATCAATAAACATCACAATGGTGTTTTGGTGACAAAGTCACTTTTGAGAGATTTCAATAGGATGAAACCGGACATGTTTGATCATCTGTGGCCAACAGTGGTTTGAAACTGTGTTAACCATGCTAAAATGACAAGCGTGAAATGTCTTTGATAGCACAAAAAAAGAAGTTAACTTCTTTGGCGCAAACAATACGGAAAAAAGGAAAAAAAGAAGGCGAGGAAAGAAACAGATTGACGCCAAATCAGTGAGTGTCTGCTTTGATAGCAGACACTCACGCGTTCAGCGTACATCTTATAGTACTCCCCCAATCTGAAGTGAAGCAAGATTGACAAGAGTTACATTGGCATAATCATTGATATATTTTAATGGGATGTTTCAGAGCTTGTTTTTGAAGAAATGGCAAGCACGTGTTCTATCACAGAGCCACGCCCCTGCTTGAAATTCTTACGGAAACAAATCATAATAATAATAATAATTGTTGGAGTTTAACCTCCCAAAAAAAACCATATAAAGCAGAGATGCAGGCAGTGGAGGGCTTCAAAAATTTCGACCACCTTGTGTTTTTTTTAATGTGCACGTAAGTCTAAGCGCATTAGCTCCAAGCCTTTTCGCCTCCATCGAAAATGCGACAGCCGTGGCCGTGTTTCGATCCCGCGACTTGCGAGTCAGTAGCTGAGTGTCATTAGATGATCATGGCGAGTCTACAAAGCCAAATCCTATACAAATGTCATGCAGCGTGAGGGGTGCCTTTAACGCCTATAATACTGTGTGGCAGAAATGGAGAATCGCACCAGGCATCAAAACACGTGCACTGAGCAAGCAGTGGTTGGTTTAGACGAACACCAATTACAAAGAGCATAGGAATAATTAATCATAACAGCAACAACATCTACAAAGTGTGCAGATGCGAGGGATTGCGTGCTGCCTAACGAACATGTAGTGGGTTCTTCCCCACTCTACTCACACAGGCAATCTAGGATAGTCTGAAACAGTCAATGTTGCGTAAACAGACGTTCCTTTCCTTGCACTACGTCGTCCACAGAGAAGCAAAGCCAGGCTAGCAATTGAGATGGTGACGTGAATAAGGCCCGAATACGCTACTGCGACCTACTGTCGAAGGCAAAGCTCGAGCATTCTCCAAGTTTTTTCATGAATATCCATGGTGCACAGTTCAATTCTCATTGCCACACACGTGGCAAGAAACCAGGGCTGCTTGAGATCACTCACCAAGGTAAGGTCATCCCAGGACTGTGATATTTGTAGCTTCGACTGCACCTCCCTGGAAGTGGTGAGATAATGCCATTGCCAAAATTTAACAGAAGTTATGTTTGGCAAGGACAAGTCGAGAATGTTTATGCTTCTCGTCTGCGGAACATGCTAATGCCACTTTTTCTGAACCTCTGCCCCATAGCTTACTTTTATAATTTCTTTATGCTAAAAATGGCAGCAGAAAAAGTTGAACACAACAAACCATCTCTTCATTAAAAAGGCATTAAGCCTAGACTATGAAGTAATGGGAGCAAGAAAAAACAAATTTTTAGGTAAATTTTAAATATACGAACTACATAACTGCACAGAAAAAGTAATTTATGTATGAAAGGGGAAAAACTTAATTATTTTCAAAACAGCACACTTGAAAAACATAGTCATCTTGAAAATGTTCGTATTAAATAAGTGCTCTTGAACCCAGTAAAAGAACAGACCATGTAACACTAAAGCCTAATGGTGGTTCCAGGAACCACAGTGACTTATTTGATGAGACTTGTATAACTTTGTGCATGTTTGCAGACCAGGTCTAACAAATGCAGAGGGATATTTATTAAATATACACTGCAAAGCCACTAGGTGCATTTTGAGCTGGCTAGGCTGCAGAACGCATCACAGAAATTTCGCCTAGCCATGTACTACTAGCATGTCATTGCAGTAGTTTCTAAATTTCATGTGCTTTTCCCTTCTGCTTAAAAAGTGTCCCTCTAAGAATCATCCAATTACTGAGGTATCTATCATGAACTTGCAAATAAACAATGAGCCAAAAAGATTAACAATCGCATCAGAGGGCTCTGGTTTAACGTGATTACCACCTCGTTTCTTTCTGAAACATATGCGTGGACTCAAGAATACAATGGCTTGCAGCTGGAGTGCTCTAAAGCAAGGATGTATGAGGTACATTTTCAGACACTGATGAAATGATTATAAACCCAAAATGTGCAAATCATACCTTTCGTGGGCAGTCTCCCTGATCATGATATCCATGCCTTCTTCATGCTTGATCTGGCTCACGCGGGATGGCACAGCAGCTAGTGGTGACTGCAAAGCGGTCAGTTGGACATTAGACCCAGCAGTTTTGTTTCCTTCTCGGAAAGCAAGTTGTGCTTTACATCAGTCTTCGCATCGTGTCATATTGGCATAATTTGGACTCGAACATGTAGATCAGATTGATAATGACTGATACGTCCAAAAACATGCAGATCAGACCCGAGATTATTTTCAAGACATTATTTGTAGCTACACAAGAATATTTTGAGCAGTTGCATATACCTGCCATGGCACTAAAAATTTTTCTCTTGTTTTAATCCATAATTAATGTACAGTGGCAGTCAAAATTTTGCGGACCATGGAAATGCATGTCACACAGCCTCGCGGCGCCTTTCGATGGCTACCTGCGAAGCTCGAGAGCATGCAGCTGCGATCATTTTTACGTTCTATCCCGCTTGTTCGCTCTCAACAGCCAGCTCACCGGAATGCTAGATGAAGTGCAAAGTGTTATTCCCACTGTCGCCGCGGAAACACCGAGTGACGGTATCGTGACAAAAATACATAATTTTTACTGGCAGTGCACGGTGCGCGCCGCATTCTGCACATTCGTCCCAGACGCTTCGCTGCGCTGAAAACATGCTTGTGGCATGACTATTTCGAAAATCTTTCTTTGTGACAAGGTTACTGAACAGCTTTCATTCGTGGAAGACATGCTCGCTGGAATTTTTCGTGGTGTTCTGTGGAAGTGTCTTGCGAAGCGTCTGTACTAAAGCACAAAATGCAGCATGAACCAAGCACTGCTAGTAGAAATTACATGTTTTCATCAAGATATTGTTACGGGAAGGAGACTGACTCAGAGGGGTAGTCACCGATCACCGATGTATTTACAGACGGTTAGGCGAGCAGCGCCAGCCACACAGATTAGCTCGTGCCAGTCTATCTGCTTCGTCTTCTTCAGCTCCATGCACTGGTACGTAGCATGACCCCCGGCGGCGGAGGCACCGTCCCGGTGCTTTAAAGGTCGTTATCTGACGCATTATTGTAGGGCTTGATCCGCGAGACGTGTTCGATATCACTGGGCCGCATAGTAGATGATGATGGACAGATGGGGCTGATCTCGTAGGTGACAGGTGTTACTTGTCGCAATATACGGTAGGGTCCCGTGTAATGAGACAGAAGTTTTTCGGATAGGCCCAGCCGACGATGAGGGGACCAGAGTAAAACGAGGGTACCGGGAGCGAAATGTACGTCTCTATGTTCCACATCATACCGACGGCATTGGTTGGTTTGCGACGTCATCAGCCGAGCGCGAGCATACTCGCTGGTGGACGAGGTGTGAGCTGAGATGACTGTGTCCAGTGGTAAAGTCGGGTCTGTTCCGTACAATAAGTAGAACGGCGAAAAGCCCGCTGTGTCGTGGCGGGATGAATTATACGCGAAAGTTGCGTAGGGTAAGGCAAGGTCCCAGTCTCGGTGGTCGGGCGACACGTACATAGCGAGCATATTTGTTAAAGTGCGGTTAAATTGTTCCGTGAGGCCGTTTGTTTGAGGGTGGTAAGCGGTTGTCAGTGTGTGCTGCGTGGAACAAGAACGCAGAATGTCGGCGATGACTTGGGATAGAAATGTACGGCCACGGTCTGTGAGAAGCTGTCTCGGGGCACCGTGAATCAATATAACGTCCCGTAACAAGAAGTCAGCGACGTCGGTTGCACAGCTGGTCGGTAGAGCTCGCGTAATAGCGTAGCGTGTAGCGTAGTCTGTCATAACGGCTATCCATTTGTTTCCCAATGTTGATGTGGGAAAAGGACCAAGCAGGTCTAACCCAACACGGTAAAATGGTTCCGCGGGTATGTCAATTGGTTGAAGATGGCCAGCGGGTAGCAGCGACGGTGTCTTACGACGTTGGCATCGGTCACATGTGGCGACGTATCGGCGTACCGAACGAGCAAGGCCTGGCCAGAAAAAACGGCGCCGGACGCGCTCGTACGTGCGGGATACGCCAAGGTGTCCAGCCGTGGGAGCGTCGTGAAGTTCGGTGAGAACACAGTGGCGCAAATGCTTAGGCACAACAATGAGAAGGTCGGGCCCGTCTGGTCGGAAATTGCGACGGTATAGCACACCCTTTTGAATGACAAAGAAGCGGACGGAAGCATCATTTGTGGAGGATTCTATACGGCTGATGATGTCAAGCAGCTCTGGATCTCGCTTCTGTTCTTCCCCAATATTAAGGAAGTCGGACACTGACAAGATAGAGTTCTCCGTGGGCTCGTCAGTGTCCTCGGGATCGTCGACAGGGTACCGGGAGAGGCAATCGGCATCACGGTGTAGGTGGCCAGATTTGTAGACCACCGAATAGGAAAACTCTTGCAGGCGCAAAGCCCAGCGACCAAGGCGGCCTGATGGATCTTTCAGAGAGTTCAGCCAGCAGAGTGCGTGGTGGTCGGTAACTACCGAAAATGGGCGTTCATATAGATAAGGTCGAAATTTCGCCACCGCCCATACAAGAGCCAAGCACTCATGCTCTGTTATCGAATAGTTACGTTCAGGGGCGGATAGGAGACGGCTGGCATATGCAATAACGCAATCATGGCCATGTTGTTTCCGAGCCAGCACTGCACCAATGCCATGCCCACTTGCATCTGTACGGATTTCCGTAGGGGCAGCAGGGTTGAAGTGTGCCAGAATCGGAGGGGCAGTGAGAAGAGCGATGAGAGTCGAGAACGCAGAAGCCTCTTCGGAGCCCCATGAAAACGGGACTTCTTTCTTGAGGAGCTGCGTAAGCGGCCTCGCTATGTGCGCGAAATTTTTCACGAAGCGTCGGAAGTAGGAGCATAATCCGATAAAGCTGCGTACATCCTTCGCAGATCGTGGTACAGGAAAGTTTTTGACGGCGCTGATTTTTGCCGGGTCTGGTTGTACACCGTTGGCGTCTACTAAATGGCCAAGCACTGTGATTTGATGGCGTCCAAAGTGACATTTGGACGAGTTGAGCTGCAGGCCAGCGTGACGGAAGATTCCCAGGATGGCTGAGAGGCGCTCTATGTGAGTTTCAAATGTTGGTGAAAAGACAATGACGTCGTCCAAGTAGCACAAACAGGTGGACCATTTGAATCCTCTGAGCAGGGAGTCCATCATTCGTTCGAAGGTGGCTGGAGCGTTACAAAGGCCGAAGGGCATGACCTTGAACTGATATAGGCCATCGGGGGTGATGAATGCCGTTTTTTTACGGTCCATTTCATCTACCTCTATCTGCCAGTAGCCGGAACGAAGGTCTATGGAGGAAAAATAGTGGGACCCATAGAGGCAATCAAGCGCATCATCTATTCGTGGCAGAGAGTACACGTCTTTTTTGGTAATTTTGTTTAGGTGTCGATAATCCACACAGAAACGCCATGCACCGTCTTTCTTGCGGACTAGCACTACAGGAGAAGCCCAAGGACTGCAGGATGGCTCAATGATGTCCTTGGCGAGCATTTTGTCGACCTCACTTTAGATGATGTGACGCTCGGCTGCCGACACCCGATATGGACGCCTATGAATAGGATGCTCATTACCAGTGTTTATGCGGTGGCTCATACCGGTAGCTTTCCCTAACGGACGGCCGCTGATGTCAAAAACGTCGATGTAGGACAGCAGAACCCGGTGGAGCTCATCAGTCTGCTGCGGCGTTAAGTTGGAAACGATCATCGAAGTAATAGCGCTGTCGGAGCAAGTGGCAGACTGATGTTGAGCGTGGGGGTCAGAAGGGGCGGCCATCACGAAAACATCTACCGCATTGTCTTCTAAGGTGCAGAGCAACGCCAAAGAGATCCCTTGTGGCTAAACTTGAAGTGTCAAGCTAAAGTTGACAACTGGGAGGCATGTAGAATTTCCTGCGACGGACAGAATGGTGTGCGGTAATGTAATGCCACGGCTTATGAGAACATCGGTGATAGGGGTCAGAACATAGTCACCGTCGGGAACTGGTGGCATTGAGACGAGCTCTATGTAGGTCAGTGTCTGTGGAGGGAGGCGCGCGTGTCCCGTTGTGCAGAGGCGACTCGGCCGTTGTGTAAGAGGTTCTGTTGCGGGAAAGTGTAGACAGAGCGTACTGGTCGAACAGTCTATGAGGGCAGAATGCGCGGACAGGAAGTCGAGACCTGAGATTACGTCGTGGGGGCATTTGTCAAGGACAGTGAAGAGAACAACTGTGTGTCGATCCGCAATGCTCACACGAGCGGAGCACATTCCAACGATAGATGCTATTCCACCATCCGCAACACGGACGAACTGAGTGGTCGCAGGTGTGAGAACCTTCTTGAGCTTGCGGCGAAAATCACTCGTCATCACGGAAAGTTGGGCGCCGGTGTCGACAAGAGCAGTGACATGTACGCCGTCTACTTGTACGTCTATGAGGTTCCGTTTTGTCGGTATCGTCAAAAGAGGATTTTCGGTCAGTCCAAGCGATGCAGCGCCACCTCCGGGGGCTGCAACGCTTAGTTTTCAGTCGGAGAACCTCGTGGGAAGGCGGGGGAAGGTGGTCGGCGGGGCTGTGGAGAACGAGACTGGCGACGTTGGGGGGATGGAGAGCGGGAGTAGCGGTGTTCAGAAGCAGGTTCCTGGGCAAAATGGTCGCGGCTGGTCTCATGGCGATAGGCAGGACGGGCATAGAAGGGACGAAAGGACGGTTGTGCAGGAGGACCCCAGCGACTTCTGCAATGACGAGAAATGTGCCCAATTCTGTGACACGAGAAGCATATCGGCTTGTCATCGTGTGTTCGCCATGCGGACGGATTACGGAACGTTGAGGGAGAGCTGGTCTGGAAGGGACGTGCAGGCGTGTATCGGGGCTGGTAGTCGGTGCGGGGAGGCGGTGAGATAGAGTGAATTCCCAAGTTGGCGATTTCCTGCCGGACGACTGCTTGAATGAGAGGCAACGTAATTGGCGGAGAGGGGTCAGGGGACGTTGGTCCCACCTTAGCTGGAGCAGCCGCTTCAAGCTCCCGCCTGACGATTCGCGTCAAGTTGTCACAGGTGTCTGGTGGATGATATGTGTCGATACACGAGGACGTCGCAGTGGTGTTCGGGAGGCGCTGGAACTGATGGGAGATGCGTCTGCTTTTAGCTTGTTGGAACCGGCGGCATTCTTGAATGATCGCATCAACAGAAGACACATTGTTGAATACCAACAAGTTGAACGCATCGTCGGCGATACCCTTTAGGATATGGGCAACTTTTTCAGGTTCAGACATATTTTCGTCAGCTTGGCGGCATAGTGAAAGGACAGCCTGAATATAACCGATGTAGGGCTCCGTGGAAGAATGTGCGCGAGTCGACAACTCATTTTTCGCAGCTTCACGACGACCAGAGATGTTGCCAAAAAGCTCACGGATCTTTGCCTTGAAGCTGTCCCAGCTTGTTATGTCATGCTCGTGGTTATCAAACCAAACACGAGGGGTTCCGTCGAGATAAAAGATGACGTTTGCAAGCATAAGGGTGGGATCCCACCTGTAAGTGGCGCTGACGCGTTCGTAGAGGCGTAGCCACTGGTCGACGTCGGAACCCTCGCTGCCCGAGAACACGCCGGGGTCTTTGAGCGCGGGAAGCGTCACGAAAGTTGTTGCGGGCGCTGGGTTGACAGGTCGGGCAGAAGGGGGAACGACCGGAGAGGATGGAGCCGAGTCTTGAGTGGTCATGTTGTTAGCCGCGAGGGAGCGTCCGCTTCGGAGTTCCGTGGCGAGGACGGGGATCGCACAACTCCACCAAATATGTTACGGGAAGGAGACTGACTCAGAGGGGTAGTCACCGATCACCGATGTATTTACAGACGGTTAGGCGAGCAGCGCCAGCCACACAGATTAGCTCGTGCCAGTCTATCTGCTTCGTCTTCTTCAGCTCCATGCACTGGCACGTAGCAATATCATTGCTTGCTGTTTCCGCGGCAACCGCAAGAGTGACACCTTGTCACAGAACGAGCGCTAAAAAAGAGCGCGCCGCCAAATCCTTGCGACAACGGGCGGTAGAAACGCCGCGAGGTAAAAAGAAAAAAAAAAAGAAAGCAAACATCCAAGGCTCCCGGGCGCGCGCTCTCCCCGCAGAAACACGGCTTCGCAGACGATCCTCCTCACCCCACAGCGGCGGCCGGGCAAGTGCTAGAAATTTCCAGAACGAACGAGGCGGGGTCAGACCGAGTGAATCATGCGGCCGGAGAGGGCATTCCAACCGTCTCGCCCTCTTCCCAGCTTTCGCTGCGTATCGCGCCGACGAAAGGACGAGAAATTTCTGGAAGGTGGCGCGGAACGTATTTAATCGAGCAGCCGAGACGAGAAAGCAGGAGGAGACGGAAGTTAACGCCAGAGCGCGTAGGAATTCCGCCGTGGAGTCGGCGAAGGTTCTGCCCGTAGCGACAGAACAGGAGAAGACGGAAAGTTAGCACCGGAGCGCGTAGAGATTCCGCCGTGTAGTCGGCGAAGTTTTTGGTCCGTAGGGATGGCTCGAGCTACAGGCAAGAGCGTGGGTTTACCGCTATCGAGCGAAGACGCGGGCAACAGCTGCGTGTGTGAAGCCGACGGATTTCCGGCGAAGAAGTTGAAGTTTGAAGAGTGGCCTATTGAAGACGGGAGTTTTCCTGGAAGAGAAACTCCGGCGAGGTTTCCTGGAAGAGAAACTTCAGAGGGCTGCGGAACGACAACAACGCTGGACTTTGAGTGAGTGATTCTCGGAAGAGTATCATCTAGACTCTGGTTCCAAGAACTTTGGACTGAATAGATTTTCTATCTCTTTAGTCTTTAAGTGTCTTGGTTATTCAATGCATGCGACTGCATTGTAGTGCGTATTGTTGTCCGTGTCCGTTGTATTAAGTGTGGCTGATTGTGTTGTGTAGTACGTTGATTGATTGGTTTGATTGGTGTCATATTGTATGCAACTATTGTGGAGTGTGCATTCTTATGTATTGTTTTCGATCTGCCATTATTGAGAATATAATTTGTTTGTTTATCAACTCTCGGCTCTGACTTGTTCTTTGGGCCACGGCCGGCGTCCGCTGGCGCACCAAAAAGGACCACTTCAAAATTGTCCACGCTTTCGTGGTGCGGTTCGGGGGGCCGATACTTCGGCTCTTGGAATTAGCCCGGCGATTGCCTCCCTAATAAACGGGACAGGTGTGACAATTAATCTGGCGTCCGCGAAACAGGACCTTTTGGTGCACAGTGTGTCCAAAGTAGTAAGAAAGAGCCTCGAGTTGGTGATACTGCTATCGGAACGATTTTGTGTGTTGTTCAGTGTTCTCGTTAACGAGTGCAGGGGAGTGTTCCGATAGACTGATTTAGGCAGATACTTTTTGCACGCGGCAAGGTTTTATTTGAGAGTTGCGAGACACCATGGATCTCGAAAAGTTAGTTGCTCTGGGTGAAAAGATGGGTCTTTCTGGCGCCGAACTACGGAAGTGGGTCACCCAGAGGGAAAAAGAAGAAAAAGAGAGAGCCAAAGAAGAAAAAGCAGCCGAGCTGGAAAAAGAGAGGTTGGCGGTCGAAAGAGCCAAAGCGGAAAAAGAAGCGGAGCTGGAGAGAGAGAAGTTGGCAGCCGAAAGGGCGAGAGAAGAAAGAGAAGCGGAGATGGCTGAAAGGGAGCGGCAGCGGCAGCACGAGATGGAACTCGAGCGGCTCCGTTTGCAACAGCGAAGTGAAACTCCCGTCCAAGCTAGAGTTGAAAGCAGCGAACGGGAAGATCACGGCTTCCGCTTGAACCCAAGCAAGCTGCTCGTAGCGTTTGATGAAAGGAAGGACGACCTTGACGCGTACCTTCACCGATTTGAGACGATTGCGAAGAGCCAGAATTGGCCGGAACATCAATGGGCAACTGCTTTGAGTACTTGCTTGAGTGGTGAAGCGCTCAGTGTGTACGGTAGGCTGACGCCGACCGATGCAGCCAACTATGCAAAGGTGAAAGCTGCTTTGCTGAAGCGATTTAGATTTACCGTGGAAGGATTCCGGGACAGATTTAGGACAGGAAAGCCAGCTGATGGGGAGACGGCTACGCAGTATGCCACCCGACTTAGCCATTATTTCGACAGGTGGATTGAACTTTCAGGGACAGCGCGGGAGTACGATGAGCTTAGAGAGCTGCTAATTAGAGAACAATTTCTTACTAGTTGCCATCCATGTCTGTCACTGTATTTGAAAGAGAGGAAAGCTGAGTCATTTGAAGGAATGCTTGAATTGGCTGATCAATTCTTGGAAGCACAAGGTGGAACTAATTTGGCCAAGGTCAAGAAAGAGTGTCCCGATGATTCGAAGAAATTGGCTCCCGAAGAAAAGAAGCGTGCACCAGAGAGCATTCCGCGATGTTTTCTGTGCAACCGAGTGGGTCATCGCGCGAAAAACTGTAGAACGATCTTTACGAGCCCTACGGCAGTAAAATGTTTTAAGTGTGGTCAGACTGGGCACAAAGCAGACGCATGTCGAAACGGAGCGAGTCAAACTCACCAGGTATCTTGTGTGCAAGCGGCACCGAAATCTGATAATAATGCCGTCACCGACGGATTCGTAGAATTGAAGAATGGGGAGAAAATTCCTATTGTCGGTGCTGTAATGTCAAAACAGCCAACCGGTGTTACGAAAGGAATGCCAGCGCGGCCTGGAAAAGTTGCGGGCAAAAAGGTTACGGTGTTAAGAGATACCGGCAGTTCCACTGTTATCGTGCGGAGAAATTTGGTACGGGAAAGTGAGCTAACAGGCAAAACAGAACCGGTTTGCTTAATTGACCGTACAGTTCGGATGCTTCCCGAAGCAGAGATTGAGGTGGAAACCCCGTACTTCAGTGGTAAGGTTGTCGCTCTATGTATGACGAACCCCCTTTACGACCTTGTCATCGGAAACATCGACGGGGCGCGAGGACCGAATGATCCGGAATGTTTGGGAGAAGACCCGAAAATAGAGCCCTCGCCAACCCAGCGACCGCGAGATACAGTGGAGGAACATCCCGTGACGGATCTCACTAGAGCCCAAGGTGAAGCGGCGGCGCAAGAGACAGCGAAGGAGAAGACGATCGGGTCGAATAAGTTCACGGGCCGAGCAACCGGACTTACGTCGACACGACCTCAACCGACCGACAGTGTAAAGGAGACGGAGTTGGCCAGCCGGGCAAAATGTAGAGGCATGATCAAGCGGGTAAATAAACAGACAGGACCCGTCAAATGTAATGACGCGTTAACGGTGTCGGAAGAGACAACGATGGCTGAGACGACGCCTCAGATAGCGTCGTTGGAAAGGGCTCGCCGAAAAAGAACGTGGAAGCACAAGAAGAGATCGAGCGAGCACCGCAAAAAGGGGCGCAAGCGCTGTTCGAAGTACTCAAGATAGGTGCTGAGGTGGAATCAGAATGTGCTGGGCAGTGCTGAGTGCCATACGTTGTGTTAATGTTGTGTTATCCTGTGTCACAAGTGTCGAAGTGTTGTGCTGTGATGTGATGTATAGTATTGTACCATTGTTGTAATAAGAGAACTTTGTACGTTTGTATTGTTTGGAATGTGTGATGAAGTGTTGTAGTCATGTGCCTGTGGTTATATTTCATGTGCTGTGTAATTGAATTACAATGTACAATTGTATTAAGTGATCTATTGTGAATGTGAAGTGTCACGAGCGACGGTTTGTGTTACAGTCGTTCAGAGTGTGTGGTGACTGTTCGCGCTCGTTTGTGAGGTTTGAATATTATGAGATAATATTCTTAAAGTGGGGGGCAGTGTCACAGAACGAGCGCTAAAAAAGAGCGCGCCGCCAAATCCTTGCGACAACGGGCGGTAGAAACGCCGCGAGGTAAAAAAAAAAAAAGCAAACATCCAAGGCTCCCGGGCGCGCGCTCTCCCCGCAGAAACACGGCTTCGCAGACGATCCTCCTCACCCCACAGCGGCGGCCGGGCAAGCGCTAGAAATTTCCAGAACGAACGAGGCGGGGTCAGACCGAGTGAATCATGCGGCCGGAGAGGGCATTCCAACCGTCTCGCCCTCTTCCCAGCTTTCGCTGCGTATCGCGCCGACGAAAGGACGAGAAATTTCTGGAAGGTGGCGCGGAACGTATTTAATCGAGCAGCCGAGACGAGAAAGCAGGAGGAGACGGAAGTTAACGCCAGAGCGCGTAGGAATTCCGCCGTGGAGTCGGCGAAGGTTCTGCCCGTAGTGACAGAACAGGAGAAGACGGAAAGTTAGCACCGGAGCGCGTAGAGATTCCGCCGTGTAGTCGGCGAAGTTTTTGGTCCGTAGGGACGGCTCGAGCTACAGGCAAGAGCGTGGGTTTACCGCTATCGAGCGAAGACGCGGGCAACAGCTGCGTGTGTGAAGCCGACGGATTTCCGGCGAAGAAGTTGAAGTTTGAAGAGTGGCCTATTGAAGACGGGAGTTTTCCTGGAAGAGAAACTCCGGCGAGGTTTCCTGGAAGAGAAACTTCAGAGGGCTGCGGAACGACAACAACGCTGGACTTTGAGTGAGTGATTCTCGGAAGAGTATCATCTAGACTCTGGTTCCAAGAACTTTGGACTGAATAGATTTTCTATCTCTTTAGTCTTTAAGTGTCTTGGTTGTTCAATGCATGCGACTGCATTGTAGTGCGTATTGTTGTCCGTGTCCGTTGTATTAAGTGTGGCTGATTGTGTTGTGTAGTACGTTGATTGATTGGTTTGATTGGTGTCATATTGTATGCAACTATTGTGGAGTGTGCATTCTTATGTATTGTTTTCGATCTGCCATTATTGAGAATATAATTTGTTTGTTTATCAACTCTCGGCTCTGACTTGTTCTTTGGGCCACGGCCGGCGTCCGCTGGCGCACCAAAAAGGACCACTTCAAAATTGTCCACGCTTTCGTGGTGCGGTTCGGGGGGCCGATACTTCGGCTCTTGGAATTAGCCCGGCGATTGCCTCCCTAATAAACGGGACAGGTGTGACACACCTTGAGGTTTTTCTGGTGTTCCGGTGCAAGTGCTGTTGAAAATAGCAAACTAGCAGGCTGGCAGGTAAATATGGGCCCGCATGTGCAATGCGCGCTCTCGAGCTTTACAGGCAGTCGTCATACGCGGTGCTGGTTGACACGCGCTCCTGTGGTCTGCCAAGTTTTGACCGCCACTGTACATACATTCTGGAAAACTACGCTTGAATGTAGGACAAAGCAGAATTCGGACAGCAAAAAGTTGCACAGCATTAAGCACAAATGTATGGGCCACTTCTACCCATTCTTTAACCACTGATGCCTCCGCAGCAAACAATTGCTTCTTACAAGTAACCATAGCATGTGAAATAAAAGACGGCATCAAAGTAAGCACTTCATGCTTTTCAGAAATTAATGCATGGAAGCTTCAGCACAAACTTGTACAATATGTTCTACTTGTCTGAAACATCATGCCAGTGCACCATGGAAGAAACAAGGCAGTATGTCTCCAACAAAAAGGGGGACAAAATGTGCAAAATAATATTTTCTACCAAGGAAGAAAAAGGGGCGACATTTCTTGTTTGGCTGGCTCGTCACATTCTCAATGCATTTCAATGCTGCTTAATTTGAACTGCTTCGCTGCATAAATTTATACATTTTGCTTGTTCATAGTGGAAAATATTTGCTGCCTTTGTTGCTTCTGGTTGAACAAACATATGCATTCTCGCATCACCAACAGTAGCAAATAAAGCTAATCACCACTCTAAAAAGCAGCCAAACAAGCAAGCAGCACACACCAACAATCGCATATTGATTGGCGAAGCAAGAAAGACAAAGCAGCAACAGTCTAACCTTCATCTATCGCTTGTAGAATGCTTAAAGGGACACTAAAAGCAAATAACAATTTGTGTCAGAGTGAAAGATCAATGTGTGAGAATGTCTAAAATGGCAATATCATCAACAGCAGTGTTCTACTAATCAAGAAATTAGGTGAACGTATGACGCCACATGTGCTATGAACGAGACATTTTAGAAATGGTCCCAGTGAGGTCAAAACATGTGACTATAATTAACCACTGGTAATCAAACCAGTTGCAATAAAAAAACTTTCCATGCAATACAACACATAACAAAATGCTGCTTGTCCATTTCTGTTTGATTCATAAAAAAAGAGCCACCTGGCATTACTATGGGGAATGGCACGAGTGGTTCAAGAGTTCCAATTTCGCCTAGTTAGGTTGGATAGGTGGTGCCATCTATCGAGGCCCAGTTGAACCAAGCAAGCAAAAAATTGTTCAATGACAGTTGCTGCTGCTGTGGCTCCTGCTAGTTTCACTCTGCTGCTGCTAGTGTTGGTGGCTGTGCAGTAAGGTGGCAGATGTTGGGCAAGGCAACAGCGATGTCAGGAGGTCCGTTTTTTTTAGGTGGGTGATTTGAAGTACGCTAACGCCTTTCGAACCACAAAAATGTGATTTATTTTCACAATAAGCAATTCCTTGGCACGAAAGTTGCACTACAAGTTTCGTGGACCGCTATTGTAGCAATTGACATCTACTTAATATTTGCCTGTAGAGTCCCTTTCCGTCAATTTCGCTGCATTAAGCTGGAGCCACGTGGAAAATTGCACGAAGACTGCAGAGGGACTACCTACTTTCACAGAAAATAGCACATTTTGCCGCTTAGTTGCAACCGCGTGCACACTCCGTATAATAATGAGCACCAGTATGATTGCAGACACCTAAATGCATTTTTTTAAAGTTATTTAGAGCTGTCTTCTTTGACAATAATGCAACACTGAGAAACAATAAATGAAAATGCACAACAGTCCCCCATCCCTCGCCGACATATGCGCGCCCTCAACAACATTACGAATCTCCCAAGTTCTGAGGTCTCCGATAGCCAGGCTTGTAATATGCAAATTGTCAAGGTTTGCGAAAATTGGGCACTCTCTTTCTTTCATCGGCGGACCAATAGTCCAATGCGGCAGATACAAGCGACAAGCAAGCAACTTTCAAGGCCCCGTTAAAACTTACTGAAGGCGAGTGGTTGGGACTGAAGCTTGCGCTGAAGCGTCTTGTTCGTGGGATGCTCAGCACCAGTGGAGAGAGGGCTTCCCTGTTGTACACATACAAAGGAAATAAAAGAACAGCCTTGGTTACAACTTTGCTTAAAAGGACTGATGAATAATTTTATTGTACTGATTTCCTTCGGTGCAACGAAATGCTTGCCACTCAGTGTGTCTCGTAATTTGGAAAACGCCACGAAATATTTCTAATCAGATATCTTCTGTTTGTGGTGAATATGAAGTCGTATACACAGACACAACACATGCTGCGAATAGCGAACATGAGAGCAGCTTGTATTCTAGCACCATGGTTTACTGCGCATGCGTTCATTGCACGCAGACACCACGGCTCGACGTGGTCCACTGGCTGTTGCAATGGCAGTGCCACTTCTCATTGTGCACCTCCTTTTACCTTGTAAGCAGCACAGAATAGAGTGCAAATGAATATTAATATACATATTGTAATTTTGAGGACTAATTTTGGCGTGCATGAAAGCATCAGGGCTCTTCTCCTAGGCTGCTTGACATATCGGTTTTTAGTTACTTTTAAACGCGATTCAAAAATATAAATCCTACTACCCAAAGCATGAAATGAATGCACGAATCTGTCATTATATTTCACGGTCTTTCCACTTCAACCGGTATCTAATCCCTTATTTTGGCCACTTGTAGGTAGGTCCCTTTAGAGAATCATAACATCTCCCCATAGATCATCTTCAATAAGTCTTTAGTAGACTTGTGAAACTATTCGAATGCTTTGAATATTTGAACGAACAATGCAGTATTAAAATTCATGTCAAATCAAATTTAAATTATTGAAAATTTCAAATTATACTAAATGAATGAACAAGTGCTAATTAGTCCGCATGTGACACCTTGTAAAAGTGGTTTTACTGTAGTAAAGTGGTACCAAGCCGAGATAACAGATATCCAGGAGAAATCTGCTATGCCCTGAAGGCTTACTTTAAGGTTAAATGAGGAAATTACCCTAACATCTATTCATTTTTGTAGTTTAAAAGCTTGTTATACTGTCTTACATGCTCCAAGTGAAGCACATTTTAAAAGCAACATATTTCACAGGCTATCCTTGCATTCTACAGAAAGTCAAATTCTGCTAATATTCGAATTGTTTTCGCTTTATTTGATGCAAAAAATCGCATTTGCACGGGCATTGTTTCAATTTTTTAAATAGTGTGCAGGTTTGCTGGGTCTTGACAGATATGCTCTTTTTTTTTATACTATGCAATATATACTATTTGAATGCAATTCATAATTATTCGACCGAAATCACTATTCCCTTTGAATTCACTTTGAACCTAAAATTCACTATTTGCACAAGCCTAGTGTTTAGACCCCCCTCCCTTCATCACCACACAGCTGCATTTTCCATACAGTAGTTAAATCAAGCATCAGTAGAACAACTTTCATGAAACCAACCATAAGAAAAAAAAAAAAACTCTTACGGCACGCAAATAAGAGAAGACTGAAACAACCCAGCAAATCACACACACGAAATTTTGTGAGATAACTTTTTAAAATTTTCTAAATTTCAGTGCTGAAAAGCATAAAACAGGCTTCACACACACTAACTGTAAAGTAAACAGCCCTAATGCCCTGTGATAAAAATGTCGCATTGCATTTTTTGTAAAAATGCGGAATAAAATGAGACACCAAGAAACACTCACGTGATGTGAACACTTCTCATTATTGAAACTACACTGTAGAGAATTAACAACAGTACCATAAACCTATGCCGGCAAGCTAAAGTGGCCACACGGACACGGTCATGCCATATGGCACGCACTGGACCTTCCTTTTAGTCACGTCAATGTGTGTTTTCCTGCTGGCCGCCAGCAATGTGCCTAGATTGATGGTATCCAAAACAGCTATGCCACCGATGACAGGAAAGACTTACTGACTGCACTATACCTACTTCTGCTCTACAATGGCCACTAAATAGACAAAAAAGTGCTTAGTAAGTTTACAAACAGCCCACTTGCTGCAAATTCAGATGCAAGCTGTCTCAAGTTTTTTTTGTTTTGTTTTTTTTTTCAAACAGTTAACATCAATGGATTTTCCTGTAAATTTTTAACAAATACATTAAATTCTGTTATAAAGCTGTACGCAGTGGACAAAGTATGACAAGCTTGCAATTTCGTTGCGACATGTCAAGAAACGGGGGAAAAAAAGATGTGCGTAATATACCCATGCACAATTGATTGATTGATTGATTGATATGTGAGGTTTAACGTCCCAAAACCACTATATGATTATGAGAGACGTCGCAGTGGAGGGCTCCAAAAATTTAGACCACCTGGGGTTCTTTAACGTGCACCCAAATCTGAGCACACGGGCCTACAACATTTCCGCCTCCATTGGAAATGCAGCCGCCGCAGCCGGGATTCGAACCCGCGCCCTGCGGGTCAGCAGCCGAGTACCTTAGCCACTAGATACCCATGCGCAAGTACTGATGACAAGATGCATTAGAAATAAAAAAGAAAGAAAAAAAGACATTTGATGACATAACTGTGATAAGACTAAACATGCACCTTCTCTTTTTTGCTGTATTTCACCATATTTAGCAAATTAAAGAGATGTGGAGACGTTTTACCTTCCAAGAGTGCAGAATGACATCCTCCATTACAGAAGAAAAAAAGTAAATTTAAGGGCTCACTTTTTTGTTAGACACAGTATTAATGAGAATAGAAAAAAATTTATGCCTAAAGCAAAGTTACATCGCTGTAACTGCTTGAAAATACTATTGTATTTCAATACATTCAATACATTTTCAAGCACTGTAGTTGCTTGAAAATACTATTGCATTTCACATGAGCAGTGAGAAAAGGCTGTTCCTAACATAACCTAGTCAAACAAAGAAATCTGGAATAGAGAAGTTCACGCAGAAATCAAGGCAATACTTATGCTACCCACACTGGTAATCAAAATAGAGAAAAAAACACAGCTTTAACATTGATTTTGTCCACTTTCGCTAATCTAGTCTGTATTACAATAACAAAGCTAACTAAATAATACCACTATTGTGACATTGGTCATTTAAACAGAAACATTGCCGGGACTTGCAAATGAGTTCTGTGAAATCCCGCAATGTGGCGAAAGCGTTAGAAAAGGGTTACCTGTATGTAACCAGTTTCTTGAACTTTTCATTTCTCAGAAATCTCCATAAATTTTCTTGATTGATTGATATGTAGGGTTTAATGTTCCAAAACCATCATATGATTATGAGAGACGCTATAGTGGAGGGCTTCGAAAATTTCGACCACCTGGGGTTCTTCAACGTGCACCAAAATATGAACACACAGGCCTACAGCATTTTCGCCTCCATCGAAAATGCAGCCAGAATTCGATGCCGCGACCTACAGGTCAGCGGCTCGAAGACCAACGGGGCGGGATTCATGAATTTCCTTGTGGCTTCATGTTAGAAATTGATGATTGTCCTGTGCCAGGACTTTTACGTGATGAATAAGCAAAATGAAAATTTGAGACACACATGCTTTGTACAGCTGAAGTGCTAAAAAAAAAAGCCAGGTCTGCGTAAAACGCGCAGCACAGTCACAGCAAAAGCTGGAAGAGCACCATTTGTATAACCCATTTCACTCTCTTGGGGCTACTAAAACAAGTTTTATTACAAGGTATGCACAACTACATTAATTGATTCGGTGGTTGATGACGACGAAGAATTATGGCCGAGCCCTTTGCAATTGGTTAGAAGCATTCAACGACCGACATCCAATGCAATGCATGTTGTGTAACACATGGTTATGCAATTCACAATCTGTGGCACCTGGTTGTTATATTACTCTACTACGCAGTTATATTGCATAAGCTAACATAATTACTTTCCACACAGGCAGTTGTGTAGGGTTTTTATGCAATGGAGTTTCGAGCACCCACATGGCTCAGTGGTCGAACACTGGCCTGGCATCGAGGGCCCAGGTTCAAACTCCGCTCCATCCAGGATATCTTTTCTGAATTCGTTTTTCTTTCTTATTTTGTGCGTTAGCGGTGACGGACACCAGTGGCAGCAGACAACTACGCCACCCTGGTTGTGATCTTGTAACAGCTTTTGCTGTAAAAAGGAACGTGCTTTGCAAGAGAGGGAGTAGATGAACTTCGCATAAATACTTGAACCTAAAAAGGCCACATAGTGAAGTATTTTAAAATCATCTGGGCTCTAAAACTACAGAGGCAGAATGGTGAAACACACAGAACACAACCTTTCACGGTTGCTTTGGGGCAACCAAGCTTTTCACTGCACTGAAAGGAGGTAATTCCTCTCGCGCTTGACGGTTAGCACAAAAGCAAGGAGCTCCCGAGAGAGAGTGGCTCAGAAACTAGCGTTAGAAGTGTTTGTGGGGCTCACCTGAATGTGGGTGTGTTTCCCAAGACATTGATCATAGGCGCACTTGACGAACGTTTTAAGTTAGAGCCTGTGCCAAGGGGCGGCGGCGGTGGGTCCACGTCCATTCTGCTAGAGTGTTGATTCATGCTACGTTCCTCATCTGCCCGTCTTTCACTCGCCTGCAGTGAAGAAGACAATACTTGATGTGATTCCACTTGAGTAGAGAGATCGTACTACACGCTCCTTTGCTGAGGAGTATCCACATTTCAAAAGGTGCACCCTACTGAGCAATGCAAATACTTTACACGGCTGGTTTTTCGGCCCAGTTCCATCGTTTTATTGTATTTTTTAAGTCAACAAATGCAACATGCAAACAGAGGAAACAGTCATTGCTATTTCAAGGCATTGATTGATATCTGGGGTTTTATGAGCCAAAACCACCGTATGATTATGAAAGGGATCGAGACATTTCGTCTACTTGGCACTCCTAATATGCACTGACATTTAACAGTGTCTGGGCCTCTACCATTTCACCTTTACCGAAACGCCGTGGCCTGGACCGAAACGACTATTGGGTCGCCATTGCAAGGGAGAGAACAATATTAATTGCTTGTTAAGTGCAATGTTGATGGCCTTTAATGCTGATCAAATACATTACTTTGATGCTTGAATGAAATGAGGTCAAATAATTCCTTTGCGGCTGACAGTTTTCACACAGTGACATTTTGCAAAAAACATTTACTCCGTTTCCAACAGCTAGTGCATAATACACGTCGGTAGTAAAATCTGCAAACCCATAGAGGTGGACAAAAATGAAGGAGCAGATCATTGTAGGCAAAGAGGAGTGGGTAGGGCTGATGCCATCAGCCCCCCCTATCTCGTCAAGTTTTCTGTTCCCATTGGAAAGGATTGACGCCCCGATCTGCGACAAACACGAATTTGTGTGCCTGCCTATATTACGAATGACATAAGTGCTCTGCCAGCACTTACGTGCTCGATGCAGATTGCAAACTGTGTCATTTGTATACTGAAGAACATAACTCGGCAGTGCTTGGTTAGATTATAGCTACTACTTTTCCACCGCACAACAGTTCTAATCATAACTCCAAAAACCCATGGTGACTGCCCTCCCAGTCTTATTATTATTATTATTTTTTTGATGGATATATTATAGGTTTTGAGGGTATCCTAGGACAACACGCCAACACTATCATTTAGAATATACCAATGACTGAGGTAAGATTGCTGCGCTCATGGGGTAGGTAGAGCGTTCTTCAATCTGGTTGGTAACAAAATTACTTAAAAAAGAGGTGATCTTGCTCTTACAGAGCGTTAAAGTGTTAGCTGCTATAAACACGTACGAGACAACACGAAAATTTGTGAAGCGATTGCGGCAACACCACGCTGTCGGCAAGCTTGAAGCAATAGATTTCAGGAAACACGATTGGTCAGGGCAGCAGATGTGGGCTGTTAGCCTGCGTTAGAGTACTGAAAGCGCTGAATGTAGGTTTGTACATGGCCGAGAGTCACCAAAGTGCAGTGCGCGGTTTATGTTGCATAGTTAACCAGGCTGACCGTTGCTACCGAGAAACAGGTTACGCTCACGTATTGCTCGAACGAATAGTTTTGGACGAGAGAAGAATTCGTAGTAACGGTGATTCGGGCCGAATCGGAACAATAATGCCTCGCCATATTGATATGCTCATGGCGAAAGCAAGCGCACAACTGAAGCACTTCTCTTTGGACAAATGAGAGGGTAGTTTGATGCTGCCATTTACGTGTACGTAGATACCGAGATGATCTAGCACATAAGGCACGCGTACAAAAAGAGTGAACGATCGAAAGCCGACAAGCGGCGCGACGAAAAGAGAGAACCGACTTTTGAACTGCGCTGAGCGCACCACCTTTTCAAGGACCACCGAACGTATAAGCGTTTTGGACGCTTGCACAATTTTGTGGGACATGTTTACGCCGAAAAGGAAGGCAAAATAGAAGCGGCGTGCTAATAACAGCAGTAAAGTAGTGCGCCTAGTAACTGTTCTGTCAGCCGAGCGCCTCGAAGGCGCACTGCAGGGGAAAAGCTGCGCGAGTGGAAAGCAGCGAAGTTGACATCCATCAACCTCCATCTGCTTTTCTTTCCTCGTCGGCCGGTATGTCATGATTACCTAACACACCGAGAGAGCCCACGAAACCGAGAAAACGAAGAGCGCGGTTAAGCTTTCCGTCCCGGTGCAAAGAACGAGACGAGTTGAGATGATGTATCGAGTTTCAGCTTTGACTTCGGCAAAAGGAATGCCTCGAAATACGAGCGTGGGGTAGCTCACGCGGAGCACCAATAAAGGTGTCGACAAAAAACGTGTCCGAAAGGCGAACAAAGTCGAGAAATATGTAGCAATTTTGCTCGTACTTACATCCACCGGCCGTCCGTACGAGGTCCTTTTTACTTTTTTTTCTCACTCACCGCACCACACACGCACAAAAAGAAAAAAGAACACCAGCAACCGGACATATAACAAATGTGCTCATTGGCTACGACCGTCTCCAGCGCTGCTGAGGACCAATGATCACCGCCGTTACAACATTATCACCGAAGTCCATTTAGACGAGATGCGGGCTCCCACAACTATCTTACCGCAGAGACGACTGAAATTATCGAGTTGCTATCAGCGGCAGCGGTAACTACGGGCCCCTTGAGCACTGTAACAGCCGACCGAGTCGCTGCGATTTCCACGAACCCAAGTAATCCGAGCTACATGCAGTACACCTGTCGTTAAAATTCACGCACCGCGCTTGACAGCCAATAGCGGCCGTCGAATAAAATGGCAAAAATTCGAGCTTACCGTTTTCAAGAGGGCTTCGGAGGAAACTCCTTGAATCTCAGTGAGAGCCACGACTGGCGGAAATGAGAAAAATATCTACAGAAACGGATTAATAAAAAAAGAGAACGTCCTTCGAATCACGTGGCTCCTCTTTCTATCCAATAGATGTCTCTCAATACCCCCCCCCCCCCAAATTTTTTCGAAATCTTTTCATTTATATTGCTTGACTACCGTTCACTGAATTTTATTTAAATGAGTTGGCTGTTCGCCAGACAAGGCGACGAACACGCTTAACTGCGAATAATAAACGGAAAGCCTACGGAAGTGCCAACTTCTGTGCGCGAAGGCCCAGATGTCATTGATCCACTTGTTTTGTAAACGTGACAGCTGACTAGCGGCGCCCTTGATGCTGTTGCACCGTGGTACAGCTGCCTCAGCATTGCGAAATTTATGCTACGTGGTGTTTGAAGAGTAGCGCGAGTCGACTGAACCAAATAAACGCCGAAAGCAGCTCGGAGGCATGGGTGAAGGTAGGTCGCTTGCTGTGCCGTACGACATGGTGTCTCTGAAGCTATACACAACATTCCCACAAGATATTCAGGATGCCGATAGAACGTACCTGCGTTTCTTGAACCTGCATATTTGACCCATCAACTTTGCATTTATGTTTTTCTTAGCTTGTTGGCACTGAAATCGTTCATGTGGATATCACATTGTGTTCACCTGTATCAGTAAAAGTACATTTGTATTAGTGTACTTTTTACAGAGATCAAAGAAGTATGTTTAATTCTGATCTAAGATTATGATTAAGAGAATTGACATGCTGAAGCCGGGCTAGTTTTTTCCAAAGTGATGTTGTTAGAGTCTGTTTTGTTGCTTTGGATCTTTTCCTTTTGCTTCAAATGGGCTGCATTGCCACGAAGCATGGGTGTCTGCTAAAGAACGCAAAGGGGGCACTTTCATTTTAAAGTTACGTAAATTTCTGTGTATCATATTTATAGCCTGAATGGCACCTTTAATTGGGGGTCTCGCTCGCTGGATTCCGTGCCGACCGGTTGTGCCCTCGCGATCTCCGACGACAGTGCAGCTCTGACCGACGAGGTTGGTCCTACGCCACCTCCTGATGTTGGTCCCCTACGACGACGACAGCGTAGCTCTGGCCGACTGGATTAGCCCTAAGCCATCTCCTGTCGCCGACAAGAGCTCTCGCCAGTGGTGCCCCGTCCTCGGACTCCTGCAATCGTGTCCATCTTTCCTGTCTTCTCCTTACTTCCGTCGCTCCCTGTCACTGTGCCTCGTTCTCTCCTTCCTCTCTCTTTATCTATCTACCTTTAATCCCATCCTTTCATTCTATTCTCTACCCCCTTCCCTGATGAGCTACTGTTGAGGTGTCCTCCTCCCGAGAGACAGTTACGAGGTTCTCTTTCTTCTTCTTTTCATTTATAATCACTCCCCCCCCCCCCCTTTAATTGAATTGTTTCCAAGTTTAACGTAGATACACTCCTACATTCATGACCACTAGGAGAAGGTACCAACAGAAGGAATGCATAATTGTAATGCATTTACTGTTCCTGTTTTTTTTTTTTTTGTCGTGTGCACTAGAGTGATTTTATTTCAGTTGAAGTGGTAGCACGTACTGACAAAGTGGAATGAAGTGACACATAATTTGCCACATATTTCTTTCTATGTGATGTTTAATCATGCTTACTTTTCTGCCACTGCAGTGCGATTCACAGTGGCTGAACAAACTGAAATGAAGTAACTTGATATTTGTCTCGGTATTTTACTTCTACGCAACATTCAGTCAAGCTTAATTTTCGGTCACTTCAATGTGATTCACAATGGCTGAACAAAGAATGCCACTATAGGTAATGTTTTGACAAGGTTGTCTTTGTCAATGCCTTCAATGCCATGATAAACACACCTTCCCTTGTAAGGACATTCGTGCCAGAGCCTCTCTTTGTTCGACCACTGCCTGTTATTCGTAGGCCCTCCCTTGTTTGGACAACCACTACATTGTTCACTGCCTGTTTTGCTGGTTCACTGAAGCATATGCAGCTTTGAACTTGTAGCTTTAGGTAGGGCCTGATTTATCTGTGCAGTGGGTGTGTTGGAGTTGACCTGCCACGTGCAGAAGTATCACTGGGGCAAAAGGGGCCCGTCCAGCCTAGTGGCACAGCTGGCATTGGACGGCAACCATCTCGAGTCCGTTGATGAATCCACCTCATATGCTGAGGTGGGTACACTGCACCTTCTTTACAGAATCTTAACTCATGCACTCCATCACAAGTTTTTTTGCTCGGATTACTGTAATACTAGTTGTGACACTGTCTTCATTTAGCTAGCATGAAAATAACTGCTAATACTGCACGAATTTATCTGATTCAAGTGGTAGTGATTTAAAACATTCTCATGATATTATTTACCATGATTTATCTCTTAATATATCTATCAACAATATCTTTCCGAACAAATGAGGGCTCTAAACACGCATAATTATCATGAGATGCTGCATGTATGCATTTACAATGCAAGGTCACTTTCTCACTAAAGGTTAGAGCGATGTAAATTACTCTTTCACAATACCAAAATCGCCACTCTTGTCACGAGAAGACTCACGGTAAGCAAGAGAACATGGAAAAAGAAAATGGAGGTGGTGGCACCACCTTGAATTCTGCTCCAATCACTGCGACATCATAAATTTTGAAGGCACCTACTAGGGCCTATGTAGTTACGAATCAGGGAAATTGAGATCTACCAGGGCCAGGGGCATAGCATGCCAGTTTTCAGAAAGTTTTGCTGGGCGAACATCACCAAATAATGAAAAAACGATTTGCAATCTGTGAAGTCACGGAAATTTTGTTGTGAAATTTAAAAATAAACTTTGAGCTCTCTTCTTTTAGTACTAAACCTATGGGGGTGACGAGAACAACAGTAGAGTATTAAAAGTATAACTGATCATTCTCTACTAATTCATTGTTTTACTTTATTGTCCATTTAATACTTTGGTAAATACTAATTTATTGTTTTACTTTATTGTCCATTTAATACTTTGGTAAATTGTAATTTTTCTACACACCTTAAAGAAGCCTCACATCTCTAACCATTGTCATAATTTTAATGCCTCTACATCTCGCACCCTTTACAATGACTGTTTTAAACCTTTTGCAGCTGCTTTACATTGACCTGTTGACTGCGCAGTTTTAACTCACTGAACAATTTTGTTGTACCGCTTAGCCATCACAGGCCATTGTGCTGTGCTGGAATCTAATAGTCATTGCATCTTACCACTTGGTGCTATTTTGCCATTACTGACCCTTGTGCTGTTTAACACCACATACTATTATCAATGATGATTAGTATCCAGGTCACTAAGTTTATCTAAAGCCAGAAAGAAGAAAGTTAAGCAAATTCATGTACTGGCATCTGGTAGCGGCCAGCTTCTTCTGTCTCCGTCGACGTCTCTTTCTGTCCCTTTGTGCATTTATGGGTTGTTCTATACAGTTGTGGATGGGAACGCATCCTTCCTGTCCAAGCCAGGTTCGGGGCACTGACAAGACGCTAGCTTCGTACATCACAGAGCATCCAGAATGCCTTGGCAGCAGCGTTCGGGCTGTCTTTGGTGTACAGTTGCCGTTCCTTTTCAAAGTACTCTCAGTGGGTGCACCACTCTCCATACAAGCGCATCCAACCAAGGTGGGGCCCATCTCACTAATAATTTATATGTTGGAACAAATATAGGAGCATCGACCAGCCATGTGTTACTGTGAAGGCAGGCCTTTGATGCTTCCCTATTTTCATTCCATCTCTACGTGTAAAGGCATCATGCTATGCCTATTTTTTATATTTATCAGATAACACTTATAATCACTTATAACACTTATAATAATTTATCAGATAATACTTATAACACTTTTGGGCAGGGCCCAAAAGTGTTATAGCATGGGGGTAACAATATTGAATAAAATACATCTTTGTTCTCACAGTGTACTTGTTTTTCGGTTAGTCTACTACACTGATTGAAATTCTCTTATGAAAGAATGAGTTTACGTTCATGTTTGTCTGAGCTGGATATTCCAGGATCTTAAAACTGTGATCAAGATACTTTGAAGTGTAATGAGGTTTGAGGAGGTAATTTTTCTTATTAATTACAACCTTATTACAGTTGATAAAATACAAAAATTTTAATCTCTGTTTGTAATGGTAGTCAGAAATACATTCTGATGGTGTATTTTGTATTAGTTGTTCCTCTCTCTTACAACCTACCGCTGTTTTAAGGAAAAAAGTGTAAATTTAAGGGCTCGTCTTTTTGTTAGATAATGTGTTAATGATAAATAGCATTAGTTCTAATTAATATGTTGCTGTTCTTGTGGTATGAGTGCATATTTATTTTCTGCATCCAGAAAATTATGACTTGAGGTTCAGACCATATGTGGAAGGTGATACATGCGATAAACTGTGTTTGCGCCACCACATTTTGAGCCACACCTACACACCTTTGCATGCGTGTCATGCCATCACAGGTGATGGCCAAGAAGCTGCACGAGGCACGTTCAGACCTGTATCCAGACTCTAACCACAAGCCTGAGATTGCTATTGCCCTCACGGACTTCGAGGCCTTCTGCAGCTTCCGCCCTCTACAAGAAATCACAAATCTTCTGAAAGGTAATTGCGTTAGTCTCAATTGCTTTATCAGCTGTCTGCTTGAAGCGTTTCTTATTATGTTGTCTTGCCTCCTCATCATGTGTTATAGTCATCTCGGATGCACCATACGCCTGATCAGTGAATAGCTGTAATAAAGACATGTGATAATGCAGCCTAGTGTGCTATATATCAGCACTTACCAGTGCAGTAAGGGCTTCAATTTGTGCTGACTAGCGTGGGAATCGGCAAAATTTCCTTTTGGGGTGTGCAAACCTGTGTTGCATTGCTGCTGGGGGAGGGGGGAGCATTGGTGTAGCTTGGGTTTGGGGGGGGGCAAGTGAAAACAAGCACAAATAGGCTAAAAATTTTCATGTTAAAAATTAGCCAATGTGTAGTGAAGTAATATTCATCTTGAATATCCACAGGAATCTTGACTACAGTATGGTAAAGCTTTCTAACCGTGCTGTAGGGCCTCATTGAAGGGGCCATGACACTCAATATTCAATCCTAATCTGTGTAATGCGGGTTAATCCTCGTGTATCCACGAAGAAGCTGGCATAGTTTGAGCACATTTGGTAGAGCACTTAATTTATAATTGAATATTTTTTAGGCCATAACGGTGTGAAACATCTAGGTACTCACCTCCCGTAACTTCTGGTGTGAAATTTAAGAAACCAAAACTTGGGTAAAAGAAGTTACTTAGTTAAAGACGATGCATAATGCAGTGAAACAATGCGCACATGAATAAATCATGAAACACATTGACGAGCAGTTGCCACCCTAGTGGCTAAGGTACTCAGCTGCTTACGCGCAGGTCATCGGGAAGCATTTTCGATGAAGGCAAAAATGCTGTAGGCCCGTGTGCTTACATTTGGGTGCACGTTAAAGAACCCCAGTTGGTCAAAATTTCTGGAGCCCTCTTTCATGGAATCTCTCAATATCATATGGTGGCTTTGGGACGTTAAACCTTACAAATCAATCAATCAAGTTTGATGAGGAGTGCCACACCAAAAGCCACTGTGGTCATGTTTTGTTGTCGTTAGTGGCTCAACAACGAACCACAAAGGGTTAAATGAGTGGTGCCATTAAGTTTTGAGGCTATAGTAAGCCTCTTGTGGTTTTCCTTTGTATGCAAGAACACTCCACAGTTATGGTAGGACACAGAAAACACTTGGAACATATTTTAATTCACTTCTGAAGTGTACTTTAATGCTTATCTTCCTCATCAAGACCCATCGCGAGCGTGTCGAACACTGACGTAGCTCTATAGAAAAGGCAGCAAAAGTTGTAGTGATGTCACACCTGATCTGTAGTGAGGTAAGTGACCTTCGGACCTCCACCAAGTACGTATCGGCAAGGCATCGTGGCTGCTGCAGCTAGAGCGCTGTGCTTGTTTTGCAGGTGCTTGTGTGTTGCGTGTGTCCAACAGCAGACAATACTCAGCATGATGCACGTTGAAGCTTTGTGTGGTCACCGACACATCTACATACTAAGCCATATACACACCGACGTCATTGTCGAACTCGGTGCCCAGAAACCAAAACAGAAAATTGTGCACATAAATAAGGCAATATCAAATTATTTACTGAGAACAAATTAATATTCGTGCACGTATCATGCTTCTTGAAGTTATAAGAAGGGCTTGCAGCAAAGAATGTGCAAGCACGAATATGGTGGCACCCCCCCTTTTATTTGTGGCTTCTCTCCCCTTTTCTCGCATTCCAAGAAATCCCTTATCACTTCCACCTTACTTCCAAATGCTTGATTGGTCTATTAGAATGAATTATTGTGTTGCTTGAAAATGGTCTATTACACGCTGTGCTCTGCATTATCATGTTTGGCTCACTTGTTCTTTGGAGTATTTACTACCAATATTCTGCGTTTTCTTATCATGCTAAGAAAGTCTTGCAGGGCTCTTTCAAGTTTTTTTGCTGGGTGAAATGTGCAATTTGCAAAAAAAAATTTATTTGCGCAGTGCTGTGGTTTTTTAGTTGTCGTCTGTATGTGTGAAAAGCGCAGGGTTGCCAGAGCTGCGGGAAGTGCTTGGGCCTTTGGCAGAGCAATCGTTGTCATCCAAGGCTGAGCTGCACACCTGGTTCAAGGCTGTCATCACTGCTCCAGCCAAAGTGTTTCTTCCTCAACTGAAGAAACTGACTGAAAGATTAGAAAAGAATGGTGGGGACAGCTGTCTGAATGCGCATAAATCATGCGAAGTGCATGCTGGGTGCTGTACTGTACCACAAGCCATTTCATTTTTCCTTATCACATTCTTCACCAAATTACCAATGTATGTCGATGATTACAGCAGCGTGTCTGAGATGAATATGTAAAATGAGGTGACTTATTGTGAAATGCAAACCGATGTTGTATGCCAATGCAGCATCAAACAATTGGAGGCCAAATGCAAGTGATGAAGGGCACGAGCTGATTATTGATTGACATTTTATTTATTTATTTATTTGAATTTACTGCAGCCCTATTTATACTGCAGCCCTATTTATTTGAATATACTGCAGCAGGGCTAAAGCAGGAGTGGATGAGTTATACAAAACTAATACAGACAGAGCAACAACAATAAAACAACAATAAAACTGAAAGACATTACAGCAATACACATCTTAGGGCTCATGCATTGCAAGGATGTACTTAACTCCACAAGATTTCTTAGCAGGCTAGTTTACTTACATTCATTATGGCGAAGTAGCACGTATGACAGGACGAGTGAAATTGACAAAAAAAAAAAGTTGAGAAAGTACATTGTCTTGTGTCTTGTATTGTCAAGTATTTTACCGATTCTGTAATCTGTGTTGTTTCACCGTAATGACGTTTTGGCAGAAGCTGTCAGCCTGTAGATGTAGTTTGCCACTTGCTTTAAATGGCAGCGGCACATGCTTTGTTATGCACTAATTTGTGGCACTATGCTTGCTTAGAAAGATTGTCTCTTGTGATTATGTTCTAGAGGGTCTGAAAGACACCTAGTGCACTTAATTGCGGTGTTTTTGCTGCGATAGACTTCTTTTCGTGAAGGAAATCATTCATCCAACTGCCTTATTATTCTGTCTCATCTTCCACTGTGGATAAACAATTTAGCTAAAACTTTAAGACAGAAGCTTACATACGGTAGCACTAGGATCTCTTTACAATAACCTTTTTACAATAAATGAAGGCCCATACTCTTTCTACTTGACAATAAAAGCTTGCAAGGGTGAATGTGTTCTAAGTTACTTATGATGAAACTTTTTTTTATGAAACTTATCACAGTGTTTTGTTGTCACTTTTGCTTCTGTCGTACTTATCACAGTGCAAGCAGTGGGAATACCTCAAGAGCTTGCCAGTGTGTTCCTGAGGGTGCACAAGAGTTACCCGGATGATATTGGCTGCTTTGTCATCTTCTTCCTCAACTACGTAAAGCTGAAGCCTGGAGAGGCCCTCTTTTTAGCTGCAGATGAACCGCACGCTTATATATATGGTGGTGAGTTGCTTTCTGCTTGACACTGCTGTTCCTGATGCATATACAGTTGATCCCAAATATATCAAGCTCAAATATATCGTATTGGCTTTATTGAGCAGTTGAAAAATCCCACTTGAATTTCCCGCTGCGACAAAAGAACATTGTGACGAGGTCTGCAAAAGTAGCATCTATGAGGCGAAGAATTGTTGTGTAAAAGTCCTGAAATAATCGGAATAAAAAGTAACGAGTAACATGACACCTCACGTTACCAAAAAATGTTGGCGTAAGCATGTTACACATTACAGTTCCAAAATGGTAACGAGTATGTCATGAACTTATCAAAAAATGTAATGCATTACCGTCAACACTGTATAACCCACATAAGACAATGTACTACAAGTTCAGAGTGGAAATTGCGATAAAAATGATACGCGAATTTCGGTGCCAATGTTGGCTTCACAGCACTGCTTCACAGTAACACAAGGTACGTCATTTCACAGCGATGCACATGGATAGTTTTTTTACTATCTTTTTTTTCTCTGTGATTTGTGTTGGGCGTGCAGGTTATGCGCGAGAAAGTATAGCATGTGCTGGAGTACAGTGTCTCACATAGGCATATTTTTACTATTGTGCTTTGTGTCCTCTTGTGTTTTGTGAGCTACTATTGGTCAGATTGCTTTGCCTCAGGAAGCCAAAAAGCCTAAATAAAACACTTATATATTTTTTTTTGAAGATGTAGTGGGTGAACCAAAGAGTCAATATTTGTTTGAAATAGCTATCATTCCAACTTGTCTGAGTAGATTATTGCAATTTGAGTCTAGGAGGATTCAAGCAGTAAGTTCAGAGATCAAATCAACTGTAATTAAACAGGGCCACAAGCAAATCACGTTATATCAGGAATATACTGCATAACACTTTTCACATCCTAGTGTATCTAGTCGATGCCATTTCACAGCAAGTTACAGAGCAGTGTATTAAAAGCACACATGTGGCATTAGAAGTAAATAATAAACAGTTGATTTACTTGCACAGTAATCACTAACGAACGTAAATTCGAAAATTGTGGCCTCCCCAAGTCGCAAAACTTGCCGTGCTGTGCAACCTGTGCCGAGGTGCGCTTTATCAAACATTGTGTTCATCGTAAGCTTGATTTTTGCAATTAGAGCAATTTAAAAGCTACTTAACAAATGTTTGTATTTAATAACAATGACAAGTCATTCCAGACTGAATCAAGTAGGTAAATACATACTCAATGCTTCATTTCAAAGTTTTGAATATTGGCACACACGTAGTTGGCTTTTATTTTATGAGGTACTTCTGCACTACCACCATACCTTCAGGATTTTTCTCTGAAATTAGAGAAGTTCTAATATATTGCACAGCCACATGTTAGGCCACATTTTGTGGCTGCAGCTATGGGAATGTCACAAAGGTATGCATGCCCTGGAAAGTGTATAGCTATAGCATAAGTTAGAGTCGCGTATTATTGAGTGTGCCTTGCTTCTTGCTGACATGTGCAGACTGCGTGGAGTGCATGGCGTGCTCGGACAACGTGGTTCGAGCGGGGCTCACACCGAAGCACAAGGACGTGGAGACCCTGTGTGCCATGCTGAGTTACAACTCTGTGCCCTTGAGCCAAGTTCGCTTCCCTGCCGTGTCCACGAACCTCCAGACCTGCTGCTATTCGCCTCCCATCTCTGATTTTGCTGTCAACATGATCAAGGCAAGAACTGCAGTCCTACTCGTATGCATTACATACCCAAATTTTCTGGTGTTGCCATTGCATTGAGGCTTATGAAGTCTTCTGGTCACATGAGTAATCATCAGAGGTATAAGCTTCACATATAGACATTCAGCCTGGAGCAGTAGTATGTGTACGAGACATATTGCTACGTAGCTGACTTATCAGCGGTCAGAAGACGACAACGAGGAAGTGGTCTGTCGGTTGTGCGTGCTGTCTTCCATCTTAGTCGACGCCATACGCATCAGTTTGAATATAGATTTTAAATAGACACGCCTTGTGTCATTTTTATGTAACATCTTTGTGGTGGTCGTGCTGGGTACTTCCCCGTCTTCATCACGAAGCTCCGCAACGGCCGCATCATCATAGGTCCAACCGTGTCACAGGTTGAACAACCATCGTCTTCGCCACCTGCCCCTACCGTGACTTCTACATACGTCGTTCTACCTCCTGCTCGTGATCCCGGTGTATTTTCCGGTCAGGATGGCGTTGACGTCGACAAATGGATCAACCGGTACAAACTGGTCAGCGCAAGCTATAGGTGGGACCCGACTCTTATGCTTGCCAATGTGCTTTTTTATCTTGATGGTCCACTGCGAGTGTGGTTCGAGACTCACGAAGCGGAGATTACGTGCTGGGACTCCTTTAAAGAGAAGAGCCGCGACCTTTTTGACGACACCGTTGGGCGGCAGATCGCAGTGCGGAATCAACTGGCGGCTCGTGCACAGACGTCGATGGAGTCGTACGTCGCGTACATTCACGACGTCATCGCCCTATGCCGCCAGATTGACGAGCACATGAGTGAGTCAGAGAAAGTGGCCCATGTGCTGAAAAGCATAGCAGACGACGCATTTAATCTTCTAGTTTACAACAACGTTGCCACCGTGGGCGCCATCATTAAAGAGTGCCGGCGGTTCGAAGAAGCCAAGAGCCGCCTCAGCGATTCACCCGGCTGCCCAACACGGCCGCGACCTCATCGTGTGAAGCCGCCCGCCAGTCCCCCACGTATGACAACGTCACACGCATTGTTCGTCGGAAAATCGAAGCCGCCTGTCCGGCTCCTCTTCAGCCACCCGTTTTCGCAACGCTCGCCTCTGACCAACAACAGCCGTCAGTGGCGTTAATACAAGCTGTGGTGAGGCAGGAGTTTGCGAACCTCGGACTTCCATCAGCATGTCCCTTGACTCGCCCCGAAGTCCCGTCCTACTACCGAGGACACGCTCGCCGTTCACCTCCAACAATGTCCTTCCGTAACCCTTCGGAATGGCGAACACCCGACAACCGGCCTATTTGTTTTTCCTGCCACCAGCCTGGGCACGTTTCTCGCTATTGCCGCCCCGGTTGGTCAAACCAACCACGTCAGACTTTCTCTGCCTCGGCGCTCATGCATACGACGACCCCTCGACGTTCAGTCGCCGCTCCCTTCAATTTATATTCGTCGTCATCTTATGAGCCTTCCACTAACGCCCCTTCGTCCGGTCGCCGCAGCTCTCGCTCCCCGTAGCCGCTATGTCGCCAATCCCGCTCTCCGCCACCTCGGCGCTTTTCCTAGCCGAGCTTCTCTGGACGACCGCAGCAGGAAAACTAGATATTGCAGCTTATAGAGGTGAAGCTGCAATACCATTGACGGCCGAAAATCCTCTACTGACGCTTCCCACGCACCATAGCCTGCTTGAAGTACAAGTCGACCATGTTCCTGTGACCGCCCTCATTGACACAGGTGCGCACCTGTCTATTATGAGCGCTTCTCTACGCTGCCGCTTACAAAAGATTATGACGCCATCTACGACGCAGGCAATACGTGTTGCCGAATGCGGTACTGTACCAGTAATCGGAATGTGCACTGCTCGTGTCAGCATTGCCGGTCGTCACGCCGTGGTCCTTTTTGCCGTGCTAGCCTGCTGCCCTCATGACCTCATACTTGGCCTTGATTTCCTTTCGGCACACTCGGCCTTAATTGATTGTTCGTCTGGTACCCTCAGCCTTGATCTACCAATCTTTGCCGGCTACTCTGCAAAGCCCACCAGTCGCTTGAGCCCAACCACTTTCGTTCGCCTGCCACCTCGAGCCGTCACGTACGTGTCTTTGTCATCGACCCCTCCCGTTCCTGACGGTGATTATATCGTTACGCCAATTACTGACCTTCGGCTGACGCGCAGTGTTTGTGCCCTATACCATCGCGACCATAGTGGATAACTGTGTGTTACTTCCGCTCCTTAACTTTGGTTTCACCCCTCAAGTGTTGCCCTGCCAGATGTCTCTAGCCCAGCTAACTGCCATAACAGAGGACGATGTCAGTGTTGTCGCTGTATCTGCTCTTGATCGAAGCGCAGTCTCACGGTCACCCAGCTCAGACAATGGTATTTTTCGAAACTTGACTGGATCAAAGCTGTCGCCTCACCAGGCCGACGCTCTCTGCCAAGTTTTGGCCTCGTACAGTGACATTTTCGACACCGACGATTGTCCCTTGGGCCAGACTAAAATTGTCACTCACCGAATCAACACTGGCAACACAATCGACTCTGCACCCATTCACAGTCGGCCGTACCGCGTGTCAGTGTCCGAGCGAGAAGTGATTCAGAAAGAAGTGGCCAAAATGCTTACGAAAAACGTAATCGAACCATCAACGAGCCCTTGGGCATCACCGGTGATATTAGTAAAAAAGAAAGACGGCTCATGGCGTTTTTGCGTTGATTATCGCCACATCAACAAAATTACCAAAAAAGACGTGTACCCTCTACCACGTACTGACGATGCCCTTCATTGCCTCCATGGCGCCACCTTCTTTTCATCTCTCGACCTCCGATCTGGCTACTGGCAAATTGCTGTAGATGACATGGACCGAGAAAAGACCGCATTTGTTACTCCTGACGGTCTTTACCAATTCAAGGTCATGTGATTCGGGCTCTGCAATGCTCCAGCAACCTTCAAGAGAATGATGGACACGCTCCTACAAGGATTTAAATGGCCGACATGTTTGTGTTACCTGGACGACGTTATCATTTTCTCACCTTGAACGCTTTTCGACCATTCTATCCATATTTCGACGGGCCGGCCTGCAGCTCAATTCCTCCAAGTGCCACTTCGGTCTTCGTCAGATTACCGTATTGGGTCACCTTGTTGACGCTGCCGGCGTACGGCCAGACCCGGCGAAAGTACGCGCTGTAACAAACTTCCCAGTCCCACGCACTGTCCATGATGTTCGCAGTTTTGTGGGCCTCTGCTCCTACTTTCGCCGGTTCGTGAAAAACTTTGCGGCACTCGCACGGCCACTCGCCGACCTTCTCAAACAAGACGTCCCATTTTGTTGGGGCCCTCCTCAAGCTGACGCCTTCTCTCAGCTAATCACTGCTCTAACGACACCTCCTATTTTTGCACATTTCGACCCCGATGCTCCTACAGAAGTGCGAACAGACGCGAGTGGTCACGGAATTGGTGCAGTTTTGGGGCAAATTCAGCGGGGCAACGACCGTGTAATCGCGTATGCAAGCCGTCTGCTTTCTAAGTCTGAACGCAATTATTCTATAACAGAACAGGAATTTCTCGCTCTTGTTTGGGCGGTTTCGAAATTCCGTCCTTAGTTGTATGGCCGCCCTTTCCGTGTCATCACAGATCATCACGCGCTGTGTTGGCTTTCTTCTCTGAAGGACCACACTGGACGACTTTTACGCCTACAGGAGTATTCCTACTCGGTTGCTTATAAGTCTGGACGTCTCCATCTGGACGCCGATTGCTTATCCCGCTACCCTGTTGATCAACCCGACGAACCAGACATCGAGCCTAGCCTCAGCGTCATGTCAATGTCCCAGTTTCTTCAGATTGGTGATGAACAACGTCGTGATGCTTCTCTGCGACAACTTATTGACCGTCTCGAATCTGCTCCGAATGACACGTCACTTCACATGTATGTCCTCCTGAATGGCATGCTGTACCATCGTAGCCTCCAGCCAGACGGCCCTGAGCTCCTTCTTGTCGTGCCGAAAAATTTGCGTTCAACCGTGCTGCGCGAGCTTCACGATGAACCAACTGCTGGTAATCTGGGTGTATCTCGGATGTACGACCGCGTGCGTCGCCGCTTATTTTGGCGCGGTCTCGCCCGGTCCGTTCGCCGTTACGTGTCCTCCTGCGATAAATGCCAACGTAGGAAGCGACCTACTGCGCTCCCGGCTGGATTTCTTCAACCGATCTCCATCCCAACCGAACCTTTCTTCCGTGTTGGTATAGATCTTCTCGGTCCTTTTCCCGAGTCGAAATCGGGCAACAAGTGGGTCGCCGTTGCTATAGACTACGCGACCAGGTATGCCATCACTCGAGCGCTCCCCACCAGCACCGCTACTGATGTTGCGGACTTTTTGCTCCAAGACATCATCCTACACCATGGCGCTCCTCGCCAATTACTCACGGATCGTGGCCGCGCATTTTTGTCCCGTGCGATCGACGATCTTCTGCGCTTTTCCTCGACGCACCACAAGCTGACCACTTCCTACCATCCCCAAACAAATGGCCTTACTGAACGGCTAAATCGGACCCTAACGGACATGCTCGCGATGTACGTGTCCTCCGACCACCATGACTGGGACCTGGCGCTACCTCACGTGACCTTCGCGTACAATTCTTCGCGCCACGACACTGCTGGTTATTCACCCTTTTATTTGCTTTATGGCCGTGATCCGAAGTTACCACTCGACACCCTACTTCCAATCACTACAACGCCGTCAACCGAATATGCACGCGACGCTATTGCTCGTGCCGACCACGCACGTCAGATCGCCTGCTCTAGACTTTCGGCTTCGCAAGCCACCCAGAAAGCCATCTACGACAGCCGGCATGCTGACGTTCACTTTTCACCCGGTTCTCTTGTTCTCCTGTGGTGCCCAGTTCATCGAGTTGGCTTATCAGAGAAGTTGTTGTCTCGCTACATGGGTCCTTACCGTATCATCCGCCAGGTAACCGACGTCACCTATGAGATCAGTCCTGCATCTGAGACCACAAGCCTGCCTGCAACCACACCCAGTGATGTTGTGCACGTCAGCAGGCTAAAACCTTACCACCTGCCTACTGAAGACCGTAGTTAATGTGCACCGAGACGGCGCTTTTACCGTTGGGGGGGTAATGCTACGTAGCTGACGTATTAGCGGTCAGAAGACGACAACGAGGAAGTGGTCTGTCGGTTGTGCGTGCTGTCTTCCATCTTAGTCAACGCCATACACATCAGTTTGAATATAGATTTTAAATAGACACGCCTCGTGTCATTTTAATGTAACAATATTGTCACAATATGTGCAGTTCCCGCAGTCACTAAATATTTAAAAGCTTACTTTCAAGGAAGTTGTAGATGCCACCTTGACCTTCCCATGTTGATTCCCTGGAGGTCATGAATTTTGATGGTGTCTTGCGGTGCCTACGTACAGTAGACTCATCTGAGAACCTAAAGAGACCAGGAAAATTGGTTTAATTTAACACGAGTCCCGTTTACTGAGAAATCTGCAGAGGTGCCGAATACAAGTACAAAACTAATTATGCAGAGAGGCAATTGTCCAATTAAAGAAGCAGGTCCATTTAGCAGAATTTCATTTACTGAGAGTCTACTGTAGTTCCTAATAGGTAAAAACAAAGTGCATTGTTCTTTAAGGGGGCCAGAGACCTAACATACAAAGGTTCAATAAATTTCATTGAGACAGTGTCACTGAAATACGATAAAAACAGTTATGTCGTGTGCAGATATTTCAGTGCAAATTAAAAAAATTGTCATAGGTATGATTTTCTCGTCTATTATTACTCTTGTGATGGCAAAATTAATAGCATTATCGTTTCCAAAGTACGGTTTATCAATCTGTACTGATTCATTAGTCCACTTTTGTGTCCCTCTAGCTAGTGACGTTATGGTAAACTGGTGCAAAAACATGACGAGTGGCTTTTTGTTTTGCGTCTCTTGTGGCTCGATAACTCCCGATAAGAGGGCCCTTTCTTACTGTATACAAAAGTAATTTCACTAATTCGTCAATAAAGCTGGATTAATACTTCTCTTTAGCGTTCCTTTATCACCAGTAAAGTCCACATTATTTCTTCCTGCCCTAGTTTCTACTCAGCGACACTAGTTAATGCAAAGATTAGAAAACTTGCAAAGTGAGGCACAAGGATATCAAGTTCTCACACACCTGCTGCGTGTATTTTACAGATTATGCCCAACACCAACTTCCTTCTGAAGGGCATTGGTTCTGCGAGCATTCTGTTGGTGATCCAAGGCGAGGGCAAGATCGAAAGCCTGAAGTTGCACAAGGGCAGCATCTTTTTTCTGGCTGCAGAAAAAGCCCACACCATCGTCACTACCAGTAGCATGTTCCTCTACCAGGCATTCTGCCCCGTCTGAACTCTTGGGATGCATCGTGATGCAGTGGGCCGTATTCAGCTGCCATCCAGTGGCAGGCCACATTCTTTCTTCTCAAGAGCTGTCTAAAATGCAGCTCAAGGTGTTTTTTTTAGGAAATATACAGGGTTCTCAAAATGGTGCCCTGAAATGCATAGCTGACAACTGATGAATATTCTACATCAACTCGTTAAACCATGAGGCCCTAACATGTCTGCTAAACCAGTGTTGTTAAGGCTGCGGTGGGCTTGCAGCATTTTTGTCTTTATGGCGATCATGCTCTGGCAATGTATAACACATTGCCAGGGTGTGAAATAGTTACAAGAAAGAAAAAAACAGTACCGTTATAACTAGTGACACTAAAAATCAAAATGTACAATCTACACCTGCTATTTAAGCCGGGGTTGATTGAGTGGGAAGCAGGCACTGTGCCATTGCAAGATTTGGTGGAGCTGTGCGCAACTTGTAAACGATAGCAGACTACCGATCGCAGTGCCATAAGTAGATTAGGCCTGTTTAGGCTTCACTTTTCGAAGCTCATTCGAAGCACTCCCCCTGTTCTATTACACTTTAGACATGGCACCGTACACAGGCCTTTAGCGTCTCGCCTCCATCGATATGCGACCACCATGGCCGAGATCGAACCCGCGACATCTTCAGGTCAGCAGCTGAGCACCGCACCTGCTAAACCACCATGATGGTGAAACAGCCGGTGTTTTTTTTGCAGCACAGTCGATGGCAACGCACATGAGTCCTGATTAGGCTATCGCATTCTACTGTACTAGAAGGCCAGACTCTGGTGTCCTCTCTCTATTTTTTATTGCTTGCCTAGGATCTAATCTTTTGTAGCTCCCGGTGCATTCATTTAATCCAAAATGAACAGCAGATGAGGTACACATTGGCTCAACACTCGCATGACTGTGGGCCGAGTGAATTAAAGATTCACTCATGCCACACAACACTACGCTAGTTTTTTTTTCTCTACCTTAAAACAACACCAATTTCTGTACAACTTGCGTGTGTCCTATTGTTTAGCCGAAGATGGAGGTTTTTCTTATTTCTTTTTGATACTGAGGTTACAAAATTTATTCAACATCACCACCTGGGCTAGATATTGTGAGTGCATATGCATTGCACTCATATGCGATATACTAACTCATTACAGAATAGAGTTTAGTCTTTACAAATAAGGCTTTCAAAATATTTTTAGGTACTATGTGGTACGTATACTAGCTACTTTTGGCATTTTATGCCTATTGACTTGTCAACTATATTTCTCAAGCCTAATAATTTTTACATTTACTCATGACTTTTATGATGGGTACGTGCTCACTGCCAAAGAACAACTCAGAGGGAGCGTTATAAAAAGGGAGCTCTATTTAAATATGTAATGTTGTCATTACATTATTAGTACTTACAACCCTTTCTCAAGTCGTAACAAGCAACATAGTTCTAATATTCTTCCAGTGCCCCAACTAAATGTTTTTTCTTTAAGCTCGGATTTATATGACACATGCAAGCAGCTATGCAACAATAGAATAGCAAACGTGTGCAAGTTTTACTCCTTCATAATACTGTTATCCTGAATTCCTACAAAAAATGGCAGATTTCTTTTATTGTGGAGACGTTCTGCCAATATGTTTCAATTCCAGTGATTAAAGAAACTGAATTTTAGCAGAATGGGCTGTTGGGCTTATTGTCTATCTACAAACACTGAAAGAGTATAGCACAAAACCTGGCTAACACAGTGCCAGACCATTGTCTGCCTCTATTTATGTGTTAGTCAAATCTTGTGCTTATACTACTCTCATGGATAATGATCAATGGCATCGTTGTCTGTTAATTCTCATTAATATTGTATCTAACAAAGAAAAGTGATTTAATAAAACTGAAATTCGATGTGTTTATATGGTGATGCATGCCGTGCTGTCCAGTTGTAATTGGGAGTGTGCAATAAAGTGAAATGTTTATCTCAAGACTCCTTCTGTACACGTCCGACAGCTGCTCTCTATTTCAAGGCTTCTTGGAAAAAAAATAATGAAGGCATGGTATCTCACGTTCATGGAACCTTGCAGAGCAACAGCACACGTCAATGGATGCTGTCTCTTCTAGAAATATTTATTTTGCAATGTAGCCGATTATGCGAGCTCTACAGCTGCTTTAATGCAGCAGTGAAAACTGAAATGCAATGGCGTGTATGGAATTAAGTGTTAAAGAGCTGGCAGAGCCAAATTTCTTACCCTTAAATGCATTTGCCAACAAATAATTAAATGAATGTTAACTTGTGCATTTATAAAGTCGATATTCAACAATTTCGTTATTTTACCAGCTTCGCATTGGAGGTGAAATGGGAGTTTGTATGGCTCCAACAGTGAAAGCTTACGATACGGTGCCGTGTTGGAACTGTCACGATAAACAGCCATCAAACAAGCAAGACATGATGCTGGGATTCTTGATTCATAGTTTCAAAAAGGTTATCACAACGAAGATAGGACCACTCACAGGCTTATGTGTTCCTATTTTTATCCTATGTTTGTGTTATTTTGGTCCTGAATTTATTTCGCAGTTTAAACCTTTTGAAATCGTCAAACAAACATGTAGCGCTTCTTAAACATGTGAGAACTAGTCTACACAGCTTCAATGTCTGGTGCACCAGCTGTGCTGATTGGCAGGCATCTGTGAAGGGTGCGGCGGCTGCATTTCCGATGGAGGCGGAAATGTTGTAGGCCCGTGTGCTCAGATTTGGGTGCACGTTAAAGAACCCCAGGTGGTCGAAATTTCCGGAGCCCTCCACTACGGCGTCTCTCATAATCATATAGTGGTTTTGGGACGTTAAACCCAACAAATCAATCAATCAATCTGTGAAGGGTCATGTCGGCAGCTGACACGCGGTAATCAAGCAGTCCTTTGCATTAACGTACAATTCGCGAGTCTCAAAACTGCATTAAGTGTACTGAAGACAGGTAGGGCTGTTTTTCAGCAAAATTCAAAGGAAGTGTGCTCTTGTTCATGACCAAACAGTTCATTTGTAACATTTTATAGCTTTCTGTTGCTTGACCATCGATTTGAATTATGCCTGGTGTAAATGCCCATTTTTGGATTGGTTATACTAACATAATTAGACAAAATTGTACTTTTATATGCACTAGTCAGGCATATGTATTTGTGGTTTAATTTCATAAAAGTGGGTTTACCCAAGTATTTTTCATTTGGGCATTAATGCAACTATTTCACAGACTTCAATAAGCTAGGGACAGCACTAGCCTTCAGCTCTATCACTCACTGCTTCTCAGCAACACTCCTCAATAATCCCTCAGATAAGAATTCATAACCAGGATGTAATTGAGCTACTTAGTGTTGACACAGAGTATTTTTGAAGACGTATGCAAGTAGATAAGTTTCTTCCGCAGCAATTTTTCATGCTAACAGCTAAAAAAATATTTTGGACTATGGAGTAGTAAATACTCTCAGATGGTGCTGCTTGACGTTTGAGACTAATTCCATTTACAACAGTGGGGATTGGTGTTAGATGCTCTGTACATTACAAGACAAAAAGCTGTTTCCAAGGGCGACAACTAAGCATAAAAAGCTAGCTCAAACAACACTGTATCATTAAAAGGTCTGGTATTATGAATATTGTAATGGGGAGTATTTAATAAGTAAATGCTGGGTGGACTAACACTGCACACAGTATGCAAGGATGCAGGACAAGAGGGCAGTTCAGACAGAGCCCCACAACAACATTGTCGTCTTCATTCCTTTTGCATCATTTCTGCACCCATTGTGCATGTGTCTCGCCTGAAGCCCATTTACAGTGACCCGTCCGTGTAATAACAGCAGGCACGGGGACGGTGCTTTGCCGCCCGGGGTAATGTCACGGGTATAGAAAGGTACCTTAGGCATGGGTGCAGAAATGACGCAGAAGGAATGAAGACGACGATGTTGTTGTGAGGCTGTGTCTGAACTGCCCTCTTGTCTTGCATCCTTGCATACTGCGCGAAGTGTTAGCCCACCCAGCGTTCACTTATTAAATACTCCTCGTAACAATATGTATAATTGGCAGGGTTTTACATCCCAAAACTACAATACAGTTATGAGTGCCGTAATGAAGGATTGCGGAAATTTTGACAACCTGGATTTCTTCAATGTGCACCTATATCTAATTACATGGACATCAAGCATTTTTGCCTCCATTGAAGAAAATGTCAGTGCCACGGTCAGCTGCTATTTATAATGAAGTGTAAAGATCATCAAAGGTCATTCAGAACACTTAATTTTTCTCATATTTGTGTCCTAGCTGCGTTTCACAATGTGAATTTTTTTATTCATTGAAGCATGCAGTATCTCACCGAGTCACTCAGAGTTTGCCTTGCTGTTTCAATTACTTCAAGATTTCAAATATAATAGGGTAAAGACCTTACATTGAAGGTTGATTTCAATTTACTTTAGTTTAGCAATGCATTGAGGTATGAAGGTGCTATAATGAAAATGGGCGACAAACTGTGTTCGTTTCATGCACTTACAGTCGAACCCCTTATAAAAGACACTGTTATAAGAGACAAATGGGTATAAGAGACACCAATGAGCATGCAGCAAAATACGGGTTAATGAGAAAATGCATTCATATTACCCTGCTTATAAGAGAGAGCTCATATAAAAGACAAGAATGGCTGCCTGGAGCGTGCCTCTTATAAAGGGGTTCAACTGTATATGACATGTCACTTCAGCAGAGGCACCGACTGAGCCACAGATAGAGAAACAATATTTTCCGTTTGCTTATGAGAAAATGCTACGAATAATGCAATACCACCAAATGAGCTTTGGTGTTCGAAAGCACACACAACACATGTGCAACAAGAGCCAATTGCTCTGCAAAGCCTTTGTGGCCACATTTATTTGCAAAAAAAAGTTGTACAGAATCCAAAACCATCATAAGTAGCTGTGCACCATATGCAGTCATTCTTGTCCATGTGCAAAGCCGCATCTTTTCTTGGTAAAACGAGTGCCTGCTTCTCGGACGTACTTGGTACACCCGAGTAGCCAGGATAGAGAAAGGTAAATGCAGAAAATTTAAATAAATATTATACTTGACAAACAAAGTACAAAAAAAAGAGTGAAAGCAGACTTCAGCACACTTCACTAACCACGTGCTGTGAAGAAATGTTTAAACCACGTAGCAAACAGCACCATTGAAGAATCTACACTGCATTGACTGAAACAATAATCTGCTACAGCACAATTTTACTGCACAAAACTCTCAATTCCCATGTGTGCTTCTTAAATGAGTGTTCCTAGCAGTCTACCAGGTATCAAGAATGATAGAAAACGCTCATTCCGTGCACTTGCCCTTTGGAACCCTAAGTTTGCAATTGCATTTAGAGTAAAATTAGTTTAGGTGAGTTCTGTTTGATAAACCTTGTTTTATCAAACAGCTTCTACCTCAAAAAATAACTTCACAGTTGCAGCATTAGTTTTACTGCATTACTGCAGGGGCTTTTCAAGTGAGTGGGCCCATGCAGCATTATTGCCAGACTCGAACGGTATTTTTCGGCGAATACTTTTGGAGGGATGTTTGGTTTTTGCACGCAAATTCAAGAGCTTAATCATGCAGCAACCGAAACAACGTCAGCTGTCTGAACGAACAAGCTGTGTGCAACCTTGCAAATGTGATGGTCACCAAAAAAAAGTGATCACCCAAGAATACTGCCTTGCTTAGAGCAAGAAAGTCATACAGACGTTTCGAGCTATGTGCAAATAAGATATCATAGTTGCATTGTACCAAGAGCACGAAATACTCGCATTACTAGCCGACAATACCACTCGCTAGACAGCAGCACCCAATGGTTAAAAGCGAAGTCTATAAGAACGTTAAATCACTTGTGTCCTTGCCATCCAGGCTAAACCAGTTAAGAAGTAATGTCCAAGTTGAAATTGCTCTAACAAGCACAGCCCTTTAAAGAAAGAAGTCTGCTAACTTGCAAATAGTAGTTCCATGGTGCCCCATTCTACAAATTCTTACGTACATATAAATCACAAGTGCCATAAAAAGTACAGGCTCCATCTGCATTTATTTTTGAACAAGCACAGCCATCAAATGAGAAGGGAAAAAATTCTCATGAGAAAGACAACTGCACATAGCAGCAAGATCATCACACGTTGATTGTTGGCCACGTTCCTACCCTTCCATACCGCATTTATAAACATGCAAAATCTTTCAAACTTTGATAAAAATCTCAGACTAGAAAAGATTTCCATTACTAGGCAGAGCCATCTCTTGCATCACACAGAATAGACATTGGACATGAAGATGCTGCAGCAATTCAAAATAGAAACCGCACCATATAACCTCACGCAGGAAGTGGATAGAACTTATTGCGGGGAATGTACACTAAGTGGCGAAAGTTTGCAGACCATGCAAGTGACTATCACTGGTTGCATGTTTGCCAGGCTTCTTATGGAAGAATCCTTTGCATTTGCTGACACAGTAAAGTGAGGAACATTGCCAGCGGCTAAATGGGCACTGCAAGGCTTTTTGAACACAAAAAGGTACCTCTCCACTCTGCAGCCACCGCTGGCAAGAACGAGTCGGCCAAGTACTTTATTCTGCTGTGTTAAACACGCACTCTTCAATTAAAGACTGCCTAGTCTCTCATTAGTTTCAGAGAGCCCTCCATGGTAAATTATAATGTTAAAGGACAAAAGCTAATGGATTCCAGCTGTTGTGGTGATCACAGTGAACAGTTCCCTCCCAAGCAAAAGCTAGCACAAGAATGCAACACCTGCACAAGCTTTCCAATACGTCCTGCTTGCCCTCTTGCCACCAATTGGTAATCGGAAATGTGCCTTAGATAAGAAATGTGCCTTCAAGGTAATCAGAAATGCGCCTTACACCGAAATATGCAGCAGTGAGCAGGGCATTGCCATCAGCATCACACCAGTTGTATTTAGGAGGAATAGTGCAAGAGAGCACAACACTTTATCTTCATTATCATGATGTTCTTGTCAAACATCTCTGCAGAAATAAATACTTTGAAAGACATAAAAGGGTGTCATGACGCCTCCACAGAAGCTAAATGCACTTGAATGCATGCATTCGCTCCGTCACGTTATGGCAAAGCAATGCTTCACACACGAGAATACTAATTTCAAATTTTCAGTCGTTGTTAGTGTCGATGAAGGAAGACTGGGGAAACATGCTTGTCTGTGCTTTAAACGCAAACAAAATCCATATAGTTCGAAGTAATCATTTCTTAGTACCTGCTTAAACTGGTAAATGAGAAGAATACCTGGAACCACACATGCTTCGCCAACATTGTTGCTGTGCATGTACATTTTGACGAAGCAACAGAAAAAACTTGCCCAGTGTTTTAGTACATTAATGCAAGAAGTGTAACAAAATTATTTTTATGAATCACTGTTTTACCCTCTTTGTTTAAAGCAGTATGCAATGCATAAGGCTTCATTCACTCCATCAGTGAATGTCTGCGATTCAGCTTTCAGGGTCTGCGACACAAGTGATGCCCACATAACAGCTCTCTCGCCAAAGTTCAGCGCACGGGCAATTCAAACTTGTGTATCCAACCTGTAGCAGCTTTCACTGTGCAACATGAAGCAGGTTCAGTCTTATATTCATACAAGTAATACATTAGCAGTGTATGAGATTTTTTTTCATTACTATTATATTTAGACACATATGCCATAAAATACCCCCCCCCCCCCCCATTCTCACAAAGGCCACTGCAACAACTCTATGCGTTTGTGTGCACTGAATATGCCAATGCTGCAGTCAATTCTTTCTGCAATGCACTTATCCAGCACAACGATTTGCATAACAGCTACTACCACATTCATAATTTTCTTTTTTTGTTTGTGGCGTGTAGACCGATTCCATTATTCCTGAATGCAAAACTGCTTCAGTAACTATGTAGCATTACAAGTACAGCAAGTTGAAAATGAAGTCAAAAAATGAGTCCAAAGAGGGCTCTGCCACGAGCATAGAACATTCCATAACTCTAGCATTTCACTTTCTTGGTTGCACTGCAATTTGCAATCTCAACTCTCATTTTTATAGCAAGTCAAATTTCGATAAACAAAACAGAAATGTCTGTGTCAGGATTTCTTAGCAACTTGCATCTTGCAGTGCAGGCCATCTATCTCACTTGGTCTGCCAACTTTAGTAGCCAGATGATACCTAACAGGTCTCGCTTGTCTCGTAGTAAACAACTCTCCTCGCCTGCGCTGTACAACTCTGCCGAAAGCTCAACGTCCCAAGGAACATAAATGCTTTGCGTGTGTGGTAGCAACAGCAGCAGCTGTGGCAGCAGTGGGGAGTAACGGGGTGCGGAAGTAAAGCAACAGCTGCAGATTCTTGGGCAGTGCCTACGTCTCGTTTTTTAGCAGATGCAGCTGCCTTCTTCGTCTTTCATCACTTTTGGCGGTTCTTGGGGCTTCAGCGGAACAGCTGACAAGGCGTGCCAAGTCAAGGTGACTACCACACACAAACAAATGCACATTTCATTTTCCTTCATTTCTTTGCGTGCAGGTAGATAGTGGGGGAAAGGAAAAGACAAATGCCACACAACACTGACATTTAAGGCACACAGTTGAGCGTAGCTTAAGGAAAACTTGGGAAATAGAGAGTTTTACAGAACTTTCTCACAGTTACCGTGTTTAAACATTAGAACTGTGTTTTACTGCGTAAAACATTCCTACAGTTTAATAAAATGACAGTATCACCTTTCTTCAAGGCTTTGAAATTTCACACACGAACACCAGCTTGCGTTGTCTTGATGAGCACCTGTAGTACTCCTCGGGAGAATGAAGCAAAAGCTACTTTGCCAACAAAGCTTGCAAACGAGGAAATCTAAGCATGCTTACAGATTTAGCTGTACTCATTTTGTCGAGCATTTCTTACCATTTAGAATAGATGTAGTAGTGATAACAGGTTTTCATTGGTATCTTTCAGTGATTTCGATCTCCCCCTTCCCGTTTCAATGTGTGGGGTAGCAAACTGGTTGTCCTAATCTGGTTAACCTTCCTGGCCTGCTATTCTCTTCAATGATTTTCTGCCGTCCTCGGTATCTGCTACATTATTGCACAGAACAACTGACACCTTGAACTGTATATCTAAACATGTGATTCAAGGCTACCACTGTTCTGTGCAGCAGATGAGGACACTGGTTCACAGTGAAAGCAGACTTTGCCTGTGTATAGTCTGCTGACTTGGGAAGTTGGTTTTAAAGAAATTTCTTCAAAATGTGGCAATCGATAAATGTGTTACACATAGGCAATGAATGATGAAATGTATTATTTACTTGTGCAAAAGTGTCCTGGTTTCTATGATAAAGCATATATTTATCTATATCATATGATTGAGGACAGCAGTCAAAACTTGCAATTACAAACTTTGCTCTACACTCGTCAATTTCAGCCTGCACATCCCAGTTATAAATTTCATTTTTACATCGAGCCTGTGGTCGCACATATGTTCATATATAACAGATACTCGCCGCAAGTATGCAAGCACCTAGTACGATGCCTTCAAACTGTGCATCTAGGTTGTGCAGACATTCGGCTCTTTGATGGATTCTAAGAAACTTTCACAGAGGGGCACATGAAAGTATCATTCGGTATGTGCTACATCTTCTAGCAAGACAACTTGATGCTAGGTACAGTTCAATACCACACATTACTGTCAAATTACCATCTCGTCCTAAAATTTGCCCAATTTTGCATTCCTTTGAATTCTAAGAACAAAGTGCCTGACACTAATTTTCGAGTACAAAAAGCACACAAGCACTCTGCAAATCAGAGTTACATTGTGCATTTTGGGTTGGTTTGCTACTCAATCAAGTTCATGGTCAAGAAATAAAACTTAGTTCTAATGTGCATGGAAGGAAGGCAATGGTTAAAATGGAAAAAATACGTCAGAGGATATTAGCCCGAAAATTTCAACTTTGCAGCCATAGCCACAGTGGCATTCTTGTTGAGCAAATGGTGCGAGGCCAAAAAATTTGCGGTAATCTAATGTTGGTGCAATATAGCTGAAATATACATAGAAATAGATGCAATAAACAAACGTTTTCTGTGAGAGGGCATTTCAACAGCAGAAATATGAGCTGGTAAACACAATGCAAAGTAGCTCATGTCTTGCAACAATGACTTATTCTGCTGAGGTCACCTAGAAAACACTTCCTTTAGGTGCTAACCACAGGCTTCTAGTTTGGAATGTAGACCACTGCGATATGCCTGGCCACACGTTTTCGCACCGGAAGTATTATTAAAATTATTATTAATACTGTAATGAAGAACACCCATATTTAGCAGAAAATGCACAACTGCAACAGTAGTCTAAAATGATGCAATGAAACATGGCAGAAATAGGATTATGTCTACTTCTCTCCAACTAAACTGTTATAACGTTCTGATGTCACTAAGCATACCCATACGCAATAAGTGTAAACCTCGTGTAATTGTGGTCATGTAATGATACATAGCATGTATTTTGTAAATGCTATGCATTCGTGTGCAACTTCATAACAGTCAAAATATATTCTATTGCCCCGCATCGAAACCCAAAGTTCTGGTGTTGTGTACGCACTAAAGCTGCCACAAAACAGCTTGAAGTAAAGTGAGACTTCACAGACAAAAACATTACAAAGACATACGAAAAAAAAAGTTTATATTCTACAAAACAAGAACAAATAGGGACACAGAATGATAAAGTAATGCAGATCAATGAGGGCAAAGAACTCGCAGAATGACAAACTTCCATCATCGCAAGAGTCTGTTAAAGAGTTTAAATAAAAAGAAAAAGTGAACAATGGCTGCTTCTGAAAACGCAAGAGCAGAGTTCCAGAATGGCTTCAATAAAAAACGTAGACAGAAAAGCACGCCCAAACAGCTAACAATTACAAAAGCCCCAGTGTGCGTCTCGCCTCTTTACAGCAGACACTAACTTGGATGCGCAGACGTCGAATGCACACGTTCGATCCTAGCGGCTTCAACGATCGCAAAAAAGCAGAGCATGTGCTACAGCTAATGTGCCACGAGGCCGAGGAAAAAAAAAATTGCTGCATCGGCACAAACTGTGGCACCAGTACTCCCACTTTTCGTAACATTTTCTGTCCTTGTTCAACACTCAGTAACACTGGACGACCACAGATTTCTACTGCCCACAAGGCTGTCGGTTGATTGTACTTGTACGTGCCGTAAGCATGCCCAAGATAAACTGCGTGTCAGTGTGTCGCGTTTGCGTCTAACGATGCGCATCGCATTATGGTGGTAGTGGTGGACGGGTTGTTTAAGTGCAGCACAGCAGAGCAGCGAGTGTGGCGTGGCTGCCTTTTTTTTCGTTCTCTCATTTTTTTTTTCTTTGCATTTTTCCGTGTGGACCCGGTCTTAGCAGGCGCAACCGCCTTCGGGGCGCGGTGTTTCCGTGGGACCATCTTTGAGATCGACGTCCACAACTGGTGGTGAAGAGGAAAATGGAGGATGGGAAGGGAGGGGCTTTGAGTCAAGGAGACCAACGAAACAAACATGACAAACCAAAATAAGCAAAAAAGAGTGAGATGATGCACACCATGCTGCATGCAGGGACAGTAGCAATCAGCTATAGGGATGTGCAAATCAAATGCATAACTCAACATTTAGGCTACGAGTTAAAGTACAAAACAAAATACACCAAAAAGTGCTGGCTTGCACTCTCACGGCGAGCAATTGTGTGCCTACTTAAACACTGCTAAAATGACAGTGGGCAACTAGAATAGAAATGCATATGTACCTGATTGATTAACTAGACCAACAGACACTAATGATGCATCATTGCTTTTTTGTTCAAAGGTTCACACTTATTCCTACATTATGTCTGAACTACTAGGTATAAGACTGTGCATCCATTTCTGCCGAGATCATAAATGATTGATCAACTGATAAGGTTTGGTATGCCACGTAGGGTCACATCTGCGCTATGGGGAGCATCACAGTCGGGAACTTGATAAATTTCAGCTGCATTTTAGGATTCAGCCCTTGCTATAGACACTAACACAAATGTTCTATTGTATTCCATCTTATCTGAATTACTGATTCGATACCAGGGTCACACAATGGCCTGATGCTGTCACCTTCAAGTATTTAGTAAATATTCGCACAGCCCTAATAAACTAGCCATAGAGACAATGAACAAGAAAACAGCAGACACCAGAATGAGTAGCCGAAAATAAAATAGAAGTAACACATGCTGTACAAGATAAACATTTCAAGAAAAAAAAAGCAAAGTGTGAAATAAAAGGTATACAGTCAGCTGCCAGATTGCCACAAGAAAGAAAGGCACCACAGCAAACAAAAGACAGCCTGATGACTTGGCTTTTCGTGAGACCTTGAGTTGACAATAAGAAACGAGACTGCTGCTATGAAACTGCAGAGCCAGCGACATTTTATGTGCCTCATGCCTCAGACCTGCCTGCAGAATGCGTGTTCAGCAGTTGGTGGCAGTGCTATGAGAGAAGCAGTGTTGCCGTTACATCGCAAACACACCTTGATGAAGCAAGGCAGCAGGGTGATCGGAAATTTGGTGCAACATCGTGGCAGTCAATGACAAAGTGCAGTAAAGGCCTCTTTCTAGTGGACGGGCAAGCACAAGGCATGTTCATATTTTGCAAATCTCGAAGTGTCTGACTGAAGGACAACTTTAAACGGCAATAAAGGGAAAGCTATGGGGGACGGAACTATTGCATGTGCGAAAGTACACCAATGGTACCGAACAGCAGTTTGGGTTTTGTGCAACAAATACTAAATTAGCCTAGCTTCCGCGCACAACAGTGAGACATTTGCCCAAATGTGCACGAAAAAAAGAGCAAAAGTGAGCCGCATTTAATGCTTAAGTGTGCAATTCAATTTGTTTTGCTATTGTAAAGAAAACCTAGATGTTTTCTTTTTTTTTGCCCTGCTTAAGAACGAATCAAGGGAGAAATGCAAGACGTTTCCCAACAGCAACTCTCTCCTATGCACTTCGTCTCTGCAGCTTTCCTTTCGAAGCAATAGAACGTAGTCGGGGAGCTTTATTCTGTATGCTTGTACAGTGCATCAAAACTACCGTAACTAAACAAAGATTTGCAGTAGCAATGCTCCCACCAAGGTATTTGCTGAACTAACTTTTCCCAAGTAATGCAAGAAATGAAGAAATCCTGCACATTATGCTACTATACCTCTAATATTAACGGACGCATATCTGTTACCATGTTTTCCTTGGTGCCCTACTTTTATTTGTGAAGACAGAGAATTTTAAGGGCTTGTTTTTTGCTGTTAGACACAATATTAATGATAACCAACAGACAATGCCATCTTAGAATTACAGTCTGTTAATACTTTTATTTGTGAGGTTTAAGGTCCTAAGACAATGCAGGAGCTGTGAGACTATTGTAACAGGGGCTAAAAATCAATTTCGACCACTACGGTTTTCTTACAGCACATCTAAAGTGAAGCACTGCAGAGCTGCAGCAGTAGATCTGTTTGTGAGGGCTAGTCATGACAGCACCCTTCAATCAAAGGACGAATATTTAAGTACTAGAGTTAAATGCTCTAACGTTGAAATTAACTACAAATAAAAAAAGGTAGCACTGCGTCCGGAACAGTTTCGATAACCACTAGTTTCTGATCTCCCTTAAGATCTCACACACCGAATGTATTTACTATTCGCCTTCATCAGAACACAGTGATATGCCATACAAAAGTGACAAATTGCTGTGCCTAAAGCTTTATACATAGCAGCTGCCACCAGCTTAATAAATGGTGTTGATGCTCTGCCTGACAGTGTACTGAGTGCGTCAGATTCAAATAGCCATGATGCACTGCTCGGACGAATGTGACTGGCAGTACAATAGCGGACTACTAACACGCTGTCAGAACAATTGTACCTAAAATTTCTGATGCTTTCGGCTGCTTGGAAGAACTAAAAAAAGATTGTCGCGAAGACATGCAGCAATGGCTGTATTACAGTAATGCATATCTGAGCGATGCTTTCCCTCTAGTTTTGACTTTGCAGAAGTGCTGAAGTTTGGCAAAACAGTAGTAGCACAGAACTGTGAATATATGGGAGAAAAAAGGCCCACTCATTGTGCATGACTTCATAAAATATAAACACATGCAAAGTTCATGCTAAAGTGAAGGAAAAACATCACGAGCCCCACTTCCAACGTGCTTTACAGCATGCTGCCACTATGTTCTTTCATGATGTGCGGAGGCCAAGACTTCAAAGCTGAACAGTAGTGCATGTGAATGCAACTTCAGCCAACAACAAATGCGTAAATGCAGAGATTTGCAGATAATTGGTTTATGTACTGGGAGGTTCACCACTTGAAGTTGCAGAGTCGGAGTGAATGCAAATAAATAAGTAAATAAAAATAAATAAAAGGCCAATGAAAAAAATAGAAAAGATTGCGACCCATACAGCAATGGCAACAGGATGCACAGCCCACACCGGAAATGGTGTCCTAGCTTTCAGAGATTCAATCATGATATGTCAAGGAGGAGTGAGATGTAACTGTTGGAGTAAAGACATTCACAGTGCAGAGAATAGAGAAATCACTGACACCAAATAAGTCACGGTGTAGAAGGTCAAAGAAACGTCACACAGTTTAATGGCCCAGCTCCGTAACACTTCGACCATTGTGAGGCATAACTTTTACATGTTCACCCAGGCCAATGCCACTTGGGGATATACACCAACAATTGGCTAGAATACATTATAGTCACAGCAAAAGGTGCACTTCATTTTGATTGGATAGCTACATTGATAATCATTTTGGTCTGATCAGGTTATTTTGTTCTGGTCTGGCTGTCCACCCTTACTAATGTCTGTAAGAAGCTGCCCCAGATAAAGCTTCGCGGTTTCATCCACAGCTTAATGATAGAAAGTTACTGCCCAAAAAGAGTGACAAATTACTTTGGACTTCTAGGCAACATCTCAGCATACGTGTTTCATTGCAAACAGCCCAAATATGCCCTCCAGTATCGCAGCAAGTTTTTTCAGGATATGGGGTATACATGTTGTGTAACCAACCGCCAAAAGAGAAAATAGAGGCCACTAAGCCACAGCGGTACGCCAGCAAGCACCGACAAGTGCTGCCAAATCCATCACAGTCACAGGGTACAAAAATAATGCAGCATAAGGTGATGAAACCCAGCTTGCACGACGAAGTACTGATGATGTGGCCTACCCTTTAACTTCAAACAAGAACACTGAAAGCAGCCAGACTATTGAACAATGTATGCACAAAATTAAGAAAAGAACAACATATGTCCTGTGTTCATGCTGATCAATCTTCAACTGCTGGACAATGTATACCATTGAGCCCGATCAACCATGCTGCCATTGCAACACACACTATGTACCGTGTCGCTATTTAAGATCCTCACATTACGACTGTGGAGGCCTCTGGTGACGTCAAATAAAAATAATGCATCCATATTACGTGCTTGAAATCATGTAAAAAGAAGTAAGGTGGGGCATGAAATGACATGGACCTCAGCAAATGTCACAACAAGCCTTTAGAAAGCCCTAGTGCCAGCCCTAAGTTTCAGCTATAAATAAGACAGTGACTTGGTTAACGACTGACGCCCAAAATTTATCAGACCGGGACCTAACCTGACAATAGTGGAAAAGAACAGACATATAATAAAATACAAAGGAACAAAAAGACAGTTGGGTGCCACTCATGAATAAGGACAACCAGAATGCAGAAAGGATACTGTCTTCTTTCGTTCGTTCTGTGTTTTCCATCCCTGGCAGGGCAGCTGCTACACGTCTGAAGAGCTGCGTGACAAACAAAGATGCAACCAGGTTGATTTTCCCGTTCCATTAAGCATGCCCCAAATGACGAACGACAGACACTGAAGTTTTATGAACATGTATTTCTAATGCAGGTAAAAGGAAAAACAAATGTAGCCCTTAACAAACAGCTTGACCTTCCATACAAACACATGACTAGGCCTGCTTTATTTTCAGAAATATAAGACTTTGAATTTGAATGCACAGCGAAAAACTTGTTTAAGACAATGACTGCACTGCAGCGCGATTCCAGCCAAATCACGAGGGGCGACACGAATCTTGCCATGGCGGCCATTTTGTTCTATAAAGGTCTTATTTTTTTAATATAAAGTTTAAATCGGGCTTTCAAATAAAAATTACCAATGAGCATGGATTACAGCCCCCATAATTTTATTGCTTTATTGAGTCTGAAACCAGTTGAGCGAAGCAGTTGCGATTTTAACTGTCTTACACAGCTATTGAACGCAGGTACAAATAGCCCCGCCGCGGTGGTCTAGTGGCTAAGGCACTCGGCTCCTGACCCGCAGGTTGTGGGTTCAAATCCCGGCTGCAGCGGCTGCATTTTCGATGGAGGCCGAAATGTTGTAGGCCCGTCTGCTCAGATTTGGGTGCACATTAAAGAACCCCAGGTGGTAGAAATTTCTGGAGCCCTCCACTACGACGCCTCTCATAATCATGTGGTGGTTTTGGGACGTGAAACCCCACATATCAATCAAATCAAACAGGTACGCATAAGATAAACAGGCATTAAAAAAATTTGAATGCGCTGTATTTAAGTGCCAGGCAGTTTAGATATATGACACATGAAAGATAAAAAAAAGGGGGACACTAGCAAGGGGTGTCCTCCCTAGCCTGAGCACAAGAGGTGTCTGACCCCTCTGACTTTGCCGTGATTTATGCAAGTGATCCCAAGCTTCAAGAGCAATACACAAGCATACTAGAAGAATTCTGCAAATCTCTTACAGTTGAGAAAGCGTGGTTCCCTCACCTGCTTGACATTGTAGCCAGACTTTGCACTGGTTTCTATGAACATTACATTGAGCTCTTTTGCCTTCCTCTCGCCATCCTCTGTCGTCACTTGCCTGTAAGTCAAGAAGAGAATACATACAAAAGAAATTAAAGAACAGATGACCTTATAAAAGGACTTCCAATTTTCTTGCATGCACAAGACACTTGCTTACCTCTTGTCAGAGAGGTCAGTCTTGTTGCCAACAAGCATGATTATGACATCATTACCCCTTTCCGTCCTGACATCATCTATCCACTTGGATGTTTGATGGAATGAGTTGGCATCTAAGAGAAAAAACAGGGTACGTATAACCAACTGTTACTAGATGAATAATTTAAATACGAAAATTGTGGCACTTTCGATAACTACAGATAACATGAACGTCAAAAACAGAACATGAAGACAACATGTCTTGTTTTGTTCACACATTCACAGTTCCCAATTGGAGATTGTTCACATAATAACTAAGATTTGAGACTACATGTAAGCTCTCATAGCTTTAATGAAACTACTATACAGCTTTTGTCTGTGTAATACAGCTTAACTGTTTTGTTAAACTGCCATAATAGCACTCTTATCCATCAGACTGCACAAGTTATGCCAACAATGCAGTGAGCCCCTGCACTGTTTGAACACGTCCATGTGTGCATGCATCTAAATCTATGCGAGAAATAGCTTGCAAGTTTTTTTTTACTCCTTAACTGCTTTGAACGAGCAGAGCAGAGCTCGTCCAGCCGAAACTGTCACCAAAACGCTTTGGACAAGTAGAACTTGTCGTAGCGGAATAAGTACTCCCCTCTGATGAGCAGGCGGAGAAGCGTGCACTTATGGCTTACATTGTGTGTCATCCACTAGATGGCAGCATCTTTATAAAATATCATCATCAAACGCCAGAAGAAGAAAGAAGACTGCTGCCTGGAGCGAGCGCGCGCTACTTCACTTCTTCCAATAAACCGTATTCGTTCGAAGCAGTCCCTGGTCTCGATCGTCTTAATAATGGTGCCGTGACCAGGATACTACCTCCTCGCCGGCAAGAAAGGTCCACCTGCCACGGAGCAGCAGAGAAGAAAATGGCGGACGAGCAGAGGATCGACCTGGATCGAGCGACGAGACCACGGTGGACAGTACGAGCAAATGGAAAAGTTTCTAACAGAAGACAATGCCGAAGCTGAATTCGAAAGCGTCATAGAGTACGACATAAAATTAACGGCGATCTTATCTGCAATAGAAATCAGACTTCGACAGCCTGAACAATCAGATTCAAGCGATAGGACAAGGCAGGTGACGCCCTCAAGTACAGGACAAGAAGCAACGGAACTAGTTAAGCTACCAAAGCTTGAAATGATAAAGTTTGGGGGAAAAACTTTGGAGTGGAACCGCTTTTGGTCTCAGTACGAGTCGGCAGTTCACCCGAGACCGAACATGAGCAAGGGACAGAAGTTCAATTACTTGTTAGCATCACTAACCGGAAAAGCTGCGGCTGCTATTGAAGGACTTCAGTACTCGGCAGAGGAAAATTATGATAACGCAATCAAAATACTGCAAAAAACGTTCGGCAATCGAGAACATTCCATTGAAATGCACATGAATGAGCTATTGAGTTTGGAGAAAGTGAGGTCTGTTCAAGATACCGATGACTTAAATAGGCTAGTACAGAGAGTGCAAGTTAACATATTGGCACTCAAGTCACTAAAAGTGAAAACCGAGAGCTATGCGCCGATGTTGTTACCGGTATTGAAAAGAGCAATTCCACCAGAATTATCAGTGCAGTTCAAGTCAAAAGAGGCTATGAGAAACAGCTCAGCTTCAGAAAACGGCGAGCAAAACAACGCAACGGGAAAAGCGTGCGAGGAAAAGCTCGACAGGCTTATGTCATTCTTAAGAGAGCAAGCGGCTTTTCATGAAGAAACACAACGTGAACAAGAGAGGATAACTGCAAAACCAAGAGAGAACCACGGACAGATGCGCACAACTTTAAGCTTCTATAGCTCAGCGGACAGAATATGCTTATTCTGCAAGCAGAAAACCCACGCAACCAAAAACTGTCGTAGGAGCATTCCAATGGATGAAAAGAAAGCTGTGCTTACCGAAAATAGAGCATGCTTCAGATGCACGCGACCAAACCACACTGCACGCATTTGCAAGGCACAAGTAAAATGCATGCAACGCAAGGGACGACATGCCACGTCAGTGTGTAGAACGGTGATGCAAAAAACAAGGGCAGAGCTGATCTCGAAAGCGCAAGCCAAAGCGACGACGTCTACGCTACACGCAACCGAAAACATCAAGCATACGTTTGTGCTTTTGCAGACGGCTGTAGCATGCGTAGAAGGAGAAACATGTGGCCAACATTGCCGTTTGTTATTAGACAGCGGAAGTCAACGCTCATTTAATGAAGCGAGATTAGCGAAAGAAATAGGTGCGAAGGTGTTGCGACGGGAAAGACTGACGATTGGTTCGTTTGGAGGAGACGAAAAGGTCAAACTAATGAACGTGGTGCAAGTGACTGTAGGATCACAAGAAACAAGCACGGCAACAGTGATTGAAGCGTTACAAGTCGACGTCATCTCGCACAGTTGTATACCCACTCCAACTAAGAAACTCAGCGAGAAAATGAAACTGCTAAATATGCAAGTGGCTGATCACAGGACCAAGACGACTGCAACAAATTCTGTAGAACTACTGATCGGCTCAGACTATTATTGGGAGTTCTTTACTGGTAGAACTCAAAGAATGGAGGACAGACTGATGGCTGTAGAAACTATACTGGGATGGGTACTGCAAGGGCCGTCAGAGCAAAGCAAAACAAAACTAACACATAATCAAGCAGTCATGGTTCTGAAGGTCGAAGCTGCGGAGACAGAAATCCAGCAAGAGCTACAGAAGTTCTGGAGTCTGGAGTCAATGGGGACCACAAGAAATAGTTTGGATAACACCGGAAATGAAGTGGTCGAAGAATTCGAGCGCAAGATTGTACAACAAAACGGTCGCTATCAAGTCAGCTTGCCATGGAAACAGGACGTAAACTTGGAAAGCAACAAGGAAAATGCGATAAAAAGACTACAGCAATTGACTAAAAGGCTGCAAAAAAATGAAGGCATGCTGTATCGCTACGACAAAGCTATATCAGAGTACATGGCATTAGGAGTTGCAGAGGAGGTCCAAGAGCCATCAGAACAGCCAAATGCACTTTGCTACTACATGCCACATCATGCGATCATTAGAGAGGACCGAGCCACAACAAAGGTTCGAGTAGTGTTTGACGCCTCATCACATTCTAGAAAAGGCATGTCTCTAAACGAGAACCTAGAGGCAGGACCCAATTTGAATGAGGACATGCTATCGCTGCTCATTAATTTCCAAAAAGAAAAGGCGGCGTTAGTTGGAGATGTTGAAAAGGCATTTCTACAAATCTCTATACATGAAGAGGATAGAGATGCAATAATATTTCTGTGGAGGAAGCATGACGCTGAAGGAAGGTTAATGAATGAAGTGCAAACATGGCGCATGACAAGAGTAACGTTCGGAACAACACCAAGTACGTTTATACTGGCAGCTACAATTAAACACCATTTGAAACAAGTGGAAGAACAGTTTCCTGATACGACAAGGACACTGCAGAAAGCGATCTACGTGGATGATGTCATTTTGGGAGCAGCAACGCTTGATGAAGAAGTCAAGTTGTACAAAGAGGCAAAGCAAGTGTTCAGAGAGGCAGCATACTTGATAGCAATATACCACGATAGAAGCGAAGAATCAAGGCTGGTAACAGCAAAAAGCCGCGTAGCTCCAATTAAAGAGCTGGCATTGGCGCGACTTGAACTGATGGCAGCGGTGGTAGCATCATGATTATGCGACTACATCAAAGGTCACTTCAACGAAAGTTTTCAGGAAATACACAGCTGGACGGACTCGATGATTGTGCTGCACTGGATCAAGGGAACAAGCAAAAGAGATCCCTTTGTTGCCAACAGAATCGCAGAAATTTGAGAAAAAACACTTCAAGCAAGCCGGTTATTCGTTCAAAGTGACGACAACCCTGCTGACCTACTTACACGAGGAATAAGCGCAAAGGCATTGATAACGTCAAAGTTATGGTTGAACGGTCCCGAATGGATAACATCACTGGAAAAGAACTTAGTAAGCATAATTGGCACAAATACAGACGTGGAAGACCAGCATAAAACACAATGTCACCAATGCATGGGAAGAGCCGAAATTGCGCCAATCTTGGAAATCGAAAGGTATTCATCATACGGACGGCTTATAAGAGTGACAGCATAAGTGCTCAGATTCATAAAAAACGCAAGAAAGGAAAATCACAAAGGGCCGTTTACAGGAAAAGAGGTAACAAATGCAGAGAAATACTGGATAAGACAGACATAAATATCATTGAGACATACAAAGGGTGAGGCCTATTCAAACAATCGATCATTTGAAATTAATAGACACGAAGTCTACCTTGATGAGATGGAATCGTCAGACAGAAAGGACGATTGCAGTGCAGCCAAGAATTCAACAAGCACGTAATAGTAATTCCAAAGGATGAGCATTTCACGGAACTGCTAATACGTCACGTGCATAAAATGGTATCACACGGAGGAGTTCAAGTGACGCTAGCGCAACTTCGAACTAAGTTCTGGATATTGCAGGGTAGACAAGCAGTGAAAAGAGTTCTAAACAAATGTGTCGTCTGCAAGCGGCATAACTCCAGACCGGCGACTCAAGACATACCCCCACTTCCGGCAGACAGAGTCACTGAAGCAGAGCCATTCAAAGTTACGGGAGTTGACTTCACAGGACCTCTTTACGCAAAACAAGTACCAGATTGTGAAGCAATATGTACTGATATTCACCTGCGCGGTAACAAGAGGGGTACACTTGGAAGTTACCAACGATTTGTCATCGTCGAGTTTTCTGTAAGCATTCCGACAATTTACAGCTCGACGGGGAATACCAGCAGTAATATACTCGGACAACGCCAAAACATTTATAAAAGCTGGAAAGGAAATCAACAGAAGGCTCGAAACAATTAAAAACGAGGTCTTAAATAATTACTGCAGTGGCCAACAAATTCAATGGAAAACGATAGCAGAGTGCGCGCCATGGTGGGGAGGATTTTACGAGAGCCTCATAAGAAGCTTGAAGACGTCGATGAGAAAAATAATATCGAAAAGCACAGCTTCGGTAGAGGAGCTACGCACTATTATAGCAGAAGTTGAAGGAACACTCAACAATCGACCATTGACTTACGTATATGAAGAATCTGACGAGCCAATGCCACTAACGCCAGCAGACATCATAGGTGGACGGCGACAGCTTCAAGATGGACAAACAAGACTGTACAACGGTGACATTGAAGACGCATGGGGACGCAGATTCAAACTCGTGCGCGCTTGGTAGAAAAGATGGCATCAAGAATATATCAAGGAAATAGGAGCTACGGTCAAAGCCAAGACACGGCAAGCAAAACCACTCTCACAGGGTGACAATCGTGTTGGTTGAGGACAAGGCTCCAAGAACATTTTGGAAAATGTGCCAGATCGAAAAACTCTACCCTGGGCGAGACGGAATAACAAGAGCTTGTCTCCTTTGCACAGGCAAAAAAGAGCTCCTAAGAAGATCGGTGAACCACATATACCCAATGAAAGGTTGTTTCAAATAGCCCGCGAGAGCTTATCACATTTCAACTTGGGCGGGCGGGAGCCTATAAAATATCATCATCAAACGCCAGAAGAAGAAGAAAGAAGACTGCTGCCTGGAGCGAGCGCGCGCTACTTCACTTCTTCCAATAAACCGTATTCGTTCGAAGCAGTCCCTGGTCTCGATCGTCTTAATAATCTTCTTGAAGATTTATATATTTTTTGGCGGCAGGAGCGCGCTTCTTGTATGGAAAGACAGCGCGCAATGGCAGCGACCCATACATAGCTGGCCCGTGAGCCCGAAAAAAAAAAAAAAAATGCTATTCGTTTTCATCACCTTTGTGTGATGATTATTCAAGCACAGATATTTATCGTTTGCCCGGAAGTGAAGACAACAATGACAGTAAATCGAATGCAGCTCCAGTGATCATGAAGACAGCTCGGACGCGAACACTGCAAGTGCGCGCCAGTGAAGCCGCCTTGTGTTACTCCACGTTTTGAAATTTTCTACGCAACCCTGAAGCTCCCAGAGTGAAATGCCCCAAGAATGCTTAGCCAACAGAAGTGAAGAAAAATTTGGCATATGTAACTGCTTGGTTTATAAGGTTTACATTTTATTAGCAGCAGGTAGGAGGTTTGCTATGTATTCTTCAGAAATACACTTAATTCAGTTGGATTTGACTAAGTATGTGGTGAAAATATTTTTTTCAACATAGACTAGCTACTTTTTAGTACAATCAAATTCGAACTCAGCAATAAAAAAGACAATTTTTGACTGAAAAATCTCAAAAAAAAGGAGCAGTTAAGGGGTTAATAATAGAGAAATGATCAATTTTCAATATAAGCAAAAATTTCTGTCTGAGAGAAGTTGAACAACTCACTGGTTATGTCATAAACAACTACAGCAACTGTGGAATCCCTGATGTAACTTGGAATGAGGCTTCTAAACCGCTCCTGACCTGCAGTGTCCCACAGCTGTAGACGGACCTGCACATGAAAAGAAAAATATTTATTCACCTAAGCTCTCAGCAGATGTGCCCTATAGGACGCATCGGTAAATAGCCTATTGAGAGAATAACGACAATAACATTCTTTCCTCCGTTACTTGGCAAAAGCCTAAGAAATTGATACACAAAATATTTGTATTCTGTCAAACAAATTCACACCGGATGCACGCTGAGAATAAGTACATTATGAATTTCAAGAATCAACATTCCACTCTGTAAAACTTTCCTTACATTGGAGAGTAAAAAAACTAAGAGGGGTGGGGGGAGAGGAGCAATACAGCAAGCCCAGACACACTTTAATTAAACTAAACTACAGTGAACTTGCTTAAACTTAACACTGGTTGGGCAAGGCTGCTAAAGCTAGAGGACAAAATTGACATCCACTGCACGAAATTTTTTAAATATGAAAATTGCACAGGCAAACGTGGGACGATGTTCAAGTCGTGCAAGTAGAGAAATTACATATGCTTTCAACTGCTCATTTCAAGACGTAGGACAGCACTATTTCACACATGTGATACATATTCCAGGAGCTCAATTTTAGCAACTCATTTCACAGTGGTGAAGGTACTCAGGACGGTGCCTCAAAGTTGGTGTTTCTAGCTTAAATAGGCATCATAAATATTAAAAAGACACTGCCTACTTGATATAAATCATCTCAAACTGGTTTTTATGCCTTAAAAAAGAAAGAAAAACAGTTCTTGCAGTTTTTGCTTGCCCAGTATTATCTAATACACACAAAAATAAACCCAAATTAAAAAAACCAACTGCACAACAATATAGGTGTGTGGTTTCATTCAATCCGACAATGCAAAAAAATTTTAACTATAAAATACCGAAGTGACTCTGTCAAATACAAGCACAAAGCAAGAAACTCACTGTGCGGTCTTCGAGGTACATAGTCTTCGACAAAAAGTCTATGCCTATTGTGGCCTGCAAGAGGAATGAAGTTAGAACTGCAGCCAAACTTTAGCACAATGTATGTACAAATTAATGCAAATATACTGCGACAGCAATGTCATCGACACTAGCTGCATTACTATCGTTACCATTGGTCTTCTCATACGTACTCGGCGGCAAAACCGACGAAGTGGATACACATCATCATATCTCAATAAATGAGCTATAGAAAGCATAGAGCAAATGTCTTGCTTTGGCAGCTGGAATGAGTGTTGTGCACACACCACACCGCAGTGCATGCAATGAACTGAGTGGAACGGAGATCCAATTCAGAGTTAAAATCTGGCAAACCCTCTCACTAGTCGTCAGACAAGCGTTACCCATCATTCTCATCTGAATCTCATTCAGCATTGATACATAATGCCATTTATAAATGCTCATCATCAAGCCAGCATTGTGACACACTTTGTACTTTTGAGGACACAGCCTTTCGCTGCACAGAAGCACTCATCTCACTAGCTGTGTCACGGCATGATACTTCCACGCACAGAGCATCATACGAGGAGAGTTATACTATCCCTTTCAGTGCTTTGCCTTCTCACAAAACTGTAATTCTGTTTTATCTGCAAGTAATAAGGTTATGTTTTTAAAAGTCATGCTAAGCAACAAAATCTACTCAAGGCATCTGAAAAAAAGTTGCACAGGACCTTTGAAAGCCTGTTCTATCATTTTACTTCCTTTTTTTTGTCATTTTTAGTATTATCAATAATAATGTCTACCTTGTTAACATAACCTATTCTTAGCCATCTGATGCTATTTTATATTCTTGTATTTTTCATATAGCACAATCTCTCAATCCATTCTCATACTCCATTCCGCTCATTTTGCAGTGATTATGAAATCTTTTCACCCCTGCACAGGAAAATAACTGCACGAAACTTAAAAGAAGACACCACAAAGAAGAAACATGAGCAGACTGAGTGCAATTAATTTGTATTCTATGCAAACAATTATATTTCTACATAGCATGAACCAACAAAATGTCCCTTTTCACCTTGTTTTGTAGATTTGCCTCATGTATGTGTCATTTTCAATACACTCTGTCAAATCTAAATGCATACAGCCCCGAATGAAAAACGTTTCAACAAGTCAATCGAAGTGAAAGCCTGCTTATTTCGATTTCGTCATAGATTTTGTGGGATCAAAACATTATTATTTATATGTCGAAAAGCATTTCAGCAAGCACAAACAGCACCAGGTGTGGCACCCTAAAACCTAGGTGAACAATTGTGCACTGTGAGCAAATATAATCGCAGCCCAAAACAGATAATCAGATTTACTTTTGGAGAAATTTTGCAACATACACTTGTGTCTAGTGAATCCACTGCATCATGATTACAGAGGATCAATGTTGTTGAAGAAAGATTACATGCCAGTCTCTGGATAATTCTCAAAAACCACTGGTCAGATGGAGAAAGAGAAAGACTAACACCAAAGAATTCTGATACCTAATAAAAAGGTACTCATAAGGACTGTTTATGTTATGATAAAAAAAGAAAGAAAACAAAGTTATAAGCACAATATTAATACAGCAATTGAATAATAGCTTTAAATGTTATATATTATAGAAATTATACCATTGACATTTGAGTATATACAGTATCAGTCTAAAGTTGGAAATTTCTGCAGCCCTTTAAGAATTGATTATTAACATTTCAATTTTTAATAACAGCTGTCTAAAACAAATCATTCCTTTGGAACCCATTTACGAAAAAATATAGCTGAGCGTATAGGGTTTTTGTTGAAAAAAATCTTTTTAAGAGCTGGTAGATCAATAATTTACTTTGAAGCCCTCCGAAGAAACACTTTTTTGGCATTATTTTGCTTTCACCGTGAGCCTGAGAATGTCAAATATTTTCTTTGCTGAGCTACAGCACTTTAATGTATAAAGTATTGGTCTAAAGTAATTAAAAACATAATTAATAAAACAATTGCAAATTTTGTATTGTGAGGGTGCCAGTCGGGAAACTAAACATGAATACCAACTTTTTCGGCATTATGACTTACTTATGTTTCGATTTCAAAAATTGGTACAGCTGGGAAAAAAAAAGGCCCCAGTAAAAATGCCTAATAGGTTCTGCGGTCAGATGAGTTTTTCACAAGTAAAGTTTGAGCGTTTGCTTACTAGTACAAGTTACACTAGAACTAACACAAGGCCCTTTATCTTGTAGTGGTATCTGAGTGGCTTTTTCCCATCAGCCATGCCACTCATGCAAACAATGATAAGAGCAGCATGTCTGATGACACTGTGAATAGGCAAAATGAAAGGTAAATCCAAAGCAGCTGTATGTCACTCCAAACACATGTATGTGTGTTGGTGCATTGTACTACTCTTGCAAATCCTTATGCAAAACAATAAAAAAAATCTGTCTGGGGAGCTCACACAGTTAACCACTGCAGAAACATTTACACAATTCTTTAGTATAAACGGATGACATCATGCTGGCTGTCATTTGCGATTAATTAGGATGTTGCTAACTAGACTGTCCCTGGCATGGTCGATGCTTAAAAAGAAGTGACCTTTGCCCCACGTTAATAGATTCTCAACTGCCTTATTTGACAAAAGCCATGTAAAAGCAAGCTAGTTTGAGAAAATGTTGCACTACATTTAGTTTTGTGAATTTCATACTACAAAAGACCCTTTCAAATCAAAATAGTATTAAAAAGAAAAAGGCCATTCATTTATAAAAAGAGAAATGTCGAATGCACAATGTTGTAGAACGCTGACCTAAGTGGTGACCCATTTTCTTCAAATGAGCATCCAACAAAGATTACGAAGTCAACACAAGTAAAGAGCAACATAGTTATGGGGAATAAAGGACACACCTGGTATGTGTTATCAAAGCTGTCATACATGAAACGTGTGATGAGGGAAGTTTTTCCAACTGAAAGAAAAGGAAAGCATTTTCACTATATTGCTGCAGGTTTAATGTTTTGAATAACTATGCCAAGGCACTTGAAACAAGCAGCTCCAAAACAGTATGTGACCTCAGTCCTATAACACATTGTGACTTCCAGAAGTTTAAAAGCTTCAGGCATTGTTTGTAGATATCATTGTTCTCCACACTCAAACTATGTGACACACAACATAGATCACAATGACATACAGACAGAATCACACATGTCTATAGCAGAGGAGCAAGTGGCTGTGGATGCTGCGCAGCTACGACCTCACGTTAACTACAAGCTCATGCTTTAATTATAGCACTAAGACCTAGAATAGTGTGCGACTATGTTAGACATCATTACAACATCGGTCTATGCATATTGTCACGTACCAAGAGCCGTATAGAAGGAACAGGAACAGCGGGGCAGAAAGACACGAGCGTGTATCTTCGAAACGAGCTAACCACACTTCTTCGTTCTCCTTGCCCTTTTCGGCTCGCTAGGGCTTGCCGGCTCACAACTCTAGGTGGCAATATTTAATCATAATACACCAGCTGAAATGGCCAGCTGGGCACCCAAGACTAAGGTGGTTTGATCTGTACTACACATGCATGCACCAGTTATGGTACACACGCCTTTTGCACTGTGCCAATCAACTTGCCTCTGCATACAGTCTCAAGCACTGGCAAAGCAGGCAGAGAGGACAAGATTTTCTCTTATGGCCCAGCACGGTTAACCTCTCCGCCTTTCACACTCTCTCTTATATGATCCAACAATATATGCTGACTTCTCCTATATCATATCAGCGCTGCCACGCGAAACATTCTCAGCGCCATGAAATAGATGAGCACAATACTGATAAGGCTGCGGCCGAAATGTTCAAAATCATTTAATTCCCACAATAATAACGCAGATACATGAAAAAAAAGGCGGCGGCGAAATGCTTTTGAAAGGACACATTCGCTCGTCCATTATCCCATCTGCGAAGTCGCCGTAATAACGAATTTCCAGCTAATCAACGCCATGACCCGAGTTTTCGATGGTGACGTGTTCTCATGAGCATCTATGTGTGCGAAGTGCTGTCCTGGTTGTCTTTGGAAGATGTCGCGATCGGTAATCGTACTGTGCGGCTTCGGGCCAGATACAAATCGCGGAGGCCGCGGAAACCGAAACCGGCAGAGCGTAAGCGGCAACTTAAACTGTGCCGGCGCATTTCCGCATACGCGGTTTGTCGGCAATGTAGCCAGCCGACAGCGTATTAATCACGCGCACAAATCACATTCATGCGCGAGCGACCACTCCATTGAAACGATCGGCACGAAAATAAAAGGAAACTAGGTTAGTCGCTTTTCGTCCACGCACTTTTCACGCTGGTGCGTTTTCGCTACCACTACTTTTTTGTTGCCCTTTCCATACTTTTTTGTTGCCCTTTCCATACTACTTTTTTGTTGCCCTTTCCAGCTCGCTGTCGAGGTCACTTACCCCCACGCATTTTTTTTTTTTTTCCTAACCGGCGGCCAACCCGCAAGAGACTAGCGGACGCAACGAAAGTAAAGTCTATCGTCGCCATCACCTGATGTTTTCCGATACGCCGCCGTCCCTACGTTAGTTGACTGTGCCGCTTCTCTACGTGGGGAAAGCAACCGCTTAACACGCATATGCAAACGCGTGATCTAGATGGACGCGGTCGCACCTGTTTATGCAGGCGCGCGCGACTTGTCGAGCGAAAGAAAAACGCCGAAAAAAAAAAGTTCAGCAGTGACCGCATTCCATTCGGCCATCGGACAGCATCCTGGGCAGACGAGTGGTCACACTAATTCGCGCGAAACGCCGACGTCATCCAGTCCATCGAATTTTGCTCGAGCCAGACAGCCGGATCGGTAAAACAGTTCGAAACAGGAAGGCGGAGGCGTGGACCGTCGCTACAAACTGCGGTGCTCGATTTTACCACATTCTACGGTGCGCCTTACGGACGCAGCGAGTGTCTAGGAACAAAAATGAAAGCTGAATACAACGCACACGACTGGTTCAAAAATTTTCCGAAACTAGGGGAGCGTTGAATGAGGAATTGGGCAAAGTGACAGTAGGCCTAGTACCGTGTGGTGCTGCAACGGGACCCTCGCCCACTGTCTAACGAGGCACTATTTTCGCTTTCTGGGCTCAGGGAGGCAGCGCCGGAGCTCAGGCCACCGGCTTAAAACGAGGCACCATCCCGAAAGACGCGCGATTCTAGAGGCGATTGCAGAACTGCGCGTCACGCCCGCACCACCGGTCTACGTGGAAGGGGCAGGGACAAGTTCGACTACTCACCGCTCTGTTCTCCCAGGAACACAAGCTTGAACTTTCGCAGAGGGTTGCCGAAATCACCAGAACTGGACATGGCTGCGTGGGCAGGAGGAAACATACAAGAGCCGCACACACACGCACGCCGGCAAAACACGCGCACACGGTATCCTGGGGACACGAGCCCCCGCACAAGATTTTGTGTTGGGCCGGCCGAATATCAAAATCCAGTAGCTGAACTTTTTTTCGTCTTTTCTGAGTGGTCTGCCGTCGAGGTTTTTCTCAACACCTACCAGCGCTGCACCTACTCTCGTACGCAGCTTAATTAGACTGGTGCTGCCATCTGTAGAGAAGCTAGAGAAATATACAGAAGGCGAGCAGAGGCTGTGAGCAGCCGGAGCCACAGCAGCAACAGCCTGTTTACTGACCGATCAACTGGATCAACTTCAGATTCAGAACCGTTGCGTAGGTGAAATAGAAGAACCTCCGTGTGCCAGCCGCAGTATTTGCCGTGGCCAGCACATCCGGATGTGTTTCTGGGCCCCGAGAAGTTGGTCCTTGCGATCTTGACCGACCACGAGCTGGGAGGCAGCTAAGATGACACAGGAGAAAGCGAAAGATGAATGCTCCCCTCGAAGTCGCAGTTCGAGCGAGACGTCCAAGTCAAAGGAGAAGAAGGAGAGACCGTTTCTCACAAAGGTGAATGCGCCTTTTTTTTTTTTTTACACTCGAGTTTGCTTGAAAGCAATGTCGGTGCTTGTTTTCAGGTTGTAGTCCGTAGGCTGCCACCGACCATGACGGAGGACCAATTCCTCGAGCAGATATCCCCTGTTCCTGAAAGCGACTATATGTACTTCGTCAAAGGAGACTTGAGGTAAGCAGCAGCTCGTGTGTTACGAGCGGGAAGGCGAAGTGAATAGTACGAACTGGGAACTCGAACCGCTCTCATATTACGCGCAGTTTGGGCCCACACGCGTTCTCGAGGGCCTACATCAACTTCGTCAATCAGGATGAGATATTCATCTTCAAGGAGAAGTTCGACGATTACATTTTTGTCGATGAGAAAGGTGAGCCCTGTCGTGCAATGCTGTCTCTGTTTATGTTCGTTTGAATACGTGTGCCTTCGGATTTGCAAACCCGTGCGTTATGAACCTGAAGCGTCTAATCGGTTAATTTATGCACGCTTGATGCCTGCAATAAAAGTATATTAGCAACACATACCATGCTATATCTTTAGAAGCTTCCTAACGTGGCCACAACAATGCTGTGGATTTCTTAATTCGGTTAGCTTATGTCGCAAAAAGAAAACGCGTTTTCGAGTTTCATTTCGTACACACAAATGCATCAGTACCTTCATTACTGGTCATGTGTGCGGTGGTTCCAGACATTGACATGTGTACATATGCCAACTGATTTGCTTTTTTGTTTGTTGTGTTTCGCTTGATCAGGCAATGAATACCCGGCACTGGTCGAGTATGCACCCTTCCAGAAAATACCGAAGCGGAGGACTCGCAAGAAAGATCCAAAGTGCGGCACAATAGAACAAGACCCTGAGTACATCAAGTTTCTCGAAAGCCTAGAGCAACCAGAAGAAGTGACGCTACCTCCGATTGACACCTACATAGAGGAGATTGAAGCTAGAGAAAAGGAAATCAAAGGTATTTATATGTTGCACAAATACAGTCGACCACTGCACTATCTGAAGACAAATACATCATTGAGAAACCGTTTGATGGTAGCTTGTGGCTGTCAGTTTGGATGCACCATAAAGATTTAAAGAAAGGCAGACTGATGATGCGAAAGAGGATCATCGGTGAATCACATTTATTTGTATGTTTCAGTTACGGTGTAACAATGGTCTCAACACATTGGCTGCTGACCTGAAGGTAACGGTATTGATCCTGGCTGTGCTGACTGCATCTCGATGGAAGTGAAATTCTAGATGCCCATGTATTGCACGATGTCAGTGCACGTTAAAGAAAACCAGCTGGTCTAAACTTCTACAGACCTCCACTACAGCACCTCTTATAATCATATTGTGGTTTTGGGTCATAAAACCCCAGATATTATTATTATTTCCTACATTTTACTGAGAGTGTAAGCCAACTATGTTTTAGTGTAGAAGGGTGCACATTTGGGATAGCTGGCTCATGATTATACACTCAAACATCATTATAATAAAGTTGCATCTTACACGAAACTAAGTTCTTTATATCCAAAAATTCGTTATAAAGGTTTATTCTTAACACTTTATAGATTGCAAGACTATTTTTCACTTACTTCATTATAACCCATATTTCGTTACATCCGGTTTTGTTACATCGAGGTTTGAGTGAATGCAAACAACAGCGTTATAGGTTGGGATGAGGGAAAAAAGCATGAACCATGGGGTATCGGTCTGTGTTCTTTTGTTTCATCCCGTCGTATAGAGCTGTTTACTACATACCGCCTGTGTTCTTTTGTTTTGTCCTGTCTTATAGAGCTGTTTACTGCATTCTGCCTCTTCGTATGCACTAATTGAAAATTGCAATGTGAGTGAGGTCAGTTTAAGTTAAGGGTGCTGAATCTCCAGCATGAGGCACTGAAGTCTTGAAAGACAACAATTACCAGTGCTTGTGTTTTGTCATTGTTCTTTCCATTGTCCTTTATTTTGGTAGGCTTTCTTCACTTCAGTGTCTAGTGCCAGAGATTTGACTTCTTTGCAAATGTGACATGGAGTTGTCAATTCGGAAAGGTAAAGGACATGAAGAAGTCGCACGTTCAGCTGCAAGTTTAGAAGCAGATCGCACATGTTTCTTCCTGCCACACACTTCAGTGAGGCCCCATCGATCTAGCAACAGAGTTGCAACAGACTCGCAGGCATCCACTTTACATTAAGTCCTGCGATGCCTGATAGGACTCGAAGTAGCGCATTTCAAATTGTTATTGGCCAGTCGACTTGTGCTGGGTTGCGTGTGTAGTGATGTTCAGGATGACTGACTGACCCGTAGAGCAGACACGGACATTTAGTATAGAAATCAGACTAGCATTTAATTGGGAGCATTGGCAAGAGTGAAGAAAGTCAACTAAGAGGAAAACGAAAAATGTGTGTGATGAAAACAGAAAAACGACAAGAAAGTATACCCTACATAACTACAGGAACAAAACAAAGAGACAGACAATATGGTATGTTAATGACTCTACAAGGTGGACACTAAAAGAAACAAGGAAAAATTATGAGAAATATTGTGCTCCCTCTTCTGAGCTACTTGTGTGACACAGTGCATACTACTACAATAATATTTAAAGCTTGTTAAAAAAAAAGAGGTGAGAAAAATTATCACCGAAGTGCCCTTCCTTAGATGAAGGGGGCGCGGGTGAGCATTCCAGACGTCTGTGACACTCCCCAACCCTCTTAACCATGATCTCTTTCCTTGGTGTCCGTGCACGCATGAATAGGCACGTCCATCATTTAATCAGTGAATGATGAGGAGGGGGGGGAGGAAAGCTGGGTTAAGAGCGACCATTTGCACCATTTTTCTCTAAAATGGCATTGTAGTAATAATGTATACCTAGTAAAAAACGTGAAGGAGAGCCGCCTTTCATTCATACTGCCGCTGCAATAAAACTGGCACAAAACTGCTAAGCATGAGCCTAGCGGAGTGGCCTTAGCTACTGACTAAGTCAGTTCCCCATGTACAGCTGACGAAGTCGGTTCCCCATCCACAACGTTGTGCTTTTGTTGCAATTCTTTCTGGCGAATGCCCGAGTGCAATATCTTGTCAAGTTTGTTCATATGAACTGTCGTTATCACTGGCCGACATTGTGTTGCTCTAATTCTGGAAACGTCTTGTTGACTGCACTTTTTGTAAGACTAAAATGTAGAAGGTCCTTTGCAGGATCAGATTTGCATAGAGAGCGCATTCGGCTTAAAAATACTTCTGCTATAATTTGGTTGTGTTTAGCCTGTATGCATTCTGTAGGTCAATGAACCTGACTCTGCTAAATATATTGACACTTTCATTTAAACTTTTACCATATTTGGCATACAGATGCAGAGTGGACACCGTTAAAAGTACTTGTTGCTGCTTTAGATCAGGTTTTGCTGGTGCTGGATTCCGAGACAAAAGTTCAGATGCCTGTTGTTACTACTGATGCCGTGGTAGCACGCCGCATGCGCATGCTGCCAAAAGGCACTGGGGATCGTTGGAAGATGTTTGCAGCAGAAGCATGCTATTTACATGCATTAAGGGTAAACATTTGTAGAAGTATTTGAGGATAAGCTATTCTCATGAAGCACCCCTAAAATCGAATGAATGAGGATCTTTACATCTTGTACAAGTCCTTGTTTCCTTCTGGGTAATGTGTATGCAAGTTTGAAGCGAGATAGGCATATTAAAAGGGGAGTGACAGTCAGTGAAAAATATTGGCTGGTACATGTGTTACAGCGAAAGCTATTATGAGATCACGACATGGGTCACGTATGGCGCCGTAGTTGTCCACCGTCGCCACCGGTTTCCATATTTCCTATCACACGAAATACGAAAATAACTTGGTAAAGAAAAAAAACGCCAACGACATTAATTATATTCGAACCCGGGTTCCTTCCGTGCCAGCCTATAATGTACGGCGGACTCATGCCGCTTCTAGGGACTATTTTGCAAACTGACCTTAGCCAGGCTTGATGTCGGGAAAGGAATTGCGTTAATATGAGTAATAAAGCATTTTAGAACAGCAAAGGAACAACCAGGTGCCACACAATGCAAATTGCATAATGAGTGGGTCGTCCAGTGCTCCAACCCATTACAAAAGCTTGTTCTTGATCACCTGTTAACTGTGGCGCTTACCCACTTGAGTCATAACTCTTCATGGTTGTTAGCCACCATATAAAAAATTTGCACAATATTTCTTGCAAGTGTTTAGTGGATACTATGCTTCTCTGAAAAATTAGAATAATATCATGATGAATGCCGGCCTACAACATAAATATTATGATTCGTCATAACTCTTTATGGTCCTTAGCCACCACATAAAAAATTTGCACAATATTTCTTGCAAGCGTTTAGTGGATACTATGCTTCTCTGAAAAATTAGAAGAATATCATGATGAATGCCGGCCTACGACATAAATATTATGATTCATGTGGTGTAGTGGGTACTGAGAAAGTGTGCTTGTAGCAGTTACCCAAAGAGTGTTTACCAAAGGCTCTGAAAGGCTGCTCTTCCAGCTTTCATTGTGACTGTGCTGCACGTTCTGTGCAGGCCTGGCAGTATTTTAAATATTATTTTTGGTGTTGTTATCGTGATACTTAATTTTTAAAAGACTACGAGTCCCCAAACATCTAGAGCATAAAAAAAACAAAAAAAAACAAAGATGATTTTTGGATTAAGTGTAGTGTAGCAGTGTAAATTGATGAACATTTCTTTAATATCTAATATTATTTAAAAGCCTCAGCTTATTTATCTGTTCACTGGAATTGCAAGACATTCGATGAATGTTCACTTTGTGCGATATGAAGCAGCAGTAATTCGGATGTGAACAGTGTATTGTTCAAGTGATAAGTTCTCTGATATGATATATTTTTCTCTCCATAGCTAACAATGGCTGCCTCAAAGTGGTGACTCCTCTAATCGAATATTTGCAGCAAAGGAAGCTGGAAAAGCTGGTAGGTCATCGTTTTGAGAACTTGATTGCACTTTCTTACTACACTTTCTAAATGGTATAAGCCTTTGTATGTGCTTACTGAGTGATATGGAATGCCAAAACAAACAATGTTGGTGGCACTGGGAGTGCTAGAATTGAAACCTGGTGAAGGTTTGCTTTGCTGAGGGGAAAGAAAAAATACTCGTACATTCATAGGTTCTTGATTATGTGCTCATGTGAAGAGCTAAGTGTCATGTGATCCATCGTCATAACCCCGTTTACCCAAGAAGAATCTGGCTGAAATCTGTCATGTGAAGCTTTCAGTCGTGTATCTCTGGTATCATATAATGATAATGCTAAATATACATGCATGCCAGTAAAAGTTGCAGTGCAATACCTGCTTTTGTTAACAGAGAGAACTTATTGCTCAGAAGAGTTCTTACTCCAGACTTTCAAAGCCGAGAGTGTAGTCACCTTGGTGGTTCATCTTCCTTTGCATCTCAATCCAGCATGTTGGAGCACACATTTACAAGCTTAAAACTTCCCTCCAACAAGCCTCTGACGACCCGTGATGCTGAAAGCAAAGCCTAGGAAACTTCCACTAAACGTTTAATAAGCAAACACACGCTCATCTTTTAACCATGGACTATTGAAGGCTCGTGCTATGGTGGCACGGGAGCCTGCATGGTTTCCCGAGTAAACTGGAGACTATGGGACCTAAAACACATTTTCAAGCTCAGATGCAACACTGCAACGGTTACCTGTCTTGCTGGGAGAATGTGCCTCAAGGAACAATTGGGGCGGAAATTCTTTTCTCGTTTTCCGGATCTCGCCAGCATCGGGAACTATGTAGGTGCAGTTTTTGGGAAAAGTCCCATTGCTTTTGCTTGTTCGTTAGAGACATGCTTCATTTCGATCAGACATGCTTTAATGCAGCCAGTTCTGCTGGGGCCTGTTGTAACCTTTTCTATCTCCATTTCAATGAACGAAAGCATGCCTAGCAATTGTGTTCCCCCACATGCGCAGCAGTTTAAAGCCAATATGACAGCCTTCTACAGGGCAGTTACCACAATCAAGTGCACAACTGTCTCACAACGAAAGAGAAAGAAAGATGTTGCCCTTGCACCAGAGTTATCAGGCCTGCCAGGTGGCACTTTTATCAGGCTATTCACACCATTTCTTATTCCAGCTGTGCAGCCAGTCACGAACTTTACGCATGTGTGTCATGCGAGGGAGCTGAACTTTGGAACGTGCGATGGGGAGGTGGAATATACGTTGATTGTCGTAAATAGCGAGACAGTGCTCTTCCTCCGTTCTTGACTGGCGTCCACAAAGCTGTTGGCCGATTCCACGACTCATGCCCAATCGACTAGCCTTGACTGGTCCTAAATGTTTGGTGCTGTTAAAATGCAGGGAAAAAACATATGGGATGTCACTTTTCTCAACCAAGACATGATTAAGAGGCATCCATGGAAGAGGACTGAAGACTAATTTTGACCATCTGGGCTCATTAGTGTGCTCATATATCTATGATCAATGGCATATTTGAATTCTGCTCCCTCAAGATGTAGCTGCGGGGGTCAGAAATTGAACATGTACCCTTGTGCCTATATTTAGCGGCACACCATAGGTGCTAAGCCAGCACAGCAGGTGGGAGACACTTGAGATATGCAGTGAAAAGTATTGTTACAAGTTAATTCACTTGTAATCGGTACAAAACATAGCGTTAATCCTATTTCAGCCTATATTAAAGGACCTCAATCTGTATGTCCTTCGTGTACATTGTGTGTTGTGAAATGATAAAACTTGATTCGATTTGATGTGCTGTGATAAGAGCAACACTCTGGATCAAAGCCCAAGGCACTTTAACCTCTTCATCTAGTGGCATTCTTTCGTCTCCTGTGGCAGAAACTACTATGTGATTTGAACAGGTATTGCTTGTAAATGGCAGTGCAGACTCTGCCATAGTGCAGTAAGGAGGATGGAGCAAGGTACCGTTAGCTCCTTCATAATTATAACAGCATAACTTTGAACATTCATCAGCAACGTAATATAATCGGAGTAAGAGAGCTACTGTATGCTCAGAACTGACCTCAATAATGAGGAAATTACGTTATGTATGCTTCCATAAGTGATGGCATAGGCCATTACAAAAAAATTTTTATAAGGCGTCTCCATCTTACTTTTCATATAGTGGCATGTAATCAAGACCAGACGTTCGTACCACTGCTTCTGTGCGCATGTTACTTACTTGCAACTATTTATTGGACACCTGCTATAGAAGCCAGAACCACTTGATGGAAAAGGCTCAAAACTAAAAACTTGTGTGCTTCATTCCGTACTTCTGCATTGTGCTTAGTGATGAGCAGCTACGTTCCTGCAATTACAGGCACGGTAATGAAAACTGGTGCTTCGATGTCAGCACTGAATTGAAGAAGCTTTCTACCTGACGAAAGGGCACATTTTGCTGTGGTGCATAAAATTATAAGGATCACAATGGGCAACATGCACTTTCGCCCTGCAGCTGGTTTAGCTCTTGCATGATTGAGTCGATATTGCTGCCACTGCATTGCAGACTCTTAAAGGATATGTTAAAATCTAAGGCACTGTTGTCAGCTATGTGGTGCCATAAAACCTAATGGAATTATCTGAGAAAACCATTTGGAGATCCTCTGCTCCAGGAAAAGACTCATATAAAAGAATGAATATAAATAAAGGCCACAGTGGGAGAGAAGGACGGGTGCTTTCAACGATGCCTGCACTTTGGCTGTGTTTCATGACGGCGGCCCAGAAACTGCGCGAGGAGCGCCGGGAGGAGCGCAAGAGGCGGGAGGTGGAGAAGAAGCGCCTGCGAGACGAAGAAAAGAGGAGGCGCAAGGTGGACCGTGACCGTGCAACTAAAGAGCCAAGCGGGCACAGGGAGTCCTCGTCAGCCCATCATGATGAAGATGGGCCCCAGTTCGACGATGTTGAGCCAGCGCCAACTAAGCCACAAGTGGTCAAGGTGAGCGGATTGATGGAGCCAGTTGGTGGCAGAGTGGCCTTACTTGTTCCTTGTTCATTGCCCTGTTCAACTGATTGCTTAAAGGGCTCAGTCAGCACAGGGATGGCTGTCGTTCTCAGTTTGACGCTTGTTTCAATTCTCTGCAATATTTCTTTTGTCCTGTAGGAATATGGTGTTTCGTTTTACTAAACAGAGGCTTTTAGATATTTCATTCATGTTGTTCAAATTATTCCATCTGAGATGAAGCTGTCTTCACTATGGCATTGATCAAAGGGCCAGTAAACAACCCCAAGGTCCAAAAATTTTAATGAAGAAAAATATGTGCGCTTTTGCTATGTGAATATGCTACCACAAGAATTTTGCATATACGTGCTATAACGTAGAAGTTACGGGGGTTGGAACATCCGTTTCAGTCACTTTTAAATTTTCACATGGCCACTCGTCACCCTTCTCCGTGAAGGAGTAGTCCGTCTTGGGACTCCGCCAACTTCGGCAGTGTGACATGACATCCGTGATATGTCATCGACGAGCAACCAACGATCAAGCGGGGCTTCCCCCACATGAGCACGTGTCACAGCTGGGCGAACAGAAAACGCGGAACACTTATACACCTCTTTATCTTGGGGGCTTTTGTTCTGGTCAATACTGCTCCTTCCGGAGTCTTGGGCTCTACGAAATCGCAAAGGGGGCACAGTAAAATGAAAATGCAGACTTCACGGCTGAAACTGCATCGCCGCAGGGCCAAGGTGCTGTTTCATAGGGCAAAGAACCAATCGACGAGCTCAGTGGTGTGTAGGCTGATTCCACGAGAGATCGACACGTGTCCAAAAGTTGATATTTTAGATTTTATTGAATATTTTATATTTCGTGTACCTCTCACCAGGTAGCCCGAAAGTCAGCTTTGTTTTATTATTAACGGCATAACTTACGACGAGAAAAAAAAATATCAAACTTCACCAACATGGAGGCATCAATTTCGTCACCTGTCATTTTTGAAAATTGCGGATGCTATAAAAAGACAAATATTTTTGTTTCAAGGAAGATATATTTTACCTGAAATGTATGTCTAATGAAGAATGAATTCATACGGTTTCAAGTTTGTAGACCCTAATGAAGTAGCTTTTAAGAATGTCTAATTTTGCGACAGTTTAACATAATTTATGTATTCCCCATTTTTTTTTCTCCGAAAGTAATGCAAGCAGCGTTTTCAAACTTGACACGTTTTAAGGATATAGTGTGTTCATTAGGTACATAAATTATTGTTTCCGTAGGGCAAATGTAAATTTTTATATATTGTCCCAAAGTTCTCATATTGGCAAAAGTGTACTCCACTGAAATTTGAATAATAAAAAAACCCCATCTTCGATTTTTCTTAAAATCTCGTAAATAGACAACCGAAGACCATCATACAGTAATATAGAAAAACTTGTTGCATTATTTAGTTTTTTGTGACAATATTCGTGGTACAAATCAGAGCTTTTGGAGAATGCGCTGATAAGTTGAGAAATCTCAAAATCGGCGGTGAGCTTCAAATGCGAGTAAACATGACCGCATTTGGTGAAGAAAGGCTGTTTTAGCAGATAGGAGTAACTATTTTGAACACGATATTCTACAGTATCTGAATTCACTCTTATATGTAGAGCACTGAGACTTCTGATATGTGGTGCCTCTCCATTACTGACACACAGCTGGAGCTGCTGTGACGGCCATGTGTTTTCAACACGTTGAGTAAGAGAATCGAATGTTGAATGAGTTCGTAAACGATTCATAACAAAATTTTATCATTTGGGGCACGAAGACTGCCGCATTAGACTGAAGAACACACTTTAGGGCAAGTTGTCATCCGTCGTCTGCTCTACATATGAATTGCTGTGCGCTGCATCTCGGAGACAATGCTTTAGATTACATGGTTCAAGTAGGGACAAAGATTACGCCTCCCTTAATTTTATTGACAAAAACAGTGTGAAATTAATTTTAACGTACTATACTTCAGTTTTGCATTCGCACTGCGGGTACTTGCGCACACTGTTTTACGTCTGCTCTCATTAAAGGTGAGAGACATAGGAACAGACGACAGATAGATCACTTTCGTGCTGCTGGTTTCACGCATAGTTGCATTGCCAGTCATTTGAGCCTCAAGGAGCGTTGAGATGGCTGACCACTTCAGCCGGGATAGAGTTTTTTGTTCCGATTACCTCATGTTGCATAAAAACAAAATACCTTATCAAAGAAACTTCTGCAAGGTCGAAGACATCGGCCTGTTTGCCCTGCAGAAGCTTTTGCCGAAAGCTGCCCGCCATGCACATAACAACGACCACTTCTGCCAGAACTGTTTCAGACGCCTCAGAGATATGCTGTCTTCATCTAATGGCTTCTCAGCTGAAACAGCTGATGAGTTTTCGCCGGAAGAAGAAAAAGGCAGAAGTCAAGAGCGGTGCGTAAATACGCCTGAAGCATTGTCACATATGCGACTAGAGAAGCTGCATGCGCAAAATAGCAAAGTTCATGCAGAGCCAAGACAACTTAGCAGCAATTCTACAGTAACTGTAAAATTCCACCGTAACGTGTGTAACTACCACTTTCAACCATCAGATCTAAAATGCAGTGTGTGTGCCCAGTGGTTCAATAACTTCAAGCAAGCCCATGAAGCGTGTTCTTCGTATCAAGAGTGCATGCGTTTGTTGACACTGTTGCCGAGCGATATAGAGCGTCGAAAACTCCAAGTGCTTATGCCAAACATGTCAGCTTACATGGTATACAGATTCCGACGCTGGCGCGCAAAACACGGGATATGGTTAGCACCAAATGCGGTAAAAAGGACACGGCTGAAACCAATGGACGTCCAGGCAGCTATGGCTTACTACTCCAAAGATGAGTATAGCTGCTCTCGGCAGAGTCCCAACAAAAAAGATGTAGTATCGGTTACCATTGACGGAAAAAGGGAGCTTGTTTCGAAAAGGTTTATGACACGTTCGGTGCGAGAGGCTTACCGTCTCTTTAGAGAAGATAATCTGAACACGTCTGTTGGGCTCTCAAAGTTTTATTCACTGAGGCCGAAGTGGGTTCTTCTTGCACCACACCAAGAAGTGTGCCTTTGTATATACTGTGCTAATGCCACGGAGTGTGTTTCTGCCCTACAAGACATCACCAATGGTGCCTACACGGCGGACTTCTTGAAAGAACTATGTCTTTGAAGCTCCCCTACAAGTGATTGTTTTTTAGGCCTTTGTGACTATTGGGCTAAGGAGGATGCTCTGGCAGCCACATGTTTAGAAATCCCTGAAGATATTGAGGTGGCCAATGCAGTATGGGAAAATGGCGATCTAGTAAAAAAAAACAGCCCAGGTGAGTGCTTTTCTGCGAGAGCTAAGTTTATGGTTCGTGAAGTGGATTACCCATAATTACATAATATACATTCAAGAATCAGCAATAAGCCAGGCGAAAGAGAACCAAGAAAAAGAATCTTGCATTTTTCACTTTGATTTCGCCGAAAATTGAACAGCCATTTTACCGAATGAGGTACAGTAGTATCACTGGCACAAAAGACAGGTGTCTATATTCACGTGTGTCGTCACAAGGAAGCAATCGATTCAAAGTTTTGCCGTCATCAGTGATGACACATGCCATGATGCTGCACATGCCTGTTTTTCTCTACAAATAATCCTTAACTATATGAAGGAACAACTTAAGCCTGACACGCATGTTATGTTTCTGATGGTGCCAGTAGTCACTTCAAAAACAAGTACCAGTTGTTCGAGATCATATATCAACAAAGTGGATTTTTTAGGCCACAGGACGTGGCAAGAACTCTTGTGACGGCGTTGGTGGCCTACTAAAGCATCAGGCTACGCTCTACAACCTCAGAGCGGCAAGCTCAGCTGTGATTATGTCAGCATCCCAAATGGTGGCGCAAATGAGCGCGAAGCTCAAGAATGTCAAGCTGCTGTGTGCAAATGCAGACGAGCTAGAAACATTCCGTCAGTTTAAGAAGAGCCAGTGGAAATTGTTGCCACGTGTTCCAGGCATACGTTCTTGGCATGTTTGGCTAAGCACATCTGAGGGCACTAATCGTGGTCGTGTTTTGTTAGTGTCACGTACTGCTAAATGTGATCTGCAGAAGATGCAGCCATTTTGAGCGCATCTCTTGTTTCACGCAGTCACCACCAGAATACCAGTGAGGGTACTTCAAGCGCATATGCTTTTTCTAGCGAGACCCAACACTTGCGTTGGAACATTTTCTTGTTTGAGTTTATCTGCAAATATAGACAGGTATTTTGCAACTGAGTTACAGTGTCGAAGATTTCCTCCATTAGAGCTGTGTTATGAGGAGCATAAATGCGCCTTCATGGCTACGTATTTGTCACAGTGCTAAAACAGCCTTTCTTCACCAAATGCGGTCACGTTTACTTGCGTTCGAAGCTCATTGCCGCTTTTCCATTCCGTTTTTTAGGTTTCTCAATGTATCAGCGCATTCTCGAAAAGCTCCGATTTCTACCACAAATATTGTCACTAAAAACAAAATAATGCGACATGTTTTTTATATTACCGTATTTCTAGCGCGTATTCGATTGTAACGCTCACCCGATTTCCACAGCGAAAAAAAACAAAACGTAAGACATCGATTGCAACGCGCACCCATTTTTCTCGCTGGCCCGCACGATCACACCACTCAAAAATACGACTCATTTCGGGAGCCTCTTCCATTTAAATATGAGGTACGGACGAAATCTGACGTGTAGCAGAGCATTGCCGTCACTGTAGTTTTACCGTGGACCGATGTCAGCACGGGAACTTGCTTCGCCCCCTTCTTCTCGACGGTTGTGGTGCCAGGTATGTCGAAGTAAAGAGGCGTCTGATTGGAATTCCCGATTTGCCCAAGCAGGTAGCCGTTGTTGTGCCGCAAGTTTAGGACGAACCTCTGAAAACTGTGAAGCTTTTCATCGTACTCCTCAACAAAACTTTTCACATATGCCCATTCCCCTTCGGAGGGAAAAGCATTTCCTCTTCATAAAGTTAGTTAGCCAGCACCTGCTCGCTTTAAACTGGCTCCGCATTAGACCCTTTTCTAAGGCTAATTGCATAGCCCGCACTTGGAGCAGTTCTGTCGTCACGGGCCGATGTGCCGCTGGCTGCTCAAGCAGATACTCGCCGAGCAGCTCTTTAATTTGTGGAAACCGACCCTGCTATGGTCCACTGAAGCCTTTGCGTGAAGCTTTGCTGTCGACAATCTTCTGCTTTTGTTTCCGCCGGTCCCGCACGCACGTTTCGGGAACTCCAAACGACCGCTATGCGGCCCGATTTTTGTCCGTTTCTGCACACGCGATGACTTTTCCTTTAAAAGCGGCATCGTGGTGCACTCGAGTTTTTGGAGTCGGCCCTTCCGTGCCGTCGATGCTAATGCACTACATGATGACGAACTCCTCAGCACACATACGAAGTGCCGCACATGGGAAAAACATAGGCAGAAATGGCCGACGTGCCATGCCGACGCACGTAGGGGGTGGCCATTTCGGAAACGCCGATGGCAATAGATTGACCGTATTCTTTTTTTTTTTTTCGTACTCGATTTTAACGTGCATGCGATTTATGAACTCGCTTAACCGGAAAAAAGGTATGTGTTAGATTCGAGTAATTACGGTACTGTATGATGGCCTTCGGTTGTCTATGTACGAGATTTTAAGAAAAATTGAAGATGGGGTTTTCTTATTATTCGAATTTCAGTGGAGTACACTTATGCCAATATGAGAACTTTGAGGCAATATATAAAAATTTACATTTGCCCTACGGCAACAATAATTTATGTACCTAATGAACACCTTATATTCTTAAAATGTGTAAAGTTTGAAAACGCTGCTTGCATTACTTTCTTAGAAAAAAAAAAGGGGGAATACGTAACTTATTTTAAACTGTCGCAAAATTAGACATTTTTAAAAGCTATTTTCTTTCGGTCTACAAACTTGAAACCGTATGAATTCATTCTTCATTAGACATACATTTCAGATAAAAAATATCTTCCTTGAAACAAAAATATTTGTCTTTTTATAGCATCTGCAATTTTCGAAAATGACAGGTGACGAAATTGGTGCCTCTGTGTTGGTACCAATTCCGTGTCCGTGTTGGTGAAGTTTGATATTTTTTTCTCGTAAGTTATGCCGTTAATCATAAAACGAAGTTGACTTTCGGGCTACCTGGTGAGAGGTGCACGATAATAAATACTCAATAAAATCTAAAATATCAACTTTCGGACCCGTGTCGATCTCTCGTGGAATCGGCCTGTAACGTTGCCCATTGGCAAGCTTTCGTCGGACTGCATGTACGACCGAAAAGGATTGATCAGACGAGGAGAACAGGTGCAGCATTGTTTTTCATAATGGAAGGTCTGCGCAGCGCGCAGTGCTGTAATATTCGGCAAATGTAATCGTCGTGGTTTACTGTACGAATTGGCGAGCTTGTTTGGCGGGCATAAAAACAAAAGTCAAAGCCTGTTTGCTGGTCCTTTAAATTTTCAGTGTACTGTACTTCATGCTTTTCTCATAGTCACCAGAAATACTATTCAGTGTTTGTATTGCAGCAGTAAACTTTGTGGGGCATCATTTTATTGTAGATGTTGATCATTTTAGAAAGAGAGAAATTCACTGCTGAGGAATTTTTGTTGCTGCTCTATATGACTCGCTTTTAGTGTAGCTACACTCATGTGCTTATTGAGCATGATAGCCAGCTTTTAACATCTGCAAGAAAGCCGGAAGTTTGAGCCGATTTATATTTTTATGGTCTCATTCCACTGCATGCCACGCCCCACAGTGCATTTCTTTTGCACTTGCCGTTTCATTCCTAGATTGTTGAGAATTCTAATTTAAACGTTCTTGTCATAAAACCTTCACACTGCTTTCGGAAGCAACACACAGTGTTCAGTTTTGTATTGGCTCTTTTTTTATTCGATTGTGAAGCCACATTTGTTTGAAAACAATAAGTACTATTGTCAGCTTTAAAGCATTATCTTGACACGTTATTAAAATATTCTCTAATCGACTCATATTGCTCAATAGGAGTATAGCTTAGTTTTATTACATTACTGCACAGGGAAATTGTAGCACTTTTGGGGCATGGTTGATGGGAGTGCGAGTGTGATGAAGGTGCAATGGTGTGGCATGGCATGTGTATTCATGAAGCATGTGTGTGCTTGTAAAATGACAATTTCCTGAGTGAATCGTCTATTGATATTCAGACCTAGCAATGTCATATTCATGTGTCTTTTGTGTGTCGTTTTCTTGAGCTGTGTTAAGGAAATCCTGCCACGGCACACTTGCAGCTGTCGGCTTTGACTTGGAGCACCGGAAGTTAGCAGTGTGGCAAACGTTGGCAGCAGCTGAGATACTAAATTTTGACTGATGCATGATTGCAGTCTTCCACCAAATCGTCACAGCGTCAGCAGGGCCGAGCCAGCTCCAAGTTGAGACAGTGTCTGCCACCTCTACCAGTTGACAGGAAAGACACTCGCGATCACATGGCTTCGGTCGGTCGGGGACGATCACGGCGGGAAGTGAGGCGATAGCATTGTTAAAAGAGGGACCTGAATTTTTATTTTGTTGGAGAAACAGAAAAGGATGCATGTTTTATTACTATGCTTTGGTGCAGCTTAGGAAGAAAGGAGAAATTACAACATACACTACTTTGTTGCGAGGGGAGCCCCTTGTTTTCTTGTCTTGCATCCGTATGGCGTTGTACTTCATTTTCTAGGCAATTGAATCGAGACAGAAGCAAAAGTAGGTATTGAGTTAAAATCGACATACACACAACAGCTCTAGAATTTGAAGGAGTTGGCAGCCATAAACCTTGTTCGTTATTGGCCTTTGTCACAGCCACATTGTCTTGCCTCAAAAAATATTGCTGGATGTATTGACATGAAACATGTCATTTTGGACAATGAAATGTCCATAATACTTTCGTTTCTCTTGTCTTTAGTTTATGTGGCCTCAGTATATAATTCTGACCGCACACTTAGATGCTGCATTGCATTTGGAGACAGCATTCGTAGTAATATAATCAGGCACTCTTAAATACTTACTTTTGTGCAGTCTTTTCTACTTCAAAATTAGTTTTCTCTATTAGGAGCATAGCGCGAACAAATGCATTATGTGTGTAATTATAAGTAGTTATCATCGGGCTAGTAGGGTCGTAACGTATTCTAAAGGTAGTAGAGATATGCACTTGTAGGCAGACATTGAACAGCACTTCGCAAACGTTTCCCTTGCAACTGAGGTGCCTCAAATACGGCTCACACCTCCATGCAAGATGTATATTCAAATATACCTTTATCACATTTTAGAAGCTGTTCACTCACCATTACTTGCATTTTTACATCTCTCGCAATTCTTTTTGAACTTCCTTCATTCAAATGCATTAGGTATTGGTAATGGGCCAGCTATTCCAGCGCACACGCACTTTCACTGAACTTTCTACCAAGCTGCCCCAGCTTTCTTTTCTTTTTCTCTTCTGAAGAAGGTTTGGACACTCTGACTGCAAGTTTGTGACTTCAATTTAAAAGCTGCAGTATCTTCATCAATCTGGCTACATTTTGTTGCATCGAAAGCAATGAACTTAAAGAAGGTGTCAGTTCTACTACCCAGTAAAAAACAAGTTTCCATCAATAACTTTGCAGCAGCATGAGATCGAAACCTTTCAGAAACTGCTGAGCATGGTAATCGGAGCTTGCACATTTGCATGTTGCTTCATTGTCTCTGATTTTAACGTCTGCATGTGTCTATTGGCATGAGACTTTTGCATGCCATCACTTTGTATGCATGTGTCTTGACGCGTTTGCTTTTGTGTGGCTGATATGCTCAAAATGAGGCCTTGCTTTGTATGTGCATTGCTTTTGCGACGTGGGTGCCTAGTGTATGTCCTAAAAACGTTATTATCACTCTGAAAAGAATTAGGTTCTGTGTGCACACCACAATGTACCCTTACCTTTATTACATACGTATGAGTGGTTGGAAATAATTTGAAGTTTCTGAAGAGAATCCTGGAAGCAAGAAATTAAGTGTACCACCACACAGTAAAACAAGGTTTATTGCATTTGTAGCAATAAAGCTTGTTTGTGTGCTGCAGTGTTGTTACACTCACAATGAGGCTCCAGGATCTAACGTATTTGGATGCATCTAATAAAGAAACTAGTAAAAAAATGAAGCAGCACAACCAAATTTTTGAAGGTACTTGGAAATGAGGTTCAGCTGAAGTAAGAAAACAAACGATTTCTCGATTGGGTCTATGCAAAAAAAAAACAACAACACATATACGTAGGTCTTACAAGCCAGCAAGGATTTGATGCCCCATCAGGCATATTCCATGCAGATATGAAACGTGTAGATATTGCAACATATTGTTGCAAGTATTTACTGAATTATGCCTCACAAATACTTCTTATTTTCTATATATATTAAAGGAGCACTGACATCAAATTACCCATGCCAAGATATTTGCGTCAGCGAGTAGCTATAGACTCCGTAAGAGCAATTCGCGACCTAAAACGCAACTGAGGGATGAATAACTATCACTTTTATTGATTTATATTACTGGTATTAAGCACTATTCAAAAGGGCCGAGAATCCCGCCATTTTTAGCGCTGAAAGCACCGGCAGTGGTGCTACCTCGCGGTCACCACCAAATCACGCCACAGCTGACCACTTCTTCACAGAAAAGAGTGACGTCAGGCTCAGCTGCTCCTCAAACATTTCGCCTGCCAGGTGGACACATTCAGTCATGCCTCGTCACCTGCATTGCTGTCGTCATCGTACAAGTGTCGACTCGGGATCAATATGATAGTCTGGAGCTTGGAATCCCTGTCATTCGCGACGCCGCGAATTATTTTTGCTTCGATCGACCTTTTTCAGAACAGTGATTCTGAAATGGACGCCGTTTCAAGCAGCACTGCAGAGGTGCCCAAAGATGCACGCTTCAACCATGTTTGCACGTGTGTCTCAGTTAGCTATATTGGTGTGTTTTGTCGTGCAAAGCATTCAGGTATACGCTGAGAGGTCAATGCAATATAGCTATCGCGAATGAGCATCAGCGAAGAAATAGATTACGTTTCCTGTTTGCCAGTTTCTTTTTTGTGCCTCCAGATGGCCCCACCTATCCAGCCTCTCGCGGTTAACACGGTATTACCACTTTTACGTGGACGCAAAGTCTACAGATGAACTAAAATTCAACGATACCTGTGTGTTACTTGTTAGCGATGATATCTCACTATACACTGTTCAACTTTTAATAGCTTGTGGTCATGTTGATGTGCAATACATAACTAGATATGAAAAGACACCCTCATGGCACTTTTTCCGTGCTTCGAACTAGACGACTGCAGCTCACCTGCAACTCGCAACGATTCCCCGACATGCTGACTGACAAGCACACGTTTAATCATGCTCTGTTTTTTTGCCGTTCCTTTAAAGGTAGTTTTTATATTGATAATTTCTCGAAATCATTCAAACCGGTGCGACGAAGATCACACGTGATGAGCGAGTACGTTTCTGCGCTTCGGTGCCAGTCGGCGCCACAATAAGAACACTCAGATCGTACACATCATCACTACTAGGTCATCGTCACTCAGGATGGTATTAGTGGAATGTATCACATTGAACACGTAGCACTAGTGTCGATGTCACAGGGCAGTCTATTTTCTATTTTTTGATCCTTAGCTTTTCTACGCTGTTTGACATCGAATTAAAATAACTTCCACGCGACGGATGCCATTCAAATTTGGCCAAGAAGACCTATGCATACCAAGCGATCGAATGATGGGCACGTCTCGATCTTGAAATTTGATGTCAGTGCTCCTTTAAGCTTGCACTGTGCTTTATATGGATTATAGAGTTGCCACCAGTATCAGTAAGACAGCATAATGCAGCTCAATAAAGAACATCATACCCAATGCTTAATTATAATGGTATAGTATCGGAGATCTGAAACAACGTACAATGTTAGCGACAGTGAGTGCTTTCGAAAAGTGCCGCATGTTGTAACGTCATCTGGCATGAAAGCATCGCATGCACATCAGCGTGTTCAGTCATAACGGCAGCATGACATCCACCTCTTTACATCTGCTGCAAGCCGTTGGACCAGAAACCAGCGGGCAGGTCGGTGAGTCCTCGAAGAGCACGGGGAGCCCGCAACGCGAAAAGCGAACGCGTTTCATCGGTCCTCAAAATGCTCGGTATGGTCGGCCGAGCTTCTCGAGAAAATCGGACTCCAAACAAACACCCCGGGCCGATTGTGGTGAGTTGGGCATGGGCAGCCAAAGAAAAGTGCTTGTGAATCCACTCGCAGCTGTCGTGCTGCATGTTGTAGTATGTCTTTGACTCGCTATCATACTCTCGCAGCATTTGAGGGGCTTGTGTCGGGTAGTTTGCAGTGCATGGCTTTAAGGTTTTCAGACGTGTTTGGGTGAACATGAAAGCAAGGGCACAAATGTTCAAAGTCTCATTTTTCTGTTATTATTTGGAGTGTATGGAAAGAAGCTCATGACACAGAAGGGTTGTGATTTGAAAATGTGCTGTAATTGTTGATGAAAAGAAAGTTATGACAAAACCAAGCGCTGTCATCATGTACTCGTGGTGTGAGCCGTATAGTGCTGCCCTGATATTAAAGGTGATAGCTGTCCCCATTGAAATTTACGGTGCATCAGTAGAAAACTTGCTGAAAATGTGTGTACAGTAAACTCTCAGTAAATGGAAATCCCTTTAACAGAACTGCTTCTTAAACGGAACAAATGCTTCTGACAAGATTGGTTTCGTTCTTGCATTGTGTGCCCCGGTTCATCTCTCAGTAAACGTAACTCCTGTTAAATAGAACACATTTCACTGGTTCCTTCAGGTTCCGTTCAATGAGAGGATACTGTATATGGTTCTACAGCTCGTAAATTCTCCATTGTCACCATCCTCTCTGTCCTCAGCAAAAGGTGTCACTGAGTACACACATGTGTACAACTGTTAACTGCATGACACAGCTGTGCTTTTGCATCCATTCCTCCCATCGCTTGCTTTTTATATCTTATGCTGCTAATGTTGTTTGTGCTTGCTATTGACTTCTTTATTTCATTAAAAGTGTTATTCGTAGTAGTATTAATAGTGGTGTTGATAAAATAGCTTACAGCTGAAATTGTAATACATATAAGCTGCCTCGTTCTTGCCTTGTAGAACTGTGTTGCTGATGTTGCGTAAGCCACAAAGAGAGAGAACATCAACTGGTTTTGCTGCCAAATACTTCTCAGACATTGCGAAGTGATGTAATCGCTGTGTTTCGCCTACAGCAGGGCAAGTAGGGTCTGGCACGAGTAGTTGCCTGTGCAAGCAGTGCATGTAGGAAGTTTGTGATTCCCACGTTTCTTGCTACAGTCGTAATTGACAGCCAAACACATCTATCATTTTAATGTATCGTGCAGAAAACGTGCTGATGTTTCTACGCTGCATCTTGATGCTGCTAAACCTTGTATGGAAGCATAATCTCTCATTCTCTCTAGGCCTGTATAATGCAGAAAGAGTAATGGGTCCCGTACCAAAGATTTCTATGAACAGCTATAACTTTTGCATATTCTAAATATTATGCCTTTATGACAATGTGACCTAAGCAGCGATAACTGCCGGCATGGCAATGTATAGTGGTAAAAGCGCAACGCTTTCTTTGAAACTTGTCTAGGTGCTGAGAAACCCCGTACGGGAGCACGAGTCACCATCAGCAACAACTGGGAAGGACGCGGGAACTGGGGTAGTACCGAAATCGAGCACTGGTGGCACGGGTGGCAGCCATTCCAAGGCCCCACCGGTGCGCAGTTCTATGGGAGGTGGTGGCAGTTCACGCAAAGACTGGGAGCGTCCCAAGGTGCCTAGACCCAGCAAGGAGTACCAGGGTCCCAAAGAGTACAGCAAGCACAAGGGCGAACAGCCTGCGTCTTCGCATAGGTTGGGCTGCTCGAAGTTCTTTTGTTCAAGATATAATTCCACCATTGTTTTCCATCTGTATGTTGAAAAAAAAAAGTGATGTTGGAGCAGATTGTTGGATTGGAAGACATTAATAGAACACTTTCTTATCAAAAATGATATTTACACGATTGTAGGTCGACTCATTTTGTCTTAATTGGAAATCCGAAGTTGGGGGGTCGACCTAGAGTCCAAAACTAGTTTCGGTTGTAAAGTCGCCAAAATTATCCCCGCGTATTTTTGCAAAGCTAGCTTTTCTGCACATCTTTTAAGCACTGCCGTGGAACCATTTTTGGTTTCGCTTTCTTTAGAGGCATTGTAAATCAGTCTTTTTTTTTTATGAAATGTGCTCTTGCTCTCTTTTTGTTTGTTTACTTGTTTAGTTATTTATTTATTATTATTTTGCCATGCGATTTTAGTCAGGTCGACCAACATTTGAGTCAACTTAGAATTATGTCAGAACAGTGATTTAATTGAAACTAAACAGAGGTTCCAAAACAGTTCTGCTTGTCGTTTATGACCAAACAGATTTTACCTAAAACGAAGCATACTGTATGTTAGCCACTGTGAGGAAAGCAGTGATTTGCCACATTGTATAGCAGTGAATTTTCCGAATTTCAGGCGTGTGATTACTGCTTCACGTAAAAAGTAAGTATTTGATGTTAACAGCCGTCTTACTTGTTCTTTAGCTCTTGCATTTAAGTGCAGTCTAGGAATTTAGACTCGTGCTTTATTTTTATGAATTCATTTGCATGAATATTAGGAGCAAAATGTGCTGAAATTATCTGGTCAAGACACACCACTTGTATACAAGAACATAACAGCTTATACGAGAACATAGCATCGTACATTATCAACCTAGGTTTCTCAACAAATATGCTGCAGTAAGGTATTATAAGTTTTGTCTTTGCTTTATGAAAAAGTGGTGCAGAGTTATTTCAGGTGGGTGCTGTTTTGGCATATTTTTTGGCTACATATTCAAATTCTTATTTTTTTTTCTCAAATACATTTGGAATGATTTTTAGGGCTAAAAACTGCGGTATACAGCTTGACAGTGGCTCTAAAACCCTTCAATGTCACAGTGACACAGACTGACTGTCACAGTGCACTGTAGTGTGCATTGAAACAGTATACAATGTACAGTGCACTGTTATTGAGTGATTAATGAATACAGCAATAAATAATGTGTTTGCCCTATTTTTATAACTACTAGTATATACCATATTCTCGCACAAAACTAGCCCCTACATATAGCCCGCAGACCTAGTTGCCAATTCTATGAAAAGGAAAAAAAATGCCTATAACCTACACCCTCATTTTTTAAAACATTTTTGCATTTTTTTTGTTCTGGTTGTATGCAAGAATATGCATTTTTTATCATGCCCTTACACATAAGGTGGGTAGCTAAGTTGCTTGTTAAAACAATGAAAACTTCTGTAAGCTTTGTGCAATATACATAATTGTCCAAATAATGAACAGTGGCAATGATAGCATTGAAACTCCTCTGAGGTGATTTGGAAAGCAGACTAAGCCAGTGATGAATGCACCAAAAATGTAGTTTTCTCTATGTACTGATGTCGTGGTACCACCGTTGCAGCAGGCGTGGATCGACAGGTTCCGACGGCAGAGGCCAGGAAGCGGGCGCCCCGAAAGCATCAGCAACAACTCCAGCCACGGACGATGAACGGACCATTGTTGAAAGTTCTCGGGGTGCCGCGTCTGCCACGAGTACTCCTGCCGAGGGCAAGAACTCCAGTTCAGAGAAGGATCGCGAGCGACCATCGGCACCCGAGGAGTCCTCGCAGTCCCGCCCTAAAGACCCTCGAGCAGAGAGGAGGATACGCAACAAGGTAAGCAAGTTTTCTTGTGCGGTTGTGTGATTGGGAACAGCCCGGACGCCTTATTAGTGGGCTGTCCCCCAATGACTGCATTGTGGTCTTTGGTCAGTGCCTACCACTGGCGTCAGCAGGGGCTGCAGGAGGGGCACTTGACCCCAACCCCCAAGCCACACCAGCACCCGCCCCCCCCACCCAACTGCGACGAAGCAATACGGGTTTGCACTAGGGGTGGGCGAATGTTTGATCCTGTCGAGTATTTGAACAGATATTTCAGTATTCAAATTCGTTTCGACACGAATTTGAATTTCAAACTATTCATAAAGGACAAATAAACATACATTTCACGCCATGTGTCGTGCTTGATAAGGTGGTTTCACTGCAGCGGGGGGCTGCCATGCCATGAAACCCCTTATCTACCGTCCAGGGGAAATTCGCATTGCTGCAAAGCCACACTTCAAGGCTAAATGGACATATCACCAGCTCCTTGATTAATTTTTTAAAAATTTATATAGAAGCGTGTTATGTAGGCATATAATATATACTAAATATATCAGATTTTAAAATGCGAGATACTCTAAAACTTATACTTGCACCCTACCACTGCTATAATTCTGCCACTATTTGAATCACCTTCTACATTGAAAAAAAATTACATTCACGAACACCTAGTTCAAATTAGTAAAAATAATGTGCCAGTTAGTTGGGTCATAACAGAAATGCTCATTTTTTGTATAATATGCGATTCGACCTAATCAATTTAAAATGATTCAACATATTCACTATTCTTATCGAATTATGTTCAGACCTTAAATTTACTATTGGGCCATCTTTTGATTGCGCCATTCTAGACGAAATCCTGCTGATGGAGATGCTGCCTTCATAGGTATACGCACCAAGAGAGAAGGTTTTTTAGTGCATGTGCCTATCCACTGGTGTCCATAATTTATATCCTGGTCCCTTCAGGTTCCGTTTAATGAGTCACCTGTAGTTATAATTTTTGCATAAAATCACTTATGTCCCACCTGTTGTGATTGCTCTCTTTCAATACTCCGATGAATGAGCTCACCAGAACTGTCGAACACATTAATTCATTGTAGGTGTCTGACAGTGTTTTGCATATAGGTGCACGCAGCTTGTATCAGCATGCAGTATAGGCTCCATCTGTTCTCCTGCTGTCATAGCTCTTGTAGAAACTAATTGAAGGCAGCAGCACTTTGTCTTGCAATGGACTGAATGAATAGCAAGCCTCCAGTCTTATCAGATATTTCAATATTCTAGGTGTGCCAGTGCTGTTCCCTCTTTTTCCAAAATTCACTGTTGTTAACTGACTGGTCTGAGGTCTCAGCAGAATATTATCTTTAATATGTACCTTCACAACTGGTAAGCCACAAATACTCATTGTTGTTGACATCACTGCAGATATGCATTTGGTTTTGTATTCATATGTAAAGTGTTTAGAATCGATTTCGTAGATTTAGAACCAATTTCGTACATTGCACGGTATTTGCTAAACTAAGCACGCATGTCGCCTCTTCATTTTGTTAACAGGATCGGCCATCTATCGAGATATACAGGCCTGGGATGCGAAGGCTATCGCAAAAGGCTACATCAGCACAAGACGAATCTCCATCTGTCAGCGCAAAACCATCAAAAAGCACCAACAGCAGCAGCAACAAGCCACCAACTTAAGCTTTAGCCTGTTTATTTTCATGGAAACAGGAATACACATATGCTGACATGTGAATACCTTGCGTTCCTTGTAAATAAATTTAATTATGGTGATGTGCTGTGTACAAGTGTTAAGGGGAGATGGGGGTCGAAAACTGCAAGTTATCTTAAAAATCACCTATTTTTTGTTTTCGCATGTTTTGATAAGATTAGTACTTCTACTGTTCTAAAGAAAAAAAATCTATGTCGACACTTAGCTCAAAATGCTTTAAAATTGAGTTTAAAAAACACAAGGTAGCTGAAAGTGTGCTGTCTTCAAGCACCTTGCCGCCGATGGTGCGCTGCCGTTCACCATTGTCGATCGCAATTAGGCGAAGAGCCCAGCCTCACTCTTCAAGTAATAACGGTTTCCCGCACTGCTACAGTGCAAGTAATATTAAAAAGAAGCACGCCTTTGCTTTGTCTTTTGAACATCGCGACTGGCTTTTAAATCATGTGGTCCCTCGACACTGGACTTTGTTTAGATTGCGAAGTCCTTTCGACCTTCTCCCTAGCTTGCAGTCGGCACAAGGCTCTGCCAGACAGGGCAGAAGTAGTTCGGCAAGTGTTCCATGGCCCTGTCTATGAGCGAAATGGATGCGAGAAGTCGGCTCGAAAAAGCCGTGAGGGACAAAGTTACGGTGCTGGCACATTTTAGTGGCAATGGCCACTACAAGAAGAATTGTTTTTTTTTGTATGTAAACAGTATTGCATTTAATTTCATCTTTCATAAATAAACATCCTATTTTAACTTCAAAACTCATTTTTCTCAAAACATTCGTCATCTTTTGTCATTTTTTCTCACATGTCCTCCTTTTTTAGATACGTCTGGTGCTCGGATCTGCATGAAATGTTGGCCAAATTTTTTTGGAAGTATCAGAAATGCAACTAACGTTCTAAATTTCATCATTTTTGTTATGTAATGAAATTATACATAAACTTTTACTATGGTAGGAGAAATATGGACTTTTTCATATCTATTACATGTTTTGTATGCACTTCCTAATTAGATTTTGCATTGTACATTTTATTTAAAATATTATGAACTGTCAACGGTAAAAAAATCACGGAAGTTTAGTTACGGAAAGATGGGGGTGAAGGGCAAGAAGCTTAAGGTTTTCACTTTGTCATGTTGCAGAATTAAGAGTATGCAACTTGCAAGAAAACTAATTCTATGTTTTAAATTAGCATAAAAAGTTTTCAAACAGTAGAAGCTTCATAGCTCTAGAGTGAATATTAAAAAAAATGACAGCATATTGAGTATTCAAACTACGTGCGCCCCCTCAAACGACCAGCGGCCCGATGATGAGACAAGAAAAGGCCGTGACGGCACGTGCCTCCTCAGCAAACACGAGATTTTGACGAAAAAAAAAGTAAGGTACCGCTCAAGGTCTTCTCAGAGATTGATTCTTTTTGCGGATCGCCTGTTAGGAACGCTTCTACATTTTCCTTTACTTTTCGGGCGCAAGTTAGCCCCAATATATAGTTATTCTTAAGCCATCTGGATTGTGCGTAACAATATCCACGGGGTGAATGATGGAGAGTGGCACGAAGCTGGGTCAGCGCGCCGCTTCGGCCTCCCGTTTTTGTACGCCAGGACCTTCTATATAACTATCGTCGTTCTAAACATAACTATCGTCATGTCATAACAACTAGCCCAAACTGCCACACTTCTTAGTACAACAAGAAACGGCGCGGACAGCTGCTTGCAGACTCGTAGGTTCTTGCTCGACAGCATTTTTGGCTTGGCGCACCAGAGATCTGGCACGGTGCGTCACGCGGAGGCCCGAAAGGCCTGGAAAGAAGGAGGTATTGTTTCTTGTAATTTGTAGCGCGCGTGGCGGCTCCTAGCGCTGCCACAAGCAGAATCGTTGATCGCGACGACATTCTGCACACGATGTGCGCGTTCACTTGAAATGCTTGAAAAATATTGGAGGTGGTTTACGGGCCCCTCAAGTTTGAGAATCGGATGTATTATTTTCTTGGTCTTGATTGTGCCAGCACAGCTCCCTAGAAGAAAAAAAAAACAAGTTTTTCTAAATTTTCTTCGTGGTAATAATTTAACTGCCTGGTCTGAATGTACAAGTGAAAAATTATTGCACCTTTTTCTTTGTATGTTTGCTGTTTTTTGTGTTTAACCTCAAGTTAATACTTCAAATATTTAAAATTTGATATGAATAATTCTTGGCCAACCTGCCAGTGTGGGCACGACCCGTATGAGAAGGAACATCATCATCAAGTCTGCCTGTGGGTTTGAGCCACAGTTGATGGGTCAACAAGAACAAGATCTGGCGCTCGGTGTTTGAGAGAATTGTTCAACATTGTCTTGTGCTCGCTCCGTGTTGTCGAAGAGCGTTTTCACAGCCTCGTCACGTGGTCACGTGCAGCGGGAGAAGAGAGGCCTTGACTTCCACTTCGAAATAATGAAGGGCATTCTGATGCTCGCATCAGTATGCCTCACCCTGCAGCAGCCGGCTCATGGCTGGGACAACACACGTAAGCATGCCAACCGTGAATCATTTTAAAATGTATTTTCAGAGACCTAGGCACCATATATTTTAGTGTGCAGTAACAAAATTATGTAAACGTAATTTAGTGGTTCATTAGTTTTTGCAGTAAAAAGAAAAATGCACATCGCTGGACTTCAGGTATCGGTTACCTGTTTCGTGGTTATTCAGGCATGCAAGTGTTCAGAATAAAAACTTTCGCAGAAACTCAAGGGAACTGCCATGCTTTGAATATAGCGGCATTGTGATGCTAAGCACCAGCCGACACGCATACCATGCAGTAAATGACAAAAGCACACAGGATAAGCTCTGTATGTTCCATGCATTTTCTGCTATGTTGAGGAACCATTTTCTCTGTAACTGAAGGAGGTGTCAATATTATGAATACACCATTTTCTTCCAAATTTTCTGTTCTTTTAAATGTACCGGAGTTGTTACAGTCTGATCAATAATGCTACTTCGGTCGATTTTTTTTACAAGACCTAATTATTGAGTGTATTGGCATTAACACAAACTGAAATTCATAATATTGCTATGTGGTGCAGAGCATGGGTCATGGACCTCAACACTTGGAAACGTGAAGTTTTTCACATTTCTCGAATTATGGCACCTCCTGCTAACTACACCTTAAACCATGCTGCTCTAAATTCTGTAACTTCGTTTAAATATTTAGGTATTCACATAACACCTGGTTTGTGCTGGAAGCATCACATTGACTACGTTATTAACAGTAGTAACAGTACGGTAGGATACTTACGAAATAACTTTAGCTGCGCTCCTCAAGTCCTAAAACTAACAATGTAAGAATGCTAACGTTTGTAGCAGCGCTAAAAAAGACTGCACTGAGAGAGACTAAAGAGCGCTGACTTCCAACAGTTTTATTCCACTGACAATACCAGGTATAAATTCATGCACAGAGCCAGTAGGTAAAAAGAAAGAAATATTGCAGAAATAAACAGTCTTTCATAAAAAAGAAATAAAGTCTTTTCTAGTTTTACAAACTGTTACATACACTGAAATGAACCAAGTAGCCCTGCAAGCAATCATCAATAAAACACTAGTTAGTCCAAAGCTCAAATACGTATGCTCAATTTGGGATCTTTTTCAACTGAACCTGACTCACTCGCTTGAAACGGTACAGAATAATGCAGCACGCTTCATATTATCTAACTGCTACCGCACCAGCAGTGACACCTCAATGAAATACACCCTCTCGCTGCAGTCACTTAAATCATGTCACACAGAGCATCTGGTCTCATACTTTTTCACAAGGTATTCAATCATTCACCGTTGAAAGCTCAGTTCATTATAACACCATCCTATCGCTCAACTTGTTTAGATCATCCTCGCAAGGTACACATCATTATCTGCTGTACTAGCTTTTTTCAGTTCATTACAACACCACCCTAACGCTCAACTTGTTTAGATCATCCTCACAAGGTACACATTATCTGCTGTACTAACTTTTTTCATCATTCCTTCATCCCATGCACACCCAAAGACTGGAACCACCTTCCGGCCGACATAGTTTTCATTTCCGATCATAATTTTTTTAATTCTATACCATACAAAATTACTTACTGATGACACGTAAAGTGTGTATTGCATGTATATATATTTTTTTACCCTGTTCGCTGTGTGTTGCTCATCTTACTTACTGACGTAATAAGTTGTATTGCTTAACACGAAATCTTCTTAGGTTCTGTCAATTTTATTATTTTGATGTTACTTTCTCTGCTCTTTTTTTATAGTTTATGTACTGCACTCCCCTCTGTAAAGCTATGTACCATTAAGGGTAAAATAAATGAAATAAAAAAAAACCTCGAGGGGAATAATTTCAGTCTTGGCACAACAGTTGTCTACACTTATGAATAATACTAAAAAACAATCAATTGGTTACCTTGGTATGAGTTATCAGGTATGCGCCCCGCCGCAGTGGTCTAGTGGCTAAGGTACTCAGCTGCTGACCCGCAGGTCGCGGGATCCAATCCGGCCTGCGGCGGCTGCATTTTCGACGGAGGTGAAAACGATGTAGTCCCGTGTGCTCAGCTTTGGGTGCACGTTAAAGAACCCCAGGTGGTCAGCATTTCCGGAGCCCTCCACTACGGCGTCTCTCATAATCATAAGGTGGTTTTGGGACATTAAACCCCACATATCAATCACTAGTATTAAGTATGCAGAGTCGGCGTGTTTATTTATTTTATTCATCATACCTTACAGAGCCTAGTATGGCATTGAGTAAAGGGGGCAAGTACAAAGTAAATGCAGAAAAGTACATCTTCAAGGAAATAAAGAGACAAAAGTGTACAGTGGAATAAGTTATAGAAAAAATGATGAAAAATGAAATGTAGTAAGAAGGAAAATAAAAGTGAGCCCCGTAACTGTCTGCTTCAGGGAGCAACACCTCAACAGTAGCTCACAAGGGATGGGGGTGAGGAGGGATTAAAAGGATAGGAATAAAGGTGTAGAGAGAGAGAAAGAGAGATGAAGTAAGCGTGAAAGCGACGACATATCGAGGGGATAGGATAGGAAAGATGGGAACACGGTCACAGGAGTCCGAGGACGGGGCGCCACTTGCGAGAGCTGTTGTCGGCGTCAGGAGATGGCGTAGGGCGAGCCCAGTCGGCCAGAGCTACGCTGACGCCGGATATCGCGAGGGCACAACCGGTCGGCACGGAATCCAACAGCGAGACCCCTTGATTTCAAACAGCACGCACGCGAGACGAGTGTCGAATGCGCCGAAGAAACCGAAAACGTGTATATACATATATATATTATATATATAGATGTAGCGCAAGGTATGCTGGTGCTGCTATAAGCGCAGAGCGAGTTCCCGTGCCACCGTTCTGACCCGCCAACTAACGATGCGGTTCGGTTTCGCAGAAGACGTGGAAGGCGAACACATGGGAAAGAAATTTACGGTTACCAGTTTGTTCACACGCTTGACGAGTGGAGCCGTCAGAGCCGCCCCCCTTTTGGGACGAAAGGGGAGAGCAGAACGGAAAGAGTGTCTCGCAAGAACCAGGCGACGCGCGGTCGTCTGGTTTCAAGATTAATTTTTTTGGCATTCACGTGTGCTCTTTGAGAATGCCGTAAGGGCACAGAAGTAGCTTTCGACCGCTGGGCCGACTGATACTGATGGTTGCGGTACGCATTCACCCTTTGGTGACAATACGGCCTTCGAAGCATACGTCGAGCTTGACTCTAGCTGCACGTCATTGCCGAGTGTTCTTGGGATGGCAGGGTGCCTCACTGCGGCATGCACATATTGTCACTGGACAGGATTTGAGAACATTCTCGCCGCTGTTACGTTTAGTGTGCGGGCATGGTGCGGGCTGATGAAGCTCTAGCCTGGGAATGGCTACCGCAGGGGTGCAACAGCTGCGTCAATTGCGCCAATTCGATACAATTCTCCCTTTTTTTTTTGTGTCAAGCTGCGCCAGAACCATGAAAATAGCTCAAATTGCGCCAGAATGACCGTCCTGGAGGACCAACTGGCCTCCCGCACATGTGGAGGCCCCGTTGGCCACCCGCAGTTTGCGCCATCAATCAATCCAAGCAGGCAGACATACCCCCTAACCCTAAAGCACGGTGTAAGATACATACTAATTTGGTCAAGACACTCGTGAAATGCGATCCGCCTATACTAAAGTAACAACGCCACTTGCCGATCGGTACGCGTACAGTAACAGATACGGATCGGCGGGACGACGTAACTTGGAGCCAGAAACGCGTTGTCGTGGCCAACCAACAACGCTTCGCGGGAACACATAAATTTCCTAGTCAGCAAACGCGGCTATGGCACTTTACGAGCTAAAGCTGCAGGCGGCGTGCGGCGCGACTTCCCGCACGCGAACAAACTCGACGTGCTGCTTAGGTAGTTGTACTACGAACGTCGGCGCGTTCGGTGATCACTTTGGTTACCATAGAAAAGGCACGTAAACCCTTTTTTTCTGCCTCGACGTTGCGTCCATCGTCCCCGCGATAGATAACTGGTGCCGTCACAGTTCAACGGTCGAGCGCCGTCCTTACCTTATCTGTTCTGACGTATACGCGCCTTGCAAGCGAGTGAAGTTGTTTATAGGCCGAGAAAAAAAAAAGGGGGGGGGGGGAGGTGTCACGGTTCGAAAATTTCCTGGCCTTGTTTTAAGCCGTGCAGGACGCTGCTTTAAGCCGCCGATGCCCCGCGCAAAAGCATATTCATAATTCAGAGTTGAAAGGGGCTGTTAGCACTATCTTTTTTTCGATTACTCATATGCGTGCATACGCTGCCTGCATAATTATGAGCACTAGTATTACAGCTCAGGTCTGGAAAGGTTACTGGCTTATTGGCAATCGTTTGGAGCAGTGTATGATATTTGCGCACGGCACGAATGCTTTCGTGCACTACACAAAAGGCCAGCGGGTGAGGAGGAGGCAAAAAGTTTCGCGGGCAGATGAGATGAGGACGTTTGCGGGTATAAAGTGGCAGCAGCAAGTACAGGATCGAGTTGATAGGCGGGACATGGGAGAGGCCTTTGTCCCGCAGTGGACGTAGTTAGGCTGATGACATTTGTGCAACCCTCCCTCCCCCCCCCCTCCCCAAGAAAAAAACTGTGCGTCAGTTTGTTTCTTTTTTCTTTTTTTGCCACTGCTACTCCTTAGTTTTACGAATCTCCTGGATTTTAAGGTCGCCAGCTTAGCAGAGCCACATTTGAATTTGCTGAGTCTGTCTATGGATTTGACAGGGGCGGAAAACGCTAATGTAGACTTGATATTCTAGCTTACCCAGTGGAGTGGTTCAAAATACGACTTTTATTAGAATAGCATTGCTCATAATTACTCTGCACAATTTAGGGGATATTAAATGATTTGTACACATTTTTCTTTTCTAAACTGTAAAGCCTTCTTTTGTAATGCTCCAAGTTTGATCTTTAGTGATAAAAAATTATATATATATATATATATATATATATATATATAATTTTTTGTTGTAACCTGCTCCAAATTTGGGTGTTATATAGTGCTCCAAAAAGTAACGTTTTGCCACCCCAAGAATTGCTCCGAATTCTATTTTGGCTGTTTCACCTCTGCTACCGACGGACGTCAAGGCCATATGCTCGGACTAACTGGAAAGAGAGTGTGACGACACGTGCTGTGCAAAGAACCTCTTTTCTCGCATGTTGTATTCTGTAGCGTGCTTTCTACCAGCGCAGTGTTCGAAAGTGTTCCTGCAATTGGTTGTGGTAACGTGAACCCCCATGCGGGATCGGCTTGTTTGGAGACTCTTTGTCAGACCGAGGGTTGAAAAGGGGATGTTCGGATGTGAAATGGATAGCGCAGGGTCTGGCTTGAACCAGGACAGACGCCTGAGTGCTGCAATGAAGCGTCTTCACCGGACAACGGCTCCTCCTTCACGCTGCAACCAAACACTCGATTCATCGAGGGGCGCCGATTCCGAATCTCAAACACCTTCCCTCTTTAGCTCGTGTTAAGCTATAGTCGAGGAAGAAGCAGGGCAGAGTGGGATTTGACTGTACACATAAGAATTAATAGTGTCTAAGCAACAATAATAAAAAACTAACAAACATGGTTTTGAGATAATCGACTCTAAGGTATCCAACAAGCTAAAAGGCGAACATTTTCTTTGTCACAAGCATAATTAAACTAATTTATTTAGTACCCTGATCTAATTTAATTTATTTAGTAGCCACGATCGAGCTTGGTAATCCTAAAAAAAGTAATTCTTTCTCTTTTGAGCTTGTCGTCTTGCTTGCTTTGCTCCATTTAGGAGCTGCAGATATACCCGCATTGTGTTGTCGATTGTGGTAAATTTGTTTTATCAAACTGACTGTGTTTCGACCAGGCTTCACTGCTAATGATTGCGAGATTTGGGGGCATGTGATACTGCCATCATGAAAAAAAAAAACAGCCCCAAATGTACCAGTCAATTCTTGAAAAAAAATCCGGGACCTAAAGAAAGGTATGCAAGACTCCTCTATATGCAGTTTCGATGAACTCGACACCTTCACCACTCGGTTTGCATGTGCAATTACGTCTAATTGCACCCGAAGTTACATGCATCTCAATTAGAGAATACACGTCTATCTGCTCGCAATTCTCGAAGGACGCTGAAGACGTTGATACTTTTTACATAGAAGGGCCTGCTGGTGCACCACTCGGTGTCTAGATGTCGCTGGCATCCATTCGCGTTTGCAAGACAACCTTATTGGTTTGCCGCAAAATTTATGCTGCCGAAGAACTTATTTACCCTCGGCATCTCAGCTTATCGACAGGTATGACAGACACGAAGAGCTAGCAGAGGCAAATAAAAATACGCAAAGCGTTTTCGCATTGCCTTACCTGAAAAATGAGGTATGCAAAAGTTGCTCTTCAATTTCTCATATATACGGCCGACTCCAGGCAAGTATATTGGTTTTCGTACAGAAAGCAGTTTTTTTTTTAGATGGACGGGAAGAGCGCAGGAGGCATTCGTGGACGCGTCTTCAAGGTGCTTGTTCACTCACTGCTTGCTTTCGAAAACAGTTTTCAGGAAAAAAAAAACCTCCAAAAAATGAGTATAGAAAAACATACACGAAAAGCAGAACTTCAAAAGTCCTTTTTTTGTTGTTTCACGGATGTGCACTTCCGCATACCACATAGCCTACGCGGCATATGGTCTATTACTCTATGGCAGTGGTTCTTAGCCATGGTTGTTTCGGGGACCCATTTTAGCCACCCTACCATTTTGGACTCGTGAAAGTTGTGTGGGACGCCTTACAGCGAGAGGAAATGGTGGGGGAGATGAGGGGGATCATAAATTAGCACTACATGCTTTTATTTCTCCATGGAAAATAATAATCGAACTAAAGGGCCACGCAAATTCAATCTGAACAGTTTGCCAATAAGTTGTGTCGTCTGTAGCCACATCGAACCTGAAATGTAGGCCCCCCCCCAAAAAAAGAGTTTGCTTGCGTGCATATGTCGTAGAAGACTGTAACGAAAGCTTCACAGCCGTCTCGTGTAGAAGGAGAAAATAAAATGAGGCAGCTCCGTCGCAATGCGAAAATTTTATGCGGTGAAGTATACAAAAGACCGAAGGGGCTGCTGTCACGGGAGTGTGCCTCCAAAAAAAAACGCGTTTTTTTTCTTAAGTTAGAAAATATACGGCCACGTTACTGACTCGCAGATCATATATGATTCCGCTTCTGATTTCCTTAGCGTTATAGCCAAGGGGAACCTCGGTGACGTTTTTATGCGTACGCACAAGATTTAAAGAAACACTACAACGAGAAAAACAATTTTTATGGTGTAATTAATTACTTTTTCACAATACCTAAACACTGCGCTTGCTGCGGAACACGTTTGGTAAGGGAGAAAACATTAGTGGCGACGCTGAAATTGTTCTAGGGTTCGACGGCTTCTACCATGGCTTTTGTCCCTAAACGTTAAAAATGAAGTGCACGGGGAATAACGTACCCCTGGGGAATGCGGGGAAATAACGTACCAAGTTTTAGGGAACTCCATCGAGCCGATGTGACCATGATGCGAAACAACACTTTGAAACTCCGTGACATAACCATTGTAGATTTAGGCGGGAAAGTTAAAAGTGGACCTTTGTGACATCGATTTTTCTCATCTGCCTTTAAACGTATGGCGACGAGCCTAAACGGCATTACAGTTTTCAGAGCATAATTTACCAATCTAAGCTACTTCATTGTTTCACCTTAGTGTCCCTTTCCCCATGGCCTCCGAGATTGGCGGACGAGGGCGCCGCGCGCCTGCCATGTCGGAGGCCATGCTGTCACCATAGTAGTGTTAGCCATTGCCACTTGGCGGTAGACGTTCCCTGGGTTGTCTAGGGCAATACCTAACAACCCTCGTACTACGCCGAAACAAACGCAGACATGTTCGGCGACGTGTGCTGGTCGAACAGATCGAGCGTTCTGTGGCTCCGGCGCGGTGAGTTGCCGTCGGCCGTGGTGGGGCTGCGGTACCCGATGGAGACGGCGCACAACTGCAGCTTCGCCGTGGCCAGCGACAGCGGCGCCCTCATCGTGGTCGTCCGGCTTCTCGACCTGCGTCGGGAGTCCAACGGCACCTGCCTCGACCACGTCACGGTGCGCTTTAATTAGCGAAGATACTCGCTTTCGGCTAATCTAATGCACGTACTGCACAACTACCAATGAGACGCACGTGCGTTATCAATATTCTTTAGACTAGTAGACGGGTTAATTAGATAAGCGTGCGTAGGGGTTATTAGAGGGGGCACCACAGCACCCCCCTTTTCTCACCTTTGGTCGATTTCGAAATAAAACAAGTTTCTCAGTGGATGCAATAATGGAAGTGAAACTATGACGTGTTCTCCACAACGGCCTGTCTTTGGTCTCTTTGATGAAATTGGAAGTAAACAGGTCTTGCAATGCAACAACAGCTTGTTCATTCCGAAAAAGACAGGGCGTGAAAACGTAAGAAGGAAGTCAGGACATAACAAATGTCTGACTTCCTTGCCCCCCCCCCCTTTCTTTTAGAGTGACTACGTCCCTAGCTCACCAAAACAGTGGTCCTCGAGCGCCATTATCGTCAAAAACATGCATGACCACAACCCCTTTTCTTTAGAATGAATACGCACCTACCTGAACTCTCTGATATTCTAAGCAACAACAGCGCTCCTCGGACGACATTGTTGTCAAAAACATGCATGACCACATCCTTTGCATATTAATTACGGGACAGGTACATCCGCCTATATAGTGTATCAGGACAAAGGTGTCTCCACGTGGAATTGCTGGCTGGCTACATGCTGCGACAGTATACAACGGCCGTCAATCATTTAATTTTAATCACGTGTACTCTTCGTCCACAGCGACTACACATTTCAATGTGGTGTGGTATAACCACCTCCAGGCACGTTCAACATCCAACGCGCTATAGCTGTCAGACCAACTGGGCAGGCTAACTTTAGCCTGCCCAGTTGGCCTAACTTTAACCTGTACGGGGTGCAACTGCAGCTGGAGGAAGGACCGGGAGGCCGTCCGCTGATCTTCGAGGGTCCCCAGTGCTCGCCGAAGAGAGGCGACGCGATGCACGCCCTGGTGCGCGGAGTCGTGCATGTGAGCCTCAGCGTGACGCCTCCCGTCGAGGGCGTCTACAGGGGACTCAACATCGCCTTCACCGCCTACTTCCATGGCGAGTACCCACGCCACGCTTCCTTCACACACGCAGAAAGTGAGGCAGTTTAGTTGCGCGCCCCCATCGTGGACTTGGCGAGCATATACAGGGCGTCATAACTCATTTCACCTTCAACCTGGCAATCGCCTCAATACGGCACAGTGAGACCCAACAGCAATCTTAAATAAATAGGTTATGTTACCAAACTAGAAAAAGAAAACAGGAAAAGGTACTCTATTGAAAATCTGTCCATCCATTGCCACGATACCCTATAATGGCGAAATGTCTTTTATCATAATGGTGGATATCGTAGCGGATATGGTGGTGGCGTAGTGGGAAGGGGCGTACGTGATGTCGCATTCCCCTGCGCGCAAATGAGCAACCTTTGCCTTTGCGTCCAGCCGGCCTTGAATATGGACTGAAATAGGGTAATCACATCAGCAGATGCATATGGTATAGGCGCCTCTTCCTAACTAAGAAGACGCCTTATGTGTGCTACTGTTTCTTTGAACTGCGCTACTCTCGTTCTATACCCGTTCAGAAGCTTGAAGTTTGCTCGAAGGAACGAGGGGGGACTTAAGTGGTATGAATTTATTACTTGTGGATCCAGTGAGCCACACATCAACACCGATATTGGCTACTGGCTCTATCGTGTTCGCTATATATATTCACCATTTTCATGGAAAACATTGCATCCTAATATGGTATTAAAATGACGGAAAATTTTTAGTGTGTATGTGTGCAAGCAAAAAAGATGAAAAAAAAACGCACCCGTGATCTTCTAAACGAAGCCCAAAGATTTTACTAAAGAAACATTTATATTGTTCTTGCGAAATCGCGCTGTATCAAGATTTAGGTGAAAATAGCCAGGTAATTAATCAATTCACCCGGAGCACTGCGCATTGGTTCCTCACGCGTAACTTCAGTGTCGTCTTAAGACGGTAAAGTCCCATGAGTCAGTCACTCGATCAATGATAAAAGCAAACGCAGAGCAGGGCGACCCGGTCGATCGATGAAAGTTGGTTGCAGATCCCGTCTCTTGCCATTTTAAATATTTCGTTAACTGCATGCTGTGCTTTATATTGAATGCATATATACCTTGCTCGCGAGACGTTGTGTGATAGCACGTGCATATTATCACAGGGTCGTGACGTGATCGAAGGCAGTACACTCAATGTTCAGATGAAAGACTGCTAATTCGGCCGAACTTGTGGCCAAGAAACTGAAACAGAATACAGCAGCGCACGGGCACTGATTGCGACGAACTGAGCGTCGGCTGGCGATCAACTGACAAGCGGCAAAGCGCGGTGGTATTTGTACGTGTGTTATCGAATATTCCGGCCTTATCACTGGTCTCCGCGCAATCTCTGGAACAATCTCGAGTGTTCGCGTCTCGCGGGCAACCTTAACAGAACGATCTACAAGGATTGCGAACGTTCTCGAACAATAATGCGCAGTGAGCAATCCTGACCCAGGTTTTGCGTGCGAAAACCGAATCAAACAAAAGTGACAATGAGAAACGCGCTTGGCAATATCGTTCAAGAAGGCCGTAAGCCTTGCTTTGTTGTGCATGAGCGCTGACGTTGGCGGCGCAGGTAACCTGTGCGATTCGGAGGACATGTTTCGCTGCTCAGCGGGCAAAGACGTGTGCATTCCGCGCCGGCTCACCTGCAACGGCATCAACAACTGCGGCGACGACAGCGACGAGCCGAGACATCTGAGCAGCGAGCCTTGCAGTGAGTACACACGCAAGATCCCTGTCATTCTTCAAGTAACGCAAAATCCGGGAGCTCGAGACGAACACCTATGGACGAGGCACTGAACAAATTGACGGCGCAAGGCAGCGCCTTGTCTTGCAGTTTTCTTTGTCTGGTGCCCCACTCCCCCCCCCCCTTTTTTTTTTAATGCGAAGCGTTTCTTTGCGAACGTCGGTGACTTTGAGTGTATTGAACTATCTAGCCGCTTATGTTTGGGTGCTTTCGTGGTCATTCTGTTAACCTGGTGTGAACCAAAATTAGCATGGGAGGGTAAGGTAGTTTCACGTATATGACGTGTTGGTCAAGACGTGAATAATATCACAATCCTGTCGCGTCAAACACTTCCCAACAAACAGTGGCACATGACCACGGGCGAGTATGTGCCGTTAGTATGTGGGTACGGGCCACAGGTGATTGACACTGTTATGACCGTCGTCAGCAAGCGCCATGCTGTCGCTGAGAAGCGTAGCCGGGCAGCGTTCCCACGCCTGGAACCCCAGTTTTCTCGGAAACAGCGTCCAGAGCTGACGGGGGAGCGGCGCTCTTTTAATCCTCAGTCAAGTAGCCGACCGGCCGACTGCCTATGCCCGCCAGGCATTGTCCCTGCTGGCCGGAGGACGAGACGTAGTGTCGCCAAGACGCCGCGACGCCACAGAGAGGACAACAGGGACGGCGTTTTTCCTGTTAGAGACCGCGGCGGCTGCCGCGGATCGCCCCGCTAATTGAGCGAACAAAATCGGCGGACCCTTTGAAGTATGTGGCCAGGATCGTGGGCACTCTCGACTAAAGGCACACACACGACGAGGAAGAGCTCTGTTGGCGCCACCACAGTGCAGTGTTCCCGTGGACCTTGCTTGCTCACCCCCCCTCACCTGTGTGTGCGTGATTGGTGAACGACTCGGAGAGGAGGAGCCCGACAGGGCATAAAACGACGCGGCAGAGTGCTGGACGTCGCTCTGAACCATGTAACGGTTTAACCACCACGCTCGTGGTTTGTGAACTCTTAACCTCATGCTGTAAATATTTGTAAATAGTGCCATAAACCTGTTTGTTTTTTCATGTCCCCATCTTGTAAGCGCTCGTTTCCTCAACCCGAAGCTACACCACGCTACCACAAGAGACCGGGTTTTGTTTTCGTCGTATCCTCCAGCGACCTTCCTTCCGACCCGCAACAACTGGTTGGAAGAGGTGGGATACGACTCAGCACCCCGAGCCACAACAACACATAGTAGGAACGATGAGAACACACAGGGGTAATTTTAACGCGTGAGCATCAAGAAAAAGGTGACGTCCACAGCGTTGACCCGACTAATGCAAATAATAAATATCAGGGTCCCAGCTGCAATCGAACCTGATCATTCTGCGTGGCAATGAAGCATTGTACCACAGAGCTACGCCAGAACTACTTTTCAAATAGACGCTAATTATCGTGAAACGTCAATAGTGGTTGCAGTGCTGCTTACCCAGTGTTATAAACATTACATATGTACTTCTTTTATACTGCCATCACGTCGGGTTAACGTCAATTGTCATTAGTTGCCACGCGCTGAAGTTGATTTATGTAGCAGTGTCCAGGGCCAGCATCCCCGCCAGCATCAGTGCTTTGTATCAGCTTATGGTGTTGCTAATACGCATGTTCCAGTTGGCATCATTGCACAAGTGCAAACAACCGGTTGTATAAACATCTGCAACTCTTCCACGTATTTGCAACATTTGAACATATTGTTCAAACAATATATTTAGTGTAATTTCATGACGTGTCGCTCAATAAAAAATTGCAACACGGTCACCTTCCTTCCGCATGGTTCGCATAACGCCGATTCCCAGATACGTGGGATCTGCCAAATGTGTTTGCGTTGCTTTAAGCATGAAGCTTGACCAACACAGTCTTACATCCCTTTGGAGGTCTCTTCATATTATAAATTTATTGACACATACTATCAGGCATGTTGTATTTGAATATAAAATGTCGATGACTCGTGCTGTTATAATTGGCACTGATTATTAAGATGATTCGCTGGATTTTTTTTTTTGTTGAGCATCGAGCGCTGTTTTCAAGGTCCTATATAGGCACGTGCCTACACTTTTACGAAGCAGCGATACTCAATACGGAACTCAGTTATCAATACTTGGTCGGCAACACAACTTATCAACAATCGATAACCGTAAATCGTTCAGCGTAAATTATAAAAACAAAATGTTGAAAGCCCTCAAATAATCTGTGTGGCATTCCCCGTATTGAAAACCTAATGACCTCTTCGTGTAGGGTCTCATTAGACTTGCATAATAACTGTGACGTGCTACATAGAATATATGAGAACACTAAGGATAGTGCGAAACTTTTTCATATGGTGATCTGTTACCTTGGATATATGCTTTTGGGGCTGCGTAGTATTGTGCTCACGTGGTAATTAGTTTTAACACGAAAGTGTCCTGTTCTGCTGTACACTATGGCTTCACTTGCATATGGCGTTGCAAGATATATACTAAGAGATGGCAAATGAAAAAAAAAAAACCAGCAATGTTTCGTCGCTGGGAGCATAGGCGTGCGCATGGGGAGTGGGGGGGGGGGCAGGTGGCCGAGGAGGGGCGCAGAGCCAGCCTCATACGTTCACATTATAGAAAAAGGGGGCTCTACGATGAATTTTCACCCACCAGCCTTAAAGGGGAACCCTGCACCCGCTTAGGGCTCGGGGACCTATGACATCTTGCTCCGCAGCACGTGGTGTCAACCGACGCGGCCACAAAGCATACGCTCTTCAGTTTGCGAACGGCGAGCTATTTATGTGAGCCATTTAACGCTGGCGGTACTCAGAGATCAGCGATTTCAGCGTGTCCTTGTTCTCACTGGCGAGAAGAGTCCGGAGGGTTCGCTTTAAATGTCGTCGCCACGCGCGTTGCGGTGCGCGCGTGCCTCAACAGGGCGTCTCGCTCGTGCGCCCGCTCTTAGTTCTGGGTGGTTTGCGAGTCTTGGGCTTTCGCCGCTAGTGTGCGTTGAAGTTACCGAGAGCACGAAGGTCACATCGCTCGCTTCAGCGGCCGCGCTTGTGAACGAAGCGCGCTACTCACGTACAAGTAACGACTGTGACAGTTGTTAGTTCGCTTTCGTACTGTGTATGTTATTTTCGTGCGTCTTCTCCCTGGCTGTTTTCGAAGCTGCCTTCAGAGTTTCGGGCTGCTTGCTTGACATTACAATTTGTTGCGGTTGCGTTAATTTCACCGCCCTTGTGGCGAAGCAATGCACAAATATTAGGGCATTCTAAAGCTTCGTCTTTAGGAGTTGAACGTGAGAGTGACATCATGTTCCTAGCCTGTGCATATTTCAAACACTTAGTGCATGGAACTTCTTTGGAATTTGCTATGCACCCATTACACGTGACCTTTGGGTAATAGGCGCAGTAGCGTGTGTGCATTTTGTACTGGGGTATCAGCTTTCGACAGTGGAGCCATTGTTATAATCACATATTCTGACGCCCGCTGGCAAGAGACGTTTGTACCACGCGTTATTGCCGCACTATTTCATGTTGCATGTATAATACAGGACGCGTGTGTTTGTAAAGCACGAAATCTACTTTCACTGCATTCCCAAGCAGACGAAGTCCCTTTCAATGTTCTCACAAGCAGAGGTGTGGCCGTGTGGTCATTCTGCTTCTGGTCACCGACGCGTGCGGACGCAGGATGGCAGGCTCTTCAAGAGCTGTTACAGCGGCCGACGCTGGCCGCGGTTTCTCGTGCACATCACTTCCCAAGGACTACCGTTTAATTCTGCCACCACTGCCCACAGGAGAAGGACTCAGGCGCACGTTGGTTCTGCACTGCGATATCGCAGCGCGTCCGTACGGGATTAATGACTTCCGAAAGCCGCTCAAGGAACTAGGCATCATTAAAGAGGTAAGCGGCATAGGAGCGTATCAGATGTCGCACGTCTGGCTTCTTGAAATGAAGACAGATGAAGCCAAGAAGATACTTCTGGACGCTGGCCTACTCTCCGTGAAAGACCGGCCCTGCGTCGTCGTCGACCCAGAAAGGCAAGAGGTGCGTCTCAAGTTGCATTGGGTAGCCTTTGACGTCAATGCAGAGACTGTACGGCGTGCTTTCCGGGAGTACGGTGAAGTGAAAGAAGTTATCAGCGACAAGTGGAGAGACGAAGACTTCGAAGGAGTTGAGTCAACCACAAGGTTCGTTCGGCTACTACTTAAAGAAGGCGTTACTACGGATCGCATACCCCACCAGATGCGTCTCGGAAGCGGCATGGCACTGGTGGTCGTGCCAGGAAGAGCACCGCTGTGCCTGCGTTGCCGGAACACGGGACACATTCGTCGCGACTGCAGGGTGCCCAAGTGCGCTGGTTGTCGCGCTTTTGGGCATGAGCAGGCGGACTGTACTCGTTCCTATGCCAATGCAGCAAGTCGAGCAACAAGTGCCGACCACAGTGAATTGCTCATGGATGAAGAGGAAGCAGAGAGGGCCGCGGCGTCGAAGGCAGGAGAGGAGGCGTCTCATGCAGTGGCGACCAGCGAGGAAAAGACGGAGACACCTAAGCAAGACACAGGCACAGATGAAAATACGGTTGTGGGCACTCCAACGCAACGGCGTTCGACTGAAATGGAAACCCAGCACAAGGCTGAACCAGTCATCGGGTCCGACGCTACTTCGGACATGGATACAGTTGAAGCTACGCCAGTAAAGCGACGCCTGAATGAGGGAGACGCGGCGTCCCAGCAGCGTCTGACCCAGGAAGATCAAGGGCAGTGGCGAGTGGCTGGCTCCAGAAAGTCTCGGGGTGCTGGCCGCCTGCGTTCGTCGTCGCTTTCACGCGGCGGCGACGGGACGACGCCTTGAGCGTCGGCCGGACAGTTGTTTAGGTGTTGGTAAGGTAAGCGTCTTTCGCTCGGCTTTCTCTCATCACGATGGCGACGATTAGATTGGCGACGCTAAATGTACGTGGGCTTTCTGCCAAACGGCGGCAAAACCAGCTTTATCGCCTGATTATAGAACAAGATCTGGACATCGTCGCTGTACAGGAAACTAAAGTAGAGAGTGAAGAGCACGCTGAGCGAATGGTGCAGCCTTTCACGAGAGTGTTTGATGTGTGCGTTTGTCACGCGGTGGGTGCGTCTGCAGGTTGTCTCTTGTTAATTCGGCAGAGCCTTAATGCGAAAGTGGAGTCTGTAACTACCTGCGAGGTGGGTCGTTTTATTATATGTGATTTATCCCTACCAAAAGAAAAATGGAGAGTAATCTGTGTGTACGCACCCACTGTGATTCAAGAGCGAAAGGAGTTTTTTGAAAAACTTGATGTGTATTTAAAATGTGAACGTAAACTAATTTTGGCTGGGGATTTCAACTGCGTTTGTTCGAGTATAGATAAATCAAGTTCCAGGCCATACAGAGATTTAAGCACTGCCGTTCTAATTGATATGGTGGCGAAAGCTCAGCTAGAGGACGTGGGTGAATGTCTTTGCAGTGGAAAAGGAGTTATGTTTACCCACTTTCAGCGTTCAAGCCATGCTAGACTTGACAGAGTATATGTGTCTTCCGAAATCATTCCTTCGTGCCATGATTACAGAGTTACACCTGTTACGTTTAGTGATCATTGTCTGGTTTCATTCTCAATGGGTAAACATAAAAGGAATAACAAACATTTCTCTTGGGACCTCTGGAAATTTAATGTAAAGCTACTAAAGGATGAAGAGTTTAATCGGATTTTTCTAGAGGGCATAGAAGACTTAGCAAATAGAACACTTGAATCCTGGGGACATAAGTGGGAAATATTTAAACAGACCATTAAACTGAAAGCACTTGAGAGAGCCAGTATCCTGAGACATGCTGAAAAAGAACTTGAAGTACGTTTGCGTGAAAACTTGCAACAGTTAGTAGCGGATGAATGTACTCAGGCCGGAACATTTTCAGAGGAGATAAACATAACTAAACAGAAGCTAGAGTTGATAGACCAAGAACGTTATCGTGGAGCATTGATTCGAGCTCGAGCAGAAAACTTGGTAGCGGGAGAAATGCCAACAAAACGAGCTCTTGGAGCTGAGAAGAGACATGCCTGTAAGAATGAAATAAGAGAAATAGAATATAAAAGAACAAGGTGCCATACGAAAGAAGCAATAGCCAGTGCTTTTTTCGAATATTACAAAGAGTTATTCACACCAACCAGTGTACACGCAGAACATTTTAATAGCGATTTCATTTCATTAATGCCAAGACTTGATGACGAAAGAAAGAAAATTTTAGAATTGCCTATAACAGAGCGAGAAGTTGAAAAAGCAATTGATAAGTTAAACAATGGTAAGTCTCCAGGACCAGATGGCCTTAGTGCTGCAGTGTACAAGGAATTCAAACACGTAGTTTCACCTATTTTGAGGGAGGTATTTAACGAGGCTTTTAAGTGTAAACAACTTCCACCATCGTTTTTGTCAGCCCACACGGTCTTAATACCTAAAATAGAAGATCCCGCGAAGTTAAGAAGTGTTACTGCATATAGACCAATTAGCCTAACTAATGTTGACTATAAAATATTATGAAAATATTGGCCAGAAGACTCCAGACAGTTATGACAAAACTGATTGGGCCCCACCAAACTTGTGGCATAAAGGGAAGGAAAATAATGACCAACATAAACATAGCACGATCAATCCTAGAAAGTTGTGACGTTATGCATCTCAATGTTGCCATGCTTCAAATTGACCTCGAAAAGGCATTTGATCGCGTGCCGCACGACGTGCTCCTTTCATTACTTGAGCACATTAACGTAGGGAGTTTGATTAGCGAAGGAGTGCGCATGGCTTACACTGGATGCACGACGAGATTGGTATTAAATAAAACTGCGGGTGAGCGTATACCGGTGCTGCGGTCAGTGAGACAGGGGTGTCCACTATCGCCCCTACTTTTTGCTATTTTCATTGAACCTTTCTGCTTAAGTGTAATTAATAACCCTGCAATAAGCGGCTTTAAACTGCATGAAGCTGAGGTTAGCCTCCTCGCATACGCAGACGACATTGCAGTTTTCTGTACAAATTATGAGAGTATAATGCATGCTGTAAATGCCGTGAAAACTTTTTGCCAGGCGAGTGGTAGTGCTGTGAACTGGGATAAGTGCCTTGGCTTCTGGCATGGGGAATGGGACGTCACGCCAAGAGTATTTCTAAACATTAAATGGCAGGAAACACCAGTGAAGTATTTAGGAGTGCCGCTGGAGTTCTATCATGACAGTGAACCGTATTGGAAAAAAGAAACACAGACATTGCGCAATGATGTAGAAAAATGGAAAGGTTGGGGTATTTCGATATTCGCACGGGCCACAACATGCAACTTGTTTCTGGTGAGCAAGCTGTGGTACGTAATGCAGGTTTTTGCACTGCAGTAGAATAAGTGTACAGAAATTCACAGAGTATTTGCAATTTTCATATGGAGCTCTGTATGGGAAAGATCGAGCCGCACAAACCTTTTCAGAAAGGTTAGAGATGGTGGACTCGGATTAGTTCATTTGTACATAAGACAACTCGTCAATCGTTTCCTTTTTCTGCGTGATGTGGATGACCCCTTTTGAGAACTGTTATACAACTAAGGTTATCTAGAGTGCTGCCGGGATTTCTCGTATCATCATCAAATATGCAAGGACCAATACAAGGGTATTTAAAAGAAGTTGTTTCGTCTTTCCGCTTTTTGTCAGTAGGTAGGTAGGTATAAACTTTATTTTTCCTTTGTAAAGGAAAGGTGCAATGGAAGAGAGATGAGGAGAGATTACTACGCTCGATAGTCCTCCGCAACCCTCTCTGCCCAACCCAGGATGGCCTCCTGGACGTCGGGTTTCAAGCTGCGCATGGCAGCCTCCCACTGCTCCTCATTACTAATTAGTTTTCGAAGGGACGGTGGAGGGGGGTGCTTAGGGCACCCCCACATGATATGATTAAGATTTGCTTTCTGTGCGGAGCAATATTTACAGGAGGAGGACGGGTAAAGAGAAGGGTACATGAGGTGAAGAATGTAAGGAGAAGGAAAGGTGTGAGTCTGCAGCTGTCGCCACAGTACTTCGCGCCTTCGTATGGATTTCGACATTAGCGGCGGTAAGGATAAACGACCAAGGCGGTAGTGACTACAGATGTCGTGAAATGTTAAAAGGCGATCCCGCGCAGCAAACGGTGCCGTTGTCGAAACGGGGCCCGGCTCTTCCAGCGCCTGCGCCCGGAACGTAAATCCTCGGGCGCTGGCGTGAGCCGCCTCGTTACCGGCAAGGCCCGCGTGCGCGGGAGTCCATATTAAAGCCGTGTCTTGTTGCGGGGGATGGGCCAAAAGGAGGGAGAGGGCTGTTTTGGACACCCTACCCGCTCCAAAATTGTAGATGGCAGTTTTTGAATCACTAATAATAAGTGAATAATTTGGAACTGTAAGGGCCAGAGCTATGGCTGCTTCTTCCGCCTCCTCAGAAGAGGAAGCAGAAATAGAAGCAGCAGCAGATATCTCACCTAGCGAATTCACAACTGAGAGGGCGAAAAAAGGACGGGTACTGTATTCGGCAGCGTCAACGTAGAGCACTTCTTTAGAAGTAGAAAATCGTTTTTCGAGAGTTTTTGCACGCTGTCGTCGACGTTGCTCGTGGTGCACAGGGTGCATGTTTTTAGGGAGCGGCGGAATGTGTAGATTCTTGTGTATTTCACGCGGAATAGTGTGTTTGGCGTTAGTGGTTGGAGTTGGCCTGATACTGAGGGTATCGAGTATGTATCTTCCGGTCTGTGTGTTGGAAAGACGAGCATATTGTGAAGTTAAGTGTGCTTCAATAAGTTCAGTTAAGGTGTTCAATGTGCCTGTCTCCATGAGCCGTGCGGTGGACGTTCGAATGGGGACTCCGAGAGCGAATTTGTAGATTTTGCGTAACAAAGTGTCCACGTTATTTTGTTCTCTTCTCAGAAGGAACAGATAAGGGAGAGAATAAGTCACTTTATTGAGGACGAAGGCTTGGATGAGGCGGAGGAGCTCTGCCTCTCGTAGCCCGCCATGCTTATTAGATATCCTGCCTATAAGGCGTAGAGTGTGGTCCACAGTTGTTTGAAGTGCTTTAATGGTGTGTGTGTTTAGTCGATTTCGTTGTATGTGTAGTCCAAGCACCCTGAGTCTGTCAACTTTAGGCACGGGTGTATTGTTCAGTGTTATTTGTATATCAGAGATGTGCTTTTCAGAGCCCCGATGGGCAGGAAGGAGGAGCAGTTCAGATTTAGTGGGTGAACAGGTCAGATTCATGTTACCCGCACAAACCACCACCCTGTCAGCAGCAGTCTGCAGAGTTTCCTGAATGTGACCATCGGAGCTGCCTGTCATCCAGAGGGTAATATCATCTGCATAAAGTGAAAATTTGAGATCTGATATGGATCTCAGCGTTCGAGCCAGCGGCATCATCGCGATGTTAAAAAGGAAAGGTGATAACACTGATCCTTGAGGTGTGCCGAAACTCCCCAAGGAGTAAGAACAAGAGTGTTCAGACCCAATGTAAATAGTTGCCGTACGGTTCGAAAGGAACGCAGATATGTAATCATGAATCTTTTTACCAACGCCTATAGCGCTCAGTTCACTCAATATGGCAGTGTGGCTGACGTTGTTAAAAGCCCCATGGAGATCGAGACTGAGAATTGCTTGAGTATCGAGGCTAGAGTTAGGGATAATGATGTCATGCTTCAGTCGAAGCATGACATCTTGGCTGGAAAGGGATTTACGGAAGCCTATCATTTCGTGAGGGTATAAGTTGTGTTCTTCTATAAAGTTGCTAAGGCGGTTGAGGATTACATGTTCAAGTGTTTTTCCGATGCATGAAGTGAGGGAAATCGGACGTAGGTTGGCTGTGTTTATGGGCTTACCAGGTTTTGGTATGAAAATAACTCTGGCGTCCTTCCACGCAGCCGGCAAGGTAGAAGTGTCGAAGCAGTGGTTAAAAAATTTAGTGAGGGCTATAATTGAGTTTTCATCTAAGTTGCGGAGAAGTTTATTATTGACGAGGTCAGGGGCCTGGTGCAGATGAGGTGCGAAGGTTCGCAAGCGCGTGTCTAACCTCAGCCTCCGTTATGGGGCTACTGAGATCATCATTTGGTTGTCCGATATATTCAGGTGCATCGTATCGATACGCGCTGGGTAGGTGTTTGTCGCGAAGATCATTAAAAAGAGTGTTTAAGTTACCTTTGTGCGAGTGAAGTAGTTTGTTAATGTGATGATTATTTGCGGTACGTGATATGGTAGGGTCTAATAAATGCCGCAGGAGCTGCCATGTCATCTTGCTGTCTAGGTGGCCATGCATGCTTTCGCATTTCTGGGTCCATTGTTGACAAGCAGCTGTATGGCATAGTCCTGGATTTGCAAATCGAGTCTCGCAATTCTCAGTCTCAGTCGGCGATTGTGTCGCCTCTTCTTCCAGCGTTTGAGGAGAGATTGCTTAGCTTCCCACATGTGAAGAAGTCGGGTGTCAACTATTGTAAAAGGCGTATCAGGTGGTAACATGGTGGTATGCGTTTTTGTGTCAGTGTGCAATTGCTGTACCCATTCCGAGATATCATCTATCTCAGTAGGCGCCGAGCAATGACGGGCCTCGCGAAACTTGTTCCAGTTAATAAGGCTCAGGCGCTTGGGAGCTAAAGGTTTGTGTCGGAAGTGTATGGTAGTTTGAATAATGTAGTGGTCACTACCGAAGTTAATGTTCAGGTTGGTCCATGTGACAAAGTGAACGCGATGGCTGAGTGTAAGATCGGGAGATGTATCTTTAGCTACACTATTACCTAATCTAGTGGGCATGTCTATATTGTTGTGGAGGGTGAGGCGGTGATCCTGTATGTGAACCCATAAAGCCCTACCCTTGGGTGTAGAAACAGAGTGGCCCCATACTTGATTTGGTGCATTAAAATCACCAAGTATTAGGAGAGGGTGATGTTTCGCGGCCGCAATGGCTCGGGCAAAGAGAATATTGAAGCGATGGTGTTTCGCCTGTGGCCTACTATAGACGTTTAATACGTATAAAGGCGACTCTTGAGTTTTACAAGGAAGGACCTCCAAAAAGTTGTGCTCCACATCGATGCCGTCGAAATTAGAGTGAGTTACCGTCAAATGTTTTTGCGTTAATATTGCAGTATCGGGAGAATTTAGAGATTTAGTTTGGTGTACACTGTAACCGGGAAAAGTTATGTTTCCGTGGGTCTCTTGTAGGGCAATGACTGCAGGGGGTTTGGGGGCAGGAGGCCAAATATTGTTGAAGAGTCGCTTTCTTTTTGCGGAACCCCCTGCAGTTCCATTGCCATACTACAAAGTTCGAGCGATTAGGGTTTGCAGCCATTGTCGGGAGGGGGTGTAGGAGAGAGGGCGGTTACGGCTATATTTGGATTGTTGGCCGTGACGGCCGCAATCCATGCAGTGGTCTGCTGCATTTGAGTTTGTACAAAATCTAGAAACTTGTCAAGTTTGTCATTTATGGCAGCTTGGCCCGTCTCCTGAGCTGTGAATCTGCTCTCTATGTGAGAAATCTTACTTTCAATGACGGCGAATTTCTTCTGTGTTTTATTTTCGAGGGCGTTTATCCTATCGTTAAGAGTTAGAACTGAGTCGCTGAGAGATTCTTCTTCGCGTGGTGTGGCAGGGGTTTTGCGCTTATTTGAGGGTGGCAGCTGGGAGGTGTCTCGAGGCATTGTAGTGTCCATGTCAGTAGGAGGAAGAGGTATCGTGGGTTCAACAGCAGGGGGCGAGTGAGCAGGAATGAGAGATCGTGGTTCGGAATGCTGCGAAAGATTGCTAAGGGGCATTCGGGATTGTAGCTCGAGCTTTAACTTTTGAATTTCTGCCTTGAGGCTAGCGTTTTCAGCTAGAACTGTTTCTAGGCTAATGTTTTGAGATAAGGAGCAGTTAGAGGAAGCTGCCTGTGCCCAGCTTACCTTTAATGGGTTTGGCAGATGACTTGTGGAATGGGGGTTCGTTGACTGGGTCGGGAAGTCAAGTTCTTTGGGAGTCGAGTTTGGGCCCCGCCTCTTGCTCTTGCTGCGACCCCGCTGTGGGCCACGCTCTTGCGAGCGATTAAGGCTCGGTGTCCGGGATGATGGAACTTCTGAGGGCTTAGGTGTCTGGTATTTAGGTGTCTTGGTCTTGTAACGCTGTTTGCACAATGAGGAACCGGTGATGTGAGCTCCACCACACACGACACAGACGGGTTCACATTCATGGTCCATTGAGGAATCCTTCAGTCCGCACTTGTGACAGATTGCATCGGGAGTAGAGGGGCAGACATCCTGGCGATGTCCAATTTTTCGGCAACGGGTGCAGGCTTCCACCTTCAGTCGGAATGGGCGGCAGCGAAGCGTGCAGCCTTCGTAGTTGATGTAAAAAGGGACGTGCGTGCCACGGAAAACAACCAAGATGGTTTCGGTGGTGCTCAGTCGGCGAGCGGCCCCAATGGTCACGGCTGGATTACATCTTTGGAGGGTTGGAAGGATTTCCTCTTCAGCGTAATCCAGAGGGAGATGAAACCTTCCACGACAAGAATCTACAGGGTCGGCAACGTGGGTGACGACTTCGTAGGGGACTCCGTTGAACTTTAAGGTCCGGATGTTGTGGTATAAATCTGCTCGGTCCATGCTTGACGTACTCACGAGCACTGTGTGACTGGTGGGATTGACCCTGATTTGATCAGGGCTGCTGATGGGAAGTCCAACTGCTTTGAGAACGAGTTGTCGTAAGACACAGGGGTGCAACTTGGTACAGTCGAGACCCCCGCGTATCCGAAGAATCACCTTGTAGTCCGCATCGGGCAGTGGTGGAGGTTTAGGCTCCCATGAAGATGGTTTCTTCAGATCCGCTGCGCAGGTGTCAGCCGATGAACCAGTGGGACGAAGGTCAGCATGTAGAGCACGCCATGAGCGAGCGGCGCCGCCTCCAGCAGCGACGCCCGCTGCGACGCTGGCCGCGTCGCGCTGGGCGCCTCCACTCATACTAGGCCGGCGGTTAGGCCTAGCGCGGAAGCGGTCGAGCTGAACAATAAACAGTCAGCACTGTTCTCAAGGAGCATTATCACATCCCAACAAGGTGTCGAATGGGTGCCAGGTCCACTTACAGTTGGTGTGATGTGTGATCCAGTGTCCAAGGACCTGAAGAGGTGGTCATAACACGGTAAGTAGCCGGAGCCAAACGTACACACGTCAGCGTTTGATCGGGATCCTTTGTCAGTAAGATTTTCGTTAGAGTATCTGGCTGAAGTACCACGCAAAAAATTGTATAGAGACCTTGTCGATGTTTTACTGCCTGTTCCATTGTACCGTCAGCTATATTGTGCAGGCCCAGGACAGGATGTTCTGAAACGTGTTAAAAGAATGCTTGTAGAGCCAGGGGTCAAAACTTTTTTCTTTAAATTACATACTGGTACCTTACCAGTTAAAACGTGGTTGCAGGATAAGGGAATATTCGTGCCATGGAGCACAAATTGCCACTTGTGTAATAAACCGGAAACAATTGAACACGTGTTTATAGATTGCTGGAGCGGGGTCTTTTTCTGGGATATACTGCAAAGAACCTTGAAAAAAGAATTACCGTTAAGTCCATATGGCATCCGTTTTCTTTCGGTTAAAAACGAGGCAGGTGTACCTTATGATCTTATCATGCTTCTGGGCCTGCACAGTATATGGAAAACCCGATGTGCCTTTGTAAACGCGGATGTAGAAGTGCTAGCTGTGCGCCAATATTTTTGCAAATCTGTGTGCCATTTTCTTGAAATGCTGAAAAGCCAAGAGGATGTGCCAGACTGGATTGGGTGCATTGAGCGATTGTTACGAATGCCCAAGTATTGATTAATAGTCAGCTAAGAGCTGACGGTACCTCAATGAATTCTGTGGGTGTATTTTGTGGCGCACTTGAATATGGACCAATATGTAAATATGTAAAATGTGAACAGTCATAATTTGCAAGGCAATAAAGAAAAAAAAAGAGGTGTGGCCGTGTGGTAGAACATTCGTTTGCCACGCAAACGACCCCGGTTCGATTCTCACTCGGACCCAAGCAACCCTGGTTTGGTCCCCACTCTGCGCCAGGGTTTTTTGTCATTCATTTTATTTGCACCGATCTCAATTTTTCGGTCATGCATAAGATGATGATTTTTCGGTCACAACCAACGACACCGACACCGTAATAGGTGACCGGTTATATGGCCAATCGCAGGGAACTGTGGGATACGACGGCTTCTGGTTGGATGCATCACGCGGGTTAGCAGTGGCACGAGTGCATTTTCGTACCGCTTCATTGAAAAAAACACCTATCCGTGCAATGACAGTGCTTTAGAAATCGGCTTTTTGTTTCTGCTAACCGTGACTGCGACGATGACAAGCTACAAAAGCCATGAACGTTCAGAAAACTTTTTTATCACACCAAAATGATCTGCAATGCTTTTACGCTGCTCAGGGGTACTGTCAGTTTGACTAGCAGATCAGTCGATATAGAAGAAAGTTTTCAGTGTATGATACGTTACTGCAGTTAAAAAATCACCATTTTAAAGATCTCAGGGGATGGGGATGACTGTAGAAGCATGTGCTAAAAGTTCATTTCGGGATTGCTGCTTCGGCTGACATTGTCGGTTGATCGGCTTGAAGAGCAGCATTTATTGAGCGCGTTGAGATATCTTTTTTTAGCCTTCAGCGCACTACAAGATGCATTTCTTAGTCGAAGCCAAACGTTGATCTTGGTCAAGCTGCGCGGCATGGTGGCACATAAACAATACAGTCAGACGTAGACGGCGCCGAAGAATCGAAACCTTGCGCTTGTTGAACGCACTTCTTTCATTGTGCGCCATCCTGGCGCACAGTTTGATCAAGATAAACGCAAAGGTACTCGTCCTACGCTTCGACTAAACTTAATATTCAGTGAAGCTTTTGCGTTTTTTTTGTCATACATATGGGTGCAATAGCCGGCGCTCATTTCGTCTGGCAGGTAGATTTCGCCCACGCGTTCCAATAATTTGCTATAGGCGCGCCTGCGCGACAATTCATTTATCGATATAATATTCCCAGCAAATTCATGCGCCAGCTTTTTATTAGTGCGCAATACACACGTACCTGTCATAAAATGGCCTTCGCAATCTCTGGTACCTAAAGGCTACCTGTCGCTGCGGTTCTCTTCACAGCCGTGGCCCACCTCATTTTTCTTCCTTCGTTCCATGGTAATCGATACATGCATTTGCCTTTCACGCTCGAGTAGGAGAAGCCGACGGCTGAACGACCGACCATGGTTTAGCAGGACCAAGATAAACGGGCCACCGCGAGCGCGAATCCCGAATAATAAGAGGCTTACGGCGAAGCGGTTCACCGTCGTCTGCTCTTCTCGATCCAGAAGCCGGCAGCAGACGGTGCATCCCACAATTCCTCGTTCTTTTACTGGTCACTTATTTCTGCGAAACAAGCTCTTCAACGCTATCGCGTTATTAAAGCCGCAACTACTTATGTGAAGACACCCTTCACGTTCGTGTTTAATGATTTCTGTGACGGAGGGATCAGTCATGTTTTAAATGCGGAGCATTTCTTATAGTCTCGCAATGTTGCGCTTGAGCGTTGGCAGCGGCGCCGTCCGCACTGTCGTGGATCCCACCGCTGTACACCTGTTATCGAGGATCTCGGTGCTGTTCACTAGTTGTTGCGGATCTCACCGCTGGAGCCAGTTGTTGCGGACAGGGGTCTGCCCGGTCTCTTGTGGTAGCGTGGTGTAGCTTCGGGTTGAGGAAACGAACGCTCACAAGATGGGGATACGAAAAACAAACAGGTTTATGGCACTATTTACACTTACAGCATAGAAAGGTCAGGAGTCACACAAGCCACGAGCGTGGTGGTTGAACCGTTACATGGTTCAGAGCGACGTCCCGCACTCAGCGGCGTCGTTTTAAGCCCTGTCGGGATCCTCCTCTCCGAGTGGAACACCAATCACACACACACAACAGGCGAGGGGTACGAGCATGCACGGCCCACGTGAACATCCAATATTGAGTCGTGATCACTGCACTGCAAGGTGGCGCCAGAGGGGCTCTTCCTCGTCGTGTGTGTGCCGCTGGTCGAGGGGTCCCAAGCTTCGGACAGCAGACATCAAACGGTCTGCCAATCTGTCCGCTCAATTAGCAGGGCAATATGTGGCGGCGGCCGCGGTTTCTTCCAAGGAAGATGCTGTTTTTGTTGTCCTCTCTGGAACGGCTTACGACGTCGTGGTGGCACGACGTCTCATCCTCCGGCTAGCAGGGACAATACCTGGCGGGCATAGGCAGGCGGCCAGTCGGCTACGTGTTTGAGGATTAAAAGAGCGCCGCTTCTCCGTCAGCTCTGGACGCTGGTTCCGAGAGGACTGGGGTTCCAGGCGTGGGAGTGCTGCTGGGCCACGCCTCTCAGCGACAGCATGGCGCCTACTGACGACGGTCATAACAGCACCCTCATTGCGCATGCTCGCGTCTCGTGCATGCCAGCCCAGGAAGACGCCCGCAAAACTGTCACTCCCCTCTCCCTCTCTCGCAACGCTGACGCAGGCAGCAACCACGGCTCGCGCTGGACAACCGTTCACTGGCCACCCCGTATATGTGGGCACTGGATCGCGCGTTCGGAATTTAGCCAAGGTTGTCATTACTTGGCTTTCGCTTGACGTTGAAGGCAACGCTTCTCCTTTGTTCAATAAACAAGAATAAAGACGAAATAACAACCATTATCGAGCCATACCCAATTGCCCAACATTCACGCGATACTCCCACCACTCTGAGTAGCATTTACTCGAGTTACCCCCGTGGGAAGATGGGCGGCAAATTTTGTTAAATGCGAAAAATTTCTTAGCGAGCTTCGGCGATTTTGAGCGTATCTATTTATCTAGTCGCCTACGACTTTTAGCTCTCCTGGCCGTTTCGATAATGGTATGGATACCAAACTTGGTATAACATAACATGACTGAATGGAGAACATATTTGACTAGTCATAACATGTAAATCATGACATGGATTTCATGAATCTCATGATTTACATGTCATGGTCTTGCTGCTCTTGCGGTGGTTTCGATCATATGACATGTTGCATAACTGGTATGGTATGACAAGGCTGCATGACAAGGCTATGACAAGCGACAGACCCTAACATGAAAATCATGACATTCGTGCCATGTAAGAACATGAGTACATGCCACGCTAATGATGCACTCGCGGCCGTTTCGCTAGCGTCACATATACCCAATTTGGTATTACGGTACGTGAATGGATGACGAAAGCATGTGACTGGTGCAAACATGAAAATCATGAGATGCCGCGTCATGTGGCAACATGACTACATCCCACGCTCGCGATGCGCTGGCGGCCATTTCGCTAGCTTCACTTATACCAAATTTGGTTATTACGGGACGTGAATGGATGACGAAGGTATAATACTGGTGCAAGCATGATAAACATGAGATGCGTGTCATCTAACAACATGACTACATATGCCACACTGATGCGCTCACGGCCGTTTCGCTAGCTTCACATATGCCAAATTTGGTATTACGGTGACGCCAATCGATGACGTAGGTATGTGACTGGTGCAAACATGATAATCATGAGATTAGTGTCGTATAGGAACATGACTACATGCCACAGTCAAGGCGCAATACATTTTGACGTGACGCGGTGCGCGTGCTCGCCGGCGTTCATTTCGCCGCTTCACGCTCGCGTTGACACGCCAGGCGCCTGTCCTGCCGTTACTCGCAGGCGCGTGCCGCGCTTCGTTGCTTTGACGCATGCGCGTTTCAGCGCGTCCGGCGTCCCTCCGTCACGAAAAAAAGGGAGGCGCAGTGTTGTCTGGGTAACGCATCAGCGCGAAATGCAGCATGTCGCATTTCGCCCCGGTTGCCGTCGGGCCGCGGCGACGGACGCTGGTAGCGCGTGGCGTTAGACTATAGAGTGCTCGCGTTTTGCTAACGTAGCGTCGCTGTGCAGGCGTGCGTGCGCTTCAACGCTATGATTTGAGTATATTGGGCCCTTTATGGTGCGCTCGTGGCCGGTTTTGCTAGCTCTACATAGACCAAATTTGGTTATACGTGACATTAATGGATGACGAAGTATATGACTGGTGCAATGCTTGATAATCCTGACACCCGTGTCATGTAAGACCGTGACAACATACCACGCTCATAGCGTGCTCGCGGCTGTTTCGCTAGCTCCATATATACTGAATTTAGTATAACGTGACGTGAATTGATGACGAAGGTAAACGACCCATTCAAACATGATAATCGCGACACCGAAGTCATGTACGGCATCATTTACCTCCACCTCGTCACGTTGTGCTGATCTTAAAGTGACATATCAACATTTCCCATTCGTGCTTCGCATATCATCGATTCCCACTGTACGTGGGATCTGCCAATTTTTATCTACTCCACAGTCAAGAAGCTTCATGTTGTTTTGTGTGTTTTACGTTTCTTTACCATTTCACTTGAAATCACGTGCCATGCATGTATGAACCGAAAGGCCTAATATAGTCGCGTGTGGGTCAACGCCATGTTGCCTTTGCTCTTCCCACCTATACAGCTGCCCCCCCCCCCCTCCATCTTCTTTCTTTCATTTTGTTTTTGTAGATGTAGTATAACATAAGAATGTGAAGTAAGCGAAACCAACAGAAACGTCACCAGGCCTGCTCAGCTGATAAGGAGGAGGACTCTCAAGGTCGCGTTTGAGGTGACCAGAAGGCAGTGGTGCAAGTATTCCTCGGACGTGGTCAACAGTCGCTCTCTTGACACGCGATCAGGGGCCGTGGGCAGAGAGCGCACGCTATATTATCGTGCCAAGCGACAGGTAAGGATATCAATACATCGAAACCGGAATGTGCCGCGGAGGACATCGGTGGTGTGAATATAAAGAAAGGCTTTGCACCAAAGGCGAGGCAATGAACGCGATAGCAACAAATTGGAAGGTCACGCGAAGAATGGCAAGCAGATCGAAACGTACCCCGCGTTTCTGGCGCACAAATTTCGCACAAAACGTATTCACAAGTACAGATACACGCGAATAAGCGTCTCAGTTGTTACTTTGCTCTGTCTGAAAAGCGTGCCTTTTTTCGCAAACAGAGACTGTGCAACGAGTGCAGTGACCTTTGTGCTCCCGGAAATTACAACAGAATCGCTCTGGTAAAAGCCCAAGGCGTACGATTCTCGCCACCACGAGATAAGTGGGCATTCTCCCCCCCCCTCCCTTCTCGGCATCTCCGCTGGGCGAAGTACGCGTGGGAGATGAGCGACGATCTGGCGATGCGAGCTCATTTTGCCATCTCGATCTCGCTGGTAATGCTGAAAGCACCATAGTTTTCTCGACATGCACATCGCCAGCGGTAAGTGGTAAGACATCTAAAGCTAAGAACAGGGAGAAAGACATGGGACAAAGAGAACGAATAAATACACTCGAAGAAGAGCAAGACCGAAAGAGAGAGAGAGAGAGAGAAGTAAACGTTTATTTAGAAAACAGGGTTCCGAGCAAGGCCTGGTGTCACCCTAAGGTGGGCGGGTTCCCTAGTCCAGGAACCCTCTGGCTTCGACTGCCCTCTTTGCCCAGGCGACGAGTTGTCGCTGGTCTTCCAGGTACTCGAGGACGAGCTTGACCTCCCGTGCTACCATTAGGTGGTCATCGTTTATTCTTTGGGCTTAGTCCAGAAAGAAAAATAAATAAATTAAAGACAAAGAGAGAGAAGAGAGAAAGAGAAGACATATAAGAAGCGACAAAAAGGAACAGACACGAAAAGAGGTAGAAAAAACAGACAGCAATACAAGAATTCAAAGGAATAGAAACAAGGAAGACGGAGAAAGAAAAGCAAGATGAATGAAGATCTGAAGAGATATAAATAGTGAAATCGCGAGAAATATAGTATAGTTTAGTAAGAGGTTGGGAAAGGGAACCGAGCGGGAGGAGGAAAGTTTCGATTTTGAGAAGGAGCGGAGAGAGTAAAGCTTAACACAGAAAGAATGAGGGAGATAAACTAGCGAAGAAAGAAAAAGAGGAAGAGTGAACATAAACGTAAAAGGGAAAGAAGTAGAGAAAGAGAAAAAAAAAACTGGCCCGAATTCACATGCTACACTGTAAATGTCGTCGAAAGACGATAGTCTTGCGTCTAGAGAGAGTGAACAAAAGGTTTATTTGATGTTCTGCGCAAGAAAATAAATGAATGGTATTCTGAAGGCGCTGCGTTAGAGTGCCTCGAGCGTGTAACGGAGGCGAAGAGCGCAACTAAGCACGTCAGACACAAACGCTATTTGGCAGTTATCTTCGAAAACGATGGCGTGCGTGACCGCGGAGAAAGATGCGCGCCAGTCACGGAGGTGATAAGGTGTAGAATGCCAAGCGACAGGCAGGTGCCACCACCATGCCGTCGTAACAAACCGTTGGAAACACCTTCTTGAGCATCGCGTTGCACTGTCAGCACAGCGCGTTAAACGATACAGTCCTTAGAGTTACTTGTGTGTGCCTCTTCTAGTATAAAGGCAGACATACAAAACATAGACATGTTATGGCGCCTCAGATATGCGCAATATTTGCTTTTTTTAATTGACAATCGCACAAGTATGAACGCTAAAACTTGAACAATATTGGTGGGCGCTGCGGATGGGGTTGGCCGTTTGATGCCGTTTGAAGTATCGTGAGGGCAGACAAACAGACAACAGTACAGACAAGCAGACAACAGTACAGACAAACAGACAACAGTACAGACAGACAGACAACAGTACAGACAGACAGACAGACAGACAGACAGACAGACAGACAGACAGACAGACAGACAGACAGACAGACAGACAGACAGACAGACAGACAGACAGACAGACAGACAGACAGACCGAAATTTTCTCGTCTAAGGTCCCCAAGAAAGACTATAATCGTTAAAAGAAAAAAGAAAGAGGAAGCAAGCATCGCGTCGTCTAGCGCCTAGATGCCGCATAACCTGACTAAGCCGCACATACGCAGTAGCTGAGCCACGATCACCGACAGAGACATCGCGCGCAGTCTCGGCCTGGTTGCGTCCGATCATGTCGAGCGAATCATGAGGCATAATAAGAAAGTGTGTACTCCCTAGCGGCGCATCTCGAGGCTAGGCGTGTCGTTCGACGGGGAGTACAAGCGGCGACAAACCCGTGCTTCACCGTAAAGCTTTGCGCCACTCAGTGCAAACTGCCCGCATTTTTTTTCTGTTCGTTGACGGACAGTACAAAACAAGTGAGTATTCCATTGTTTCATTTGGCCACCTGCTATATACTTTTCGGACCTTCGGTCAGATAATGCGATTTTCAGGGTGATCTGTTTTAAATGCGAAGCATTTCGTAGCGAACTTCGGCGACTTTCAGCGTATCTATCTATCTATCTATCTATCTATCTATCTATCTATCTATCTATCTATCTATCTATCTATCTATCTATCTATCTATCTATCTATCTATCTATCTATCTATCTATCTATCTATCTATCTATCTATCTATCTATCTACTATCTATCTATCTATCTATCTATCTATCTATCTATCTATCTATCTATCTATCTATCTATCTATCTATCTATCTATCTATCTATCTATCTATCTATCTATCTATCTATCTATCTATCTATCTATCTATCTATCTATCTATATATCTATCTATCTATCTATCTATCTATCTATCTATCTATCTATCTATCTATCTATCTATCTATCTATCTATCTATCTATCTATCTATCTATCTATCTATCTATCTATCTATCTATCTATCTAATCTATCCGCCTATGACTTTTAGCTCTCCTGGCCGTTTAGATAATGGTATCTATACCAAACTTGGTATGACATAACAGGACTGTACGAAGAACATAGTTGGCTAGTCATAACATGAAAATCATAACATGAATGTCATGATTTACATTTCATAATCCTGCAGCTTTTGCAGTGGTTTCGTTCACATGGCATGTTGCAAAACTGGTATGATATGACATGATTGATATGATAAACCGATATGATATGACAGACCCTAACATGAAAATCATGACATGCGGGTCATGCAACAACATGACTGCATGCCAAGCTCATGATGCGCTCGCGACTCCTTCGCTAGCGTTACGTATACCAAATTTGGTATTACGGTACGTAAATAGATGACGCAGGTATGTGACTGGTGCAAACATGATAATCATGAGATGCGTGTCATGTAACAACATGACTATATACATGCAACGCTAATGATGCTCTGGTGGCCGTAGTGTTGCTTCACTTATACCAGATTTGGTATTACGGGACGTGAATGGATGAGGAAGGTATGATACTGGTGCAAACATGGTAAGCATCAGATGCTTGTCATGTAACATTACTACACGCTACGCTCATGATGCGCTCGCGGCCGTCTCGCTACCTTCACATGTACCACACTCGGTGTTACGCGACGCGAACGGACGACATAGGTGAATGACACAAACGTGATAATCCCGACACGCATGTCATGTCCGCCATGAAAAGAGGGAGACGCAGCGTTGTGTGGGTAACGCATGAGCGCGAAATGCAGCATGTCACATTTCGCGCCGGTTACCGTCGGGCCGCGATGACGTACGCTGGTCGCGCCTAGCGTCAGACTATAGAGTGCTTGCGTTTTGCTTACTTATAGAGCGTCGCTGTTGCCAGCGCGCGCGCGCGTCAACGCTGCATTGGAGTGTATTGGGCGCTTCATGATGCGCTCGCGGCAGTTTTGCTAGCTCCACATGTACAAAATTTGGCGTTACGTGACGTAAATGGATGACGAAATATATGACTGGTGCAAAAATGATAATCCTGACACGCTTGTCACGTAAGAACATGTCAATATACCACGCTCATAGAGTGGTTGCGGCCGTTTCGCTAGCTCCACATATACTAAAATTGGTATCACCTGACGTAAATAGATGACGAAGGTAAACGATAGGTTCAAACAACATAATCATGACACGGAAGTCATGTACGGCATCATTTACCTCCACCTCGTAACGTTGGGCTGATTTTAAAGTGACATATCAAGATTTCTCATCCATGCTTCGTATATCATCGATTCCCACTGTACGTGGGATCTGCGATTTTTTTTGAACATGAAAGAGTTTTATGCCGGCGTCTGCCTTGGCTTCGTTGAAGTATATCCGCCGCGAATGTGACGTTGTAAAATACTAAGAAATCGCAAAAAAAGACGAGAAAAATTTGCGTCACCGGGTGTCGAACGTATGACCTCTCACTCCACAGCGCGAAACCACTAAGACCACATGGCGTGTGTTGTCTAGCTTGCTAACCACGAGCTATTTAAGTACATCGTATACACCGTTGGCGGTTCTCAAAGCTCAGACACTTGCGCGCGTTTTTGTCAACAGTAGCGAGGTGGCGCGAAAGGTGCGATTTGGGCGCGCTCTAAAGGTCGTCGCCTCGCACGTTGCGATGCGTGAGCGCTTCCACAGGACGTGGTCGCTCGTGCCCGCACGCTTATCTCATGATTCGGATGCGTTGTGCGCCTTGTGCGTCCGCGATGGTCATTTTCTCGCTGCCGCGGCCGCGTTTACGAAAGGAGCGCGCTGCTCACTCACGCAAAAGTCTAGCTGTGACTTGTTAGTGCGCGCTCGCCCTGCGTATGCTCATTTTGTACGTGCTTTCTGCTTGAGGTGCGCGTTGCAGTTTCGAGCTTCTTGCCGTTCTTCACGTGACATTACAATTGGTTGTTGTATCATTCATTCATTCATTCATTCATTCATTCATTCATTCATTCATTCATTCATTCGTCCTTGTGGCGAACCGATGCACAATAAACGCTCAACTGCCCCTGTGAAAACACGTTTCACTTTCGTACGTGTTATGCCGATTTCCTAGACAAGGAGATGATCCATTATTTTAAGGTTCCTGAGAAGATGCTCTCGACATTGCCTCATGTTATTTTATCGCTGCAGCTACCAAATCGCCGCGGGGTCTTCTATGCGTTTCGCTAAGTCGAGTGGAAGGCCAAGTATGTTTCTCCTCGGTCGATTGTATTAATCCCCGTCGAAAGCTTCCTGCACCCAACGCGGTTTTTGTGCTGCCTCCGCGATCAGTGGAATCGCAAGCCGTCTGCAACTCACGTGGTTTCCAAGCGCCTCTGTGTTCGGCGCACCGTCGGCCGAGCGACCACGTCACGCGGTGACGTTGCGAAGTCACGCTGCGTATTTTCACGATGACATCACAAAACCTCGGTGACCTGTGACGTCACGTCAGCGTAATAAGATGACGTCATCGCATGATCTTTCGCATCATTCGCGTGGACGCCGCCGACGATTACTTTTCGCTTTTGATGAGGCATGAAAAGCTTGAACCGTGAATAACGCGGCAGGTTGTTGTTCTGTGTGCGCAGGTGTGGACCCCGAGAGCATCTGGGGTCCTATCGTGTTCTGCACCATCCTGGTGGTCTTCACCGGAATCGTCATCTACGTCATCGTGCTCGACATATGCATGGCTCGCGTGTCCTTCAGCACGAGCAGCAGCGGCATCGGTGACACGACGACCACCGACGGCGACGACAGCGGCAGCGGCGACACGGCGATCACGCCGTTGTCGGAAGTCGACAGCGACCAAGCCGTGCTCTTGCGTAACGCGGAAATCGCCGTTCACACCTGACGCCCGGGGATTCGGGTGAACTGTGTCCGCGACGTCCGATATCAGCATATCCCAAGAGTGCAGCGCGCATCAAAATTGCGAGAACGTCCTGATCTCAGCGATTCGATTGAAATTAAAGCTGGTTTGCCATTCCTTGCGGCGTTAGAAGTTTCGTGGTTTGGGCACTGTTGTGGGGGGTATTCTTTATATATGGTTGTGATGCAAACGATGCTTTGGTCGAGGTAGATTAATATAGATGCTGATGTGAACACATTTATTTGGGAGGTGACGGCTTTTTTTATACAGCTTGAGTTAATTTATATAGAAAAGCGAACATAAATGGCACAGTTCTCTTACACAGTACAGTTGGGTCCGATATAATGAATACCCACAGCCTTGATTACCTTATTAAGAAAGGTCATTTCCACAAATTAGCAATTGCTCTCTCAATTTTCCGCACTCGTGCGTCACAATGTACACCGATTCAGAAAGTATCGCACCCAACTGTTGTTAGTTCTCTGTGTCTCAGTAATATTTTTCCCGCTTTTCAATGTTTACAGTGATTTATGACAGTTTACAGTATATTTGTTAAAAGCGAATACAATTAACGTTCGTCCGGCATCATTAACACGAGTGGCACAGCAGTTTAATTTTTTTTTGGCGAAGAAGCGAAATTCGCGACAGGTACATTTTGGTTCCTGGCCTCTATCCTGTCCCATGGAGCATGTCTTCAAAATTTTCATTGTTTTATGGCAACCGTTGAAATTGAGAGAGAGAGAGAGAAAAAGTCAGGGAGGCCAACCAGAATTGTAGCATCCCGTTTGCTACCCTACACAAAGTGGAATGTGTGTAGCTAATGAAAACATCTAATATAGAGACAGAACTAAAAATATAAGGGTGGCATCATACATCCATACGAGAATGCATACGAACACCGTATCATGCAAGATGACCCATTTGACCTCTGTTTCATGTTTAGTTTATTTTAACTCGTGGGGTAGATAATAAATGTCGGGATTTTAATTACCAGAGGCGCGTGAGACACTGTGCTGTGTGTGCCATTAATTACGCACCACGTTACAACTTATCAATTGCAAAAACGCACGGCTGCCGCCTCGTGCAAGCGAACGACGCACGATCCTGCCTGTCTGCTCAAACAGAGGTCCCGCCTCGAAAACAAACCTGTCCGAAACAGGTCTCCGCGACTGTGGCATACAAGTTGCGAAATTAACATTCGTTCGAGGCACGTGTAGCCGCCACCGTCACCTAAAGCCCCGGCTTTCCAGTCGTCCTTCCCACATTTCGCCGTTGCTGTCTGTATGTAGACGGTTCGTTTCCACGAGTGGCTTTTCGCGTTAGGTTAATCAGGTCGTTTACCGCACAGTTGGTGGTGTGGATGAAATTTACGACTGAAACACCTCGGCGGTCAGTCCTGACGCGTGCTCGGGGGCCACTTTGCAAAAGGAGAAGTGGTATGCGGCAGGGTCAAATGGCGCGGGTGCGTTAGCCAGTGACCCTCGCTTGCAACTGCATGCAGGGTCACTAACAACGCAATATCACGATCCCGCAGCTTGCACAGTTTCGCTCGCTACCACTGATTAATGCGGCGTTCAACGCAGAATCTGACACGCGTACAGTAAACGCTGTACACGCGCAGGTGTATGCACATTGCCCGTCTAACGGTGAAATTAGACGCATTTTGTCTTTCATTTCTTTGTGAGCTGTGTCGTGTTCAGCTGTGGCCAGCGGCTTTTATGTCGACGCTGAATACGACCGACGACGCGCTAATTAGTTGTTGGGAGAGACTGCAGAACCTGCTCCGACTCGCATTTATACGCAGTGTTCAGTCATTGGCCGAGAAACGCAAATTGGAGAAAACTAATTGTGTTTTCCGTGAATTCGACGTGCTCGAGTGAGAGAGAAAGAGAGAGGATGCTGAAAGGGACAGAGAAAAAAAAAGCTTGAACTATGTCGCGCAATGCTGGAAACAGTGAAACCGCGCCATCCCGATGACTAATTTGGTTGCTTCTGTAGGTTGTCTCTATATGCCTTAGGTGCAAGGTTGTTTCTTGGTTGTTTACAGATCGTTTCTGCAGGCTAGGTGCTCGATGTTAGGTAACTTATACGTAGATTCTCAGTGCAGGGAGGTTCGAGGTACACCACAGACGGAGACACGGCACGGATGTCCAAACGGCAGGCAGCAACTCGCGCTGAAACCAAGCTGTATAGGTCTATGCGGGCGCGTCATCATTGGCGTGTACTCCTTCCATCGCTTCGGGGTCGCTGCCGTCTTTGCCTTTCCCGTTCCCTAATTATCTCGTTGTATGTACTCGGGATTTCTGGATTGCTGCTGTCGCTTCACGGCCATTCGTTCGGCTGTGAAGCGTTCCTTCCTTCATTGCGCTCCTTCCTTCATTTTTGGTGCACCAGTAGCGAGCAGTGGGACGTACTCAATTTATGTGACACATGCCCATTTATGATGATGATAGTTTTCCGACAGGCAGCACAAATTACGGCTATAGCTTGAACAGCGAAAATGCTTGAATCTGCTGTAGCTTGCGACCACGTATTAGCGGTTGTGCGTATTATAGCCTAACCCCAGTATTCACAAACGCTCCTCGACTCGAACTTCGTCATTCACTTGAGAAAGTTAAGCATTGCGCTGTTGCTCGATTGAAAATGACGTTGCGCTTCTGAAGAATTGCTACACATTATTGCTGATATGCAGTGACTTACTCTGCCTACAGACAGCGCTTCCATCGACTCTCTCAAGTGAAGGTGAAGCGAAGAGGGAAAGTGCGTTCTATAAAATACGGGGTTAAGACTAGAAGGTGGCGTTGAACTGTGTAACATGAACGGACTGGGCGTTTGGTCTTGTTGTGCAGCCTGTTGGCGCTGCTCGTTTGTGATGGCCAGTAACAACAAATACGGCATGACTGTATTCAGAATACGGTAAGATGTAAGGTCCACGGTGTGCAGGTACACGGTAAAAGGGAACAAGATTATAGATGAAGGCAATGACTGGGGGAGGAGGCAACAAAATCCACAAATTTACGCTTGCATCTTGACCCGGGACGTTTTGGCACTAGCCCAAGATGAGATATCATCTGCTTTACGTCTCAAAACATTGCCCCTCCGCGGTGGTCTAGTGCCTAGGTACCCGGCTGCTGACCCGCAGGTCACGGGTTCGATTCCGGGCTGCGGCGGCTGCATTTCCGATGGAGGCGGAAATGTTGTAGGCCCGTGTGCTCAGATTTGGGTGCACGTTAAAGAACACCAGGTGGTCGAAAATTCCGGAGCCCTCCACTACGGCGTCTCTCATAATCATATGGTGGTTTTGGGACGTTAAACCACACAAATTATTACGTCTAAAAACAACGACTACGAAGGACGCCGCATGGTGGAGGGCTCCAGAAATTTCGACCACCTGGGGTTCTTTAGCGTGCAACCAAATCTGAGCAGGCGGGCCTACAACATTTCAGCCTCCATCGAAAATGCAGCCCACGCTGCCGGGATTCGATCTCGTGACCTGTGGGCCAGCAGTCGAGTACCTTAGCCACTAGTCTACCGTTACGGGGCGTGCAACCATCAAGGTATTGTCAAGAAAAAAAATCAGAAGTGGCAAAATTAACAATATAACGAGAACCAACAGACAATGGTTCCGAGGAAAGTATAGGGGATATTAATAGTTGTAATGTAAATGTGAAGGAAGAGTAGTGGAAAGAAAGAAAGGTAACTATGTGCATTTAAACGTGGGAGTGTCAGTAAGCGCCGCTAGTATATAGCCATGACGGCAAGTGTGGAACACTCTTTGTTTCTGCCTGTTTGTGTCACGTAGCACGTGATCCAGAGCTTTCGTCTTAAATACAGTTGTCTCTGGAGCCCATCATTGCCGAGTAACTAGTGTGAGCACTTTAACTCCACGTAGGTCAAGTCCTATAAAACAATGGGCCTGCATTTGTCTGGCGTAGTAAAATGACGAGCGAAGCTCTGGGAGGGGTTCGTATCTCGCACTGTGCCGTGCGAATAAGGTTTCCGAGGAACGACGGCGTGCCTTGCACGCGATCGTCGTTCTCGTCGACCTTGGCATTATGTATACCTGGACGACCGCACGCGCTCGAACTGTTATTCTGGAAGGAAGCCGTCGAGACAACGTAATTGGTCCGTTATCGCGCTGCATGGTGCATCATGCGTGGAACACTCCACTATTTAAGAAGCTAACGAGTAGGGCAAGGGAACAATAAAGAGAATGGGGATATTTTTTTAAGTGTTTGCCATGACTTTAGTGATAATGAAGAAACAACTACACCTCTCTCTCTCTCTCTCTCACACACACACACACACGTACACGCACACACACACGCACACGCACACACGTCCCTTTTGGGTTAGTGTCTATGGTGAACTTTTGAAAATCTTCTATAGATTATGTTGAGTGAAATATCAGTGCTTACGTTAGAATAAAAAGACAGATTGTTGGTGCTCCTTACAAGCTAATTAGCGCATCAGGTATACTTCCTTGCTACCATTATTTCAAGTTGGATCGATAGATTTTCTGAATGACAAACTATGTTGATGTTCTAGTTCTGGAAGCATTCGTGCATCCATAGCGGTTGGGCATGACGATCGTTTGCACTGTCACTTAATTTGCCATCGAACCCAGAAAATAAGATACATGAAATCACAATACTGTAAGGACGTTGGGTAGTGCAAAAACATTGATGTCCAGTGAATGTACCATAAAACAAAAGATTGCATGCGCCTCCTCGCTATGTGTAGTTTATACCTTAATGCAATTAGCATAAAAATTGGCATTACTTTGCTCAATCAATGGACCGAATCATTTTGTTTTCACCCTCTCCCCCTGTTGAGTAACCAGATATGTATGTGCCACTGTTCAACGCAAGACATAATGCGTCATTGTCGATTATTTCACATCAGTGGTATGAGATATATATTGACTGTTGCATTATAAATTCGGCAATCATATCTGAATGATACGTTCGTCGCCATTCTCATTTACACGTTTCGGCTCAGTCGCACTGAAGCGGGTGAAAAGGGACTTAGCGAACTGAAAGGTTTGAAAAATCAGTACGTCTATATATATATATATATATTTGTACATGGCTACTTCTATCATGATTACACCTTGAAGACAGATATTTATTTTTCCTAAGGGTGTCTCACTGTGAAAAAAAAAAGGTCAAAGCAACTGATAGATTGCACCTTTGACCCTCAGCTTATAAATTACGTCTGCTGTTCACTTCTTAACGCACAGCACGTTAATAACTCTATACAAACAGGCACTACCGCGGAATGATGGCTTTATTCGCTTGACGACTTTCGCATAAGCAATAAAGAAGAAATAGGTTTTTCCCCTTCTGGTAACACACTTTTTCGTTTAGTCCGCTTTCCTCGAACTAAGCATATAAAAATATACCTATGTGAAAGCCAGGGACAGCAATGACTATACATCAGATTGACACTTAATTTGCAGTGTGCGAGGACTCGTTAAAAAAACTCACACGGGATTATGTTATGCACTTTCTTGACCTTCAGCGTAGTCTGCATGCATTAGCTTGAGTAAGTGCTTCACACCATGACATGAATACTCAAACAGAGTCGAATGACAAGATAAGCACTCATTCCGAACCATAGCCGTTTATTAAAGACAGCACGCCAGTGCATACCACACGCGCACATGTGCCGACATTAGCGGATCCCGCAGAGACGATCGTCTCTGTGCACAATTTGCATATTTGAAGTAAGCTGTTGATTCAATCAAATTCCCTTAATTCTCTCAGGTCAATAGATGTGTCGTCAATACTTTCCGATTCACTTTGCCTACATTGAACGATAGGCGAAAATGCCGTAGGCCCGTGTGCTCTGACTTGGGTGCACGTTAAAGTACCCCAGGTGGTCGAAATTTCCGGAGCCCTCTAATACGGCGTCTCTCATCATCAAATGATGGTTTTGGAACGTTAAACTTTACATATCAATCTTATGTTGAACAATTTACAGACAGTATAAACGAGCTGTTTAAGCCACAACAGCTACAAATGATTCTTTTTGTGAGCTTAATTTGTTCACGTTGTTGTCCCTTGCTTACGATCCTAACATAACGCATTGAGGTCGTCTATCGTCCGTTCCGAGTGTTCAATAAATTACATTCATACATTTAACATGAGTGGATCTTTGAACCCGCTTGTAAGCGTACCCTGTAAACCTTTACTAGCCGATACAGAGACGTAATTTTCTTTTCTTAACCGTTGAGGTCAGGTTCATGTTTGTGGTATGTAACGTTGCGCATACAATCGGACGAACAAAGGAAGTAAAGAAGTGCAAACGGGAAGAGCGCAAACTATCAACTGGCTTTATTCCTTTGGTCGCTATAAATGTATGCACATTTATCACACGTCCCAAAAAAAATTAAAGAAGGTTGAAAGAAAGGAGGAGGAAACACATGGCAAGAGTACCTCGAATCAATAATAAAACAAAGCTGCGCAGAAAACTGCTTTCTGCGCTATACAGTGCAGCAGACGTGTCACTTACACATTTAGCTCCCAATTCCTTAATATAATTATTATAGCTTCCAATCCCTTAATATGGCCCTCGTACGAACATACGTGGACACAGGAGATGTATTTGGCACATCATGTGCACTCCTGTGGCGCCCTTCACGAACGTTCCGGCATGCTTTTTTCCGCCCCCGCTTCGCCGTTTTCTGTTTCCACCAACCCTTGGGCAAAGGCCGGCTAGCTTCTTTGGCGCAAAAAAAAAAAGAACATTTGAACACCATTTTTGTCGGCCACTTTTTTTATGTTACGCGCAACTTTTTGCATATATGGCACGACTCTGACATTCTTTTTGCGCAGCCCCTCTGTGTTGCTGCGGAGATTTCCTTTTCTTTATCTTTTTGAGAAGCTTCTCAGCCACATTCGTGATTATAGCGGAGGAGAAGCCTGCTGAAAGGAGCCTATTGACATGCCTAGAGAAGCTATCATGCATGGCATGCGGACATGACTTAGTAAGTAAGGACCAGTTCCAGACACGAGCCTGCAATTGCCCTCTTCACTATCTTTGAATGCACAGACTCAAAAGGCAAGAGCTCTTTCTGCACTCTATAGGAGCATGTCGCCAGCAGATGTGAAGCGTGCTATATTTCACGTTAATATCTAAAAACTGCAGTGATCCGTTAGTCAGGGTTTCGGGCATGAACACGAAACACTTGCCACGTTTTCTAAAGCTTGTTGAAATCCTACTTACTGAATCTGCGTGGGACACGTTCATTTGCTTGAAGATGACGACTAAAAAGTCATCAACATATCGGAAGGCCTTAATTACACCTAGATCAGAAAGCCCGCGATTCAGGTAGTAGTCCACTGTAGCTAAAAAAATATTTGGAAGGACTGGAGCAACACATGAACCTATACACATGCCCTGCCGCTGAATATAGAAATCATCATTAAAGGAGAAAAACGTGGCTTGCGAATAAAATCTATTAATGACAAAACTGTATCAACCGTCACTCCAGCGGTGTTATAAAAGCTTATCTTGCCATTTTGTTCAATGCACTCTCTGAACATCACGAACAGTTGATCATGAGGCACTGAATAATACAAATCTTCTATATCCACAGAAAAAGCATAGCCTACATGAGCACTGGCCTTGAAAAAATTAACAACGTCCCTTGAGTTTTTTGTGGCGAAGGGGTCTTCAATATGTAGAGCACTTAAATGTTTCTGCAGAAAACGGCTGATTAGGGACTTCCACAATTCCGTTTCACTCGTGATAGTTCGGAACGGCATATTGTCTTTATGGGTCATGGCACTGAAGAAAACCGAAAGTGTTTTGGTTCTACAGCTGGTTATTGAGCTAGCAAGTCTGGCCAGCTCAAAATTCTTGCACACAGCCGCAGCCCGGCTCTTGATTTTTGTGTCACTAGTCTTTACGCACACGAAGTTCTTGGCGATCGCCTGTTCCGCCTTTCTGTTGGATTCCTCTTCTTTTAACACGACTAACCCCCAGTCTTGTCAGACTGAAGCGGCCTTAGCTCATTTTTCTCGAATAACGAGACGACGCTTTTTGCGGGGTCTTTCGTTTGCTTGTTGGCCTTCGGTATCACCGTTTTCTTGAGGGCATCTACTCCTTCTAGAAGGCATCTTTGCTGTGATTGTTGATCAGCCTTGCTCGCAACGCTCTTGTTCAGCGCCAAGAGGTCGTGAGCTGAAACCGTGGGCTCGTAACTGTACTTCCTGCCTTTATTTATTACGCAGGCAACTTGTTCAGGAATCAGAACATCTCCTAGGGCTACAAAGCCTCTTTGTGCCTCCCCTTGCTCACCTTCCTAGAACTAATAAGGACTTCATCGAAGCACCGGCGTTTTAAAAGCCTTTTTAAAAAGATCAAGGGCGGTGGTCTAAATAGTAAAGAAAACTAGAAGAGGCCTGTGTATGTTACGCCGTACCTGCACAATCTATCCCACAATGTGAAGAAGGTTGCTAATAGATACTGTCGATGTAGCGTTTTCCACGCCTACAAAGTTAGGTCAGATCTTTTCGTTATTGGCCGAATAGAATTGATTGATTGATTAATTAATTGGTATGTGGGGTTTAACGTTCCAAAACCACCATATAATTATGAGAGACGCCGTAATGGAGGGCTCAGGAAATTTCAACCACCTGGGGTTCGCAAATAGAAGAAGGCGGAATGCTCAAAAAATCACTCAAACGTGTTCACTCGGTGTGTTTCTGCTGTTGTTTATCAGGTCAGGACATATAGAGTTGTGGATTGCCTCAGAGCGCACATTCGACATGCTAGCCGTGTCCCCGACCACCACTTGGCCCTTGTACCTTCCGGAAGACCACGTGCTACGTTTTCAGACGTCATAGCCAAGCACCTAAACACCATTCCATCAGGATATACGCCAGCTGCGAAAATGGCATGCCCTTTGTGGTGCCTCGACCAGTTGCAAGTACGTCTAGAAATTCCGGTAATCAAAAAGAAAAGCAATCACTCCAGAGTAGCATTGAAGTAAGCAACACTGCTATTATTACATGAGTTGTACTTAGACTGAACGCAGATATACACTGATGGGTTCGTCTCGTCCAGCAGCTCATCAGGTGCCGCTGTAATTCCGGCTGCAGAAATGACAATCAAGTTTAAGTTGTCGCATATGACTACATCTACGGCATCAGAGCTTGCTGCTATAAGGGCTGCTTTACAATATCTTGTTCAAGAACGTCCAGGAAAATGGGTCATATTCTGTGATTCGAAGGCAGCGCTTCAGAGTTTGCAGTCTGCCATGCGTAGGAGGAGTCATGACCAATTGGTACAAGAAATAAGACATTGCCATCATGAAGCTCTAGCACGAGGGCATGATATTATATATCAATGGCTGCCTGGACATATCGGTATTACCGGAAATCAATTAGCCGATGATGCAGCCCGCTCAGCCCATGAAGGAACCCGTGTAGTCCCGATTCCTCTATCAAGGAATGATCCAGCAAGACAACTTTACCTGCTGGCTCGAGGTCTCACACGCACGTTCTGGTCGTCTACCAGCTTCCAAAGGTGTCAATTTTATGAACTGGATTTTTCGCTCAAGCTAAAGCTACCATCACAACTTTCCCGCTCCAATGCGACACTGTTATGCCGCCTTTGGTTGTGTGTTGCATTTACAAAGATGTACTCCTTTCGCATTGGTATGACAGACACTCCTACATGCGACTACTGCAGAGCTGAAGAGACCATCGAACACGCCCTGTGCAGCTGCGCTTGCTACGACACACAGTGATGCCAGCTCCGGATGGTTTTGAATCAACTTGACCCCGGACCATTTTGTGTGCAGACGATACTAGGACCTTGGGCATCTGCCTCAGTATCGCAGAAAGCGACTAAAGCACTGCTACTTTACTTAATGTCAACAAACCTGAGCGACCGCCTGTAGACTGTGTGTGCTCCCCGAGTGTGCTCGTGATTGCGTGTACCTTCTCATCTCTCTGTAACCTCTTTTCTCCCCTTTATACCTTCCCCAGCGCAGGGTAGCAAACCGGATGTGCGTCTGGTTAACCTCCCTGCCTTTCCTTGCATCTCTCTCTCTCTCTCTCTCTCTCTCTCTCAAAAACCTGTATGTACCGTTCGAGCGTGCGCGCTGGTACAATCTACTGTGTGCGTATTTGTTTGTGTGCATGCGTGTGTGTGTAACAAAACACATTAACAAGTGTGCACTTAGCGGTTGAAGGACGCACTAGGGGCCGGATATCGCTTTCGCGTTCAACTCTTAAAGGCGAAGCTTAAGGGTCTTACCCACTTTTTTGTCCTCATATATAGTGAAGACGGAAAAATAAATAAATAAACAAAGAAAGAAAGAACGAACGAACGAAAGAAAGAAAGAACAAAAGAGAGGACGAAAGAAAAACGAAAGAAAGAACGAAAGAAAGAATGGTGAAATGGAGTTAACGCCGCTACAGGGACACGACACACAGGACATGGCGCTGTACCATATGTGTTATTCGACCGTTATATTTGCCTGAAAATACGTGGCTAATATTATTTCATGTTTTCTTCTTCACAATGAACACGGTGCAGGCGTCTCTGAAATGGTCTTGGATGGCTCTGACCATGATGGGGGAAAATATGAGGGTTCACCTGCGCTTTTACGCAATTCGAGGGTAGAAGATATCACCGCAAGTAACAGGTAAAAAGGGTTGAACGAGTGGTGCACGGAAGGAGGCAGAGAGAAGGTTGAATTTGGGCACGCTGTCGAGCGTTTTATGTGCACTCGTTATACAGGGTGTTTCAAGAAATGTGTCCAAATTTAAAGAAAAATACATAAAGGAGACATCTGCATGAACGATGGCATAAAACATCTTTGGAGGTGTACAAACAATAATTACGGCAGTGATTACAGAAATTAAAACACTTGGCTTTTCAACCAATGGAAATAGCCGTGCTAGTTCAATGGGCGAATTAAAGCATTTCCTACGAATCGTCCGTATAGCCGCTCCGAAATTTTGGGAAGGTACGTGGCCACTGGAAAATCACAGCGGAGCGATTAAATCTGGCCAATTTAGCTGGCGAAACCGAAACCCACGCATTGAGGAGCTTGTTTACCATTAACTTCGAAAACGCCCTCAATGACGACATTGTTTCTCTCGCTTTGGGGGAGAAGAAAAAGCGAGTGTCGATAAGCGGCCACGAAGCCAAGAAGTGCCTAGATTTGACGGTTGATAGCGGCGAGTGAAACGGTGCATTGAAGGCGTTTTCGAAGTTGATGGTAAATAAGCTCTTTCGTGCGTGGGTTTCGGTTTCGCCAGCTAAATTGGCCAGATTTAATCACTCCGCTGTGATTTTCAGTGACCACGTTCCCAAAATTTCAGAGCGGCTACGGACGGTTCGTAAGAAGTTCGCCTATTGCATGGACCAGCTCGGCTATTTCCACCGGTTCAAAAGCGAATTGTTTTAATTTCTGTAATTACTGCCGTAATTATTGTTTGTGCACCTTCGAAGGTACTTTATGCCACCTTTCACGCAGATGCCTCCTTTCTGTAATTTTTAAATAGTATTGGACACATTTCTTGAAACACCCCGTATACTCCCGCTGTCGTTGTACTTCTGCCTCGTACGCCGAAATGTGCGGCAGATCACTCGAGCCTGCGTGTCCGCCAATTACCGAGCCGGCTTACGACATGATATACGTGGTTGCTGCTATACACACTGATAAATGGTGGGTGTGCGCGGCTACGCGACGTGCATTCGTTGGACCCTGCCGCTCGCTGACAGCTTGAGTACAGCTCGCAGCTTGCGAGTCAACTCGTATCCCCTCCCACAAATGAGCACTGTAATTGAGTCCCGGAAAGTGTTTTCACGTCGATGACGATTGCGCCGAAGACGGCGGGGATATGTACGCGGTTCGCCGAACAAGTAAGTCACATAGGAATAAAACCAAACAAAAGCGATCGCGTTAACCTCGCGTTCGCACATCATTCACACACACACACACTGCAGGGGCAGAGCGAGTGTACCACGTGATCCCGAATGTGCATTCTTACAAGCGCCTCCGTTGAGACGGCGATTGGCCGTGTACTGCGGATGCCGACTGATTTCGTTGCCGGTGGGAGGAGTCGTTGGAAGGAGATACGGTCCTTAATTGTCGGGAGTGGCGTTCAAGGACGGATCCGTCGCTTCGGCGAGGACCTCTCGGACGTGCGGCACGTCCTATAGGCCGTCTGGTTGTGCTTTCCAGAGTACGAGTGCAGTGAGATTTGCATCCTTATCATGTTTGCTGGGCCTGCGTGTACAGACGCGTCCCTGGACGGAGGACTTCGCGTGAAAAGGGGAGGAAGAAAGAGAAAGAGCGAGAACTAAAAGAAGCGTCAAAGTGGCAGTAGTGAACTTTGATTGCCACTGTTTGTACGAGCCTGCTGTGGATTCAGTTTTTTTTTTCCTTATCGCGCTGCAGAATCTTGCTACTGGATTTGCGCGAACGGAGATTAGAAGAAGAAATAAAGTAAATATATACAGACCGACGTGCGCCACTTTCTACGGGAGCCTTGTCCATGTGATGCTCGTTGATGTACGCATGGCGAGCAAACAAAAAAGCCAGGCAAGCAAGCGAGTCGACACGTACAGTCTGTTTCCCACTTAGGGGAAATCTCGTAGAGTGTGACCTTGCAATGCGGTCACGATGCGGCTGCATCGCGAGGCCTTTTTTAGGGCTTTAGGCCTTTAGAGTGCTTCTTTAGCGCGAAATAAATACCACGCGCGGTACGGGCTCGTTGTGGTATTCCCCGTCACAGCGTACAGAGGTGAATACACAAAAAAGAAATACACATGAAAGAACTCAGTACCACGGTGTTTCGAAAGAGATAACAACGCATGCTGTGATGTATAATGTTTCAATAGATCCCCATTATCGCCAATCAAGGCTGATGGGTTGGCATTGCCGAACGTTTAGTACAGATTATAGGCATAGTTCCAGCAGCAACCAGAAATCAGGAGATTGCCCAATCGACAATGTGGCCAACACGCACCGCTGTCGCAAACGATGCGGTTCAACACCGCGCTCCTCAGTACAGCGCTGGCCGCACCGCGTTCTCATGCCCTCCGAGATTTCCCTTACATACTTTTGAGGTCGGTAAAGAGAGAGAGAGAGAAAGAGAAAGGAAAGGCCGAAAGGTTAACCAGATATTGGCATCTGGCTTGCTACCCAGCTCTGGGGGCGGGGAAATAGGGGCAAGAAAGAAGGGGTAGATATGAAAAAAAAAAAACGCACGCTCACTCATGTGAAAACGAAAACACACACAGAAAAGGCCTCCTAGCTACAACCGTTCAGTAAGGCCGGTCGATCGCAAAAAAGTGTAGTAGGGCTTTGATTGATATGTGGGGTTTAACGTCCCAAAACCACTATATGATTATGAGAGACGCCGTAGTGGAGGGCTCCGCAAATTTAGACCACCTGGGGTTCTTTAACGTGCACCCAAATCTGAGTACACGGGCCTACAACATTTCCGCCTCCATCGGAAATGCAGCCGCCGCAGCCGGGATTCGAACCCGCGACCTGCGGGTCAGCAGCCGAGTACCTTAGCCACTAGACCACCGCGGCGGGGCTGTAGTAGGGCTTTCAGGGCCCTCTTCTGTGAAGTCGCATGCTGACGATACTGCAGAATTCCCTGCTCCGACAGAGGTTGATCATCTAATTTGTTGAGTTCCTTGCGAAGGCATAGTCGCTGTTTACTATACGCTAGGCACTCACAAAGAATATGTTGAATTGTTTCCTCTTTGCCACAGTGGCCACAGGCTGCGGTGTCGGCCATCCCAATGCGGAAAGCGTAGGCGTTGGTAAACGCAACGCCCAACCACAGCCTACATAACAGGGTCTGGTCTGCTCGGCAAAGCCTCGACGGGACTTGAAGACTTAGCGTAGGGTCAAGCGAGTACAGTCGGGCATGCTTGAAGTGTGGCTGATTCCATTGTGATCTGGTTGGCTGGCGAGCAAGCCTGCGTACCTTTCGTGCAGCATCTGTCCTAGAAAGTGGTAGTCATAGTTTATGATCTTCTGTGTGGGCTGAGCAGGCAGCTTGATCGGCCCGTTCATTGCTGATGATTCCGCAGTGACTGGGCAACCACTGAAATGTAATTTGGTGCCCTTTCTCAGTCAGGTGGTGTATAACCTCTGCTATCTCTAGTACCAGCTGCTCGTGTGGTCCACGGCGTAAGGCTGATAGTAGAGACTGCAGTGCCGCCTTCGAGTCGCAGAAAATAGTCCACTTGCGTGTAGGTTGATCAACTACAAATTGCAACGCGGCACGAAGTCAAGTCAAGTGAAGTCAAGTTTATTAAATAGTTCAGTTGAGTTACATGGTTAGCGTTATTACAGCAGGAGGTCCCAAAGTTTCAGAGAAACTGACAGGGGGACCTCCTATGGCTACATGGATGGGGTAATTACAAAAAATACAGCAATAGTATACGGTCTTGTGAGTAATAATGAATAATCTTGATTAACAATAAAAACACGATCAACACACAACATAATGGTAATACTCACTATTGAAAAATAACAAGGAAACAATCAAAAGCAAGTTAAGACAAAAAACAATATTATTGAACTCTACGTGACAAATGTAACACGTTTCATTATCAGTGTTATCAATTATACAATGGCAAATTGAAGTAGTAAAAAAGCACAGAACTGTGGAGAGCTATTAACAGTTAATTACACAAATCGGATGAGTTGATTAATTCCTGAACGTAATATTTCTTACTACGCGAAGTGAAAATATGGATGTTATGCGATGATTTCAATTCGAAAGGCAATGAATTCCAAATGGCTATGCTAGTAAATAAGGTTGAGAACTTGCCGTAGTTTGTCCTTACGGCCGGCAAAAGAAGATTATAGCACTGAGAAAACCTGGTGATGTTACCATTAGTTAAGTGACGATGATCAATGCATGCAATAAAAATGTCATGCGTGATGAGTCTAAAGGCGACAATGGACATTCTATGACAAAATAATTGTCTCAATGGGAGTATGTCAAGCTGAGAAAACAACGAGCTGCAGGAGAAGTAAAATGGGCTGAAAGTCATTAATCTAACTGCTTGATTCTGAAGTCGCTGCAAACGTTCGATGTGCGTGAAATATGTGTTGGCCCAAGATGATACGCAATACGAAATATGGCTATGAATATAAGCAAAATACAAAGTACGTATGATGTGAGGCGGAAAATAAGTTCGTGTCTTGATGATAACGTGAATACCAAATGCAATCTTTTTAGCGAGTGATGCTGCATGTTTATGAAATTTTAGTTCGCTATCTAAGATGACGCCAAGAAACCGCGCTTCACTGGAAATGTTTATGACGGTATTACCAATGTGAAGGGGAGGTTGTATGTCAAGTGAAATGCGCGGGGAATGGAACAACATAAACACGGTTTTAGTAGCATTGATCTGAAGATAATTGGCCTGGCACCATAAAGTTATGTTATGTAAATCTGTGTTGAGGTCAGACTGGAGTGAAGAAACTGATTTAGATGACTGAAAGATGGTTGTGTCGTCAGCGTAAAGTATGCACTTGGTCCTTGTAAGAATTGTAGGTAGATCATTAATAAACATCAAAAATAAAAGTGGGCCTAAAATTGATCCCTGTGGAACACCGACGTTAATTAACTTGGGCGTTGAAAGATGGCCATTAACATGAACCATTTGAGACCGGTTACTGAGGTAGCTCTTAATAAAACTTAGTGGCGGACCAGACATACCAAATGATTCGAGTTTAGCAAGTAGAACGTGATGATTTATAGTGTCAAAAGCCTTCGTCAAATCGATAAACACAGATCCCACAAGTAACCCTCTATCAATAGCTTGTTTAATTTCCTCCGTTAGGGTAATTAGTGCCAGCTCAGTTGAATATCCATGACGGAATCCGAATTGTTGTGGAGATAAAAGATTAAATTTTTTCAGATAACCCATTAATCTAATGTGGAATAACTTTTCAATTACCTTACCGAAGAAAGGCAGGATACAGATTGGCCTATAATTCTGTACAAAAGTCAGAGTCAACCACTGCCGCCAAAAGTCAACCACTGCTGCCAAAATGACAAGCAATGGCAAACGATGGTCTATTTGTAGGGCTCCTTGTCCGGTAGATGGCGAACGTAGCGGCTGAAGTTCAGTGACGTAGCTGCACGTGCCGAGGATACAGCAGGAGCAGCTAAGCAGTGCTGTCCAGTAAGCCGTGCAGATAAGATTCACCACCTGAATGGAGCGAACACAAGGGTCAATGCTTGTACACAGCCACAACCACTGCTGCCAAAACCAGCAGAAGTGCTGCCAATTCTGCTGCCGTTGATGTTGTTGCATGAGATGTCTTGAATTTAATTGTCGTGGCCAACCTTGGTACCACTACTGATCTTGTACAGCTCTCCGGCTGAACCGATCCGTCAGTGTATATATGTGTGGAGTCTTGGTATTTCTCATACAAGAGAAGTAGTGTGAGCTGTTTAAGAGCCGGTGACGACAAATTGGCCTTTTTCTGGACGCCAGGTATGTTAATATTAATCATTGGTTGAGCGAGGCACCATGGCGGAGTCACAGGTCTAGCGGCAGGAGAGAACGAAGTTGGGATCGACTCGCCATGTGCGGTCACTGTTTTGCAGTAAGATGTGCATGGTCGGTCCACTGGTAGAGAGGCCAGGCGATGTCGAGGAGTTCGAGCAAGGTGTCGTATGTGTGTACTCAGCACTTCAACATTAATGTGGGTCTCGATGAGGTGGTCCCTTGTGATGGCGATAGTTGCCGCTGTTAATGCACTTTGGGGCAAGCCTAAACATATCCGGAGTGCTTGAGCCTGGACACTTTGAAGCATTCGTATGCTTGTTTTACTTGCGTTGGTTAACACAGGTAGGCTGTACCGAAAGAATCCAAGGAAAAGAATCCTGCATAGTCGCAACATAGCAGCTGTGGACATTCCCCAGTTCTTTCCAGCGAAGAACTTGAACAAATGAGAGATGCCTGTCAATCGCCTTTTCATGTATGATACATGTGGGCTCCATGAGAGGTCTTTGTCAATTATAACACCTAGGAACTTGTATGATCGGAGTTGACGTATCTTTTCGCTGTTTATCAGAACGCTGTAGTTCTGCATTGGTTTGCGCGTAAATGGTCGGTAAAAAAAAAAAAAAACCTCTGGTAGTGAGTCTGCTTGCAAAAAAAAAAAAAACGACAAACGGTGTGTAGTGCTGCTTTTTGGAACAATGCTCTATATTGAGTATTCTCACCAATTACTGCTAATACAGGCTATAGTTCCGAAAATAATGAAATTGTATTGTCGTTATTTCCCCGCAACTACACTCTGATCATTCGAATAATATTAGGTCACTTTCATGATTACGCACCGTAACGTGTGAATGGAATCTGCGAGTATCATTGGTTTGATTATTATATGCGTGCTGCCCCCAATGTTTTTTCGCAACGTATGCATGCATAAGTTGACATTCTCTAAGACCACGCGCGTGTGTGCCCGACGAGGAGGACGGAGGTCTGTGTCCGCTCGGTCGCTGATTAAGATGGTCACGCCACAACTGCTGGTTTTTAAAATATATTTCATCTACAGACTCGTCGATGCAGCGTCTCTTCTCTCACGTCACAATATATAGGCTACAAGGAACGGGGCCGCTCAAGTTTTCTGATGAAATCACCTCAAAATTAGCCTTACAGCAGAGAGGGAACATAAAAGGGCGCCAGATTGAAAATCACAACACCACTTTTTACAAAAGCATCTTTTGAAGCGATACCGTTCTACTCGTAATTGAGTGAGTTGGACGTCGTGAAGTACAGTGCGACCGTGTATCTCGTCGAGAGAAGTTGGCAGGGATTGAAGCTCTTCCGAGTACTATAGACAACATTCTTGTTTCCCGTGTACTGCGATTCACACATGTGACAACGACTAAACAGACAAATGCTCAACGGTGTCCAACGTGGTTCCAGGATTACAGAAACAGTCGCGTCATCAAAACGCAACTCCAGTCGTTCTCAGATCGGTTAAAGAAACTTTCGCTGCCTCGCGTGTTACGCAATTAAATATGCCGCAGAAACCGGACTTTCTCTTGCAGCATGCACGAAATGGTCGGGGCGGGCGTTGCATATGGAACGGTGACCGGACGTGAGGACCGACACGTCCAGAAAAAGAAAAAAAAGCAGCACCCCGTATATATTTAGAAGACGTACTGTCGTTTCGAATTCGCTCTTTCACCGAAGGGGACCAAGACGTTGGGTTTCTTGCTGTGGTTGCCGGTGTAGGTGTTGCATTCGGCAGGCCTCACGTGGAACACGGGTTTCCTTCTGATAACATCTATGCATATTTTATCACTTCACCCTGGAAGTTTCTATTCGAGGAGCGCCCAGCGCGCTCCCCGATCTGTCTGCAATGACGCCGTTGGCGTAGATGGACTAGAAAGCAAGCGAAACTTAGAGACAGGGGAAAGGCCCGTCAGCTTATAGCGCTGCTCGGTGCTTCTTTGTTGTCTTCGCGCGTTGTTTTTACGGACGTGTGCTTTTCCAGTGAAGGTCCAAGGCACGCGTGCGTTGCTCCCTCTAGTGTGAGCAAAGGGAGCGAACGAGCGGAACAAACCGTCGGCACGAGCGAACGCGGCGCTTGACTTCTCGTCTTGAATATTGTTTTGATCCGTGGCCGAGTGAGAAGGGCGCCGCCGGGGTCAGCGGGCTAGCCGTGGGCACTGAAGTGTGTCGAGATCCTCTCAAAAGGCGGCGGGCGTGCCTCTTTTGTCGCCCTTCAAGGTGCCCTGCCGTCAGAGAAAGGACTCGCGTAGCCACGGCGGGTCGGCGATCGGAATTGCCGTGCCTTGTGAAGCTGAGAAACGATTTTAGGCGCGAAGCTCCTCAAGGCGTGGGTCGGGCGTCTCCTGTATGTAGTAGCCACCTCTCGTTTTAGTCTTTAAAATGTCCGCTGGATTACGGTACTTGTACATAATGAATATATATGTTGAAAAGATGCGAGATGGCGGCACTTGGAGTGTTCCCTAGATGGACGGACAGACGGATGGACAGACACACAAACAGACAGACGGACATGCTGACAGACGGACGAACGAACGGACGGATGGACATGCTAAAAGACGGACGGACGGACAGACAGACAGACATGGCCAGCGGATGATTCACGGTTTGCCGATAAAACCATTCGATGCTTCGCCCCACTCATGATCATTCACTCCATGGATATGCTGTGATTTTTAAAGACGAAAGCATCCAGGCCATGGCTCTGCGAGTTTGTCTGGGGCTACTGCGATGTTCATCATCAGCTGAGACAATCGAGATCGCTAATGACTACCCGCTAAACACGCATATCATGATGGAAGTACTCAGAGCACACGTGAGGCATCTTACTCGTGCCCCTGCCCATCATCTAGCTTCTCTGCCAGAAGCCCGACCTCGTGCCTCATTCTGCCAGACAGTCTTGTCATATCGCACACGCATTCCTGCGGGATATACAACTCCATCGAGGATTTTAACTCCCCCATGGAGTATGACCTGTGCACATGTTGAGCTCATGGTTCCAGGCATAGGGTCAAAAGCCCGGCTCTCGTCTCCAGCGCTAAAGCAGCTTTCTCTTCTCTTGTTATATGAGAAATACAGTGACCATACTTATCTATATACTGACGCTTCAACTAAAGTGGATGGGTCTGTAGGGTCGGTGATCTTTCCTGCAACAGCGACAACGGTGAAGTTTCGTTTATCCCACCAGACATCATCGACAGCTGCGGAACTTGCTGCTCTACGTAGCGCAATTCAAGTCATTAAACACCAAGAAGCCAAGAAATGGAGCGTGTTCACGGACTCTAAGGCAGCACTACAGTGTTTGACATTCGCCTTACGCCGGGGACCTCATGAACAACTAGTGCTGGAAATTAGGGAGCTGCTTCACCACCTCTTCGACGAAGGACACAGAATCACGTTTCAGTGGCTTCCAAGTCACTGCGGCATATTGGGCAACGAACATGCCGATGCAGCTGCCCGATCAGCACACGAAGATGGTGAAGAAAAATCTATACCATTTTCAAAAACTGATGCTGCAATGACCATCCGAAAAATCGGTAATGCAGAATTAAAATCCCTGTGGAACACCGAGTGCTTACGGCACACGCGACTGCGTAGACTGGACACGTCTCGTCGACTCCGGCCTCCGTCTGGACTCTCCCGACTCGAGACAACGGTGCTTTGCCGACTATGGCTTGGTGTCGCCTTCACCAAAGCTTTCGCCTTCCGAATCGGCATGGAAGACAGTGCTGCTTGCGGTCATTGCGGCAGCGATGAAACTATAGAGCACGTTCTTTGTCACTGCCCTCGTTACAGCGTGCAAAGACGGCAACTAGCTGCTGCGTTAGCTCACCTTGACGACAGACCTTTGTCTGAACAATCAGTGCTGGAAAGACGACATGACTTGTGTGCTCACAGAAAATCAGTGATGGCCCTACTGAACTTTTTGCGTGGCAGCGGCCTATTGTATAGACTGTAGCACCCCAGCTCCCCCCCTTTTTTTTTCTTTCGCGCGCGTCTATTTCCCTCTTCGCTTTCTTTCCAATGTTTCTTCCCCATTCCCCCTTCCCCTAGTGCAGGGTAGCAAACCGGATGCTCCATTTTCTGGTTAACCTCCCTGCCTTTCCCTCATTTTATTCTCTCTCTCTTAAAGACGATAGTGTTTCTTGGGGACCTTCGACACAAAAATTTTAGTCTGTCTGTCTGTACATTTGTCTGTTTGTCCACTCTTACCGACATCGGGTACTTGAAACGGCCGACCCCATCCGCAGCGACCACCAATGTTGCTCAAGGTTGAGCGTTCATGCTTGTGCAATTGTCAATTAAAAAGCAATTATTGCGCATGTCTGGGTCACCATAACAACACGCATATATTCTTCATATGCATCTCTTACTAGAAAACTTATAGATAAGTACTTTTAAGAACCGTAGCGCTTATCACGCTGCGCTTATCACGCTGCGCTTACCATGCAACGCTTGCACGGAACGGGAAGTGCTTCCAACGCTTTGCTAAGACTAGATGGTGGTGACACCTACCCGTCGCCTCGCGTTCTACACCTTATCACTTCTGAGATGGGCGCGCACGGTCACGCGCTTTGTTTACCAAAAGAAACTGCCAGATGGCGCTCATGTCTCACGTGTGACGTGACTTGATGCGCTAGTTCAGCTCCGCTGCATGCTTGAGGCACTCTAACGCAACGCCTCCGGAATACCATTCACCGATTTTCTTGCGCAGAACACCAAATAAATGGTTTGTTCACTCTCTCAACAAGCAAGACTATCGTCTTTCGACGACATTTGCAGATTACATGCAGATACGGGGCCAATTTTTTTACAGCTTTCTTTTCAAGAGCGAAGCACTTTAAGCTCGAAGTGAAACGCCTGTCATCCGCAGAACACCACTCCGCTCCGTTTCTTAGAGGTAACCAAGCCACGGCTGCATACCGTCTGGGTTTAAGCTAGCCTAGCGGCGCTTGCACCGCGGGGAGCAGCCAAGTTTGCTCGCCGTGGCACGAGCCGAGAGCGAGCGACGTACCGGGGTTGCCGTAGCCAAATTTGCAGGTTAGTTTCTGGCGGTGGAATTGGCGCATTATAAGTGCTTTTTGCTGGGCAAGTTTGTACATCATAATGAGGGAAAATTTTGGACGCTCAGATCACCACAAGAATAACGAAGAAGGACAAGAAAAAAGCGTCTCTCGCAACTCCTCCGCTCTTTCCTCGCGCTTCTTCGTTCTCCCTGGAGTGTTTCAAGCGTCTAAAAGTTTCCCTCGTCAGGACATTCTTGCATGGCCTGTGACAGTCTGTGGTTCAACTCTACTCTGACTATGCCGAGAAAATACCTAAAATTACCAAAGAAGGCCGTTGAGCCCCCCAAATCGACCAATTTTGCTGTTTCTGAAGCTAGTGTACACGTCTTTACGCAACCTTTTTTTCTTTTTTACGAATTACCTCTCTATAGACGTCTCTGTGTGAACACTTCTTCTGTTGTTTCGCTGTGAATTTTCATCTGACTTGTTCACTGTGATGACGTGAAAACAACTGGGCGAGGAAAAAAGCACGTGGGAATTCACACTGCTGATCGCGCTAAAGACATGGCGCATATTTCTGACCCCGCTACGTTGGTCTAGTGGCTAAGGTGGTCTACTGCTGATCCGCAGGTTGCAGGATTGATTCCCGGCTGTGGCGGCTGCATTTTCGATGGAGGAGAAAATACTGTAGGCCCATGTGCTCTGATTAGGGTGCACGTTAACGAACCCCGGGTGGTCAAAATTTTCGGAGCCCTGCATTACGACGTTTCTTATAATAATATGGTACTTTTGGGATGTTAAACCCCACATATCAATCAATCAAGCATATTTCTGCCTTATTTTCGAGGCTCAGTGTATAACGTTGGCTCGTGCATGGAACGTCACGTGAATGCCATGTTGTTATCGTACCAATAGTTATCGCTTTTATGCAGTTTTTAAAATCTGATGTGTTAGGTGATCGCTCTTGGGTATGTGAATGGTAGAAGCAATCACCTGTAGGCCGTGTGATGGACGGGTGCCCATGCGCCCGATAGCACCTTCTTTCTTTCGTTTAATCTTTTCATTTATATCCCCTACTGCAGCGTAGCAAACCGGACGCGCGTCTGGTTTACCTCCCTGCTTCTTTGCCTCCTCCCTCTCCTCCTACGTAGGAAAATAATTTGGAGAGCGACTACAGAATTGGCTATTAAGCACCGAGCACGTGCGCTGAAATATCGCGGAAAGTACGCTCCACGTGTCCGCTCCTGCTATATTACCGAAGCCGGCGCTGGCATGTTCGCTAGTCACATACAATTCTCTTTCGTGCTCTTTCAGTGACCGGGACCAAAGCTAATTTTATAAGTAGGTTTTAAAGTCCCAAAACCGCCATATGATTATGAGAGACGCCGTAGTGAAGGGCTCGGGAAATTTCGACCACCTGTGGTTATTTAACGTGCACACAAATCTGAGCACACGGGCCTACTGCATTTTCGCCTCCATCGGAAATGCAGCCGCCGCAGCCGACATTCGATCCCGCGACCTGCGGGTCAGCAGCCGAGTACCTTAGCCACTAGACCCCCACGGCGGGGCCTGGGAACAAAGCTAAGCAAGAAAGGAAATCTTAATAACAATGAGCTACAGTTTGTCGTATTGTTATAGCGCAGGTAAGTTCATAAAAAAGCAATAGTTAAGAAACAAAGGGCAGGTAACACGACAATTTTTTCTTGTTATTGTTTCTTTATTTCACGCTGAAACTGAACTGCGCTAAAGCAATGCGACATTATAATGCACCGACTTGCCCGATCTTCAGTTCTTGCCACCCATAGAATCTCCACAGTATAGGACTAGCTCTAAGGGACCGTCTATCGGAAAAGCAGACGATGGGTTGAAATAATTGACGCACTTTTTGTCGGGGTTACATTCAATCCGCAAGTATAGAGGCCACGCCTGTCCTATAGAGCTCAGAAGATACACCTGTCAATTTTCACTGATGCGTCGCATTGGGTATTATACGCCATTCCTTCTGTCGCAATAGTACAGTGCTTACTGTGCTGGGCAACTGTCCCGAGGGATGCGGTTTCAATCCCAGCTGCAGCGGTCGTATTTCGATGAAGGTGAAATTGCAGTGGCCCTTGTACGGTGCGATCCCAGTGCACATTAAAAAAAAAAACACTAGAATAGGAAAATTTTTTGAGCTTCAGAATCATATCAGGTTTTGACGCGCAGAAATTCAGAAATAATTCATTATTAGCATGCTACTCAACAAGAATTGTGTACCTGACCAATATCAGCTCGGGGTGCATTTTATTGACGCCCTGTTTGATCACCATCATCAAAGAATGTGATGCGACTTGCTCGAGTAAGTTGTGTTAGCGGCAGGCTGTCAGAAACTATTTCGTGAGAAGGTCTATCAAAACCCCTCTCTATTTGTAGACGTCATACTATACCATTAGAAAAAAAAAACATCAGGTCTGCGTGGAACGCGCGGGATGCACGGTCACAGCAAAAGCTGGAAGAGCGGCCTTTCAGATACTTTTATTAACACTCTTTCCGTAACTGCTACAAGCACACTTGCTGGGTACCCACCACGCCATAAATAATGATAGCCTTTGTGTGGTAGGCTGCCATTGACTACGCTATTCTTCATCATTATTCGGAGAAGCGTGGTAATCGCTACACACTTGCTAGGAATTTTCCGCAATTTTTTTTTTGTGTGCAGTGGCTGACAATGATGCAAACTCATGCTTGAAGTGGGTATGTGCCGCAGTTAGTCGGTGAACAAGAACAAGCTTTCGTAATGGGTTGGACCATTGTATGACCCACTATTCGCATTGTGTGACGTCTGATTGTTCCTTTGATGTTCGAAAACTCTTGATTACTCACATCAACACGATCCGTTTCCCGACTTAAAGCCAGGCAAGTTTCCAAGCGGATTACAAGAGCCGACGTGGTCCAGTGGCACAAAACTGGGCGCAGCGGACCCGGGTTCGAATCCAATTGCGTCCTTGGTGTTCTTTTATTTACCGTGCTTTTTTTTTCATTTCTTGCGATACTGATTACGAACACCAGTGGTGGCAGTGGCGGACAACTACGGCGCCGCACGTGATCCGTGTTCTGATCTCATAACAGCTTTCGCTGTTACGCGAAACATAACAGCTGCCAGAAGCGCAAAGTGCAGACACAACTAGCTTAAACGCTTGGCGTAGAATCTCTAGGGTGTCACAACGCGGCTCCGCTGTGCATGTAACGCTTTCAGAGCGACCCATGGACTCGAGTGTCGGTGACGTGTACGGTGTTTCACGTAGGCACATCCGGCGGTATCCGTAAGTCTTGTGCACGTCTTCCGGCATGCGCCCCGTCCTCTCACCGGAGTGTTGTTTTATTCTTCGGTGGTTTCGTCGTTTGCGCGACACATTGCATTCCTCTTTATTCAGTTCAGTTACTCCTGCAATGTCCCTTCTATAGACACGGACAGATAAGCCGCCCAGTTATACCACCTCACCGGCACAGGCGTAGTGACTGCGCTTCAGGACCCCCCCCCCACCCCCCCCCCCAAATGTTTTGGCTGTGTATCACTTCCGGAAACGCTGTCTCTCATACCGAAAGAGTGAGGAAGAAGTAAAATCGAATGCGTCTATCCGGAGCGCAGATGAAAGACGAGCGTAAAAGACAGTCTATAGGTAGCGTGTGTTGTTAACGTAGTGGCCATCACCGACTTATCGCGTGATCCGTGATTAGCGCAACGCAGCCACACGAGTGAATAGTTGCAGGGGGCCGTTGTTCCGAGATATACATTCTGGAAAAGGTGGCAGCTCGCTAGAATGAAAGTGAAGTTGAGCACTTAGCTTCTGTGGGTTGACGGCACACACACATATTCCCTTTCGGACATTGGTTGTCCTTTCTTTTTCTTTTTACAGCGGATGAAGACGTATGGGTTGATGCCTGCTTGGTGTAATTATAGAAAGTCGCACGCTATATTGGGACGATCGTTTCCAAGCAATTTTCTGTTGCGTACGTACAGCCGAGGTGTTGCTTGTGGCAGTAGCAGGGACAAAAAAAATTGGCCCCGTATCTGAATGGTACACTGCAAATGTGATCGACAGACGATATTCTTGCGTCTGGAGAGAGTAACAAAACGTTTATTTGATGTTCTGCGCAAGAAAATCGGTGAATGGTATTCTGAAGGCGCTGCGTTAGAGTGCCTTGAACGTGCAGCGGAGGCGAACGAGCGCGTCACGTCACGTCACACGTGAGACATGAGCGCTAGCTATCTGAAATCTTGAAAAATGAAGCGCGCCCACCCTGCGCGCCCGTCTCGGAGTAGATAACGTGTACAACGCAAGGCGACGGGTATGTGCCACCACCGTGTCGTCTTAGCAAAGCGTTGGAAATACTTGCCTTTTTGTGCAAACGTTGCATGGTCAGCGCAACGTGATAAACGCTACGGTTCTTAGAATGACTTTTGCGTGCATTTTCTAATAAGAGATACACATAAAGAATATTGATATGTTGTTATGGTGCCTCTGATATGCGCAATAATTGCTTTTTAATTGACAATCGCACAAGTATGAACGCTTAAGCTTGAGCAATATTGGTGGGCGCTGCGGATGGGGTCGGCCGTTTGGAGTATCGTTTGGCCACTTTGGTGCCCTTTAAAGTACCGTTAAGGGCGGACAAACCGATAAATGTACACACAGACAGACCAAACTTTTTGTGTCGAAGGTCCCCAAGCAAGACTATCGTCTTTAAAAACAAGAAGTGGAACAAAAATGTAATTGCGGACCGACCCACCGCAAAAAAGCGGTGGGTCGGTCCGCAATTACGGACCGACCCACCCTTTCATTTTTTTTAAGGGGCGAAGCTTCTTAGGCGGCACCCATTCGTCCCTCGTCGTAGTATACGTAACATGTCTTACGCTTTAACCTACGCAGGGGTGCCGGTGGGAGATTTCTCCTGTGCGTTGTTGAACAATAAAAAAAAATTCGCAGCGTGCGCGTTGACTAAAAGCCGAATTCTCCTGTCTCTCATTTCCCATTAGCAGCCATTGGCATGTACACTGAGCACTATCTGACAAGAAAGGGTTGCTACGTTATACTCGCTGGGCGTAACCTTTTTGGTTTTAGAAAGGTTTATCGAGCGATGGGCTGCAGTGCCACGGATATAGTGAACTAGTATATACCATGAACTCGAGGTGGTTAAAGGTGGGAAGTAGACACGAAGCGCAAGCCGTAAGAAAGTGTGCGTGTGCCACCTCTCATTTAGTCCTTGGAATGTGCACTAAATGGCGACGCTTCTATATGCGGAATATATGATAAAAAATGCGAGATGGTGGTACTTGGAGTACTGACTAGATGGGCGAACGGACACACAGACAGATGCATGGACGGACGCACGGATGGATGCGTGGACGGACGCAGGGGCGAACGCATGGATGAACGCAGGGATGGACGCACGAATGGACATGCTAACGCACGAACAGACGCGCGCACGGACGGGCGGATGGATGCATGGACGGTCACACAGACGGACGCATGGACGGACGGAAGCAAGAAAGAATGGACGGACTGATGCTTAGCCCCACTCTCCATCATTCACTCATGGATATGCTGCCATTTTTTTTTTCTCTTTTCGTGGGCTTTTCTGCAAGCGACTCGCAAATTCACGGTCCCAGAATTATCTATACACATTCTGCTAACGTTAAACGGCAAAAGTGAATTTTCATTGACCTACGGACCTTCTAGAGCCAATATATAGACGTAGACACTTAACAGACAAGTTAAAAAAAATGTTTGAGGTCATACATACTTAGACAAATCCTATACCAGTCGAAAGAAATATTTATCCCACATCACTTCACTTCATAGGCAAATGTCTGCAAACTTTGTTTGAGAGAAAATGATAGAAAAAACGTTAATTAGGTGATCAAAGAGTAAATGTCGGAGGGTCCCTTATTCTAGGAACGCTCCGCCGCGGTGGTCTAGTGGCTAAGGTACTGGGCTGCTGACCCGCAGGTCGTGGGTTCGAATTTCGGCTGTGGCGGCTGCATTTCCGATGGAGGTGGAAATGTTGTAGGTGCTCAGATTTGGGTGCACGTTAAAGAACCCCAGGTGGTCGAAATTTCCGGAGCCCTCCACTACGGCGTCTCTCATAATCATATGGTGGTTTTCGGACGTTAAACACCTCATATCAATCAAATCATCTTATTCCAGGAACCATCTGGCTTGGACCACCTGTCGGGCCCGCGCGATGAGTTGGCGTTGGTCAACTTTGTATGAAAAGAAAAAAAAAAGGTAAGGCTTGCATTTGTTCAAACTCAATGCATTGGAATGTGGCGCACTAAATGTTGAGCAAAGTATTTGCTCACACTCAGCTTGATGTGATCTCATTATTTTAGTCATAATCTTCTGTGTAATAGATTTATGTTACAATTCATTTTTCATACGCGTCCGCACTATTTCAAGACGCGAAAACACTTGGTGTCTGGGGACATGCATGCTAATGTTCAAGTTACATTAAAATATATTGTCTATTTTTCCTCCACTAATCGTTAGCTGCGGAGTTGCTTTGACTCGCTTCGTTTGAGATGATATATGCTTACGCCTTACTTTCATTGTTTATACTGATATTAAGTTCTTCATGCAGCTGTTGGCAGTCTGAACTTGATTTCATTAATTATGTTCTCACGACACGACGTTTTTTTTGGGTGATAAAACCGCCATAATTCTTATCAGCCCATGCACACCATGAATTTTTAATTACATCTCACTTTGGTAATAGCAAAACCACCAACTTCATTGCCGGCTCTTTTCTTTTCATTCTCCGCGACACAGAAATAAGTGGTCAATGCCGGTTCACACCACCGTTCACGTACAGACGGGCAGTGTCCTTATATTTTCTAAATTAAAAATTTTGGTTCCGGGCGAGTCATAGGATTAATCGCATGCTAATGTCAAACAAATCCTGAAGGATGTGCTACGGACAAAGAACAGCACGCGAATGAATTACAGCGTGAAGAAGGCTTTTATGTGGAGAACGCCTCTGAGAGGCAACAGTGCATCGCTCTCCGAGTGGAGGAACGTTGAGCTAACGCGGTCGGCAAACAAGAAACCGGACCTTGGTACAGGTGACCTCGGCGAGGTGACCTGTGACCCTTCTGTGCCCCTCCTTCGTTTCATCCAACGTTTTTACCTTCTCCACCGAATTGTTTCTCGTGATTCACAACGCTTTGTGGTTGCACCGGGGCCCAACCAGGCGATTCCAGTTGTGCACCGCAAATCTACGTGTTCTCTCTGTAGGGTCGGTGTTAATTATGCGGTAAGTTTGCACATTTGTCACACGGTGGCAATTCTTAGAGAACATATTCTACGGGTGGGCCAGCTACATGTGATATGAAGCGGGAATGAGCAGGTCACGAGTTCTAGTGCAATAGTGTCATGACGAACAAAAGATCGCTGTTTGGCTAGCGCTCGCTTGTGCGGTCCAAGCTGCAGCAGTTCTCCATTCTTAAGCACACTGGCTCTGGCATTTTTGGTTATTCTCTTTCTTTCTTTCTTTCTTTCTTTCTTTCTTTCTTTCTTTCTTTCTTTCTTTCTTTCTTTCTTTCTTTCTTCTTTCTTTCTTTCTTTCTTTCTTTCTTTCTTTCTTTCTTCTTTCTTTCTTTCTTTCAACCACGCAAGCGTAGATGGAGTGGCCCACAGCCTGTTAATTATCGACCCTACAGTGAGCTTAAAAACCTGATAAAGTTTTGATAGAAAAAATTGTTTAGCGCGTAAAAATGGAGAGTATGCGTTACGGCGTATCACACACTACCGATATGAAAAAAAAAGAACGAGAAGACAGCGTGGATGGTTAAAAAAATAGGAACTTCCCTTCATGTGAAGGTGCGCATTAAACTGTGGGGAGCCGGCTGCATTGTTTAGAGAAACTTCCACCACGTTGCAGTAAACCTATTTCTGGCGTCAACAGAGCTTCGTCTCTTTCCGTTGGCTTGCGGTAAAGGAAGAATTAGAGGAGGCGCTGGCCAGATGGTAATTAAGTGAACGTAAAGGAAACGCCGAAACGAAATAAGGCGCCTCTCCCTTTTAGAGATTCGTCCGAGGAATCATTGTGGCGCTTCGAGGGCGCCGTTTCTCACTCTCCTTCTCTCCTCTCACCCTATACGCACTTTCCCCTATGCAGAGTTTACAGTAATTCCAGGTATCTGATAAACGACGTGCACCGAAGCATATGCGTTTCTCGCTGCGGGTGGCAAAGGGTGAACACTTGAACACTAAAGAGGGGGCGTGATGGCTGCATAGCGGAGCAAGACAGCGGGTCATTTGGGGCACCGTTCACGCGATTGTGCAGGCGGTGGCGTGTAATATATTTAGGCGAGATCACGAAAGAACGGTCCGCCGGACGGCCGGCCGGTCACCTTGCGGCTCTTGCCAGCGCCAAGGTCGCCAGGGCTATTCACAACGAGAAAGAGTTTCGCAACTGGCTTCTTTGATAAGAAGCCGGTGTTCGCACGTGCGGCCGAGAGAAACTCCCCCTCCGGCTCCGCAATGCACGCAACGCTGTCCGAGGGACGCGTGGACGGGCTGTGCGGAACTATACACTTGACGGACCAGTCGCATCCGGAACAAAGCTTGCTTATGACTTACAAAATTTCGGAGGCGGCATGCAGGCTGGCGTTCACTTTGCTGTCCTTCATCATTCTTCGGAGAAGCCTGGTATCCGGTCAAGACCACCTAGAACTAGGAGTTCTAGGTGGTGTTGATCCGGTACACACTTCCTAGGAATATCGTGCAATATTGGTATGCACTGAATGGCGATGATGAAGATTCACGCCTGAAGTGGGTAATTGATTGATATGTGAGGTTTAACGTTCCAAAACCGCCATATGATTACGAGAGACGCCGTAGTGGAGGGCTCCGGCAAATTCGACCACCTGGGGTTCTTTAACGTGCACCCAAATCTGAGCACACGGGACTACAACATTTCCGCCTCCATCGAAAATGCAGCCGCCGCAGCCGGGATTCGATCCCGCGACCTGCGGGTCAGCAGCCGGGTACCTTGGCCACTAGACCACCACGGCGGGGCGCCTGAAGTGGGTATGCGCCACAGTTAATAGTTGAACAAGAACAAGCTTTTGTAATGGGTTGGATCACTGGATGACCCACTCGTTATGCAATTCACATTGTGTGATGCCTGGCTGTTTCTTTGATGTTGCACAATGCTTCATTACTCATGTTAGCGCGATTGCTTTCCCGACATCAAGCTTGCGTTAAGGCCAGTTTTGAAATTAATTCAAGCGCATGGGACCGTTGAAACTGTTGGAAGGAGGCATTGCGCAACTCGATGTATACACATTTTTTCCACCTGACTACATGTTTCTTTTTCATGTTAATGACTGGGTTATTTGTTTTTTGTCTTGCCTTTTTTCTTTCCTCTTGTCTTCGTGTACAATATGTTTCCCCCATCCCGAAGGAGCAGGCAGGCGTAGCGCCCTTCTGGGTGGCAATCGTTAGCCTGTTCCCTCCCCATTCACGCTGTGTCTACGTGCTTGCCGTGTATCAAAACCAAATAAATAAATAAATAAGCTAATAAATAAGTAAATAAGCAAAGAAATAAATAATCAAACAAAGAAATAAAAAGCGAAAGAAAAACTATCCCTGCGACTTGAGCTAAAGAAACCAAATTTACGATTTTTATGATCTAACGATGACATCTTCATTACCCAGCCAGTGCCCATAGGGTTTAGTTTCGTGATTAATACAAATCACCGTAGTTATCACGGCACTAAGTTTGATTTAACGGAGGTTCTTTTCAGGAAAGAAACGAGTAAAAAATGCAGAGATTTTGTTTCCGACTTTTGACTCGTACGGCTTTTTAATTGGGTGTGCACCTGTAACGCTCTTGCGCTTAAAGGCATAGCCACACTAGTGACGGACTTTAGTCCGATTTTGACGACGTTGAACGCCACGCCCATGCACGGACCAACGGAATATATCGTCGGCTGCGCTTTTACGCTCAAAATGGCGCTATAGGCGGCGGTTGTTCATTGTCAATGTAAAGACTCACACACAATGACTGTTTACGTTATTTAAGGGTTTACGCAATATATGGCACTAATCATATCCTTGGAACGTTCTCGATCTGCCTGCTTGCACAACCGTTCTCCACTTCTTTGCATATTGGCATGTTGTAATAGCTTCAGGTGGACGACTACACCTGTCTTGTCGGGACGTAAGAAGTTCCATCTCGGGACAGTCTTTGCGTATCTTTCAAGCGTGTAGACAAACCTGTGTTAATTGCAATTAAATTGGCTCGGTTGCTTTCGGGTGTAGTTAAGTAACAGTTTTAGATTTCTAGGGACTGGAACAATCCCTTCTTGATTTTACGAGCTTCCCAATTTAACGAAATAGTTCGGGCGTGGTAATCACTTTGTTAAATTAAGTTTCAACTGCAGTACATGCGTCACACATGCGCAAAGCTACGCTTGCCCCCCGAATTCCGGTGGTGCAAAGGCATTCTTTTTTCTTGTAGATCAGCATCTAGGACATGTAAATAACCAAAGTTGCAATACCCTGTTGAATGTTGATGGTAAAGATGCAAAGACGCTATAATGTGAATCAGTAACAGCTACAGTTTCATAGCCGTCAACACGAAGATTTCCTCAGTCGGTCTGCTTCTCATGTGTGATTGTATTCCAATAAAAATGCTGCTTGGTTCTGTGATTTGTTTATTGATAACCGACGTGTACAGCATTATGTTGTCACTGATGTCAGCTATGAATTGCAAAGTAACAGTTAAGCATGCGGAATATAGTATAGTAGAAAACTTTATAGTTTCTTTTTCTTGTGAAGTCCCAGAGTGTGGAGCCCTCAGACTATATAGGGCCCCATTGGCTGGTACTGTGAGCAGATGTAAGTAGCTAGATACAGGCTCACCGGCATGTATGTAGGTGGAGCTACCTTTTTTTTTTGCACGCTTTGGTTCATAGTTGAACATTTAAAACGGACACGTTAAGGTTGACAAGGCCTTAAGGCCTTTTGAGAAAAGTAGAATCACCTACCAATATTTCAGCCGCCTGGCCGCAGGAACCTTGTTCATTGATATACAAAATTTACTTAGCAGCGTATTGTCAACTGTTAACTCTACGTTTAGCTACACTTAAGCATGCTTGAAAAAGAGGAGGTTGCAGGATAGCCCGATTGAATTGTGTTTAAGTTCCAGAGCGAAGCTGTCTCTAAAACACCAAGTGGTAAGCGAAAAGCCAGTAAACGTGGCCTTGCGAGAAGATGGCGGGTGTTGGCTTGGCAGGCCAATAATTAAGGGTGAGGGACGGGGAGCTGTGCACACACACAAAAAAAGAATGGCCCCGTATCTGCATGTTAATCTGCAAATGTCGTCGAAAGACGATAGTCGTGTGTGGAGAGTGAACAAAACATTTATTCGATGTTCTGCGCAAGAAAATCGGTGAAGGTTATTCTGGAGGCGCTGCGTTAGAGTGCCTCGAGCGTGCAGCGGAGGCGAACAAGAGCATCAAGTCACGTCACACGTGAGACATGAGCGCCACCTGGCAGTTTTCTTGGAAAACGAAGCGCGTGGCTCTGAGACGGGTGTGCGCGCCCGTCTCAGAGGTGATAAGGTGTAGAACGCAAGGTGACGGGTAGGTGCCACCACCGTCTCGTCTTAGCAAAGCGTTGGAAACACTCGCCTTTTCGTGCAAGCGTTGCATGGTCAGCGCAACGGGATGAGCGCTAAGCTCCTTAAAATTACTGATGTATGCCTTGTCTAGTAAAAAGCGCACATACAGAACATATATGTGTTGTTATGGTGCATGCCCCAGACGCGCAATAATTGCTTTTTAATTGACAATTGCAAATGTATGAACGCTAAACCTTGAGCAACATTGGTGGGCGCTGCGGATGGGGTCGACCGTTTCAAGTACCCGGTGCCGTTAAGAGTGAACAAACAGACAAATGTACAGACAGACGGGCAGATTAAAATTTTTGCGTCGAAGGTCCCCAAGAAAGAATATCGTCTTTTAATAAGTTGCTCGCGATTCGGCAGAGGGCGACGGGTCGACGCTGTGTCGACGACAAGGTCCGAGCTCCGCGACATTTACCGCCTTGTGGAAGCCGCGCACTTGCGAAACGTTTCGCGTGAATCGTGCTGTCGGAAAGTGTCGTGCGTGCGATCCTGCAGATTGCGATCAGGGGAGGAGCGATTTCGCGCTTTTCGTGGTCATTATGATGTATAATTGACCCCGCATTTTACGCGACACAGATCATAAATCAACGCTTGTGCTGTGCGCGTAGGTTTTAAGCGGATGAGGGAGAGAGTAGACTAGCGAGCCATCCCACGGAAAGGGTTACAGCGTGAGGCCGAGCGCTGCGCAGGAAAGTAAAAAAAAAAGACTTTATTGCGGGCCTTGCTTAACTCCGTACTCGCGTGGGAGGTGAAACGCTTGAGTAATGATCTTTTATTGTTATTTTTGTTTCGTAACAGTCTCTTTTGTTTTCTTTTTTTTTGACGCTAAGTTTGAGTTGTTTTCAATAATTTTTTACCCTCGTTTGCTTTTTGTTTTCTTAAGGAAAGTGAGATCACACTTACGTGGCAAATGCAACGCCTCAGTTGCTTATTTAGGAAGCACATATAATTGGTATTTACTCGAGCTTTTTAAATAATGAAAAAGCCAGAACTAGCAGCCAGTGCAACGTCTATTTCGGCCAAGCGGCATCTGTCTAATTACAGCTTACGATAAGCAAACCAGCAATTAAGTTCGGTAGCACCCGTAGCCTGATGATGAAGTGTCTTCTATATGCAACACCAATAATGCTTATTACAGTGAGGGTTATATAGTGGCGAGCATATTGACGCAGGCTAACGGCATTAGGCGCGCACGCTGCTTGGCTGTGAACCACAAGTCCCTGCCAAACTATAGCCATATTGTGTTGTGGTGCAAGAATTTTGATACCGTAGCAACCGCGGTAGCGCAAAATAACATGGTCCGAATTCTTGGTTGAAATCCCTCGCAGGAGACTGACCTTTCGCGTTTATATCTTTGGCCGCTGCATTGTGACGGAGTGCTTTATTTTTACGGCTTGAGAACAACCAGCCTGTCTGTTTCAGAATAACTGCGTAATATCCATAACCAAAACTGCGCTAGTACAACTCTCTGCATTGCATTTTTTCTATGCTACTGACGTGTATATATATATATATATATATATATATATATATATATATATATATATATATATATATATATATATATATATATATATATATATATATATATATATATATATATATATATGACGCGAGTGACGGAGTCCCCGCAACGCATGAAAGTATAGAGAATATTAGTATGAAGCACAGAAAGAACCGAGTGGCAATTTATTATTATTACTTTCCGTAGAGGCTACCGCGGCCGGGTTGTAGTCATGATCAACAATAAGATGATTAAGAATATGCAACTGGCAGGGACTTGTGCTGCTTCAGTCTTCTTTTACTTAATAGACAAAATGTCAGACTCCGGCGCTGCTATAGGTATATATGCGTCTTCTGTTCTGTTCTGTTCTGTTTTAACTGTTTTGCTGTGGAGAGGTTGAGGAGCCTATTGCTTCGGCTACTCCATATCACAGAGTTCTGCAGCGAAAAATAAAATAATAATACAGAACGGTACCCAAAAATTAACAATACGGAAAAGGAAAAAAAAAACACATAATAGCACATTGAAACTAGTTCAAATAACATGTCAATACACAGTTTTCTTCACGCAGTTCACACAGTCATAAACTACTTACACGCACACCTTACTACTCTAATGCCAGTATATACATGACCACACTTTACATAATACCCATTTCTGGCTGTCAGTCATAGGCGCTTGTCCAGTCCGGTCTCCACTAAAAGTCTGTCAGGAAGATTATTGCCCTTTTCTGAAGATGCATCTCAGGCCATGGTCCAAGTAGTTTCTTTATTGTGAGGGGCCGTCTGTCCAAACTTGCTAATTTGTTCTTTAATTTTTCTCTTTCTTTCGCGTATTTAATGCACTCCAAAAGAATATGGCAAACATTTTCTTCTGCATGACCACAATGGCATTCCGGTGAGTTGGATTGATGTATCTTGTGCAGGAAGCTGTTTGTGTATGCTACTTCCAATCTAAGTCAGTGGATCAATGTCTCTAGGTGTCGTGGAAGGTCTGTCGCTATGGAAAATTTTCTGTGTGGATCAACTTCATAAAGTACCGTTTCCTTTGATTTAGGGCTCTCAAACCACTTCTCCATCGAACAATGGTTAGCTCCTTGCGATATAAAATGTCGAATATCCGTCCCAGATATAGGAATTGTGCAATCCCGTCCTTCCTTCAATGCTTTCTTCGCGAGACTATCAGCATCTTCATTTCCCTTTATTCCAATGTGGCATGGTATCCATTGGAATACGATGTTGTGACCCTGCGATGAGGCATATTCCACAGTTTCTGCGATACCTTGTGGTATTTCACCATTTCTGTAAGGTGATCTCACATTTCTGATTAGCTGAAGAGCAGGTTTGCTATCAGTGCATATCACCCATTTTCGTGGATCTGGATGCGTCTTAAATATGCGTCTATATGCGTCTTAAATAGGATAAACATTTCATGATAACCATTAAAGAATAAACAATATATAGTACGCTTTGTATCTTAAACTGCCATTAATTCTCTCCGTAATCTTTCACGGCTATCACGGATCACGTACGGAGTGATAGTTGTCGGCTTTGCGTAACTTACGGACTGTGCTCGAGATTACAAGTTCAATCTCTGGAGATGCGCTTGTATCTCAGCTTCTTGATTCTAAATACCAAAAAATTCTGTCAAGGCTATAGTTTCACAGTTAATCTGCTTCCGGTATCCTTGCATGTTCCTTGCGAACGCATCGGTTACGGAAAACACTGCTTCCGTCGAGCGATGAAAAATCGCGGTTGTGACCTGCCCGGCAGCTTGCACGTCCCTTGTTCAAAGAACAGCCGGCCCCGTAGGACATCGATAGGATGTTTTTACTCTTCATAGGGCGTGCGTCCATTCATCTAACTTTGGTTCCACAGTGACCTTCAAAAGCAATGCTGAAAAAAAAGATGATGGTTCCACCGAATTACAGATATAAATCTTCGTTAAGTGTATCGTGCTTTTGGTGCGAACATAACCATCATACATATTGTTGGGCGGACAGATCTGCGCAGGGGTATAAATTATGGCGCCGGGACCATTTTCTCAGAGAAAAGCGAGATTCTCGCTTGAACTAATGCTCACTTAACGTTGCGTAACGCGTTAAACTCGAGACTGAAACCTATACCGTCTTAGCCGTCGCCGAATGGGGTATAGGAACGCTACTGCGGCCAACAACCACGTGCACTACGAAACGAACGAAATTAATGGGCCAACTTTCACGCCTCGAGCTCGTCGTCGTCTCGCGGAGTCTCGAAGGAAGAGTCGTTCGAGACGGTTCACTTCACACGGACCCAAGCTCTCTCTGGGATCGTTAAACGAGAACGAGATGCGGAGAAGAATATTGAAACTGGGATGCTGCTTCCTGGTCAGTCGGATGCCCGTATGCGTGTGGTTGGGGTGTCACACCCTGGGCTGTCACTCGTTAGCTACACTTACCGCATGAGGTTTCGTGCTAATGTTTGTCAAAGAGAAGCATACGGGCTAGTTCTAGTCGAAAGAGTGAAAACACTCCGAGGCTCATAACGAATGCTTCCGAAATTGTCTATGGGGTCCTCGACGTAGTTATGCTTTGCGGTTTCTTGTCCGGTGTTGTGTTCACGCTTCCTTTGCAGCGAATTAGCAGTAGACCAAGCAGTAGCATTAGAGACATATCGTTAACTTCCTTTGCAGTGAATCAGCTGCAGACAATGTCATGGAATAAGCGACGTTTCGTTAACCAGAATTAACGACACAATTGAAAAAATGGCAGCTTAATGCACATGCGTCGATAAGTGATCGTAAAATTTCTCAAGCCATGGTGAATTAGACGAGTTATACATCATTGAAAAGCAGGAGAGGCTAAAGCGAGCGGATATATAGGGTTTAAGGGTACCGTATGAATAGTGATATGGATATTAATAAAGTAAAGCGAACAAAACGAAAACTTTTCACTCAGCGCAGGGACAGAACCTGCGATCTTCGGATATTCTTGTATTGTGAGTTTTTAGCTTTTAGGAGAATATCCGAAGTCAAATAGTCGACCTCTGAGTTGAAAGGAAGCCATAAAGGTATTTATAAGTAATAATACTCGCATCACTATTTATCCCAGGAAAATGTCTTATAAAATAAACCACAACAATGACCAAAGGGAGCCTTATTTACAACATCGCGTGAAGTTCGCGTGTTTTTGTTTTGTTTTGTTTTGCATTGATTGTTATATGTTCCACCCACAAACCTTTCGGGTGTTCCTCAGCTTCTTTGAAAAGTTAAACGGTGCATTAATATCGTAAATTTTGCATTTCACACTGTACCTTGATGGCAAACATTGCGAAAGTTTAGTACATGCTCGTGTTGTTCACTTCATCACCTCGAGACGCAGAGCGCACTTGTTTTGCTCTAATATTTGCCCCAACGTAACCTTTGTAACTGCATAGACGGTACTGATTGGAACCAAATAAATCTTCATCTGTACTGCTACCATTCACTGTGGAATTAAGGTCGGGGCGGCCAAGGGACAACTTGATGAATGCTGTATGCTTTGATGGGTTGAGTAAAGAGGTGAAAAAACAAAAAAAAAGAAGGCAAGGAAGTTAACCAGGCACATGCCCCGTTTACTGCCATACGCTGGTGGAATGGGAAAGGGGAATATAAAGATGAAAGAGAGGAGAGGGAAGGGAAAAAGACGAGACTATTCAGTTATTTATTTTTTATTTGAGAAACCCTCAAGGAACATACAGTACATTATAGGAGGGACAGGTACGAAGAGATGAAAAAAAAGAGATACATGAATAATAAAATTAGGTGAGTACAGTAACATGTACAATAAGTACAAAAAGTGAAGAATGCGAGCGATTTACACACTGGTTATACGAAACGTACTACTTGATTGAGTGATTCAGATATGATTATAATTGTCAGTACATGGGCTGACGCGTATGCTGTGGTGGCACCACACAAAAGTCAAAGATGTTCACGTAGGCCCGCAGTCCTCAGAAAGCGCGAGTAGGCTTTGAGTGCCTTTTGAGCCGATGAAAGACGAGGACGGGGCTCCAGCAGCATCTGCACAGAGAGTGGATGATCGTTCCGATTGTCGCAACGCGTCAGAAAGTTTTCATCGCCCAGAAGCAAATCGAGGGCAATGACATATCAGATGATTGTTGTCTTCCTTGGTGCCACATGCAAACCTCGCATGCTGCACTATCGGTCACTTCTATTAGAGTTTTGTATTCCTAAGTGCCGAGATAGTGGCCTCACGTTCGCTCTGTTTAGAGATGACGTCTGCGCCCGTTGATATCCACACTCTATCAAGGCTCCGCAATGGAAAGTTTGGACTGACCACTTCGGGTTAGCTGACCCCTCAAGCTGCCGTGTCCGGGTTGCATACTCGTCCTACCAGTTCGCATAGCGATAATACTGAAGATGAGTCATACTCGTGATAACTGCAGCCCAGATTTTGGACTTTGATTGCATTAATGTAACAGTAGCGACCCGCTTTCCTTTCATTTTAGCTCGACCTGCGCGATTATTTATTTCGTTTTATATTTTGTGGTTCAGTGGGGATTTAGCAGGAAGTTAGTGTATAAACCTTTACACTATCGTCGTTTCTGAGTGTTAGCTAACACTCAGAAAGAGAACGGTATAAATTATTCCCAAGTATTATCGGTGGTGTATAACGTCTCGTTGGCTGTCGCGAGTTGTCCATAGCTATTTTTATGAGCCAGGGGCATACCAAGAAATTTTTCTCGAGGTGGTCGGGGGGAGGGGGGTTTTCGACCATAATTTACGTATATTCGTGTGTACGTTTATTAGGTGCTTGTGTATATAGGCAAGCAAAATTGAAAATTTTTAAGAGGCTTTTCATCTCCCCCGCCTCCAACCGCCCCTTGGTTACACCACTGTTGCGAGCCCATTGACAGGCATATCAGATCGCTTCAAGGTTTTTTTCTTTTTGTCACATACATATACGCAGCCTCCCCCCCCCCCCCAGAGGCTGCTCAAGAACACTTTAAAGTACGTTTACAGCAATGTAACTAAACGTTAAGCACACAACCTTTTATTGTTAGATCTAATAACGTTTTGCCTTTCAATATATCGAGGTTGAGTTCCAGTTAACTTTCAACCCACTAGTGCCGTAATAATCGGGAACAAAGGTAACTGGAAAAGGAATTTGTCGATTTAATTTCCTTCGATGAAAGTCGAGGTACTTCAATACAATGTCATTGATATCAATCAAATCATTTTTTTAAAATTTTGGCATTGCAGTGGAAGAGTATCATAGTTGAGCTCCGTTTGCTGATAAGAGTTGCGAAATGCCTTGACGTACGTTTCTAGTATTACTGTGATAGCAACTTGGGTGCACGTTAAAAAACTACAGGTGATTCAAATTTCCGGAGTCCTCCACTATGGCGTCTCTCATAATCATACGGTGATTTTGGGACGTTAAACCTCACATATCATCAACTTCTACGGGCTGCGATCTCAACACGAAAAAAACGATGCCAAAAATGTAACTGGAGCGACCGTCCTCATATAGATGCGCTATACACATAACTATAGCTGCCACCAGCGGTGACACACTACGTATTGCCCTTAGTACCAGCATGCGCTGTCCACGGGAGGTGCTTCTCATCAACGCCGTCACTACGCACGAGCCTTGTTGTGGTCATCTACTGTGACATCGCCGCAAGAAACTTGGTCACTTAGGAAGTGCATGTTTTGCTACAATTAATATTGCTCCTAAATATGCTAGCCTTGCTTCGTAAAACATTCAACTATGTTGCTATCGCATTCATTGCTTCGTCTTTTTGGCAAAACTGTGACTTCGATTTCGCTTGAAATTGTGCGTGAGTGCATAAATTGTTTCTCTTTCCTTCTTCCCCTTAACAAGAAGAAATGAGCAAGCTGATTAAGGCCCAGGACTTCACCTCTCAAATCCTGGCCGTCCAGAGGGCGCGCGTGAGGGCGGTCAGACTTTATACTTAAAGGTAGCATATACAGTAACTCTAACCTGACCGTCCCCGAGTGGGCCAAGTCAGGTGACGCTGAGTTAAGTCGCGTCTATTGTGGACATAATAAAGTTATTTCACTCACACTCTTTCCTTCTTCCATCCTTTCATTTACGTTTCCCTTTCCCTTGTGCAGGGTAGCCGATAGGTGGATAGGAAAATCGTGGCTCACGCAAAGGATGGTGGGCCAGTGCACCCGTCTGCATTTGACTCCCGGTACGAGGTGCGGTGGCGCCGTAGGCGCATTCTTGCCAGTGCCGTCGCTTTTTGCGTGTTCTACCCAGCACTTCGTGGTGTCTTTTTCTCCCGAATCGCTGCATAATACTTTGGAGTGCAATGAAACTTAGTTGAATAACGAATGCGGTCCCTGCGAGATAGTTATAATCTTGCTAGTGCTCATTTTTTCATTGAAGCGGAGTTCACCTCCGGACACTTATGCTTGTTGTTTTGCAGCAAAGGGTGTTATCGCACATGTTTCGTCGCATACAAAATATTTTTCTGCACATGATAGCATCAGAAAATATCCGACCATTCGTTTTCATGTTGTCACCTGTAAAATTATTTATTTACCTTTTTTGTAGCTAAGACCTGGATTCGGTATAGTGAATGCCAATAGTAAACTCTTTCGTACTCAGCTGAAGATGAAATACGCGCTTGTAGTTTGTCTGGCTTCTTTTACGTCTTTCCATTTCCTTTTACGTGATATGTCGTTATTCCTCACGCACTCGAACATTTCACTTTAACGCATGCGAAATTCTCCGCATCCAGCATACAAAATGCACCCTTTCGGCACTTCAGGCTTGCAAGTCTGACATAATACAGACGCCATACCAAGCTGCTTCCAAAGCTACTTGAACTGTTTTACGTCCCTCGATACCATCGATAGAGCGGTCTTTTACGCGTTCGGCGGCATCCATAAATTTGACAGTCAGTTGACGATGCAGGATATGCAATGCAAATGCACGATATCGTCGTACTTGGGTAGAGTGTGCGTACTTACGTTTTTATCGTACGTATGTCGAAATTTGACAGCTTGCACCCGTATGTGTGATATTAAAGTGGCCATCGTTTGCACTCGAAAATACTAACCCCCGTATTCACAAACACTCCTCGACTCGACTTTCACCCTTCAATTGACAGATTTGAGCACTGCGCCGTCGCTCGGCTGAAAATGGTGCTGCGCTACTCAAGAATCGCAGCAGATTATCGCTGATGTGCACTGACTTGTCGTGACTAGAGACGGTGCTCCCATCGACTTTCTCAAGTGAAGGTGGAGCGTTGAGTGAAGGGACGTTCTAGAATACGGGGGTGAATCGAGGTGGTTTTGAAAAAAAATTACCGCATGTCTCAAAGCATAACCGTATGCTGCATTTGAAACCCGCATCTTATCGTTGTTCTTGTTTGCCCATTTCCACTTCTCGCTTCGTTCTCTGAAAAGCGCGAAATGTCGTTTGTTCATTCGCAAAAAGAATTGAGCGCAGACACTGAACAAGCGGCAACAAACGCGTCGCAAGACTGCTCGTTTTTACTCCCCGATTACATTTGCGCAGCAGGCAAATTGAAGCCGCGAAGGGATAGGCCTCGAACCGGAAGTAGCGTGGCAGACGACGCACCGTTTTGCTATCCACCTGTTGAACTCAGCCTGGTTGACCACACTGCCTTTCCCTTATCGCTATTTTTCTCACTCTCTCACCTTAAACGGTGCACTGAATGCGACTTCAGGTAGGCGGCCTTAAACGCCACTGTTACAGAGCTTCATATCACACCTGCTACACGCTTACGAGTTTTTTGAGGTCGCCTCCTGAACGCCTGTGGACCACACATTGAGAAACCCGGAATTGTTTTCATCGCGGGTCTTCATCTGCCGCGACAACTAAGCATTACTGAGCGTAGTATATCAAAAGAGTGAATCGCCATATGTCTAGAATGCGTTTTTTGAAGAGTGCGATCATTACACGCAGCACCCGCAGTACACCAGGGAAGCAAGACGCGTTGCGACCCCTCATTCGTTTTGGAACACCCGCAGGTCGCGGGATCGAATCCCGGCTGCGGCGGCTGCATTTCCGATGGAGGCGGAAATGTTGTAGGCCGGTTTTCTCAGATATGGGTGCACGTTAAAGAAGCCCAGGTGGTCGAAATTTCCGAAGCCCTCCACTACGGCGTCTCTCATAATCATACGGTGGTTTTAAGACGTTAAACCTCACATATCTATTAATCAATCGTTTTGGAACACGGGGCGAAATCTGGGAAATGATATTTAAAAAGAAAATGTGAATACATTCAGAACGCTTGCGCACGGAGGAGTCGACGGCTGCGATGATGCTTTCGCCACGTGACGGAAGGCATTGTACTTGGTCAGGAACCGGAAAAGTTATGCGGCGTTTTATGGCTGACGCCACTGTATAGAGCGAACTTGTGCTGTCTACAAACTATATGTGCTTGATGGTAATTCTTGATGAACCTGGAAATATATAGCGTCTAAATGGTAGCTGGAAATAAAAGGGAACCATTTTAGTTATATAGAAGAAGCAGTTCATTCCAAAGAAATGTTGTACATGCTGTACACTCACACAATATATGTACATTTACAGTCTACGCGTCTTCTATTGAAGTGCGCCGCTTCTTCTATATCACCGCTCGCAAAGTTGTCCATGAGTTAGCTGTAAGCAGTTTGTGTGCTCTTAGCGCCGTCCTTTACACAAAGTAGACTCGAAGATGGGGTCAGCGCGTACCATGATAAGGGGAACGCACTTTGAGAGAATTCCAAGAACTGTATCGCTGCCTTGTGCTAGGTACATTAGCCAACCCATTCCTATTCGCCTCAAAGGACATGAGCTTCTACACGAAAGAAAGCCAGTGAGAGAGAGACAGATAGAGAGAGAAAGAGAGAGACAGAGAGAGAGAAAGAGAGAGATGCATAAACACGTAACATCCTAGCAACTTTGGATCTTTAAGTAAGTTAATTTCTGAACGAACAACGTTAATGCTACACTCTAAGGATATCATAATTGCTGGAGTGAGGGAGGGAATGCACTTTATTTCAATTTTTTTAAATAAGGGAGGGAGGTTTGTGACCCAGTGCCAGCAGGCGCCCGTCCTATTTCGTTCATCATGACGTGGTTTTACGCACAAAAACCATGATATGAGCACTAGGGACACAGTGTAGTGGTGGGAGTGGAAAAAAAAAATTGTCCGCCATGGCTTCCTTAGCATGCACCCAAAAACACTCGGGGAAAAAAATTACCTGTTTGGAGCGCATTTTTTCAACATAGCAACAATCGTCATCCACTCAACCTAATTTTCTTTTCTTAAATATTTGGACTTTATACTACACCACAAAGATGCCACGTGACACACCTAGTGGGCGCGCCGTTGGTGAACGAAAAGCACTGTGACTGCGGTGGTAGTCTAATGCGAGGAAAGCGCGCCAAGGTAGATGACTGTTATCGTTGTGTATGACTGTTATCGTTGTGTGGCACAAATATGCTAGGTGTACTCCCGGGACTGTTGTCATAGTGTAGTATAACATAACAGAGGAAAAAGCGAGGGCATCAGCTCAGAATAAAAAAAAAAAAGGAAGCAGGTCAGGACTCTGGGGAAGTATTTGCTAAAGGGCACATTCCCAAAGAAGCCATTAATTGTGGTCGAGCCGGGAAGGCCACTGGTGACGTCGCTTTGACAAAGGAATTGCAATGACAAGTGACAGTGCCCTTGCTAAACATTTGGTCCCGCGACATTCCTTGTTCTGTTTTGTTCTATTCCGGTCGATCTATTCAAGGCTGTATCGCTGTTTGACCTTTGGTCTGGCATCTAATCCCAGGGATGGGTGCTTCATTTGATGGTGCCCAAGTCAATGAGGCAGAGCTGCTTTAGTTTCGCTGAGCTGAATACTTTGGCATGCGAAAGTAGCAGGGCTTGTTATCTTGCTAATTTGGCAGACGCTGTAGAACTTGCACTTTTATTTTTTTCAGTGGTGCTTACTTATCCTTACAAGGGCTGATCGAGACACGATTACACACGAGAAAAGGCAATGGGAAGGAATGTCTTGGCTATCCCTTCCCATTCATCGACTCTCCCTTCATTTGATTATTTTCTGGTCCGAGGTGCTCTAACTAGACAAACTGTACTAATTAACTAAACCCACTAAGGCGTCCGAATCTATTTGCCGCACTAATAGACGGAGCATTCAGAAGAGAGAGAGAGAGACGATGGACGCGCTTGACGTCAATTAACCGCGCTCATTTGGGGGAAAGTAGAGAAAAAAAGGTAAGAGAGAGAAAACTGGGAGAAAATGTTACCACATAGACTTTACGTGGTATTGTGCGAACAAGAGAAAAAATCTGATTTATGCCGAACACTATGATAAGAAAAGAGGGGAATAAGTATAGCAAGAGAAATAAAGAGATAAAGTAAGAGCCAGCTTGATGTTATATGCAGGCGTTTGCTCTCCTCTTTATCTAGAGAGAGAGAGAGGCTGAAGCTATAGGAAAGGCAGGAATGTTAACCAGACGCGCGTCGCTCCTGGTCTCGCCTGTTATTGAGACATTACACACGACACACACACATTACGACACGCTTGAACAGCGACATCTAGTTCAAACCACTGTGTCGCGAGTCGGTACCAACTGAGCTCAAAGTAGGGTAATCTTTAATGTCGATTAACGACGAGTATAGAACACCCACTATGTCAACGAGCCTTCTGAGGTTTATATATCTTCATGAGCTATCATCGGCAAGCTAATAATTTAATAATATCTAGGGTTTAACGTCACGAAACCAGGATATGATTATGAATGAGACGCCGCAATGGAGGGCTCTGGAAATTTTGAAAATCTAAGCGCACGGCATCGACAGGCTACTTAGGAAGTACGCTAACATTGTAGGTCTAACAATTTCGAAACTCTGGCTCCGTTCATAACGACCCTGCTTGTCACCCTGTCCAGTCAGTCTAGTATAGCGGTGAAGTCTCTGAAATACATACTATACGTATACAGCCCGTTGATTCAAATGATTGACTGATATGTGGGGTTTAACGTCCCAAAACCATCATATGATTATAAGAGGCGCCATAGTGGAAGGCTCCGGAGATTTCGACCACAGGGGAGAGGGGGGGGGGGGGCTTTAACATGTACCCAAACCTGAGCACACGGGCCTACAACATTTCCGCCTCCATCGGAAACGCAGCCGCCACAACCGGGATTCGGACCCACAACCTGCGGGTCAGCAGCCGATTACCTTAGCCATTAGACCACCGCGGCGGGGTGGAACTACTGAGCCACTGAGAGGTACCTCGAGATAGATAGATAGATAGATAGATGAATAGATAGATAGATAGATAGATAGATAGATAGATAGATAGATAGATAGATAGATAGATAGATAGATAGATAGATAGATAGATAGATAGATAGATAGATAGATATACAGCCCGTGCAGTTGCGACCAGACAACGCGACAGCTTTTTTTGTGACTTCTTGATAAACAACGGCCGGTGTGATTTTCAGAGCCAAAGATTCGTGAGTGAAGACACCACGCATTGCCGATTGAGAAAATAGTAACTATAATAAGTCAGGCTTTGCGAGACTTTGTGCAGCTGCAGGCGTCTAGTAGCCGTTCGTAATCATGCCACGAACACCCAATTTGCGCACGCATCAGCGACATTGTTTCTTTCTCACCTCTGCCCCTGTATCTTTTGCTCTGATGTGTCACTGCGGGAAGCATTTAAAAAGCTTCTTTTCTCTCTATTTTCTTTCATGCTTTCTTTTTTTATCCCTGCGCTGGCACACAATTTTCTTAGCCGCGAAACATCGGCAGTAGTTACATATTGACGATATATTCGTGCTTTGTGACACCAGTAGGAGACATATTATAATAAACCCGAAGAAGATCCACAAGCTCAATCATTGCAAGCTTCTTTTTTTGAGTGCTTGCGATGTCTCAGAGTTTGCAATGTTCGCACTTTTATGACACAGAGGTTATCAAAGTGACATCGGCTGTGACTGACAACAGACCTTCGCGTGCGACACCACTGCTTTCTTGCCACAGTGGTGGTGGTGAAAACCATTTATGAATAAAACAGAGGTGTAGGACCCCTAAAGAAATCCTACACCTCTCTTTTGGTTTGGGCCACGGAGACATCGTCAGCCAACTAACTGATCTTAGGATGCGATTGTATTCAAACCAAACGTCATCGCCATTAATATTGCTACATGCACGCATATTGATATTCTATAGGGGGCGACGCGCGTGTGTGCCTGACGAGGAAGACGAAGGGTAGTGTCCGCTCGATCGCTGGTGAACCAATAATGCTACCAAAAAAAAAAATATCCCCCAGGATGGGTGTGAGCCACGAGTTTAGGATCTACATCTACATCTACATCTACCGGTCACACCATTACCGCGGGGGATCGAGCGGAGACTACCCTTCGTCTTCCTCGTCAGGCACACACCCCCTAGAATATCAATGTGCACGCATGTAGCAATAATAAACAGCACAAATATAACCGAGCGTTACTCAAGGTTCACTTTTATCTCCCGTAAGGCTCGAAGTTAGGCGGCGGCTACTGCATTATCAATGGAGGCGAAAATGCGAGACGATTCGTGTGCTCAGATTTGGGTGTACGTTAAAGAACCCCAGGTGGTCAAAGTTTCCGGAGCCCTTCACTACGGCGTCTCTCATATGGTGGTTCTGGAGCGTTAAACCTCCACAAATCAATCAATCAATCAATCAATCAATCAATCAATCAATCAATCAATCAATCAATCAATCAATCAATCAATCAATCAATCAATCAATCAATCCATCCATCCATCAATCAATCAATTAATCAATTAATCAATATTCAGTAAGTAAGTCAGTCAGTCAGTCAATCAGTCAATCAATCAATCAATCAATAAATCGTATGAATGAATGAATCAATCAATCAATGAAAGGCACGTCTCAGTTGCCTGCGCGTATCCACAAAACACGAGCGTCTGTGAACACAATGCCCTCCGTCCATTCTGTGTGCGTGTGTGCTGAGTGCTGACGTAGCGCAGAGAAGAGCAGATTACAGCCTGTGGAGGAAAGGACAAAAGAGGCAGAACGAAGCGACGCGCTGGAGGGCGAATATAAAAGCTTTTCTTTCGGCGAACGACTCACCAATGTCCCTTGTCGTGCCGCTCTGGGCGCACCTCGGGGGAAGGTACGTTATAATTACGCCCTCGTGGAGGCTCCAGTGGTCTGTGCCGGTAGAGAAAAAAGAACGTACAAACAACCGCCGCAAAACTGCCGCATGACGTTGCTGTCTCGGTTGAGCCAAGAAAAGGCAAAAAAATACCTACAGGGAGCGAGGCATAAATAATTTCGTGATAACGAAAGCTTGCTATAAAAAGACGCTCGTAAACAGGTCACGTGACGGTTCGAGTTTCTTATTACAGGGAGCTAGCCTACGCCGACGTAACTAAAAGATAAGGGCAGGATAGAGAATGACCACATGCACGGGAGCTTGAGGTTTTTCTTCTTTTTTCTTCAGCTCAAACCGCGCAAGGACCTCGGCTGAGAACCGTGACGCTGCATAGAAATGATGGCGCTTAGCGGGCACTTCGTTCTGGACGCCATGCCCCGGGCGCAAAAGTGGAAAAGGATTTTTCTTTGTAGGAGCCGACGAAGCCCCTCGGCATCTGTTTGGGCCTAAAAGAAAGCAAAGTGTCCTCGCCGTCCGGTTTTTACAATGCCGGTTGCTATCACTGTGTGATCCCCTGCCCTCGAGTGGCCCGGTCTGGAGGTGCCGCGTGAAACCCCCTATATACATTATGCAAAATTGCTGCCATCTGTCAGCCGTCGTGTGCATGCCGCCACGTTAGGGGCTCGGGCGCGGCACAGTTCGCACAGTCCGCGTGTGTTTACGTATACGTAGGGCGTATCGACGTGAGGCGTGTGTTGGCCGATAATCGCAATGCCGACCAATTGCTGCGTCCCTTGCTGCACAAGGATGAACTCGGAATGCCGAAGGAAGAAAGATAAGCCGTAAACTTTGCCCCTTGTTATTTTTTTCAGGAAGGAGACGTTTCCAGCGTGTGCTCCGGCTACTGCTCCAGAAACACGTGTTTGAGTTCTCCTTTCTATGCAAGTAATACGTGCAATAGCATTTGTACTCGCGTTCCCCCAAATTGCTGCACGCTGAAGCATTGCAAGAGAGTTTTGCAACGTTGTCACTATAGCAGCAGTTTAACGAATGAAGGCGACTCGTACGCTTCACGCAGAAACCACGTTCACACAATGAACTTTATCGCAGCTAATTGCATGTGCCTACATTTCGTTGAACGTGTTGTTTTGTTTGTTTCGTTTCGGTAACGGCACACGCCGAATTAGAAGCAAGTGTGCGTCATCGGTTCATTCAGAAAAGGGAGCCACGGTGTTGAAGCTTGTTTGTTTCATATTGTTTCGTTTTCTCTTCCGGAGTGTGACAAGCTGCCGTTTTGACTTGCGCATGACTGCGAACGTCTTTCAGAGATTTGATGTGCTCGCCCCGCCGCGGTCCTCTAGTGGCTAAGGTACTCGGCTGCTGACCCGCAGGTCGCGGGTTCAAATCCCTGCTGCGGCGGCTGCATTTCCAATGGAGGCGGAAATGTTGTAGGCCCGTGTGCTCAAATTTGGGTGCACGTTAAACAACCCCAGGTGGTCGGAATTTCCGGAGCACTCCACTACGGCGTCTCTCATAATCATATGGTGGTTTCGGGACGTTAAACCCTATATATCAATCAGATTCGATGTGCTCGGCACACTCAACGAAACGCAGGCACGTGGGATTGGCCGCAAGGAAGCCTGTTGCGTGAACGTGGCTTCTGCGTGATGCGCACGAGTCGCCTTCACTTGTTAAACGGATGGTAGTGAAAACGTTGTAAAAACTGTCTTGCTTCAGCGTGCCGCAATCTGAGGGAACACGAGTACAAATGGTATTGCACGTATTACTTGCTTAGAAAGGAGAACACAAACACGTGTTCCGAGAACAGTAGCCGGAGCACACACTGGAAACATCATCAGCTTGAAAAAAATAACAAGGGGCAAAGTTTACAGCTTATTTTTCTTCCTTTAGCATTCCGAGTTCCTCTGTGTGTGCAGCTAGGGACGCAAAAATACGTCGACATTGCGATTATCGGCTAATTCTCACCTCACGTTGATACGCCCTACGTATACGTATACGTAACCACACGCGGATTGTGCGTACTGCGCCACGCTCGAGCCTCTAACATGGTGGCATGCACATGACGGCCGACAGAGGGCAGCAATTTTGCATAAAAACTATTAACAGAGGGTGCCGTAGCATCGCCGTAAGGAAAGCCTTGACCACTTCAGGAGGAAAAAGGCTGGCATGAAATGCCTCACTCGATGCTACAGGATGGGCAGGGATAAATTTTCGCATACGTATCATTCAGTTAAAAAACTCAGCAAACATGTCTATATGAGAATATTCTCGATCTTGTAATTCACTATGCAGTGTATATATAAAGTAATTACTCTAGGTGTCATATCCGGTCGCAGGAAGTCTATTTCCGCATACCGACACCACACGTGCAATCATTCGCTGGCATGCAAACACGTCACGATATGTGTTTTGTGTTAGTGATGCAAGGACAACATTACAGTGAAAATAGTGCCAATTAATCACACAAATGTTGTTGGCATGAGCTTACGCATAACCTTCATAATGGATACTGATTGTTCCCTCTCGCGCAATGTTGATAGCAAGCTTTGTTAATAAATTAACCTTCTTGATGATGCTTAATTAGTGGGGCAGCAAGAAACCACCAGAAACCACGCATTGGGAATCGATGCAATGTGAAGCAGCCAGCAAGGAGCAAATCAAGCCGTAGATAACATGCATGTCATGATTTACATTTTAGGGTCTGTCATTTATGTTCGCCATACAGTCACGTCACACAACACCAATTTATTTCGGTGTATGTCAAGCTATACAGAACTGAACACAAGCACACCATTGAGCCGCTCATGTAAATGGCGTTGTACATGACATGCATGACAAAATTTTCATATTACTACCCGCCACTTATGTTCGTCAGAGTATAGTCATTTCACAGAATGCCAATTTCGGAATATATCAAGCTATAGCGAAATGGCCACAAGCACGCCATGAGCATGGCATGCATGTTTTGTTGCACTGAAAGTCTCATGATTTCTATATAACCACTTGTCAGTTATGTTCGTCATATGGTCAAGTCACGCAGTACAAAACTTGGTGCATATCAAGCCAGCGAAACAGCCGCGAGCTTAGATTGTGCGTGGCATGCAAGTCTGTAGCACACCACATGTCATGATTTTCGTATTACTACTTGTCATTTACATTCGTCATACGGTCAAGTCACGCAACACCAAACTTGGTGTATATTAGGCTAGCGAAATGGCCATCAGAGCACCATAAGCGTGGCATGTAAATCATGTTGCATATTACATGCACGTCGTTACTTTCATATCAACACATGACATTTATGTTGGCCGTGCAGAAATGTCTCATTAGAGCAATGTTTGAATATATCAAGTTAAGGGAATAGCCGCCGATGCACCACGGTCATGGCGTGCAGACAATACCGTTTCATGACAAGTTATTCATTATTTTCATTATATGACCACTCATGCCCGTCGTATACAGTCATGTTATGCTATACCGATTTTGGCATACATTCGATACGGTCTGGAAAGCACGAAGTCGTAGGCGGCTATAGATAGATAGATAGATAGATAGATAGATAGATAGATAGATAGATAGATAGATAGATAGATAGATAGATAGATAGATGATAGATAGACAGACGTTTCGACGAGCGGAGTGCAAAGCTCAGCGGAAAAGCAGACTAGTTGCAGCCATGAAGAACACAAGGGCACTGGTCGAAACGCTGGCTCCAACGACACCTCGTGTTCACGAATTGTCGATAATTTAAGATTCAATACCAACAAATCCACACTGCTCCCCTCCCCCCCCATAGACTTCGTTATTAAAAACGCACTTGAGAAATTGTGCTCCCTAATTCCGAGTTCCTGCTGCCAACCTTCGATTGATAGATATGTGGCGTTTACTGTCCCAAAACCACCATATTATTATGATAGACGCCGTAGTGGAGGGCTCCGGAAATTTCGACCACCTGGGGGCTTTTTAACGTACACGCAAATCTGAGCACACGGGCCTACAGCATTTTCCCCTCCATAGAAAAGGCAGCCGCCGCAGCCGGGATTCGATCCCGCGACTTGCTGGTGAGCAGCCGAGTACCTTAGCCACTAGACCATCGCTGCGAAGCTGCTGCCAGTCTTTATTACGGAAGCCTGCATTGATAGTAAACTCGGCCTACTGACTCAATCGTCGCAGAGTCATAGAAGTTTGGAGGTTGTGCGAACCTGTCTGTAGCCAGCTGATGGGAAACTCTCGGTGCAAGGAACAGGAGTAACAGGGGCGGTTTTGTCGGAAGGACTAGAACAGACATTGCCTCTAGGTCGCCGAATGCGAATATTTCAATTTGCGTTTGTCGTGGCAGAGTATTGCCTGTAGACTTGTGCCAGCTGCTTTGTAGAAGGGGGGTGGGGATCAATCGTAATAGTTCGAGGCTTTACGTTTTCAAGACATCCACGCACACCATACGCTCCTTGGTGTGACCCTACGGATCTGCAAACAGCGTAAGAAGTTTCATAGTGGGTTTAGCACATTTGCCACTTGACATTTCTAGGCTTCTGACTGAGATTCACTTGTTCCTTCACCACAATAAAAAAGGGCCAAAACATTTTTGTCGATGACTATACATCTTGACCTAGGCGCTAGTGTTGCCTCTTCAACTTGACTTAAGATTTGCTAGATTGAAAAAAAAAGTATAAGAGATTAGACAAGAGTATAGCTGAGTCGATAGCAGTGACATATATATGGTCACGTTAGTACTGCAGAAAAAAGCAACATTAGTGTTTTAGATTTTAACATTCCGCTATATTGGCACAACTAGGTGTGCTCGGCCACACCTCTCTCCCCCACGTATTTTTCAGTTTTTCAAGTGTCTACGTACACATGACTATACATAAAGGTTTCTGTATTCAACCCACCTCGCGCGCAAGAAAAAAAATCATCTGTTCACGCCTGTGCTGTATGAGCAAGCGATTTCTTAGTTGAGCTGTCATACACGCATTCAGGTTTTTGATATGAATTAATAGAGCACAAATTCTCAGAAAACATTGGTCATACTTTTGCCGATTGGTTCACCTTGCCCATCTCCGAATTTTGTGCGCTCCCACTGCTTCACGAGGTTTCTTCCCGGGAAAGACGATAAGCCCACTGTGCAGGTTAGCAAGAACTCCCATGACCTTTGACCCGGATCCGCCCGACAACTGCGACCACATCTGCTCGCTGTCTCTCTCTATGCACAAACCACCGTCTCACTCTCATGTTTTGTACAAACGAAACCGCAGCATTGCAGTGGCGCTAAATACAATTAACTTAGATATGATGCCACATAGCCTGTAGGGTTCCCCGAGTCGCTAACCACGAAACGCGCATGACTAACTGTTCCCTTGACTCCTCATACGAGAACGGTACTCCGAATGGTCTCGAAAACAAGCGCCGGTGTTTAGCGCAGGTGGCGTCCATCAAACGCATAGCGCTTTCATGCCTGCTAAACATACAGATGCCCTTCGAACATTAATCAAAAGCATTAGAATAACAAACAGTGAAACGGCATGGCAAATCATTAGACATTAGCTCGGTTAAAATGGGAGTGTTGCAGACGGGTTGTTCGGTCTAAATGAGGAGTTGCACCTAAGTGGGGGGCGGGGTAGATGCGCAAGGACAACAGGTGGTGGCGCGTATGTAGACGAGCCGATTCACGTGCATGTCGAGGTCACGTGCTCTATGCCGAATGCGAAATGCTGTTTAATCGATGCCCGTTGCAATCGTGCTAGTCCGCACACGCTTCGCTTTGAAGAGGACATTAGTTCAATAGCATTAGTCTGATAGGAGATTAGTATGAAAAAAGGGAACCCAGGCGAGGCTGTTAGTTGTCAGCAAAGCTCGCATGGCCAGATGCGTCGGAAACCCACAACATCCACATTCTCGTTTGAAGGCGTGTCTCAGGAAACCTATTTGAATCGCGTAGAACGAAATCCCAGCGAAAAAAAAAGTTTTTTCCATAATCACGACGTGCGGTGATGACCACGCTGTACCGCTCCTGGGCCGGACCGGATTACATTAAGAGTGTATTGCACTGGGGTTGGGTTGAGGAGGGCATCAAAGGGGGCGATGGCGGGGGCATGTATGAGGAGGAAAGGAAAGGGGGTTCCGTTCTGCGGCTTTGCCCTCTCGCCAGAGGTGGTGGCAAAAGGAGAAAGAAGGACGGAGGAAGCGGCCCTATATTAGTCCGCGCCCTTCGTTCGGGTTTACCGAAACCGTTTAGCCGAGCACCTGAAGCGGATCGCCCGCCCGATCGACAACACCTTTGCGCCATTTGTTGGACGCCGGCCACGCACCTCTGACTTGGTCGGCGCTAAAAGTTCGACGCCGTGTGGGTCGCACAGCTCGTACCCAGAGGCATCCGCTTGAAGGGTGAGTGTGCCGAACGAGTTATCCAGACTGCTTCCTTTCATGCAGTCGTTGTTTTGAGAGAACGTGTCAGTGCAAGTGAAAAAAAAGAGCAAAAATTTTAAATGGTTTTGTTATGTTGCCAACAGCGTTGCTGCTTCTGTTTTTAAAAACTAATATGTGTGTCCTTACACTTTCGAGTATATAGCGTGAAATAATCGTTATGGCTTAAATTATTATAGTTCTTTTTTTATAGTGGCAGGTTCGGAAAAGGAATGGGAGCCGCATGCATACAAAAACACGATGTCCCAAATGGAAAGTGAGTTTGTGTCTGTGCTCGTAAAAATCGAGGTCATGATCAAAGCCTGTGATTAATCAAGATACACGCGTCAATGATTCTTGAAAAAATTAGCACACTACCACATGCATAATTTCCGTAGGAAGTGCTTTGTTTTTCATTCATGTGCGCATTTCAGGACACCTGGACAAAAAGAAAAAAAAAGAGATATTGGGACATTCGTTACATGTCTTCACTTAACTTGTTTGGCTGTCGACACTTTGTTTCTTTTTGAAATGCAAATTCCTTAAACTTACATCGTGGTGAGTGGGGTGGTTGCTATGTTCAAACGAAGCCTCGGCAACCCGGAATTTCGGTCTCTGTAGAGTGTCATCAGACGTGAGCAGCGGACGTCGAATCAGAACACGCCACGTTAAATTATTCGCTAAATAACTCTATCTCTAAGTTTATAAATTGTTAGGTGCATGGTGTGAAAAGCCTAAATTTAGCGCCTAAAAACAGCATAAGTGGACTGAACGGTGGGCGAGTTGGTAATACATAACTGGAAAAACTCCGTTAAAAAGAGACAAGAACACAGAAGGCACACACGCAGCACTTCTCCCACCGATTGCAAAAAGGTGGGAAACAGATTTGGTGTCAACGTTGTTTTTTCGTGCAGGAATAGGTTGGACTGAGTCTTCGCAGCAATTAATAGGAAAATTGAATGCAAAGAAAAATAAAGCGTAGTGAATGTGAGGTTAATCACCGGGAATCGTTAGTCGGATGTGGAGAGAATGCGGTATACCGCATCCCGTTGTGATGTGGTAAGTCCTATATCATAAAAAAACCGAGAGGTGTCTGAATACCCGTCTTATGGATCACAGGACATCAATGAAGGCCCACTCTTCGTCGAATCTGTGCCTACATTGCTGAGATTGCAAGTGTCACCTTTTACTTCGAGAATGAAAGGTGTTGTCCCGGCACAGAGATATATGACAGTGATAGAAGTTGCTGAGGCTTTTTTTTGTTCACAAGTATATGTGGCGACACGTGTGTCGTGAGGTCTTCTATTACTTTGCACTGACTACAGATAGATTAGCCAACTGCCAACCTGTAATTTTTACGTTATCTTGAAAAAAAAAGAACTGTGCGTGTGCCTTGTGTGTTTTTGCCTCTTTTTCGCGCAGCTTCTGCGTTTATGAAAAAAGTAAATATCATAACGCATGTCGCCACATTAGAAAACACACCATGAATGTTTAAGGTGCGAACTACTAATTCAACAGTGCCTACATGTCGCATATGGGACTAATAAATTGTCAGTTTTTTCAACAATTTAATGAGCAGCTATCTTTTGTCGTGGTACATTAGCTAATTGTCAAACACTGCTACACGCATTCAACTTTTTTTTTCACTTTTAGAGCATGAGTGAAGTAATGTAACAGTTCCCAGCCTATTACACGGAGCAGTGTTTGTCTGGACATTATGGAGTCTACACGATTATTGAATAATTGCGTGTATTGACGCAGGACCCAGACATGGTGAAGGAGCGCGCCATACAAGAGTCTATAGGCACCAACACATTTCCTTAGTACTGATATAAATAGATTTAGTTCACCTAGAAATGAACATTTTTTCATAAAAGTGAGTGGCCCCTTTTTTCATGTGGACTCGTGCGAAGGCTGAAACAATGAAAGAATGCCCGAATTTCAAGCTAATACTTCAAATTAGGAAAAAAAGAAGACTTCGTCCTTTGCGCGGTATCGCTGCAAGGAGTTAAAGAATTGCCCTGACGATCTATCTTTTCTTTGTCTGCACAACCGTTGAGAGTACACGAGCACTGTTGGAGAATGGCCAGGTTTTTGGCAAATGAGATCCTTTTTTTTTCCATTGCCTTGTTAGGTTTTCACAAATACAGCGATAACAAGTGCTTTGTTGTTCGCTTCCGTTATGTGGCGAATGGCGAAATCCCTCCCCCCCCCTCCTTTTTTTTTTCGCGCTAGTGTGCCAGTTTCGCTGACCGACCACTGGAGGGTCCTAATGATTTATCAGCACCTTGAACGAGAGCGCCCAACCAGAAAGCTCCTAACTCGAACAAAGCTAAGTACGCGAAATGGGCGTACGCTTTAGAGACGTTAATGACTTGTCGTCGTCCGGAGTGAGTAATGGCAGCTTTTCGGCGGGTTTCCTTAGCGACAATGATCACAGCTTCGTTTAAGTGCACTCGCGAAGATGATTCTTGAGCTTTGTTTTTTGGGTGATGTGATCCATGCGATGATATTGCGAGAAAAGTTGCTTAACAGTTCTCGTAGAAATAAGTCGTCGGTGGGACCATTGTTCTTTAGAAACGGATAGCTTGGACGTTAACGTGAGAGATTTGAAAGCTATGCAGGCTAAATGACCGAAGGCCTCCAGGGATGTATCGATAGTTTTCTGCGCCACGTCACTTGCTTGTTGTCGAGTTAGTTGAAATTGCACGACAAGTGAAAGAATACACTATGCATTAATCGATAGTTCTGCCTTCGTGGCGTTACAGCAGAGCGTGTCGTTTTTTTTTCATACCTGTGAGCTTATGGCGAACTGCTGATCATTCTTCGGTTAGATACGAAATGGTGTTAAATTTGTGCAGAAAGGTAAAAGCACTCATGAATAATGAGGCAGGGTATGTATTAACAAGCACAGTGAGCATGTGGACCTAACTTTCTTCTGAAAGTGTGTACTTACCTACATACAGTTCCAAACTACGCCTAACACTTTGGCCCCTAACGAGCTTTGCTTAGTCGGGAGTGTTACCTGCTGACGAATAATGCGTTTCTGACTGTCCATGTATCTTGCCTTGTTTCACGCAGGCTCGGGGAAACACGTGATTCCAGCAGCAGTATGGAGTGGCAAGCGTTGCTGGTTCTATGCGCAGCGCACCTATTGAGCGCACACGCCGGTAAGCCTTGTCGTGTCACTTGCGAAATTTCACTTCTGAGAACAGCGGTACCGAAGCTTCCGCCGTCCACCTATATCAGGCGGTAATTTACCTGTCCGGTCTTGTGCTCGCCGGCGTGTTTTTTTTTTTCAGCGAAGGTTTTCCGAGAACGCGAGGCTCGTCCGTTTTCGAAACCCCGTAGTGATTTTTATACCAAATAATACACATGGTGTAAGCGCCATCTGTGGCCCAACTGATGACTCGAGAGTATTGTTGCTTTGCAACACTTCAAAACTATCGAACAGGCTGTAGAGAAAATATTCGTTAGCTTGGAACAAGAATTGTTGTTAACTTTCTCTTTTAAAAACAACGGAAGTAATGTGAACAGAGGTGTTGTTAGCGAAGCTAAGAAAAAAAAAGTGGTTTGGTATTAAAAAATGTTGAGCATGAGAAATCACAGGCTTATGAAGAGGCCTATGAGGAAGCCTATGAGGAGGCCACCCTACGCAAGAGAAATATTTGTGAATGCAGTCTAGAAAAACTTTGGCCCAGTTTAATATGATCATTAAGCGGAAACAAACAAGTGTCATAAAATGCAAAAAAAATATAAAACACTCTTTGCATCCAGCGTTGATGCGTTGCTCACAATTACACCGACTGTAACTGCATGCGGACCTTCATGGTACATAACAATCTCATCCCGCCAATCGGACCAATGCACTGTATACGACTGAATGATATTGATGTTGCCTGAATAAGACGTTTTTGTTCGGGTCTGTTCTTTTTCCTTCCATCTTTCTTGGGATGAAGATAGAGACGAGGACAGGAAACCCGTGGTGTGTTACTACTACGGCGAGGCCATGTCGCGGCCTAGTCCGATGAACTACCGCGTATCGGACATACCGGGACACCTGTGCAACTACGTCACCCTTGCCTTCGTCACCATGAACTCCGAGACTTCGAGATCGAGTCCAGCATGTCGGCCTACCTCAACAACACTGGTACGTCAGCTCGGGCGATTTCTTCAATGCATTGGGGGTCGTAAAGGGAAAGTGTCACACTGTAAAGAATTAAAAAGAAGGGGCCGTTAACCACTGTCGCAATATTGGCTACCTTAGGTATAGGACTGGCAACTAGATGAGCTAGTTTGTATTCGTATTGTGAAGCGGCGCCCCGAAATGAGATGCAACTAGACACAAAAACACATGAACTCAAGCGCTGATGCTTGAGTTCATGCGGTCTTCAGTAATTTTGCCCTGTTTTGCGGTTCTGTTTCACATATTCGAATAACATTAACAACCAGTTTCAGTATTTAGGGTTACCGTAACGCCATGCTATATACTCTAAGCATGAAGTATATGACTGTTTTGTACACAATCAAGGAGTATGAGAACACTCAAAAGTGGAGGTACAAGTTGGAACGTAGTGGTTCATGCGAAAAACAGAGCTCCCGTACGTGTGCAGAACGTTATGCAGCTGTGTAGCTTGAGCTAGGCTGTAATGGAGTACGTGCGATAGCACTGTTGGATGTGTACGATTGTATGCTTAAATCGTTTAGCTGTTATTGGAGATTTTTGTTATTTTTTAGCTGTTTAAGTGAATCTGGCAGCCTTGTATCTTATTTTGAGCAAAAATAAGACCACTTTGAATCATAAATGGTATGCAGAGCTAACTTTTTCGGCAAACTTACATCGCCGAGAAAGCGCCACATTGCCACCTACTGGCAGCCATAGTTTAGCACGCCTTTTGTTTGTAGAGTTTAGGTAGTACAAAGTGGGCACGCCCTGCATCCTCCGAGCACGTTCGTATGTTCGAATAGAGCAAACTTCTGCGGACCGCTGCTCGAGGCCATACGTCTACAATACGAAAAAAAAAGAATGAAAAACAAACAATTCGTACCAAAATAATTTGGAATAACTTGCGAGCGTGTCCGATGCTCTCTTTACTTTTCGCTCGCAGGTTTGTACGAGGAGTTCACATCTATCAAGAAGAAGTACTCGCACATAAAAACGCTCGTCTCTGTCGGAGGATGGGAGTACGGTCACAGCATGTTCTCACAAATGGTCAGCCGCTCAGTGAACAGGTGAGTTACACTAAGTGAGAGCAACGCCTCCTCTAGAAAGATGCCTGCCGCATGAGAAGAAAAACAGCTGCCACACTCTTTCCCTCCTTCATTTTAGAAGTGGTCTCGGTCACTAGCGTCACTTGTGGCGGACGGTGCAACAACGCAACACTTTGCATAGCCTCCGAAACAGTGGTGTACACTTGCAGGTCTCGAACAACTCTCGACTGACGCGCCCCTATTTGGCCGCAGATGAAAAACGCTTAGCTGGTACCGCCCGCCGCCGTGATGATAGTGTCGGTCGCAAGCGCCACCGTACGGCGCTTGTTTAAAACTGAAGGCAGGCCAACTCCGCTGGGAGCGCGAGCCATTTTTCAGGCATCTTTCTAGAGGAGGCGTTGGTGAGAGCCACTCGAAAGGCGAGTCATTTACAACAGCTGGGAACACCCTGCGCAGCCACGAGACGCTTCACAACTTTTCGTCGCGCTTACGGCAGAATCGAGCCCGCCTATTAATGGAACACTGGCTACGGTTGGCTCGGCTACTGACTCGAAGGTCTCAGGTTCGATCCCGGTCGTGGCGGTCGAATTTCGAGGAAGGCGAAATGCTACAGAGGCCCGTGTACTGTGTGACGTCACTGCGCGTTAAAGAACACCAGCTGGTCAAACTTTCTGCTGGCGCACGACTAGGTCGTTTCTCATAATGCTAACACTCACTCACTAGACAGGTTCACTGAGACAATGGAAGAAGCTTTACTAACACAGAACGGTTGAGTTAAGTTACTACCTGATTTATTCTTCAGCAAGTATTTTTACGTGTGGTCTTCTTTTCTGTTACTCCTTTTTTCTAGTGGGACGATGTTTATATTGTATAACTTATGTTTGCATTTATGAATTTTTAGCGCATTGTTGTACAACTTAGTGTAATTTGTTTACTGTTTTTATGTATTTTGCTGTAACTCTCCCCCTCCCTTTTCCTGCCTTTGTCTCGTTGGAGATTGGAAGTATTTCTAAATAAAATAAAAAAAAATATTCATAGGGTGCATTTGGGACGCAAAACCCAATAATAATAATAATAATAATAATAATAATAATAATAATAATAATAATAATAACAATAATAATAATAATAATAATAATAATAATAATAATAATAATAATAATAATAATAATAATATAATAATAATAATAATAATAATAATAATAATAATAATAATAATATTACCGCTAAGTCAATGCTGATTACGCCTAAGGCGGAAGCATGTCGATTCCACAGCCTCCATTTTCCTGCGGAGTGCGTCTCAGTGTTTCCAGGCACAGCGAAGAGGTGCGGTGGAATTTCAGTTGATTTAAAGACTTGCGGACTGAGGGAGTGTTTTGATGCACGGGATGCTGCAATATCGTCATTTTCTCAACGGCGACCATGTGATGCTGCTGACGGTCGTGGAATTTGTCCGCTCATCCTCGCTGTGCCCCTTCACAGACGGAGGTTCGTGAAGAGTGCCGTGCGTTGGATGCGTCGTTATGGCTTCGACGGTCTCGACATATCGTGGCAGTATCCAGGTACCATGGTGCGAGGAGGCAGTCACGCCGACAAAGAGAACTTCGTTCTCGTCATGAAGGTATGTGCTGGCTAGACATACAAGAACACTTTTTGTCGTATTGTTTGCGACTGCGTAAGCAATTACGCAAGTGCCCGTTTTCGTGAAATCAATGGTCTTGCTAAAGCTGTCCGCTTATGTGCATGTTTGTTTGACACTTTCACTATATACTAAAATACAGGAAAAAATACACTGGAGTAGCGAAATACGGGTGTGGAATAACGCGAGTCAGTTGTTTCGGAATATAGACAGGGGGCTTAGACGCTCTCTAGGATTTACCAGGGTCTGCCGATTGCATTAGCAAATAGAAAAGAAATCCGGAAAGCAAGAAAGCAAACTATGGGGGTGTAGTAAAGTTAAAAGGACGCTCACAAGATTGAAAATTTGGTTGGCTGCCACGCTACCGTTGTGCGTGATTAGTTCGATAATTTAGGATTTCGTTTTGTTAAAACATATAGTTGTACACATCTTGGTTACGTTGGCAGAGAGAAAGAAAGAGGGAGAGAGAAACGTGTTTACTGAGCATGAAGATCAATTGTAGGAGTCTTCCTTCTTTATGGGAATGCCTACGTTGCCTTAGCTGCGTTCGCCCTTACGACCTGAACGATTTGGTCCGCGGTATCTGAGTTGAACAGCAGCGTCACCTATACTGCTCGCAGGAATTGGGGGCAGGAGAATAGGAAAAGTAGGCCTGGAATGTCTTTATACTTTATGGTCATGTACGGGAGTGTTCCTGGGTGTTCACAGTACTGACATTTTTCGGCGGAAATGCACAGCCTAATTGGGTTTTGCATATGATGTGTGTGGCCAACATTCGTTGTCGAAGTATATAGACGAGTACCGTTACATTTGTGCTTTTCTACAAATGGCGCAATGTATAACGTTTGATACCCTTGTTTTTGAAGGAACTCAAGTCTGAATTCGAAAAGTATGACTTCATGCTTTCAACGACCATTCCCATTGATCCAATGCTCCTGAAGACAGGTTTCAATGTTGCAGCTTTGTCAAGGTAAGCGGGTGCGAATTGTCGGTGAACTTACATTTGTGGTTATGTAAAAGTAATATGTGTGGGAGGGTTATGAAACATGACCCGGACGGATATATGAAAAGCTGCAATTATTATTTCGATTCGAGGAGGTTAGGAGAGGAAAGGTCCTATTATATCGAGAGCTTCTCATAGAATGTCATTGACTGCGAACTTTGCAAGTGAGAAGTTCATAATATTTTTAAACGTAAACTTTAAGCCTCGAAAATGCGCAACTATATAACCGACATCACTAAGTATGATATATGTAAACGTGTGTATGACTGGCATTCAAGATCGATTTCTAGAACGTGGGGACTATAAAATGGAGGTTTGAGCAACAAAGTGCTCCTCATCGTATCAATTGACAATCTCCAAAACGTCGTGGCGTTAAATCGGATATCTGTACATTAAAATGCTTCTCGCTGTCTCAGTTTGTTGGTGTGACATCTTAAATGTTAGCAATATTATAACTGATCTATGACGGAAAAAGCGGAAGCGAAAGGAGACAACGACCGTTACTACCTTGACTTCCGTGACACCTCTCTTAGCACAGTTGTCACGCTGCTTGCCTTATGAGAGATTTTAAACATCCGGATGCGTGGTTGCTACGAGTCTTCTGTCATCATTCGATTTCTTCGCTTTTTTTCACGAAGAGAGTCTTGATTCTGACTGTTTCTGGGTCGTAGAAGGCAAACATGTGTCTTCGAGCTGGGCAGCTTTCTAACCCGATGGCTCCTTGATTCTTTCGTAGGTACGTCGACTGGTTCAACGTTTTCACACACGATCTACGCGGCACGTGGACAGGCTACACGGACGTACACAGCCCGCTCAGAAGGCGTTGTTTCGACAGGGGGCAATACGCAGCTCTCAACGTGGTATGTCTTTACTGAAACGTCGTGTCTTTCCTTGTCTCCGGGAATTTCGTTGCTGTCTAGAACTTTCCTGACTGTTGTAACGGAAACCGTTATGCAGGCGCGCATTTTGAAGGGTCTGTCACGAAGAGCCACTGCGGTGCACTCTCAATGGCAGTTAAAGCCAAGACATCACCAATGAGTGTGTGGTACGCCAGCTGCCTCAGATATAACAATGCGCTATCATTTCATTATTTCGTAAAAAAATTATACGTACGTACGACATGCAGGGGCTTATGTATACATGGACACGTTTAGCAAAGCGTTTACGTTTTCTTCCGGTGAGAGCTCTGTATTTGCGCACGAAAACGTAGCTGGAACGATAGTGCACATGCGCAGAACGATAGTGAGAGCCACGGTACGTAAGACCAGGGTGCTCCTGGAAAGTAACGGAAGGACCACGGTGAAAACCTATGCAGCTGCCTTCGCTGAGTCGGAACGCTACATCACGTGTGGAACGGAGTGTTAGGGACGCCCTGAAAAAGCTGCCTAATGTCATTCTAAATCTTTCTTGGCGGTTTTCTTCGTCTCTACAGGAGGATGGTCTGAACAGGCTCGTCAAGTTGGGCGCACCCAAGAAGAAACTGATGCTGGGCATCCCCTTCTACGGACGCAGCTACACCCTACTCGACCCGCAACGACACGCACTCGCTGCGCCCACGCGCCGAGACGTACCCGCCGTACCGGGACCGTACGTCATGTCGGACGAGATACTGGCCTACTACGAGGTAAGAGCACGTACACCTGCTGCCACGAAACGGGCCTTGTACATGAGGTACGTTGTAAAGTGTCTCAGCTGAGACAAGGAAAGAGAGAAGAGGCACAATGTGAAATGCAGAGCGTGTGTTTGGGCATGTTGATGCTCTGTATTAGAACTTATAACGAACGGAACGAACAAGACACAGAGGTGCGGCGTGCTGTGTTCAAGTCGTGCCTCGGTGTCTTGTTCCGTCTGTGTGATATAGATACCCATGGTAGTCTATTCACGGTGAAACTTAAGAACATACATACGAAAGGAAAAAGTGAGAAGCTTTACAACGTAGGCTTTCTCCATCTCTCGCCGCGTAATATGGCTCCAGGTTTGCCATGACCATGAGGATAGCGGCTGGAAACGTCAGAAGAGGCACAATAATGGTGTTAAATGCGACGGCGCCTATATGCACATTCCTGGCCCCTACTTGTTAGCCCACAGGAACCCAGAATGAGATCGCGAATCAAATGAACCAGGGAAAAAAACTGGATAGATTAACAAAGTAAAACAATGAATCAGACCAAGAAAAACTTGACTAATCAAACAATCAAAGATCTGCCGCTACATTCTCCCCAAATCCATGATTCTTGTGGCAAGATACCTTAAGATAATGTGCCACGCTGCAACAAGTCGAAGGAGCCATGCCGCCTAGCGCATGTAGCCACATTCATCAATTTCATCTGCACAGAGTCATACCGCGAGTGTGTCCAGAAATCCACGTGGCACTTAATATTGGTGTGCAAAAGTGTTTTCCATGTTAACCAAAGTTCTTCTCTTCTTGGAGCCCACCTACCAACGACAGAACGAACTCAATTCCTTACACGTTTTCTCGCAGAAGAGCAACACTGTCGTTGGTATAAAGGCATTGTAATCGCGCAGGTTTGCATGGATATAACAATGCTCTCCTGGAGGCGGGAGTACGACCAGGTTGGCCAGTGTCCTTACGCCTACCGCGGTGACCAGTGGGTTGGATACGAGGACGAGGAGAGTATCTCTGCGAAGGTACGTGCGCACGCATGTATGATCCATCATTTCGAAGAAAAACACTTGCAGTCGACGCTTGATTGATGCGCCTGTTAGTGGCGCTCGCATGTAGGCGTTCGTCTTCCCTTGGACTAGATTTGTGGTCCGCGCGCTGTTCGAGTGGATCTCTGAGGCCACGTAGAGAGAAGCGTGTAGTTGAGTTATTTTCCGCATGGTGTCGTGACAGTCTCGGCTGCTAACTGTCTTTCAGTGAATTTAATCATTAAATTTTTGTCATTTATCACGACAGTTAATAGGCACTTGTCTTAAATAAAGCTACGCTTCAATTTCATATATGACCAATATAACTTTTGATTTGAACAAGAGCGATTGTTTTATATTTCGCAGGATAATAATAATGAATATTCCTTATATTGGAAGTGAGTGATCAATGGGATTGGCTTGAAAAATAAGTAACACTGTCTGTTCCTCGGTGCTCGTGCCAGTAATAAGGTGGACCATGGCTTCCAAGATTGCAGGCGCGCGGCGTGGTTCCTACCACGCGCCCGCAATTTCGGAAGCCACGGGTGGACATTAAATATAAGTCATGCATTTTTTTATTATAAAAGAGCCAAATGCACTTAAATGATACTAGAAAAAATAACTTTTTTTTTGTACTGACAATATGGTCGGGCCTGCTCAAACAGCTTTTTGCCAGTATGTTGCACTCTCCTAAATACCACAAAAATATTTTGTGGCTAAATTATACACAGTGCAATATTGTCAGTTTTGAGGAGTAACGTTTATATTTGGCTCATATCGATTAAAACATTCTCATTTGGGCATGAATTATCTCACAAAATAAATGTAAAACAATTTGAATGTATTGCATAGCAATATTTTGCAGTATAATTAACATTTATTGTGCATTCGTTGGTGCCGTGCTTCGTCGCATGGGCGTAATGGCCATTACTCAACTTAAAGAGCGAGTGGTACGTCCTTCATGACAAAAAGCGCACCATTCTGGACTGTCGTTAGTGTTTTCTTGTTCTTGGCATCCATTAAATGCCTTGAAAAGTGCTCCAGTTCGTTTTATGCAAGCTACTTTGGACCACTCTTTATTTAGGGACTAGATTGGTGCCCAATATCTTCATTTATTATGTATCTTATTTCAAATATACCTTGTTGGAGCGATAGGAGGACATGATACTGCAGCGCTGAACTTAAAAATAATCACTAAGAGGCAACAAGAAGTAGAAAAGTTAGCCTCTTACTCCTTGTAATCGGGTTTTGTCATTCAACATCATGTCCTTCAGTAAGTGCCACCTCGCCCCACAAGAACCTGATTGTGGCACGTAAACAAGATAGCAAAGCAACTAGTACACAAATGAAATATTTTGGGTGAGACCATCCTAGTTGTTTTTGGTATCGATAGTTGGCGCAGTTCTGGTTTAATGAATGTGGCTCAGTTTGATCGAAACAGTTGGAGTACTTCTCTCATTTTTTATTAGAAACTGCCTTTTTGAGTTCATCTTACAATAACTAATGGCCGCGTTTTGATTAGAACTGTTCTACAAACCGAAGATACTCAGGCATGCTATACACTCGCGAGAAATTTAGCCTAGTTTTGGTTTCTGCATTTGGTTCTTTTTGAAGAAGGAAAAAAAAAACAGCTTCAAATGTGCATGCAGCCTTGTTGTCTCGGATACTGATAATGTGACTCAGCACGCATAGTCACAGTGACGCATGCACGTCGACTGAGTGGTCTCTAATTACATCCGGTATCGCAAGAGCGTGCTTGTGGTCATGAACTGTTTTCATGAACGTATGCCATACTACATAGTCACGTGTGCTTGGGGACGTAGCACAAGACGTTTAATCAGCCGCACTTATAGAATATGATATGTAGTATCTATTTACTATAAAAGTGCCACAAGAAGGTATTATCTACAACAGGTGAAACAAAGTAACCAAACTTATTGACATGTGTTAAGTGCACTTGAATATTTCCTTTTGGCTATGGTTGAGCAATGTCTTAACATGGCTCCTTGTAGGTGGACTTTGTGCTGGAACAGGACTACGGCGGTGTGATGGTGTTCAACATCGACATGGACGACTTCAACGGCGTGTGTGGAGTCAAGAATCCGCTGCTTAACTCTGTATGCCGGAAGTTCAACGAAGGACGCTTGATCGACCCTCGCATAGGTTAACGTGAAAGACAGGCGCCTGCTTGTGACACTCCAATCTTCGTGACTGTGCGACGACTCGGCTTTATCCGGCGACGCGCTGAGTATACACGTCAAAGTCCGCAAAACCTTGTCGGACGAGAAACGGTGGTTCGCATATGCCCTGCGATTCTTTAATATAAGACCAGCTGTTGTCATCTGTGTCGCGCTGGTCACGAGGAACTCAGAGGAGCAACATCGCACCGAAGCTTTTTCAACTTCTCTCAGTGAACGCCCATGCCGTGCAGCTGGACGAACCGAGCAATGGTGTTACATGGACAGGTTCACAGCACCACATCAACCAAAAGTGAAGTTGTGTACATAGGCCACGTGTACATATTGGTCGTGAAACAAGTCACGTTTATTCATTTGCGAGCACTACGAGACCTCTTGTTATTCGTCATTCATCACCGACAATAAATTGTCTTCGACTTGTGAAATGTGTCCTTGTTACTCAAAATGGCTCTGGGTTAAATAATAAAAAAAGCATGCACGTTCGCAGAGCCCGAAGAACTGCGAAGTACAGACACGTAGCGTTGAAAGAGTGACCGGCACTTGCAGAAAACATGTACTGTCAACACCGAAGAAATTTGGCGCCTTTTGATGACGGCTATCAACTGACAACCAATACAATTGACTGAGAGGAAAAAAAAAATGAATTTCACCCTAAAGTCCTCTTGGGCAAATGCGTAAGAGACCACGTGACGTACATTCACCAGGAACAGAATGTGTAATGAAGAAGTAGTGGGTCATGCATAGCTCGGAAAACACATCGTCAGTGCTGAGCACGAGACGCTCGCCCCTGACATTGTCGCTGCTTTCACTGGCTAGGCCTACGCTCCTACCTAGTCTGAAATAACAGTTCTGACGGTCCCAGTTCTTTATTATATTTGGTGGAGGTGCTGGGATGAAATAACGAAATTGTTTCTGTTTCCACGTGGTTTAACGGACACAAGATGTCGCTGTGAGCGCTGCACTTTGAAAATAGAGGGGCGTGATGTCTCCAGCGCTGTAAGCTACCACGGCAGTCGCGCTTCGGTGTTCCAAAAACTGGAGCGCGCACACTACGAGGTAGAAAAAATGGTTCCCAGAATGTTCGAACAATGTGCGAAAGACCAGTTCGAGAAAGTGGTCCCGTGCCAAAGGACAGAGTCAGTCTATACCGTTTTAAGTATGACGGCTACCAGTGGGTAGAGAAAAACACAACTTGGACGGGTCGACAAGGTCGCGGTGTTATTGCGACGTCGGCCTTCACAAGGCCGAGTCCTGCAGCTTCTCGCTCGCTTCGTCGTGCACGATGACCACCTCGCTGAGCTCCGACGTCTTTTTCCGGAAGCAGATGTGGTCCACCAAGGCGCAGGTGAAGCAGTCGCCCAGGCAGTTGTTCGTCGTCCGTGCACGATCGCTGCGTTAGGGAACAAGGGTGTGCATAAGGTAAGCATAGTATTAGCTGCTGCGCGTTTCTTCTGCCTTAGTAGTCCTTCCTTGATGCTATAGTGTGCAACTACGAAATCTTAGTACCGATTTCAAGCTGTTTCATTAGGTCGCCGTAGAAGTTTTCAGGCGTATTCGGTGCTCCAGCATGTAATGGGGTCGCCTTTATGATTCCCAGCTAAGCATGAACTCTTGTCGACATTAACGCAAATGTAGTATTTTTTGTTGTGAATTACGACTGTGTTGAAGTAATGTCCGCATTTCATAGTTTCCACTAGAACGCGCGAGATAATTTTTTCATTCTAGAGATGTTAATTGATTGATTGATTGATATTTGGGGTTTAACGTGTCAAAACCACCATATATTTAGTTATAGAGATGCTATAGGGCTGAAAAACAACAGTGCTGTTTTCGAAGGATGCAAATTACTAAAATACCTTTCCGTGAAGGAATTGGTATACGGGCGTGCACTTCATTGGGCAAATTGGCAAGCAAGCCTGTACGTACTTCATCGCAAATTCTGAATAACGAAGGCCCGAATTTCACCGCAAATCGGGAGCATGCAATGGCGTAAGTACTTACAGCAGCCACTCGACGGTGAACAGGAGGCTGACGTCACTAACCGGTGCACCAATGACCGATAGAGTCATCACCATGAGAAACAGTGCCGAGCTAGGAACGGACGTTGAGGCCACGCTGACGGCTGTTGCTGAAATTCTGTACAAAAACAAAATTGTCTGCTTGTCACAAATAGTTTAAACGTGCTCTTAGAGCAAGTGTTCTGTATAGATATGTGGGGTTTAACGTCACAAAACCACCATATGATTATGAGAGACGCTGTAGTGGAGGGCTCCGGAAATTTCGACCACCTGGGGTTCTTTAACGTGCACCCAAATATGACCACATGGGCCTACAACATTTCTGCCTCCATCGGAAACGCAGCCGCCACAGCCGGGATTTGATCCCGCGACTTGAAGTGTTTTATATTGTTAGAGCTACGTTTTCTATGTTTTTCATCAAGTTTCTCTGTTCGGGAAAAAAATCTGTAAGGCAGAAAGGTTTGTGAGTAGAGATGAAGTGGTTTCTTGCGCACCGCGAAGGAACAAGTACTGCTTAGTTTATTCTTATCGAAGCCAAGTGTTAGCAGCATCCTGTACACAGGCTAATATTGTCAATGTTACCACACAGATAGTCATCATATACGCTCGACTGCGGTCGTGTAGACAGTTATATTTCTTCACACGCGTTAACGCAGAGCGGCTGTATATACAAGTAGTTCGAGAGTGCACGCTTCGGTCAAGAGGAACTTGTTCGAAGATACTCACTATGTTCCGTAGTGAAAGTTATTTGCTCAGTCATTAATTCATCGATGGCTGTTCTTCACGCTGTTCTAGATTCAGCACAACTTTTGAACTTCGCTTTCCCATGGAGCAGCTTTATAGAGGCCTGACGCTAAACATTTGAGTAGATGTTTTTTTTCTTTCTTTGTGATGTTGTGATTCAGAATAAGGTAAGATACTGCAAGGTGCGGGACTTCACCCTATATCAGAAGAAGGAGTCAAGAGTAGTGAACCCAGCCAACTTGATTTGGCCCGAAATGTTATGAAAATAAAAACGTGGACTGCATGGATGACGCTGCATGCAGGTACTTACACGATGGCGAAGTAATCTCCTGAGGTGAGGACGATGCCATTGAGCTGAGCGATGAAGATGCTGCAGACCGTAATGAACACCGCGGTGCCGTTCATGTTCACGGTGACGCCGATGGGCACCACGAACCGCGTGACGCGTCTGTCGATCCCGCAGTTTTCTTCCAGGCATTTCAGCGACAGCGGCATCACCGGGGCGCTGCGCGATGTCCAGTAGACATGTGAAAGTTGACACAAATGAAGTTTCACGACGTAGTACTTCGGTTTGCGCAAGTTAGTGAGACATGCGTACTATTAGTGTAGAAACAATGTCGCTGCGATTTTCACGTAGAGCACATGTTAGGAATGGCCTTGATATATTTACCCGATTTCCCGTTATTACCCACGCGCTGATTAGTGTGTTCTTCGCAATATCTGCAGAACATGCTTACAATATCTTTTCGACCTTGCATAGTTGTTCGTATGCTACACTGATTTTCCAGAAGTAGATACTGCTTATCCAGAAGAAATTCAGAAGGTCCTAGGACGAACTGTCCCCTTCACGTCCACAGAATAATAGTTGCAAACTAAGCTCGCACTAAGTTGCAAACTAAGCACTAAGTTGCAAACTAATAGTTGCAAACTAAGCTCGCGACTGCGCCCAAAATGTGCGCGCGCGTGAAGAAAATAAATTATTGTGAAAGGCGAATGTTATAAGCTTTAAAAAAATGAGTCGACCCAAATGCTCTATAGCATTGCATGCAGAAAGTAAAGAGTGATACTGGCATTCAGGCTTTGACGTTACATTGATGGAAACGGGAAAACGGTGGGCGCGTTTGTAAATTGCGAGGAATTATGAAATGTTTAGATACGTAATACAAGCGGGAAAGACCTAGTTTATGACGAGAAACATTTAATGTATTAGCCTTATTCACGCGTTCCGACACTGCAGGAGTTTCCCAAGTGTATGCAATAAAATTTGACGCCGTCGTGAGGGGAGACTGTTTTTTTGCGATAAATCTTGGGTGACAAAGCAGTTCATGACCAGCAAGAGGAGCACTGGAATAACGCCCACTGAGGGGCAGGAATTATCCTTTGGTGACGTGAAAACAGCTAGTATTAAACGTCTGCATTGAGAGATTTCGCACAAGTCACTTAACATGCATGGCAGATATATATATATATATATATATATATATATATATATATATATATATATATATATAATGTGATGAGGTTTATGAGCCGTTAAAGACAGCGACGAGACAGCGTGATGAACCGTCCAGCGATCGGCACAGCAACGAACCGAAGCACGAGCCGAGAGAGCCGGGCGTTGGCGATGCTGCTCGCTGCAGGCACATCTTCTTCTTCACAATCGCCCCCGCTGAAAAAGGAGCCATCCTGGCGACTTAAGAAGTTTCAGGCAAAGGCTCATGGTACGGTTTCAGTCGGGAAACATGGACGATGTCACGTGCACGCCGGCGCATGTCGTCCGATCGGGAAACTGGTTCAATTAGGAAATTAACCGGAGAGGTTTTCTCCAAAACGGTGTAAGGCCCCTCGTACCGGGGGACAAGTTTCGAGGAGAGTCCCGGTGTTTGGTATGGGATGGCAAGCCACACAAGAGACCCTGGGGCGTAGCTGGGATCCGGAAGAGAGGTGCTACGGGTTTCTTTCTGGCGTTGTTGCTCTTCCGAAGTGAACGCACGGGCGAGCTGGCGGCACTCTTCGGCTTGTCTAACAGCATCGGAGATAGGTGGACACTCGGAAGCATCAGGACGGTAAGGAAGTAGGGTATCAATTGTATGGGAAGGCTCACGTCCGTAAAGAAGAAAGAAAGGTGAGAATCCCGTGGTGGTTTGTATTGCGGTGTTATATGCGAACGTGACGTATGGGAGAACACGGTCCCAGTTGCTATGATCAGATGCCACGTACATTGAGAGCATATCACCTAGCGTGCGGTTGAACCGTTCTGTTAGTCCGTTAGTCTGCGGGTGGTATGCTGTCGTTTTCCGATGAATGACATGGCATTCCGAAAGCAGAGTTTCGACGACCTCGGAAAGGAAAGCGCGGCCTCTGTCACTAAGGAGCTCTCGAGGTGCACCATGTCGAAGGATAAAGCGTTGCAAAATGAAAGAGGCGACATCCTGAGCTGTAGCGCTCGGCAAAGCGGCTGTTTCAGCGTAGCGTGTCAGGTGGTCAACCGCCACTATAATCCACCGATTACCATCTGGTGTCAATGGAAGGGGACCGTAGAGGTCAACGCCGACGCGATCAAATGGCTTGGCAGGGCATGGAAGTGGCTGCAATGCGCCAGTCGCACGTGGCAGTGTTGATTTACGTCGCTGGCAGTCAGGACAGCACTGCACGAATTTACGTACAAAATTGTACATGCCGCGCCAGTAATAGCGATGGCGAAGGCGTTCATATGTTTTGAACACTCCGGCGTGGCCACATTGTGGATCGTCGTGAAGGGAGGCGCATACTTGCGATCGTAAAGTGCGTGGAATGACCAGCAACCACCGGCGGCCATCGGGAGCGTAGTTGCGTCGATGAAGAAGTTGATCGCGGATGGCGAAATGGAAAGCTTGACGTCGGAGGGATCGAGATACTGGAAGGTTGGGCGTGCCAGATAAATATTCGATAAGAGAGGCGATCCACGGGTCACGACGTTGTTCGGTGGCAATCGAGTCGAGATTTAGCGATGACAAGGTCTGGAGGCAATTGTTTCCGCACGTCTGATCTGGTGGTAAAGGTGAGCGGGACAGGGCATCAGCGTCAGAGTGTTTGCGTCCGCAGCGGTATACGACGCGAATGTCGTACTCCTGGATGCGGAGTGCCCATCGCGCAAGGCGGCCAGAAGGGTCTTTCAACGTGGAGAGCCAGCAAAGCGCGTGGTGATCAGTTACTAGATCGAACGGGCGGCCGTATAAGTACGGCCGGAACTTTCCAAGCGCCCACACCAGAGCCAAACACTCTTTTTCTGTCACGCTGTAATTAGTTTCGGCTTTCGTCAGAGTGCGGCTAGCGTAGGCTACAACGTATTCTGAATAGCCGGGCTTTCGTTGAGCGAGGACCGCGCCTAGCCCGACGCCGCTGGCGTCGGTGTGCACTTCGGTAGGAGCCGTCGGGTCGAAGTGGCGAAGAATAGGTGGGGAAGTGAGCAGACGGCGCAGAGTAGTGAAGGCAACGTCACATGCAGGGGACCAGGAGGTGAGGTTCACGTCACCGCGAAGAAGCTGTGTTAACGGTGACATGATAGATGCAAAATTTCGAACAAAGCGCCGGAAATAGGAGCATAGGCCTACAAAACTGCGAAGTTCTTTCATGGTCGTCGGCTTGGGAAATTCTGCGACTGCTCGAAGTTTTGCTGGGTCTGGTAATACGCCGTGCTTGGACACGATGTGGCCTAGTATGACGAGCTCACGTGCAGCGAAGCGGCATTTTTTCAGGTTAAGCTGCAGACCAGCGTTGGTCAGACAACTCAAAACGTGCCTGAGGCGAAGGAGGTGCGTAGGAAAGTCGTGGGAGAAAACCACGACATCGTCGAGGTAACAGAGGCACATATTCCATTTGAGGCCACGTAGCGTATTATCCATAAGACGTTCAAACGTGGCAGGCGCGTTACAAAGCCCAAAGGGCATGACGTTAAATTCGTATAGTCCGTCTGGTGTAATAAATGCCGTTTTTTGGCGATCGGCTTCTGCCATTGGGACCTGCCAGTAGCCAGACCGCAAATCTAGCGACGAGAAAAATTCCGCTCCGTGAAGGGTGTCAATGGCGTCATCAATGCGCGGCAAAGGATAGACGTCCTTGCGGGTTATCTTATTCAAACGACGATAGTCCACGCAAAATCGGATAGATCCGTCTTTCTTACGCACCAGGACAACGGGAGACGCCCAGGGACTGTGGGATGGTCGAATGACGTCTCTACGAAGCATATCTTCAACTTGATCGTTGATGACGCGGCGCTCTTCAGCGGAGACACGGTATGGTCTTTGACGCAGTGGCTGGTGTAGGCCGGTGTCAACATGATGTTTAACTTGTGATGTGCGGCCCAGTTGAGGTTGCGACACATCGAACGAACTCCTGAACTCATGCAGAAGATCCAGCAGGTCGGCATGTTCGGTGGGAGTGAGAGTGTCGGCGATGGCGCTGGAAAATGTATCATCGGACGACTCCCCGAATGCCGACAGTGCTTTGGGGTGGTCGCAGTAGTCGTCCGGGACATCAAACAAAAACGAAGGGTCGAGATCCTGCACGCGGCCGAGACATTCCCCCGCAAGCAATGTGACAGGTGTGGAAAGCGGATTGCTTACGAACATGTTGCTTCTTCCGGCGGCAAGATCAATTGTTGCGAAAGGCAGCGGCAGAGCTCGACGATATTTGAAGATATCGGATGGCGTAAAAAGAACTGTAGCGTCAGTGTAGGCGTTGCATGAAACGGGAACAAGGGCGAAATTTCCAGGTGGAATATCGGTGTCTTCATGAACGAGCAACTTCGGCGGCTGATGAGGAGCGTCCAGTAATGGGACATCACACAAGGGTGAAAACTCAACTTCGGCGCGTGCGCAGTCTATGACGGCATTATGGCGGGATAGGAAGTCCCACCCGAGGATGACGTCATGCGAACAGACAGGAAGAACAATAAACTCCACGATGTAAAGAATGCCTTCGATGGAGACTCTTGCAGTGCAGGCTGCGAGAGGCGTTACTTGCTGTGCGCTTGCGGTGTGAAGCGACAGTCCCGAAAGCGGCGTCGTTACTTTGCGTAATAAACGGCAGAGATTAGCGGCAATAACAGAAACAGCGGCGCCAGTGTCCACAAGGGCGAAAGTACAATAACCTTCAACAGTTACTGCGACCACGTTAGCAGGAGAGGAGCGAGGGCTTAGACAGTTTGAAAACGGCGCAGTTCTTGCCTCTTGAACTGCGTTGCTTAGTTTTCCTGGTCAGAAGGTCTGGGCCGGCGACGCATTGGGGAGGGCGATCGCCGACGAGGAGAGGGTGTGCGCGGCGTCACGAAGTCGGGGTCGTTAGGAGGGGCATAGCGAGGTGACGAGACCGGCCCGTATCGCGCGAAGGGTTGGCTGCCGGGTTGCGACGATGGGACATAGTCGCCGAACGTCTGAGGTCGACGGCGGCAGTAGCGGGCAACGTGTCCGGGAGTAAAGCAGGCGTAGCATATCGGTCGGTTATCGCGCGTCCTCCAAGAATTGGCTACTGGTGGTGCCGCCCAAGGTGCAGTATAAGCAGCCGGGTGTGCGGGCTGTGAGCGCGAGGTATAGGGTGATTGCGGAAGCCTACGCACAGCGTCTGCATATGTGAACGGCGCTGCTACAGGCTGCATCACTTGCGAGCAGGCGACAGGAGGAGCCACAGGCTGCGCTGCATACGTTAGGGGCGCGGCCACAGGCTGCACGGCTGGCGGATAGGCGACAGGAGGGCCTACCAGCTGCGCGGCACGCTGGCAGTGGGCAAGGCTGGATAGAGGCGGCTCCTGGTGCGCAACAGGAACAGCTTGGGCAACCTCTTCCGAAATAGCAGTGCGAAGCGGGGCAGGTAGGCGGGTGGTGGTCTCGTGAGTGAAGGGCACTAGGGAAAGTTGGCGGGCGACTTCCTCACGGACGAAGGCTCGAACTTGCTGGAGCAGCGGTGAATTGTCCGGCAGGGTGTCGAAACTGCACAGTGACTGACCACCATGCTGAGGCTGCCGAGTCAGAGTGCGTTGCTTGTTCAACTCGTCGTAGCTCTGACACAAGCTGACGACTTCGGAAACTGTGCTCGGATTTCTTGCCAAGAGCATATGAAATGCGCCGTCGTCAATGCCCTTCAGGATGTTTTTGACCTTGTCAGATTCGGGCATGGTGTCATTCACACGTCGGCAAAGGTCGACGACGTCCTCAATATAGCTGGTAAACGTCTCGCCAGTCTGCTGAGAGCGGACGCGCAAGCGCTGTTCTGCCCTCTGCTTGCGGACAGCCGGCCGACCGAACACTTCAGCACATGACGTCTTGAAGACGCTCCATGTGGGGATGTTGTGTTTGTGGTTGTTAAACCACAATTCGGCGACGCCAGTGAGATAAAAGATCACGTGGCCCCGCTTGTCGGCTTCGTCCCACTTATTGTTGGCGCTCACCAGTTCGTAGTGTTCGAGCCAGTCTTCTACGTCGGTCCCATCCGCACCGCTGAAGACCTTCGGCTCCCGTAGCCTGGGATGGCCAGGGCAGTTGAACTGGAGCGAAGGCGTCGATGTAGAGGCGTTGGTAGTCATGACAGGTGGTAGCGTGCGGCTTCGCAGCTCCAGGGTGTAGCAACGGGGATTAAAGCACCTTCCACCAAATGTGATGAGGTTTATGAGCCGTTAAAGACAGCGACGAGACAGCGTGATGAACCGTCCAGCGATCGGCACAGCAACGAACCGAAGCACGAGCCGAGAGAGCCGGGCGTTGGCGATGCTGCTCGCTGCAGGCACATCTTCTTCTTCACAATATATATATATATATATATATATATATATATATATATAGGTAGATAGATAGATAGATTTGTGGGGTTTAACGTCCCAAAACCACCATATGATTGTGAGAGACGCCGTAGTGGAGGGCTCCAGAAATTTTGATCGCCTGGAGTTCTTTAACGTGCACCCAAATCTGAGCACAAGAGCTTACAGCATTTTCACCTCCATCGAAAATGCTTCCGCCGCCGCTGGGATTTGATCCCGCGACCTGCGGGTCAGCAGCCGAGTACCTTAGCCCCTAGACCACCGCGGCGGAGCATAACATGCATGACAATATCTTGTATAAGCTGAGAGCAAAGAATATAAACAGCATATAACATGCATGACAATATCTTGTATAAGCTGAGAGCAAAGAATATAAAAAGCATATAAATGAGCTTTTTGTGCAAAATAGGAGTCATATATATTTTGTGTTTTTGGGAAGACTGAGTTCTGTTTTGTAAATGTCAGTATAGTGTAGTACACTTGCTCGAGGTCCAAGGAAAAGTAGAGTGAGACAAAAGACGAATCGCCACTGATTGGAGCCAAGCAAGAATCTTATTTGCCATTATAGGCCACTCGTAAAAACTAAATATGTACATGACGACTCAAGCCAAAGGCATGTCTCGAAGACAGAGAGGCTAGGTGGTTTTGAGACTGGTTAGTTACCTTGTGGTGGGGAAAGGGAGTGAGGAGATTAAAAAATAATAGAAAGGTGGTCGTAAGGAAGAAAATTAACAAAAAAAGGGAAAGAAATGAAGTAGAATACGACATTGATTAAGGTCCATAAGACCAATTCAAGCATGTCTCTAAGAACGTCAGGCATGTAACATGGAATTCACAGGTATGTCCTCTCAGCTGCTGTGGTCATTGGTGAAGCTTTCTTACGTGGTCAGGGCTAGACGTAGCATGCTTACACAAATATTTCATGCTAATGGACGAAGGGGATCGTCAACATCGGTCCTTTGGTGGAGAGAGTATCGAACGTTCTGTTTGTAGGCGACAACATCGGCACGTATGGTATGCTTCGTCAATACCGCCATAAAGCGATACTTGATTACTGCAAGGGATCTAAAAAGATGGTCTCCATACCAACATCCCCCGCGTACATAGGAAACTCATCAACGTGTCATGGTGTCACGAGATACAACCACCGCGTTTAGATCCCCTTACCTATGCTGTGGAGCCAAATTCATATTCTGTACCATACGTCATGAAGATACCGACAAAGCATGACATCTCCAACCATACTAAAGCGTACACTGGAGCTATGCGAGGCTGCACCGTCCAGACGGTATGCACGAGGATGACCATATATAATCATGCTATATAGGACGACAGAGCCCATCGTACGCCAAAGGCCACAGACGTTCGGGATTGGAGATTCAGACACACTATCGCACCGCAACCCTTCAAAAAGTACACCTCAACAAAGTTATCTCTTTCAGTCAATAAGTCAACCCTACTAGTAGTGTGCTTTCACTTGCTCAGTGAAAGTTGCATCGCACGTGCTTCTCCTTTGCTCTGCCCCGTGGTCGTTGTACCGTTTTAGACTGAGGCTCGCGGAGCCTGCACGTACCTGGACGCTGTGACGAAGGCGCACACTGCGACGTACGCCAGTTCCCCGAGGAACCGGACCGGGTTCTTTCGCGTCACGACGAAGTACAGCAGGCACTCTACCACGAAGAGCTCGACGGCAAGGCCCGACAGCACAGTGGCGATGAGCAGCGCCATCTGCTCGAAAAGCGTCACGATGCTCGCCACTGACAGTATGCGGGCGCACAGCAGGCTCATCACTCCGACAGGAGTCATCCTGCAGAAGAAAGGCGGGTATGGGCGTCGGCAGGGGTGGGTGAAAAAGGGGTATTTGCCCCCATCAAGCCTCACCTGAACTGGCCCTCACCCAATCTACACGAGTGCACCCACCCCCCACCCCAGCTGCGATGCAACACTGGTTTGCACCCCCCAAGGGATGACCCTGAGCATGACCATGGGGAGGGGCATAGAAAAATACGGCATGTCCTATGCTCGCTGTGGCCACGTTATGGTGAAAAACTTCCTAATATCATCCGTCCACCTAACTTTATGTGTCTGCCTAACGAAATTGCCTTTCATTGTAATCCAATCAGTTGCTCTTAATGACCAGCACTTGACTTCCCTATATGTGCCCCACCCGTGTCCACTTATTCTTCCTGATTTCGCCTAAAGAGTCCTTAACATTCACCTGTCACATGACCCCCTCTGCTCTCTTCTTGTACCTTAAAGTTACATTGATCGTTTTTCTTTACATAACTGGCTGCGCCACCCTCAATGCGTGTTGAACCCTTTTCATAAGCGTCGGCGTCCGGCTCGTAGACTAGTACCGGTAAGTTGTAGCTGTTATACACCTTTCCGTTGAGGGACAGCGACAAACTAGTCCTCAAGTGTATGTTAATTTTAGATAAATTTGATCAACTAGATTAATTCACTTGTTACGCGCTTTTATCTGGTTTCAATATTTGTTGCAGTGTGGTTTAATTTTTTCTATTTAAAAACGTTGTTTAGTAAAAGCAGCATAGAGGCGCGAAGAGTGGCGAGATCGTGAACCCAGAGCTGTTTGCACATGGTTCATGTTTACGCAGCCTGATGCGCAATCAACAGTTAAGCTATGACTGAGTGATTGTGCTTCAAATTTGGTGCGATTGCTTGCTTTAAGCATGTGTATATTTAGTGAAGCTTTTTTTTTTCTTGTGAAGAACGCAGCTAAAGCGACCATGGTGCTTCACGTACCACATAACTAGGTAGACGATCTTCATAATGGCAGCATCCAGAGCTGCGAAGAACTGCTTGAGTATATCAACTGGCTGTCCGAGTGTGCCTAGGGCTCCACCGAACACGACGCAAAAGACTATAAGGCCTGAAATAAATGCAAAATGTGAGAAACCGTTGAGTGCTGTACAAGTTTTTTTACTAAAAAACACTCCAACTAGTTAGGCAGACAGTTAATACTACTAATGACAGCATGTATTAGTCATGTGACTAATACATGACAGTAGTATTAAACAAGCGACAGTTTGTTGGCATGATGCACATTTTAGTCAGAGCCGCAGAAGACGTACGCATTATCTGATCTTTCAAATTAAAAAGTGTGAAATTAGCGACTGTAGTTTTTTATTCTTTGTTGCATTGAAGCAGAAACTTATGAATTAAGCGACTTTTCCACGCACTAAACATGGCGATCTGCGGTGATGATGATAGCGTTGTCAATACTAAACGACACATGAACACTCACCCAAGGAGTTGGTACCGGCTCTTCGTGACCACTTTCTTTTAAGGATCTCCTTCGATGGCTCTCCTCTAATGGAGAGATTTTTCCGCTCGTACGATGTGTAACCCTGGTAAAGAAGAAAAAGAAATCAGTAAAACATTTAATTACAGTAAAAAACAACTACGACATGCATTAACTGCACTGCGTACACGTTTTTTTTTGGCCGCATGAACAACCATGAACTGATAGCTTGCGCCAATACAGCACCAATGTCGTGACCACTCACGTCTGTGCGCACTTCTGTAGTATCGGCGTCGAAATGTGCAAGTATAGGTAGTGGCGGAAGAGCGGTGATTAGCTTAGAGAAGGTGTCAGCTTAGAGAGGGTTTTAACAAAATGGGACGTCTTGCTTGAGAAGGTCGTTTAGTGGCCGTGCGAGTGCTGCAAAGTTTTTCACGAACCGCTGAAAGTAGGAGCACAGGCCCAAGAAACTGCGAACATCATGGGCAGAGTGTTGGACTGGGAAGTTCGTTGCAGCGCATACTTTCGCTGGGTCTATAGTCCATGGTCTGGTCGTACACCGGAAGCGTCAACAAGGTGGCCCAACACAATAATGCGATGAAGACTGAAGTGGCACTTTGAGGAATTGAGCTGCAGGCCAGCCCGTTGGAATATGGATAGAATGTTCGAAAGGCGTTGAAGGTGTGTTGCGAAGGTAGGCGAGAAGAGGATCACGTTGTCCAAGTAACACAAACATGTCGAACATTTAAATCCTTCAAGAAGCATGTACATCATTCTCCCGAAGGTCACTGGAGCATTGCAGAGACTGAAGGACATGACCTTGAATTGGTAAAGGTAGTCGGGGGTAACGAAGGCAGTCTTCTCACCATCCACGTCATCTACAGAAATTTGCCAGTATCCAGATAGGAGGTCGAGAGAGGAAAAGAATGTGGCGCCATGGAGGCAATCGAGTGCATCGTCAATGAGTGGTAGAGTGTACACGTCTTTCTTGGCAATTTTGTTGAGGTGCCGATAATTAATGCAGAAATGCTATGAGCTGTCTTTCTTCTTTACTAATACCACGGGGGATGCCCAACGGCTAGATAATGGTTCGATTGTGTATTTCGTAAGCATCTTAGTCACTTTTTTTAAAGACTTCTCGCTCGGACAATTACACGTGGCAAGGCCGATGGTGAATGGGTACAGAGTCACAAGTAATGATTCAGTGAGTGACACTCTTTGTCTGGCCTAAGGGACGATGGCATGGATGTCGAAAATGTCACTAAATAGCGTCAAAACCTGGCAGAGAGCGTCGGCCTGGTAAGACAAAAGGTCCGATCCAATCATATTTCGAAAAACAGCATCGTCTGAACTGGGTAGCCATGAGACTGCACCTAGATCAGGAGCAGATACAGCACCAACGCTGACATTGCCATTTCTTGTGACAGTTAGTTGGGCTAGAGATAGGGCAACACTTGGGAACTGAAGCCAAAATTAAGGGGCGCAAGGAACACGCAGATATCCGCTATGGTTGCGATAGTATGGGGCACAGTAACAGTGTGCGTCAGTCGAACGTCAATATTCGGCGTCACGATGTACTCGCCGTCAGGAACGTGATGAGCCAACGACAAAGACCCGTACGTAACGGCTTAAGGTGGCAGGCGAACGACAGTGGTTTGGCTGAAGCTACTGGTGGGCTTTCCAAAGTAGTCGGCGGGGAGTGAAAGATCAAGGCTGAGTGTACCAGATGAACAGTAAATTAAGGCCGAGAGTGCCGAAAGAAACTGAAAGCCGAGTATGAGGCCATGAGTTTGACAAGCTAGAAGGGCAGAAAGGGCCACGGTGTGAAGACCGGCAAGGCTGACACGAGCAGTGCAGATTTGAATTACCTGTACAGTATCGCCATCGGCAACACGAATTGCTTGTGTCGTAGACGGCGTCATATTCTTTCGCAAGGGGCAGCGTAGAGGCGCGCTCAGATGGGTGCGCGCCTGTGGCGATAAGGGCGGCCACAGGAACATGACCGACTTGTACTTTAGGCAGGCTTTGGTATGTGGGAAACGTCACTAAAATATTTCCGGGTGTCATTGGTAATGCAACTTCACTTGCAGAAGCTGCAATATCTAGTTTTCCTGCTGAAATCATCTAGAGAAGCACGGAGACGGAAAACGACGAGGCTGCGGAGAGCGGGATGGGTGGCATAGCGGCGACAGGAAGCGGGAGAGCGGCGACGGGACGGAGGGGTGTCAGTGTAGCGGCGATCAGGTGAAGAGGCGTCAACGGGGAGAGGCTCGTAAGGTGACAACCAGTAGAAAGTGGAGGGTGCAGTGACTGAACGTCGAAGAGTTGTAGGGTCCATATAAGTAGGGGTAGGTAATGTCTGACGTGATGGGTTTGATCAACGGCGGCGGCAATAGCGAAAAACGCGCCCAGGCTGGTGGCAGGCTCTGGTGTTGGCCAACCCGAAGGGTTAGCCATTCCAAGGGCTTTGTAGGAGGTGAACGGCGAGCGTGTCCAGGGGAGTAAGGCCGGACTTCTGGACGAGTCAAGAAATACGCTGATGGAAGACCGAGGTTTGCCAACTCCTGCCTCACCATAGCTTGAATGAACGCCCCCACGGCTGTTGTGGGTCAGAGGCGTGCCTTGAGAAAACGGGTGGTTGAATAAGAGACGTATAGGCCGCTTCGATGTCCCGACGCACAATGCGCGTGACGTTGACATACGTGGGCGACTGGCGGGTGACTTGTCACGATGAGCTTGTGGGCGTGTTGGGCAGCCGGGTGAATTGCAGAGATTAATACGGCGGCGCTTAGTTTTCTTCGAACTGCCGGCACTCTTTGATGGTGGCGTCGACGGTGGCAACGTTTTTAAAACCAGAAGATTAAAGGCATCGGCTGCTGTGCCTTTCAGCCCATGGAATGCCTTCTCAGACTCACACATGTGCTCGCTAAATATGGTGGCATAGGGCAATGGCGTCGTGGATGCACGCAACGTACGACACGGTCGACGTCTGTGAACGAGCCGCCAGTTGACTCCACGCAGCCATATGCCGTCCAACGGTGTTGCCAGAAAGGTCGCGTATCTTTCCTTTAAAAGGGCCCCAGCTTGTAATCTTAGCTTCGTGCGTCTTGAACCATACCCCGGTGGGTCATCGAGATGGAGAAGTACTTTCGCAAGAATAAAGGTGGGGTCCCCCTTATAGCTGGCGCCGATCCGATCAGAAGGACTGATCCATTTGCCAATGTCAACGCCATCCTGACTGAAAAAAGAAAACACCAGGATGACGAGCAAAAGTTAGAACGGCGTAGGTAGAAGTCATGGAAAGGGCAGGTGGTGAAGACGATGGTTGTTTAGCCTGTGACACGGTTGGACCAGCGATGATACGGCCACTGCGGAGCTTCGCGATGACTACAGAGAAGTACTTCGCCCCTCCACCACAAATATGTTACGTAAAAATGACACGAGGCATGCTTATTTACAAGCTGTATTTACACTAATTCGTGTAGAATCGACTAAGATGAACGACCAAGATGGAGGTCTGTTCGCACGCACAGCGAACAGACCAACCCACTTCTTCATTGTTCATCTTCTGTGTGCACAATAGAGAGCTTTAGTACTGCGGAATGGTGCTACGTACGCATCACACAAGCGCCTTGCGTTACGTGGTGTCATTTGCCACTAATCGGCTTTTAGTACGCCGTAGTACCCGCGTACGTAACGAGCGTGACGCGTGTTGCGTCATCTGGTAGATCAAAAATAGAAGCACGTGTTGTTGACAGCCAATGTGAGCCAATCCAAGTGTTATAGCCAGATTATGGCCATATTTTAAGCCACAGAGCCGGTCGGTGCTTGCCTTTGATGCCGCCATTTTGCAAAACGAAGTCTCGCGCTGTCGCGAACTTGTTCGAGAGTGGCGCGATCAGCTCATACGTACGCACGCACGCATCTCATGCGTGCGTACGTAGCGGCTGCGTACGTAACGCGATACGTGCGCGTTGCGGTTTGCGCATGCGCACTACGCAAAACGTGGCGTTCTTACGTACGCAACACCGCCACGTACGCAGCGTACGCAGTACTAAAATTCTCTAATGTCTGATCGCTGATATGTCAGCTAAGGAGCAATATTGTTAAAAAATATGCATTTATATCCTGTAATAGTGGGCGAATAATCATGTAAGTTCGACAAATTGTTGCTAAGTAATAGTTTAATGACGCTTTTTCTTACTATGTTTGCCCGCTCGAAATATGGTAATGTAACAAAGAAGGTCGACTATACAGAGAGGTCAACGGTGCTTGAAACTTGCGATGTTTGTATAGTTTACTGCGTGCACTATCTCTTGGTAAAGTGGAAGTACAGATTACGCATAACTGTTTTAGTAACAGGGAATCTTCGGTCAACTGTTTAAAGTGATAAAGTACGGTTTATTATTCCCGTAATTATCGCAACAATAACAAAATAATCGATTTCGATGACATCTCCAAAGCTGCGCTTTGTTTCTTAGCAATGCATGCGTGACAGCGTGCGCCCAAACACTCACTGTAACATTCATCACTGACACATTTACGTCAGACATGATAATATATTCGATAATCAGCAAATAACTAAGCTAATCTAGCGGTGTAAGAGGAAGTAAAACATAAACATGTCTGCGTTTGATGCTCATTCAAGGTATCAGCAATTCATTTGTGAAAATAGTCACGTACTTGACCGTAATCTCCTATCAGTTGTTGATTGCTCGCATATAAAACTATAATTGTAATTAGGAAGAATACAAACGCTCACCTGTTCGACGCAGGCTTCTACCAGGTTTTCTGGAAATGCGTTACTGAAAGTAAAGAAACAAAAAAAAGGAAAAAAAAAGTTTACGGTGGGCGTCTGGGATCATTTAACAGCGACGATAAATGACAGAGGTCCGCTGCTGTCATAATATATACATGATACAAGAAAAAGAAAAAAAAACAGGAAGGCTGAGAGTGAGAACGCGAAGTCAGGTTATTTGATATCACAACATCCGCTGCGGTGGAGTAGGGAGTATGGCACTCGGATGTTGATGATGATGATGAAAAACATTTATTATAAAAGAGAGAGGTACGGGGCCAAAGCATGACCCCGCTACATGGTCGGCGTCCTTATTCCGGGACCCCGCATGACGAGGCCCCTACTCGCGCCCGTCTCACCAGAGCCCGTTGAGACTCTAGTGATGAGCAGTTGAGGAGGGCAGTCTCCCATGCCTCTCGGGAAGGGGTAGGGGAAGGGGGTAGGTGGGGATTTTTCGGACATGCCCATACCATGTGGAAGACATCACACGTCTCCCCACAGTGTGGGCACCGCCCATCTGTGTTCGCATCGAAATGTTTTAGGATTGCAGGACAGAGTAGAGTACCTGTCTGCAGGCACCTTAGAGTTCGCTCTTCCGCCTTATTCAGCCCCTTTGCAGGAGCCGGGTAAAGGCGGTGAGTGTCGCGATAAAAGGTCAGAATTTCTTTGAACCGCAGCAGCGGTGTATTGGCCTCCGAGTCATAAGAGCCAAGGTGAGGAGCCCGGTGGGTAAGCGCTCAGGCGGCCGCGTCAGCGGCCTCATTACCTCGTAAGCCCTGATGGCCAGGAGCCCATACGATGCGTTTCGGGGCTGGATCAGCGAGAGCCCGTTTTAAAATCGGATGTTGACTACCGCGGTCGCTGGTTCGATTTCGACCGCGGTAGGCGCTTTTCGATAGAGGCGAAATGCTAGAAGCTTGTGTACTGCGCGATAGCAGTGCATGTCAAAGAGCACCAGGTGGTTGAAATTTCCTCAGCTCTCCACTATGGGCGTCTCTCCTAATCAAAATCCTAATCAAAACGTGGTTTTGAGACGCAATACCCCAGTTATTATTATTATTAATATTATTTCTATTACTATTATTATTATTATTATTATTATTATTATTATTATTATTGATATTACAACATTGTCATGGTGTCCGCCTTAATTGTAAGTATTTATGCATAAACTATTGCGTGAAGTACGAGGAGGATGACGCGAGTGCGTGGCAGATAGACTCTAACACCAATTCAACCTTGACTCGAATAGCGCTGTAAAAAATGAAGTGGAAAGGACAACGCTCTTCCTTGTGCGGTCACCCCTCCCGTCACGCGTCTGCTTTTACGACAAGCAGAACGCATAACCCAGATAAGGGCTTGCAATAGTAGCACCCGTTGTTGGCTTAATTTTGGCTCAGGAACGAACAGTACCATATGTTTTTTTTTTCGTTTCTGTTCTGTTTTGCTGTATTTTGATTTCGTGTTTTGACAAGCGTACACGCGAACAAACGAGTGGAGGAACACTTATACAGCGGTAGCTTGCGTAGCACACGAACGCACTCTGCTTCGTTTGGCCGCCTTATTGTCTCCAGTGGCCGGTGATACGCAATAAGCTGCCGTTTTGTATCAGCATCATACACCAATTTACGCACCAGGGGCAACGCTATGAGAGTGAGAGAAGACTCCTTGCAGTAAAGGCGTTCGCGCCGAGCAACAGGTCAATGATTTTACTACCTGCAATGAGACTTTGTTTTTGAATTAGGTATTAAAGGGGCCCTGAAACGGTTTTTAAAGTAAGCATGGAATGGATTCCCTAAAAAAAGCTTATTGCCTTACGAATTCAGCACAGCAAAAATTTTAAGAATCTGTCCAGCACCAGCGGAGTTGCGCAAATTTATCGCACGCTGCAGTCGCATTCTCTCTTCTCTAGACCCGACAAAAGCGCTGAAAGCTAAAGAGGAAGAGATGGCATCGGCAAGGAAAATACGTCACGTGCACCTCATCATTTTCAGCATTTTTTTCTTTTAGATGCGGAGCATCTTATACTCGCGCCTTGTAGTGCGCCGTCCGCGCCGTCCGCGCCGTCCACACCGCTTCTCGAACATTCGACAGCTGACGCGCGCGCATGCGCCGTCGCGCCGTCGCCCACTCTTCCACCATCTGTGCATCCCTTCCTCCTCTACACACCGCGCGCGCTTCACTCCTCCACCATCTGTGCACCCTTCCTCCTCTACACACCGCGTTCGACATCTACAATTCTCCTGATTCTCCAGTGGACGCGCATGTGGCGTCGCGCTTCGAGAACATTCAACAGCTGACAGTGCATGCGCCGTCGTGCTGTATATATACTCAAGGTCGGCGCTCGCTCGCTCAGTTGCCGCTCGTCGGTTGGTTTGTACGGCGCGTCGACGTCCAAGGTCGCGGTGAAATGAATTCCAACGAATCCACAAACACAATGATCGACGTCCCTTCGACCAGCGCCGCCCTTTCGCATACGTGTGTACGTGTTCACTCATTTAACACCCCCTCCTACAACCACGTTAACCAATTTAGCCATCGACCCAAGTAAGTCGCAATTTAACACCCCATTTCACAACCACGTTAACCAATTTAGCCATCGACCCAAGTAAGTCGCACTTTAACACCCCGTTAACCAATTATATGCTCCGCATCCTCCTCAGTGTTCCCCCGAGGGAAGCTGCGGGCAATTTTTTTTTCTTAGAATACGCGGCTTTTTCAGTGTGATCGCACGTACATGCGTAGACAAGTCGAGGCCTCTCGCTGCGATCGATACATGTAATGACCGAGCATGCCATGTTCAAATCAGCCGGTGGCTGATAGATGGCCTTCAATGAGTGGTATTTTAGCTCCATCCATTATTAGCCGAGAGAAAAGAAAGCAATTTTTAGCTGGCTTTGATAATTTATTGTGAATTCCAGGTCAAATGTTGTGCCATAATATTCGGCTCGGGTGTTCTCGGGAGTATCTACAACCGATCGACAGCGTTTTCTGATCATGCTCACAAAGTGTTCCAGAGCCCCTTTAAATGAAGATACTTCGTGAACCCGTTATTTACACGACCTTCAACACGTTGTCGTGCATCACTTAGCATCTCATCATTTTCGTATTGATGCCTCGACGGTTGGTTACGGTGGCGCGCAACTAGAGCCAATCCCGAAGGCCACTTCTACGAACGCGAAATTCATGCGCGAACTTACACATTTTGCTGACCGATTTTCTTGCATAGCTTCCACGGCATTGTACCTGGTGCATGAAAACGGAGTACAGCGAGTTACAGCAGGGCCGATGTTAAATGGAGCCAAAATCTTTACATGCTGCAGATGATTGATTTGTGGGGTTTAATGTCCCAAAACCACCATATGATTATGAGAGACGCCGTAGTGGATGGATCCGGAAATTTGGACCTCCTGGGGTACTTTATCGTGCACCCAAATATGAGCACACGGGCCTACAACATTTCCGCCTCCATCGAAAGTGCAGCTGCCGCAGCCGGGATTCGATCCCGCGACCTGCGGGTCAACATTTCCGCCTCCATCGAAAGTGCAGCTGCCGCAGCCGGGATTCGATCCCGCGACCTGCGGGTCAGCAGCCGAGTACCTCAGCCACTAACCACCGCGGCGGGGTATGCTGCAGAACCGTGGAGTCATTTACCTTCCTGTCAGCCGCCACGACGCATATAGTACAACGTCGGGTTTGAAGTTATTTGCCACCAAGGAGGTTTAAAATTTAAACCTCATCGTTTGCCACGTGCTCGCGTGTTACCGTTCATATTGTGCACGATTGGGTACATTGCTCAAAGACGTATTCACAATGAGTCTCGTTACTGTCAGCTAACCGGTCTGCCGCGGTGCCGTAGAGGAAACGGTGCTCGGCTGCTGGCTCGAAGGTCGCGGGTTTGATTCCGGTTGCAGTGGTCGTGTTTTGATGGAGGCTGAATGACAGAGAAGCCCGTGCAATGTGCGATTTCAGTCCACGTTAGAGAACACCAGAGTGGCGAAATGTCTGGAGCCTTCCCGTGCGGCATCTCTCATAATCGTATCGTTTTTCGGCCGTAAAAAAAAACCGAGATATCAAAAAAAAAATGTCATTATGACAGCAAGCTACGTTCAGGAGGGATTAAAAATTGACAAAAAACAGCCTAGTAATACGAATGCCAACAAAAAGTAAAACGTGGCAGACGGTGAAGTGCTTTCAAGCCATCCCGATAATGGTACGGAGCATGCGCTGAACGCGCACGCTGGCATGCATGCGGGATGTGGGCATGCGAGGCCGGTCCCCGAACGAAATCTACGCAGTTCTGCGCAGACAGCACGCTTTCCGTCACTCACATGCAACGACTGAACAACCACGTGGTTCGGCTCTGTGTCAATCGCTTCTTCAGATCATAGCGTTGATAAGGCAAGGCATGCGCCTATGAACTATCATGTGAGCGATACGCGACTCAATTCGGCCCGGCTGTGCGGCGGGCGCTATGGCGTCGTGTTCTGTGGTAAGGCCTATTGTGAAATTATCTATAGCGAAGCAGTTCTTGGGAGTGGTGCCCTTCGTTCGCGTTCCATCTGCGTGGAATGTGCCGTATCCGCCTTTATACGCTAAATGGGAGGTCCATGGCCATGTGCATTCCCTGTGCCTTAGCATAGTCACAAAGGGTGGCACCGAGGCAATGAAAAGCTACGCATTCCTCCTTCATTTTCAACCGAATGAACCTGTGCCCACACGTTTGCATTGGACGAACACGCAACTACTGTGCTGTGCCTAACTACCACGTGGTGCGTCAATCCGGACCGTCGATAGATAGATAGATAACTTTATTGTACACCGAGGGAGGAGAGTCGGGTTTTACCCCGACGCCCCTGCGGGCCGCTCCCACGTTGGAACAGGCAGGGAGTACCTGCCTGCGGCATCGTGGGCCCCTTGGATTGCCCGAAGCTGACGGTGACGATCCGTACTTTTGATGGCGGAATAAAACCCTTGTCTTGGGATGATTTGCGCCTTGAGTTCCTTGGGTATGTGGGGGCAGTCCCACATCATGTGCTCAAATGTACACACACACCCACAGTCCGGGCAGTCAGGAGATATATCCATATAAATAGATACATTAGCTGGGCAGGGGTAAACCCCTGTCTGTAGTAGTCTGAGCGTGACTTCTTGTCCTCTGGTAAGATGCGAATGGGGTGGAGGAAAGACCCTACGACTCAAACGATAATGTGAAGTGACTTCGTTAAATGTCGCTAGAACGTCCCGCGACCCTCGATCAGCCGCACCCCCATCCAGAGGATCGGCCCCGGGCGGGGCGGAGCGGTCCAACGTGCCAGGGCCGTGAAGCCCCGCGCGGAAGGCAAGTCCTCGCGCCCGGGCGTGGGCCAATTCGTTGGAGTTGGTGATGCCGCTGATCGTGGAGCCCATATGGGCCGGGAACCAAATGATCTCGTGTGGAGTGATGGTCCTACCTCTGAGAATTCTAGCAACAGGTGGGGAGACCCTGCCAGAGGCAAAGGCTCTAACCGCCGAACGGGAATCAGAGTAGATCTGAACACGGGATGAATCCAAAAGCCCTAGTGCGATGGATACCTGTTCAGCTATTGCTGGGGAGGTTGCCTTGACAGAGCATGCCGACATTACTGTACCTCGCTCAGAGACCGCAACGGCCACATAACGATTCCTATCCGCACGCGCAGCGTCCGTGAAGGTCGACGATCCCGACTTCGAGTGCACCTGCTCCAAAATTTTCTTGGCTCTAGCCCTTCTCCTTGCGACGTTAAATTGAGGGTGCATATTCCTAGGAATAGGATAAACTACGAGTGCCTGTCTAACGGCGGAGTCAAGAGAAGTCATCCGCTCTTCCTGGAGTATTGTAGAAATTCCGGCACGTGCCAAAATCTCCCGACCCGCCCGGGTGACCGAGAGGCGAGAGATCTGCGCCGTGCGTTGAGCCTCTATAATTTCATCCAACGTGTTGTGAATTCCTAATGCTAACAGCCCCTCCGTGCTAGTTCGGATTGGAAGGCCGAGTGCCCTTTTAACAGTTTTACGGATCAGTACATTGAGCTTCTCCCTTTCTGCAGCGAGCCAGTGATGCATAGACGCAACATAATGAACGTGACTCATGAGGAAGGCATGAAAGAGGCGAAGAAGATTGTCCTCCTTCATGCCTCCTTTCCTGTTAGAAACTCTAATAATGAGGCGAAGCGTAGCCGCAGTATGTTGCTCTAATCTACGTAAAGTTTCCGTGTTACGTCCATCCGCTGAAATGAGCATGCCTAATATCCTGATACAGCTAACCTTGGGAATTCTAGCCCCACTAGCAGTCAATAATGTCACATCCACCTGCTCAGGGGGGACCCAGTCCTTAGGTCGCCGTCCTTGTCTGGTGGGCCTGTATATTAATAGCTCAGATTTACTACTTGAAAGCTTTAAAGACATACGACTGATGTTTCTTTCAACCGTGTTGACCGCCTCCTGCAATCTGTCCTCAAGGCGCCCTATGGCACCGCCTCGGACCCACACCGTGATATCATCCGCGTAGAGCGCACTTTCCAACCCCTCGAGTTCGTCCAGTTCGCGAGCAAGGCGAGTCATGCCAATATTGAAAAGAAGCGGGGAGACGACTGCCCCCTGAGGGGTTCCACGTGAACCTAATTCGTACCGTTCTGACTTCAGCTCCCCCAACTTAAGAGTAGCCGTTCGGTCACTGAGAAAAGCAGCGGCAAAATTATAAAATCGCGCACCCAGGTTCATGTCATTTATGGATTCCAATATGTGGGCATGAGATATGTGATCAAACGCCTTAGCCAGATCGAGACCAAGTATGGCCCTGGCATCGCGAGTGCTGTCGTCAATGATGTGAGATTTAAGGAGAAGCATCACATCCTGCGTTGAGAGGTGTGGACGGAAACCCACCATATTCGGAGGGAGGAGACCCTCATCCTCGATAAATGCACAGAACCTATTATTCAGAACATGCTCATAGACCTTTCCAACACAAGATGTAAGTGAGATGGGGCGGAGGCTGTCAAGGCTGGGCTTTTTGCCCGGCTTAGGGATGAGGATCACCTCCGCATGTCTCCATTCCTCGGGGAACGTGCCATCAGCCCAGTGTTTGTTAAAAAGGTCGGTGAGAAAGTCAATTGAGGCGTCATCAAGGTTCCTCAAAGTCTTGTTAGTGATCTGGTCAGCCCCGGGTGCCGACCTGCCATTGAGATCCATTAGCGCCATCCGAACTTCAGCTGTCGTGATATTCTCATCAAGCTTGGATTGCATCCGCCCACTATAGAGGGGGGGCTTGGAAAGGGTGGGATCCATCCCTCTAAGCGGCAAATATTTGCTTGCAAGCATATCGCAAACCTCCTTTTCTGAGCTGTCTCTGAGAGCCGCGCTGACTATGCGGTCGACCACCCGGCACTGACTACCCTTGCTTTTTTCGGGCCCCATCAGATGTTTAAGCAAGTTCCATTTCCCCCCAACACGCATTTGTCCATCTACCATGTTGCATGTCTCCTCCCATCGCGCTCTCTCAAGCTGCATGGAGTAGGTCTCGATCTCCCTGTTAATTTCAGCAATCCTTCGCCTTAACCGCCGATTGAGCTTGTTCAGTTTCCAGCGCTCCCTAAGGCCATTTCTGGCCTCGAAGAGGTGGGCAAGTTTGCTATCCATGGTTCCAATCTCTGGCGGCGTCTCGATGACCTTTGTGGCCCTCTTAACGTCGCTAGATAAGTTAGAGATTCGCTAAAGCTTCCAGTATTGTATACACGCTCAGCGTGTTTTCCTTACAGATTGATTGATTGATATGTGGGGTTGCTTTAATGTCCCAAAACAACCATGTGATTATGAGAGACGCTGTAGCGGAGGGCTCCGTAAATTTCGACCACCTGGGGTTGTTTAACGTGCACTCAAATCGGAGCACTTGAGCCTACGACACTTACACCTCCATCGGCAATGCAGCCACCGCAGTCACCGGACCGTCGAACTCCGTGTGCCATGGAAATCCAACTGAAAGTGACCACCATTGACAGCCTTTGTCGCCCAAGTGAGGAAAAGAAGCGAAGAGGACGAATTAATGCCCAGTTTCAGGTAAGAATTGTAAGAATTGTGAAGCAATCCGCCGTTAGAGATTCGCTAAAGCTTCCAGTATTGTATACACGCTCAGCGTGTTTTCCTTACAGATTGATTGATTGATATGTGGGGTTGCTTTAATGTCCCAAAACAACCATGTGATTATGAGAGACGCTGTAGCGGAGGGCTCCGTAAATTTCGACCACCTGGGGTTGTTTAACGTGCACTCAAATCGGAGCACTTGAGCCTACGACACTTACACCTCCATCGGCAATGCAGCCACCGCAGTCGGGATTTGAACCCGCGACCTGCGGGTCAGCAGCTGAGTACCTTAGCACTAGACCACCGCGCCGGGGCAATGGGTTTTCCTTACACATGCTTAACATATTATCATAATGAATGCCCTGAACGTGCTTTCTTCATGATATCAATGCTGCGTGGTTGAAAAAAAACTAACATGAATTTCGACTACAGATATCAACACCGTAACCAGTGGACCGCAGAGAAAAATAGAGAAAGAATAAAACGTTGCGAAAGAAACAAAAAGAAATAGATAGAAATATATATCAATAAAAAGAGACAGAAATACAGAAAAAAACAGAAAGGAAAGAGGAATAAAGTAATGAATGAATTAATAGGCCTTATTTAAAACAAGAAGAGGAAAACAAATGAAAGGCCTCCCAGAGGCGCTGTTTTACAGGGCTTGGCACCAATAGTGCAATTCCGTTAATCAGAATTAAGTGCGCGACTGGAAGTGCTTTGAAAAGAAGCAAGAGTGCCGCTTGGCGCTCGTGCTGCTATCGAGACAAGAATCGAGAGACAGAAAACGCTGTGTAGCTTGACGGGACGCTCACCGGACGAGGTCCAAGAACGTGTCCAGTATCTGCGGCTCACCCCGGATCTCCTCTACGACGTCGATGCCCGTCTTGAGGTCCGGATTCCCCGGATGAATCGTTGTCACGAACACCAGCCCGACGAGGGAACCCACAAGGCTGGTGCTGATGAAGATCGAAAAAGTGAGCAGAGCCATCCTGCCTTTAGCCTTGCCGCTCAAGTTGGCGCTTCCTGCGAGAGAAGACGGTCTAATGTTTACGTTTTTGGGAAAGATGCCGTGAATACACTTTATTGACAAAAACAAAGCCACGAAAGTAAAATAAACTCAAAAAAATTATTTTTGAATATCTCCGTTGCATATTGTATAGAGGACGAGGAGCGACATTATCATCATCGGGGTTTAGAGCAGTGTTCGGAATAAAGAAGAGGTCATCGGGTGGGCTTCGACACAGGCACGGCGGCTCGTCCTTTCCTCAACATTTTGGTGACCGAACCCGGGAGGAATGACCTGCGGTGATGAGACGGAGCAGTCTTCACGAATTTCGACCGCAGTCTCAGCCTCGAGGACTTTTGTGAAGCCGCCATTGGTTGAAGCTGATGTGCGAAGCCAAACCGTTCCCGAGAACCAGATCAAGAAGCATGACACCTCGACATTGCTTGAGACTTCGTGCTGCGAAGCGTTTGTGACGGACACCGCGTTGACTGCGACTTCACCTAGTGACGTGACCGGCCAGTGATCTCTCACGTTTTCGACACTGGACTGGATAATGAAGGCCCTGTTCGCGAGGCGGAATGAAGTGCGCAAGGCCGTCACAGAAGCCATCGCCAACATTGAACGTCTAGTACACGTGGAGCGTCCATCAGTAAGTGAGTTGCGATATATTCATCAAATTTCGATTGAACATTACAAGCTTCTTAAAGGAGTCGACAAGGAAGTAGAAGACGCAGTTCATATCGATCATTTGGAAGCAGAGATGGAGAAAACAGAGCTTTATGAACACCAGATCATTCTAGCCAAGGTCAGAGGGAAATTTAAGATCGCGGACGTGTTAAATGCTCGGCAATCTCGCTTGGAGGCCACGAGACAAAGGATTTAGACAGAAGTACAAGCTAACGTGCACTCTTCATCTGTGGCACCGCCATCTAGCCTTTGCTTCTGCAGCAGCAATCTTGTTCTACTGAAGCTAGACGACACAGACTCACGACGAATTGCTGAATGTGCTGAAAGCCGGAAAGTCGCCGATTTCACCACTGTAACGAGCATTCAAGCACGCACAGAACCACTACTTTCAAAGAACTGGCCCACGCCGTTAGTTCCGTCAGCGTACACTATGAATTAAGCATAGGACTCGACATTTACAAGAACTCAAGTGTATATGGTGGAGGGACAAATTTCTATTAATGAAAAGCGGAGGGCCTTTGAAGATCTTCTACACAACTTGTAACACTCTTAATGAAGGGATTCGTTTTTATCATTGAAGGGATTTGTAGGATGATCAAAGTGATGTAGCGCGTCATCTTACTCTATTTGATGGCATACATGAGGATTAATTGGGGTAGTATGACCTCAACTGAATTTAAACAAAACGCAACCTAAAATCGTACGGACATTCATCGCACTGATGATTGACTGATTATCTATGCGTGGATCTCCTGTATTTATGGAATATCGGTTCATGAACTCGCGTTATATCGAGCCCCTGAACAATGACCTAACCTAAGCTGACACATTCATCTCGTAAGTGTGTGCTAATATTTTCGTATATGCATAAAATACATAACTAGTACAATATAAAAAACAGAACTAAACTATATAGAACACATAGCAGTGGCGCTGCTCTGGGCTATACGAGTACATGGTAGTCACGCCGAAATGTGTGCAGTGGGGTCGCTGCTGAAAAAAAAAGAAAAACAGCCTAAAATATCTTTTGGTTCTGCTCGATGAAAAAGTTTGTATTAGTGATTTTACAAATCCACATTACCTGAAGCAAAAATGTCATAAACAAATAATTTATGTGCTTGAACATTTTTATTATTGCTCTTTGTATATTTCTTCGTTTTGTGGAGCAAATCATTCCTTGTCATGCACAAGTTTGCGAGAAGCTCGTCGTTTAAAATAGGCCGGTCTGACCTTGAATGGAGGCTTTATTATTCGTATTATTATTTGGTTTCATAACACACACACACACAACGCTTGCATAAGAAGCAGCAGTTGCAGCACATATGCAAGACATACCAAACTTCATCAGAAAAAAAAGGTGAATTAAAAATGCGTGAGCGTCGTCGTAATCTATCAAAAAAGTACGATGACCGCTAGAAGCATGTTCGGCATGTCTACGAGAAGAGATACCTGTGATGATGCTGGCGATCATCATGGGCAACACGAGCATACGCAGACTCCGCATGAACACCTCGCCAGGCATGCCGATAAGCACAATGCTGGACTCGCTGGGGTTCGCGTGGCGCAGACCAAGGCCAAGCACAACGCCGGAAACGACACCGGCCAGCGTTGAGAGCAGGAAGAGCTGCTTCTTCGCGAACTTGCGCAGTCTCGCAGCTAATGGCAACGTCCGGACTTCTATGTGGGCCGAACTGTATTCTCCCATTTTCAGCTTCTCGCTCTGCTTTATACGGAAAGAGAAGATGGATAATAAGGGAATAGCTTCTTTGAAAAGCAGGACGGCTCATAAGTCTGATTGAGAAAAAATGTTGCATGAACAAAGATACCCTTCAAGCTACTCTGACACTTACAGTCTTGTTTGCGGATTTGTAGAGGAACAGGAGATGATCCAGAGCCTCCTCATGTGAAATGAGCTTGACATATACACCCTCAAAACAGTTTTGCACCCTTTGGGGAGTATTTTTGTCCTACAACGATATCCGCCATCCATCTTGTCTGTGCATCCTTGCTTTTAAAAAAGCCATAAGGTACTTTCCAATCACGAGCGCCGTGAACGCAATCTGCGTGACGCAGAATTCCTGATAGAAGAATGCCATGTCCTCAATATTGAAAAATGTAAACACAAACAAATGCGGTGACGATTATTGTTGTGCGACAAGAAATCTCTCTAAACGGTGCAACTCTCTCAAAGCGCATCAAACTGCTGCAACTGCAGGTAGTTTGTGCATGTTGTGTATACCTGTGGTTGCACAGAGCTGAGTGATAAATTTATTCCTGAGGTGAAAATGCAAACAATAAAGTGAATCTGACAGGCTTGTGTATGCTAATTGTTTAACGATTTCAAGCATCGAGCCTGGACAAAAAGCAAATAGATCCCGCAGCCCACTTTTTCGTACAATGGGCATGTCGTATTCGGGTTTCACTGTACAGGGTTAACAAATATTGCCGAAAAGAAGGCAAAGCCGACAAGTGATAATCTATACTGGGGTACGATAATGAAAGCGCAGTACTCACTCTGCAAGCCGGTTTGGAGGGATCGCCGAAGGAATCGGCAATTGTGGAAGTAGTTGCACAGTCCATGTTACTTCCGATCAGATGGTTACGGCTTGCCTCTTCTCTTCAGTGGGCAAAGTTAAACGCAGGTCTCGCAGTCGCAAATGTGCGCGAACACTTGGACGTGGCACACAAAGCACAGAGCGCATCCGGTAAGGAGCTTTCTTGGACGCAGCAGGCACATACGACTCAGAGACACTACAGGGATACAAACAGTGTCACCATTACGGTGATGTCCCTCCTCAACCTCGGCTGTCGAGCAACTCACATCAAACGCTCGCTCAAGGTTGCAAGCACCTCTACGGCGACTTTGTTTTCTTCAGAAGTTTCAGGCGCAGGTAGCAAATCACAGCGGAGTGTTCACGAGTCCCTCAACTTCTTGTAAAGATACCGCTCGTTTACACTCGTGTAAGATTGCCCTCTGTAAAATTGCGGAGATAGCGGGCGGTCTGGCCTCTCGTGCGCGTGTTTACCGTACAACTGCTTCCTGGTGTTGCTGCGAGCACGATAGTGAAGACGCCGTCACCAACGGGTCGTAGCGGCGCTGTACCTTATGCAGGCCGCGCGTCCACTGTATCAACACTGTGGGCTCCACGCTATCGTCACGGGTTAACAGACGCAATGCGTTCTGCGGGAAACTAATTCATTCAGTCTCCTCTAGTAGAAGAGGGAACCACTGAAATCGGAGCACAATGTAGTAGAAGCAGAAAGAGCGAAACGAACGGGGGTTGTCTCGGGATTCTTTGAAAAGCCAGAAAGGATTGCGTAAATTCGTCGGTCCCTGCGCACCTATAGGGTATGTACGTAAAACTGCAAATAGTCGACACACTCGGAGAGCAGAGTTGTTCGGAGCAGTTGCTAGGCGAAGCCCATTCAACCGTTTTCCTTTCATTCGAAAGAAAAGTACGTGGCTTTTGTGTGCCAACCCTGGCAGGCGTTGAGACAATTAGTGCAGGTCAAGTCAAACTTGATGAATCACCGAACGTCGTCTTTTGAAAGCTGGCGCATGGTGAGAGCCGGGCGAGGGATGAATTCGCTGAAGCGCTAGTCAACTAGACGCCTATGCCAGCCTCGTCATTGCTTGAAGCACTGCCGTGTAAATTGAGTGAGCGTCTTCGTTCAGCCCCACGCGTGTCTTAAGGAGGTTCGTTAATGCTATTGTTGCAATGTTTTCGCAGACATTTACTTGTCTCTGTGGTGACGGATGAGTGGAAACTCCTGCGATGGGAATGGGATGTTTTCTCGAACGAGACGTGACATGGCAGAATACCCGATTGCCTTGCAGATCGCGTGGTTTTATCGACACAGATCGACAGAACGTAACTTAGAGCGATGAAAAAAACGCAGTGACGGGAACCCGGAGAAGACTATTCCTGCACTAGATGTCATGCAAGTGGCGGGGCGTGGCGGGGTTAATAAGTCGAGTGTTTAGACGGGAGCACGTAGCCAACAGGCTCTTACTTTGCCACCACCAGTGTTAAAATCAAATCTTCTTCTGTAGAACAAGCTTCTGTAGAACAATTTAACCTTTTCGTTTTCGCGCGAAAATGACAATTTTTCATATGTCTCGGGAAGAGAGTTTTTGCCAGTTTGAAAAGTACGCCAGCACGCATAGAAGCGTGTCAGATTTCAAAATAATGTTTTCAAAAGCATGTGTGGTAGAGCAACGAAAATATTTTAAAATGCATAAAAATGTCAAAAGCGTGTAATTCTTCGTAGCAAGCTGGTAAAGAGAGAGAGAGAGAGAGAGATAAATAGAGCGGAAAGGCAGGGAGGTTAACCAAGCTTGGCTCGGTTGGCTACCCTACACTTGGGGTGGGGAAAAGTGGAATAATAGAACGAAAAGAGACAGAAAAGAAGAGGAGTAAGAGAGAGAAGCATGAATAGTCAGCTCGAAACTACACAGCACGGCCTCGCACAGTTCTTTCACAAGCTGGTAAAGAGTGCAATAAGAAATATTATATATGAGAAAATATTCAAAACAAAGAAAATTAAAAATATACATTTTGAAAATAAATGGCTAGGGAGCAGTATCAAAATAATAAATGTTCTACAAAATGTTCCTATTCCCACAGACAAAAAAAATTGGAACCAAGCGGCTGCTTTATTGCCCGCGTCAAGTGATGAAGTATTGCTTGGTTTTATTGTGACAAAAGCGAACTCGTACACTTTTCTCAGTAATAATTTTTGTGATAAGAGCCTGCAGGTGTTCCAATAATAGATGAATGCTAGTGATGTGAATATTCTCTCTATAAATAATGTGTCCAACAATCAACTCTCTCCCTCAGTACTTCAATTTGCAGAGGTGGGCGTTGCATTTTATTCATGCATGCATATTTCCTTGCATTTTGCCATATTGTATATATATATATATATATATATATATATATATATATATATATATATATATATATATATATATTCTCACCCAGTTTTCTTTCTTTACCCTTATATTACAATTTCGTCTAATAACTTCTATACTTTTCTTGGTCTTATTGTTTGTTAGATCTCATTATATTGTGTCAAAAACACGGAAAAACGAGCTCTAATGTATACAACGATTTTCCTTATATATATAGCAGTTCTAAAGACTTTTACGCTGCTCTGTAGTCAGAGACGAGATGTGCTCTGGTGGCCTTCTTGACATGAGGCAAGCTCTGCAGGTGGTGCCAGCACACAGCGCCTCTGTGATGTGTGGACCTCGTACGTAAACAGAGTAGCCATAAAATTGTGCACCAAGGTCAGCAGCTACACACTCGCAATGGTGGAGACAACTTGAGGCCGCAAACAAAGCGAGCCCATGAATGGCTGCGGATGTCTCAGGCTGACGTAAAACATCGTCGCCATAAAGTTGTAAGCTTATGGCGACGTACTCTATAAGCTAGTCTTCATTCCATTGAGGTGCGGTTGCAAGACAGTTTTGAGCGCCACATTTTTTTTTTTGCAGCGCAGGTGCACAGCAATGAACGTTTGACGGCGCCGTCATAGGAGCGACTAGTGACACCAGTTTGGGTCCATTGTCTGATATAACGATACAGGCGAAATCATAGCTGCTGATAACTGGCTGAGAAGGCCACCTTCACACTTTACACATGCGGCGGACCTTCGGAAGTATTTTTTTGTTAATCAATTTTTCATTACTTTTAGCAAAAGCTCTCTATTGAATAGCTGACATGAATTTCTGGCGCTCAACACTGTCACGTTGAATTCCAATGGCAGATCGCGAGCGCTGGGTCGGATTGCGAACGGAGCGTGCAGATCCGAGCGGGATTGCTCTCGTCAAATCTGCGATTGAAACGCGCCCTTCTCGGCGCCAGCAGTTGGTGAACGGAAATCTAGCGAGGGAGCACGAGAGGGTGCGAGAGAATGCGAGGCGTTTTCCTAGTCGTCCACATACATCCATCGGTGATTGGATGAAAGGTGGGCCCACAGAATACGTCACGTGAACTTCCGGTCGAATCCGCCGATTTCAGCGGAGCACGAACTCTTGCTCCATGGAGCAATCCGTGATCTATGGTTGCTCTAAATCTGCCATTGGAACACAGAAATCGCGCTCCCAATCCGCCATTCCAATGTGATTGCTCCGCTTAGAGCAGAAAAACTTGATCAGGATCTGCCATTGCAATTCGACATCAGGTTGCGAAGCTGACACTATAATTTGATATTTCAATTGCGAAGTCAACCTTCGATGACTCGTCCGATTCTTCACCAACTGGGCGACAGTGGTGGTGGTCGTTCTGCCATCTTCTTAATTGGTTATTTATGTCCGTGTACACCTGGGAGTGTTAGCGATTACTGGTCAGTTGCCAGCTTGTTAAAGGACAGCGTGCTACGGGACGCAAGCTAGAAATAAAACGAGAATTCCACACTCGCCGTCCAAGCCACGAGTGGCGCTGGCAACCACTGCCATGTATCCGTCCACATAAATGGCCCATAATGTGGACCGGAGGTAGACCGTCTCTATAGTTGTACCGGCAGAGCATCGGATGCGTTATCTTTAGGTTGTAGCGGTGGTCCCTGCCCGCGGGAAGTTGGATTTTTGACCGCTTTAATTTCTTTACATTCATATAATAAATGCCGCGTTACTGTTTAAGGCAAGTACTCTTACCCCTTATGCTTTCCTTGGCCTCAGTGTTTGTGGATTTATTTTTACTGCACATAAAAACAAGCCGTTGATCCATTCGAGCTGCTTTATTCCATTAGCAGGGCTTTGAAACCCATCATAATACGCTTTCAGGGGCGTAGCCAGAAATTTTTTTCGGGGGAGGGGGGGTTCACCCTGACCACACTAGGGGGGGGGGGGCGATGCAGAGGTATGAGTTTTCCTATGTGACGTGACTATAGGCGGTAGTTTGAGCAGATTGTGTTCATGTATATTACTGGGACCAGGGTTTGCAGGCACCGGAGGTCCGGGATGAAGTTTTCGAGGCAGGCGGAAGAGAGACTTGAAGATGGTTTATTTACATTATATACAAGGTGAGCTCTCGTACATGACGAGCTCTTTCTTACATGGCGAGCTTTCGAATTTGCGTTCCTCTACATGGCGCCCCTTCGAATCAGCCGGGTGGCTCAATATAAAGGGTATGTTCTCCCCAGATCCCTAGGTCAGGGAACACGTGCAGATGTGACTGTCCAATCACAGATCACACACAACAGGCGAGGGGGACGAGCATGCACGGCCCACGTGAGCGTCCAATATTGAGTCGTGATCACTGCACCCTAAGATGGCCCCAGCGGGGCTCTTCCTCGTCGTGTGTGTGCCACTGGTCGAGGGGTCCCAAGTTCATGACAGCATACATCAAAGGGTCCGCCGATCTGTTCGCTCAATTAGCGGGGCGATTTGCGGCGGCCGCCGCGGTCTCTTCCGAGGAAGATGCTGTATTTGTTGTCCTCTCTCGAACGGCTTACGGCGTCGTGGCGACACGACGTCTCACCCTCCGGCCAGGAGGGACAGTACCTAGCGGTCATAGGCAGCAGGCTGGTCGGCTACTTGTTTAAGGATCAAAAGAGCGCCGCTTCCTCAATATCAAAGTCGTGAGATTCGTGTATTCATGAGATTCACGGGAGATTCGTGAGATTCACAACAATATCAAAGTCGTAATATTCCCCCTCTCTCTATGCGTATGCTTGTAAAGAGAGTAAGTAAAAGTGAACTCATCATCATCCGCCTAACTACGCCGACAGCAGGGCAAGGGCCTCTACGATGATCCGCCAATCAACCCGCCGGGTCTTGTGCTTTATGCTGCCATGTTGTGTCTGCGAATTTCTTTATCTCGTTGGCCCACCCAATTTTATGTCTCCCCTTCATGTGCTTTCATCTCTGGGAATCCAGTGAGTTAGCTTTGATGACCATCTGCTATCCTGCCTACGTGCAACGTGCCAGGCCCATGTCCATTTCTTCTTCTTGATTGCAACTAAGATATCCTGAACCCAGTTTATTCCCTGACTCACTCTGCTGTCTTATTTTCTATTAAGGTTGAAGTTATCAATTGCTTTCCATCGCTCACTGCGTCGTCCTAAATTTAAGCTGAACCTTCTTTGTAAGCCTCCAGCTTTCCGCTCGGTAGGGAAGTACCTCCAAGATATGCCTTGCTCTTGAGGGATAGTGGCAGATTACCATTCGTGATTTGAGAATATTCGCTGAATGTGATCCACCCCATCATTATTATTCCTGTTATTTCACTCTCACGGTTCGGCTCTGCGGTTACTGTATGTCCTAAGTAGACATATTTCTTTGCAACTTTTAGCGTCTCTTCACCTCTCGCCAAGTACCGAGACTGTTGCACATTACTCTAGTTTTGTGCATATTGATTAGCAGACCTACTCTTCTGCTTTACGTGTCCGTTTCAGTTATCATGAGCTGTGATTCGTCCAATGAGTTGCTCATCAAAGCAATGTCATCAGCGAATCGCAGGTTACTAAGATACCCTCCATTAACTCTTATTCCTAACGCTTCCCAATCTAGGGCCCTGAAAAGCTTCTGTAAACAGGTGGTGAATAGCATTGGAAAGATTGTGTTGCCCTGCCTTACACGTTTTCTTATCGGGATTCTGTCGATTTATTTACGGAGAACTGAAGTGGCTGTGGATCCACTGTAGATTTTTTCGAATATGTTTATGTATGGTTCGTCGATGTCCTAATTCCGCAGTGCCTGGATGGCTGCTGATATCTCGACTGAGCCACACGCCTTCTCATAATTATGGTAGCTTTGTATAGGGTGCTTATTTGGGCCGGTTGGTACATGGTCAACGAAGTGAAAAAAACAGCGCGTAACACAGGACAGAGAAGAGCGCTTCGTCCGTCTCTTCTCTGTCCTGTGTTACGCGCTGTTTTTTTCACTTTGTATAGGGGTTGCTTGTACTCCACGCATTTCTCTATTACCTGATTGATAGTATGAATATGGTCTATTGTGGAGTAGCCTGTATGAAATCCTGCTTGGTCCTTTGGTTGAAACCTGCGACCTTCGAATAAAGCTCGCAGGTTCGGTTCCTGCCAACGGCAAGTTATCTTTTCACCCACTTTCTTCACATTTACATTGCAATTTGGCCTAATAACTCTATCTATACTTTCCTTGGCATTATTGTCTGTTATATCTCAATAATATTGTGTCAAAACACGGAAAAACGAGCCCCTAGGTACACACCACTTATTTTACACACACAACACACACACACACACACACAAAAGGTGAGTAAATGCTTGAGGGGTTGCGCGAAAAAATTTGGGAGAGGGGGTTAGAGCCCCCTCCCCCAATCCGTGCTCCCCTTCCTTGGCTACGCCACTGTACGCTTTGTATCTAGAATTTACCCATGCTACCGATTTGTCAGAGCGCCCCGCCGCGGTGGGGCGCTCTGACAAATCTAAGGGGCTAAGGTACTCGGCTGCTGACCCGCAGGTCGCGGGTTCAAATCCCGGCTGCGGCGGCTGCATTTCCGATGGAGGTGGAAATGTTGTAGGCCCGTGTGCTCAGATTTGGTTGCACGTTAAAGAACCCCAGGTGGTCGAAATTTCCGGAGCCCTCCACTACGGCGTCTCTCATAATCATATGGTGGTTTTGGGACGTTAAACCTCACATATCAATCAATCGATTTGTCAGCGAATATCGCACAGAACAGAAAAACTAGTGGTCATGACAATGCTGCTAGGCTATTACGAGCTTTGACTGTGCTGGACAAAGGCTTATTATGACCATGCAAATTAGTTTACGTTGGCATCCCAGCCTTCTGTGTAATCAAACAACGAATTGTAACGTGAACCCTTAATGCATAATATAGGCTCATTGGTGACTCTAAAGCGAATCACCTTCTTTAAACAGCAGCGTTGCTTATTCCGTTATATTTCGATGAGTCATTAAGTGTGCGAAAAAAGCAGGCGTGAACTGTTTCTTGGCCAAGTCACTAGAACGTGCCTTGCTGATCTGAGATCACACTCTTTCCTCGGCAAGCATCGTTCCTTGCGTTTGTATTCATGAAGAAGCTGGGTATACCGGACATCCGCCCAAGACGTAACTGCTTGACTGGGTGTTAGCATAATTTGAGACCGAAGGTGGTGCACTCAAAGAAAGTATGATATAGTAGCGATAGGGGATAAACAAACGTTCTGCGAGATTACATGTAACACAAAATGGCAATCATGCCTTTCTCTGTTAATTTTGTACCATTAAATTAACCGATTTTCCAAAGCATCGCTCACATGTGTACGTTTATACATATGTGGTCTGTTTAATTTCCTTTTCCTTAACCTTATTTCAAGGAACAAAATTCAAAGGCACTTCATCGTGTTTTACACATTTTATAAATGAAAGCACGCCAACGCGATTTAGGATTTTCCCCTGGCGAGATCCTTACGTTGACGTTTATTGCCAGGCGGCCATTTATTGCACTCATTCATGTACTTTCAAAGACACACTTCAAGTATATCTGAACAGCAGGGGAACCAGGTACACAATGTCTTATAGGACACCATGGTCAGAATACATGCCGTCCTTAATCACAGCGGCTTGGCATAATTTCTTGGGGAGCGTAATGTTCGGAAGATAAAAGAAATGAAAATACAGGCACGTTTTTGAGTTCGAGCAGTGAATTGAACTATTTCTTCGGGAATGTACTAAATAGATACATTAAAGTTAGTGACGAATATGCACTTTCGTTCAATTACAACGAACTTTTTAAGGAGGTCTGTTGATAAGGTTAAATAAGATCAAAAGGCCGTATTCAATCTGGAATATGGAGGAGACAGAGGGGACGTCGTTGATCCACACTCTTTCCTGAGTTGGGGATGACGTCATTGGCAGCGTGTGCAGTGGCGTACGGGTGCGTGACGTCACTGCGCGAATGTCTGACGCCGAAAGAAGGATAAGAGGCAGAAATACAGACATGAGAAAACGGATACTCCTCCATATCAAACATGTATCCAGCGTTACCCATGCAAAACCACTTCCTCACCGCATGAAATGTTGAATTTATCGAGCATACCGAAGCCTATTGGATATATCGATGCCGCCTGCGCTCTTTGATGTACCAATATATGCAAAGTGGACTCAACTGAAGAAAGGCCACGCTGCTTTATCATTTATTGTTTGGTGTGGCATTTACAAAATTAAACTCCTGTCCACATTGGAATGGCCGACAATGCTATCTGCAATGCCTGTAATTGTGAGGAGACGCTAAGCCACATACTGTGTGGCCGTATGGCCTACAATGTTCAGAGACAACCACTTGCGTCCGTTATAGGACACCTTGAGAATAGACAAATGTCTGCTGAATCTGTTCTAGCACGTAGTCGACAAAGGACATTGCAGCTGAAAATGACCAATGAACTACTGAGGTTTTTGAGGAAGACAGACCTTTTCAAGCGGCTGTGAGAGTAAACTGTCGAGTTCCAGGCAATACTATTAGACCCATACTGACTAGGTGCTCGGGCTGTGAATGTGCTATCTTTCTGTCCCTTTCTTCTTAGTCTTTCAATCTCCCCCTCCCTTCCCCATGTGCCGAGTAGCAAACCGGTTATCTTGGACTGGTTGACCTCCCTGCCATTCCTCTTTTACCATTCTCTTCTTCTTAAGTTCGGGGCTGCGTAATCCTGGCCGCCCAGAGTGCCCGTGAACGGGCCGCCAAGCTCGGCTTGACGGTCCCAACGTGGGATTAGCCGGGTGGCGTGGGGTCTCCCCTGCGTCTTCTCAGGGACAAAAATAAAGTTTTAATCAATCAATCAATTCTCTTCTTCTTTACATATAAGTTATTGCACATATTGAGCTAAGGTGCGCTGTGAACCACTGTCGCTAAAACTGCTTGAGTGGAAAAACGATGTGGCAAAAAAGCAAAAACAAACAAAAAACACTCCGGTTACAGTGAACTGCTACAGTCAACACGCTCCAATGTCCACGCCATTTGTCATCATTAGAGCATGTTGACTGTAGCATGTTCGCTCAATCTCGCTTATTGAGAATTCGAGACAGAGTGACGCGAAAGAATTTATTAGGACGCAGGCAAGACATCGTTACCTACTAAGTGTAGTTTTGTTTTCAATAATTTGAAAGCTTTCCGTGCATCGTTTCACGAGCGGAGATAAATTGATACGCAACGAACGAGTCGTAAAATTTTGTTTAATTCAGCTACAAAGGAGCTTGGGCACATCGAACTAACGTATAAATCAAACTATTTTTTTTCTTTTTTTCGCATAAACGGAAGCCTCTTCGCGATACCGGGTTTGACATCGAAGGTAAAATGAAACTCGATAAATTGTGTCACAGGAACTGGCTGTCGCCAAAATAGCTTGCTCGCAAATCCGAACACACACAAAAACATAATACTTCTCTCGTGGATGAAAACACTTGGGACAACTAGAACACCCGAGAACACAACAAGAACGACGTATAGTTCGATCACGCGACAAAGGAGTTTTGATTGTGAATATGCTTAAATGCGATTAACAATACGCGGCACGAGGAGCGCAGAGTAAGGTGTAAGAACATGCTTCTGCGATTCCGCCGATGATAGGACAAGATTAGGCATCAATACCCAAGACATTGATATATTGGCACATGCTGGCGAAACCATAGATCAAGAAAGCATACGCCCAGGGCTGAGTCGGTGCCATCATGCAAAGCTCTCATTCGTCGTTTATGAGCAAAGTATAATAATAAGCTGGTTGTGTCGCATTGGGGCCTTGTACATACGCATAGTCTTCCTAAATGAGGTGTGTGTGTGTCCAGTCATATTGGGGTTTTAATGTTAACTGGTACAGAATGTGAAGAAGCAAACGTGAACACACATACAGGTTGTTATGTGTTTACCACGCCAGCGATCTCGTGCATTATAATTAGCAGATAGAAGATGGAGCGTCTGAAAGCTGTCTTCGTTGAGTGGCTCATTTTGGCGCACATAACACGCTAACTAGTAATCCTCTAGGTACGCTAAATTGGTGAGCTGAAAGTTATAGTTTACCGCCTGCGGTTTTTTTAACGCGTGTTGCATTGCGAATAAATAAGTTGACACTTTCGCATTCATTTAGAGCATGAAAATGTAGCAGTCGAGGATGGAAATCTAGCCGGCGAAATCACAAACACTTTGAGAGAATCATGGTCAACCATGGTGGGTACTTGTGTTGATAGTGTGGATCAAGAAGGCTAGAGGTGCCGGAGAGCAATGCTGAACATTGGAAAGGGGAGTGGGTGTTGCGTGATCTTGGCGTTAAAATACGCCAGATAAAACGTGTTGGCGACGGGACACATGAAGTTGGTGCATGCATATTTCATCCTGCGCTGTGCGCAGAGCGAGTTTGTTGGATTGCGGCACACTTTCGTTTTCTTTCGTAGCACCGCGTACGAATGAGAATAGTTGTGAGCGCTTCGAGAGTAGTTTAAGGGCTTCGATCACAGTGTTGAATCTCGTAGTTTCTCGGCTGCGCTTTCATCGTTGGCAACGACGACGACCTCGTTGAGTTCGGAGGGCTTTTTGCGGAAGCATATGTGGTCCACCAAGGCGCTCGTGAAGCAGTCGCCCAAGCAGTTGTTGGTCGTTCGCGCGCGGTCACTGCGCGAAGAGATATGGAAATAAGGTTCACATAATAGAATCACATCGCACTACATCACACCAATAACATTAGTATATATTTCTTCCTTTGACCTGCAAGAACATTCTGAATCTCAGCTAAGACGTTCGAGACTCCTCCTGCTAATCTATTGACTCGTCTATATTGCAAGATTTTCACTTAGTAAAGAAGTCACTGTGTGCCAATGTACCATTATTGTAGTGGACATCTAGCGAGAATAATGATATCGTATATTCTTCGTCTTCTTTGTGTCCTTTCGCATCTGTCGCAAGTACCTGCGCTGCCATGAATAGTACAGCGATTCAATAAGGTCTAAAATATTCACTTTATGACAATAAAACTCATACAGTTGCCAATTCTATTTTACCGATCAAATAGGATGGATTCGTGGTTTAATTCAATTCAAACGAGAACTCCCCACTACCAACGAACCACCACCAGGAACATGTATGGGTCGGGGTAATGTCAAGTCACGTCGAATATACTTAAGCGGGACAACGACCGATCTAGAGCTTGCTGTCACCGCTACTTCCTCGTCACAATGCTTTGAAAGGTAGCGCATAGGTCGCATACTCACAGTAGCCATTCGACGGTGAACAGGAGACTGACATCGCTGACCGGTGCGCCGATGACTGACAGCGTCATCACCATAAGGAAGAGAGCCGCGCTGGGAACCGATGTTGCTGCCACGCTCACAGCAGTCGCCGTGATTCTGCGCAGTGGTAGAGATAGCGACGCAACTTAAGCTTAGTGTGACGGTTAGAACACTAAAATACAGTTATAAGCGCGAACAGCGGAAAAAGTGGTGTTCCGCGCTTTAGTTGCCGTGTAATAGGGGAATAAAGTGCTTAACAAAAACAGCCATTAGAACGGCTGCATACGGTACTGCATGTAGTTTTTAAGTACGATCAGTGAGAAAAAAAAGAACATAATCTCTTTATCTAATCAACCTAGAAGGCCACCGTATTTCTAACCAACTTTAATTTCACACTCAGTGTCCTGCGCGTGGCGCACTTACAGGACGGCGAAGTAGTCTCCCGACGAGATGGCAATGTCGTTGAGCTGTGCGATGAAGATGCTGCAGACGGTGATGAAGAGTGCAGTGCCGTTCATGTTGACCGTGACTCCGACGGGGACCACGAACCTAGTGACGCGCTTGTCGAGCCCGCAGTTTTCCTCCAGGCACTTGAGCGTCAATGGCATCACGGGTGCACTGCGCATGCGTCGTTGCTCATGGAGTATGCTTTCTCATTCGGACAAGCAGTGAGATAAAGGTAAACCAGGGAGATAAAAAGTTCTGCTCCACTCGTCAACGTTGAAGGCGAAGCATGGCAGACTCGATAAATATTCGCGAACAAAGGGCGTGCAGTGAAAACATTTTATCTTTAGATGTCTTGCATCATGTTGCTGTATTGCCTTTGTTAGCAGCATGCCTCGCGGTATTGTCTAATACAATTGATGACGCGCGTAACCCAATTATTGTGGCATGTTCTGAAATTCACTGAATGACACTAGAGCTACATCGAGTGGGACATTCGTAAACTTGACACGGTGGTTAAACGAAAGTATGCGCCATGCTGCCATATTATATATGTTCATTGAGGTGGATTTCGCTGTTTAAGACTAACTTATTACGAGAAATGCAGACGAAGTGTACAGAATTCATTCGTATATGATCTCTGTGCATGATAGAGCCTCGTCGATACGGCGTCTCTACCGTAACAATATTCTTCACTGGCGTGAGCAATAACTCCAACTCAAGTGGCAGCGATAACCCGAGCCAGTGAGTAAGAGTTTTTTATTCTACATGCGAAGATGCGGAGAAAAAAAATTGGCCTGAATCTACATGTTACACTGTAAATGTCGTCGAAAGACGATAGTCTTGCGTCTGGAGAGAGTGAACAAAACGTTTATTTGATGTTCTGCGCAAGAAAATCGGTAAATGGTATTCTGAAGGCGCTGCGTTAGAGTGCCTCGAGCGTGTAACGGAGGCGAACAAGCGCATCTAGGCACGTTAGACACGAGCGCCATCTGGTAGTTATCTTCGAAAACTACCGCAGAAAAAGATGCGCGCCGGCCTCGGAGGTGATAAGGTGTAGAATGCAAAGCGACGGGCAGGTGCCACCACCGTGCCGTCGTAGCAAAGCGTTGGAAACACCTTCTTGAGCATCGCACTGCACTGTCAGCGCAGCGCGTTAAACGCTACTGTCCTTAGAGTTACTTGTGTGTGCCTCTTCTAGTATAAAGGCAGACATACAATACATAGGCATGTTGTTATGGCACCTCAGATATGCGTTTGCTTTTTAATTGACAATCGCACAACTATGAACACTAAACCTTGTACAATATCGGTGGGTGCTGTGGATGGGGTTGGCCGTTTGATGCCATTTGAGGTATCGTTAGGGCGGACAAACAGACAAATATACAGACAGACATACAGACCAACATTTTTCTGAAGATCGTCAAGAAAGACTATCGTCTTAAAAAAAAGCTGCGTGTTACTCGGGGGGGCTACAGCGCTGCAGCTGCGAATAATCCTGGCTCGTGTTTTGCCGCTGACGTACCTGGCTGCCGTGACGAAGGCGCACAGTCCCACGTACGCGAGCTCGCCGAGAAACTTAAACGGGTTCTTCCGCGTCACCAAGAAGTACAGCAGACACTCGACGACGAAGAGTTCGACGGCAAGGCCCGACAGCACGGTGGCGACGAGCAGCGCCATCTGGTGGAACAATGCCACGATGCTCCCCACCGAGAGTATGCGCGCGCACAGCAGGCTCATCACTCCCACGGGTGTCATCCTACGAGAAAAAATGACGCGTAGACTTATGTAGAAGAACGCAGGAAACAACCATTTCTGAATGCAACGCCCGCAAGCCTCAACTGATGAACTAAACTCTGGAGTGCTGTGCGCCTAACTGACGATATGATCAATTGGCATGCACACTACAAAGCATCCGCACTGTTTCTGACACCATCTGCGGGGTTCTTTAGTGTGCAAATATATCTGCGTGAACGCGTGTTCTTTGTTTCATCGTAATTAAAAATAGGCCGCCATAGCCGCGCATAGATCCCACTCTGTGGAGCTCGTACAAGTGTTAATGTATTCCAGGGTGTAATCACTCCACTGCTGGTCTCCAAGTCTGTGGTATGGTCTAGAAATGTCAAACTGGCAAGCAGTCCCGCCTGAAAGGCATGTATGGTTTCTCAGTGGGACTACTCCTCATGCTCGAATAATGCGAAAAGTCGAAATAACCTAGATGGAGTTGTCAAATGTAAACCGTATAGGAACTGATGTGGATGAAAAAGTACCCACCATAATAGAAGCACCATTTTCACGCCCCCTGTGCCCCCTTACGGAAATTTGCAGAGAGCAGTACTGTACCATAAAGCATGTGCAAGAAGGTTGGTACACTTGCAGTCGGAGCTTGGTGTATTATATATATATATATATATATATATATATATATATATATATATATATATATATATATATATATATATATATATACCAAAAAACCACTTTTGGGTGAATGTAAGAGGCTGCCTTCAAGTGTAATGTCAAAGGGAACAGCTATTACCAGCAGAGAGAAAAAAAATTACTTGCAGTTCTCTGTTTCAATTTGCCCACTTCTGTGAAAAGCTGCGCTGTTCTCAGTATTCTTATATATATTAAACCCGGATCGTCTGCACATTTCAAAGATGCATAGAAGATTCATGCTATGGCAAGTTTTATCGAATAAGAAACAAAATTAAATGCTAGTTGGCCCCCGGAGACAAGGCAGCAGCTGGTACTGTGTGACTCACCACATCACAAGGAAGACGAGCTTCATGATGACCACGTCCAGTGCCGCGAAGAACTGCTTCAAGATTTCAACTGGCTTACCGAGTGTGCCTAATGCGCCCCCGAAGACGACGCAGAATACGATCAAGCCTGCGAAACAAACATTACGATTATACCTCGAGGAGAAAGGATTTTAGGAATTACAAGAAGCAGAACAACACACGCTACATCATCTACGTAATCACTTATTGTATGGCACATGCCTGCGTTAAAACCAACTTACTGCGAGAAGTGGATCGCGCACTAAAGACAAAGTAAATATTTCGACTTGTTGAAACACCAGCATCTACTGCAACCGCAGCGATGACACCAGTGTCTTGGATGAAAAGAAAACGCAGACGCAATAAGAAGAAATCGTATGATTGCATTGTGCGACTGCAAGGTGGACAGTGAGGGTAATTATATAATCAAGTTGAAAGTTGAAAGATGCTGTTGTTGATTAGCTGATATTATATTTGAACTGGTTGGAAAAGAGAAAGAAAGAAAACGATCACAGCATATCCACGGACTGAATGATGATGAGTGGGGCGAAGCGTCCGTCCGTTCGTTCGTGAATCCGCCCGTCCGTCCAACCGTGGGTCGATCTGTCCGTCCGTGCGTCAGTCTGTCTGTCTGTATGCCCGTCTATCTAGTGAACACTCCAGGTACCACCATCTCGCATCTTTTCATCATATATTGTTTTTATACAAGTACCGCCATCTAGCGGACATTCCAAAAACTAAACGAGAAGTCACTACTTACTGCATACATCTAGGACGCACGACCCACAGCTTGAGGAGCTTCGCCCCTAAAAGTCTATCCCCTGTGGCACATACCCGCTCTCTCGAGTATGTGCCACAGGTGGTTACAAACGATAACGGCAGACGAACAGGTGATGCCACAAGGAGCTTCGCCCCTAAAAGAACAAACTGCACGAGTTATACGACATTATCTTTGCTTCTCTCCTCTATTGTGGCCAGGTGTATGAAAGACTTCGATTATCAGTAGTCAGTGATACTCATTCATTCATTTATAACACACTGGCAAAAGAATGAACCTGGACGTCAAATTGTCGCGTCCCAGTCACGCAGTTTATGTTGTACACGTAACTCTAATACGAGGTGTAACGAGGAGGAGGACTCCTTTACCCAAAGAGTTGGTTCCGTTTCGTCGTGACCAGTTCCTCTTCGAGATTTCTTTCGCCGGTTCTCCTCTTATCGAGACGTTTTTCTTCTCGAACGACGTATAACCCTGGTGCGAGAAGAAGTTTGAAGTGAATAAACAGTCCCGAAGGAATTCTCTCGAGGCATTCATGCTGAGTTGCAATCCACACACACGACCTCTGCGACGGTTTTGTTTAATCTAGCACATGAACATGCTTTAGAACGAATAAAACTAAAGGCATCTCACGCTTTCGACAGGGCATGAGTAAGATCTGAACCGATTCATCCTAAACATAAGATTACCACGCCAGAACTATTCAGTCATCTATTGAAGAGTGCCTAACTATGCATTGTTCACTGAACGTTTTGTGAATGAATAGTTCTAGAACATTTATATTTATACAGTTTCTGTCGACAGTGCGCCGTATCCGAAACAGCGTTAATGTTAAGTGTATACAGGACGTGTTAGCTGATGAACATGTAACTGACACGCTTAAATAATAGTCAAGCTAATACGTGAGTTGTAACGAAACAGTTTGTGGTGTAGAGCGAAAGTATCTTGTCAAAGAAAGTAAATACTAAAAAAAACAGGTAATTTATTGAAAATAAAATTGTTCACAGTCAAGAAACTGTGTGGAGGAACATCTTCAATACCATTAGCGCATTTATACCAAGGCGTTTGCAAAATCACTGTAATAAACAGTGCTCACTTATTAGACAATGCTCGCACAGACGTATCATTTAAATAAGTTGGATGCTGTCGAACTATTTGACTAAAATAATGATCTGAACATTGGTATTCAAAGCCAGCAAGAGTTAAGTGTAGCTGATGGTTCGCAAGGTGAAACTGAAATGGCTGTCAGCATAAATACTCGCTTGGAGAATGATATTAGCGTATATAATTACGCATTATGATCAGTATAAGATGGCGGAGAAGGTTGGCAGATTTTACGGTAACTGGAAAAGTTTGTAGAGAAGCGTGTCACTATAGCTAATCTGAAGCCTCACTCATTAAACCCCATCAATTGTTATTCATTTAAAGCTCTTTTGAAATGCTCTAGTGCCTTTGAAGTGAAGAAAAATGGGCTTCAGAACACTTTGAAAATAAAGAGTTACGGCAAAGGGTAATTGTGCTAATACCTAATGTCAGAGATATGTGCAGAACTAACTCTTACAAAACTTCGAGATAGGTGTAGAAATTACAGTAATAAACACATTAAAATTATATAGAATTGTTACGCCAGCACGTTATGTAGCAGTTGAATCACAGACGAATATGAATGGGGCGTGTTTACAATGAGCAATTTAAGATTGTCGCAGAATGAACAGTAAGACGTTGCATTTAAAATGCGTCTCGCCATCTGAACTATTTTGAATCCAGTGCAGAATGTTTGACTACTTGTTATGTACATATTCGTCACAACCCCCCGCTGAACGGCTCAGAAAAAAAAAGAAATCGGGAAGTGTTCAGTGGGGTTATACAGGTATATAAAGCATCAAATAATCACCTGCTCAACGCAAGCCTCTACGAGGTTTTCGGGAAACGCATTTCTGAAAAAAGGCAGCAGCAAGAAGCCAATGTTAGTGAGCACGATCAAGCAATTAAGAAAAATTAAATAACAAGACGACTGCTGGTGAGTCCAGGAAGACCGATGAAACACCGGAAGTAACAAATAAACACGGAAATAAACGGTAATTTTGGCAACAAAAACGATGCGCTAAATGGTACTACCAGGGTTAGGCATGACCTGTAAAATAATGCAAAACAGCAGAGCAACTTGTTTTTGTTTGAGACTCATTTCCTGCAAGAGGATGTCGTCCATAACACAATTCACAGCTAATTTTAGTAAAATGTTATGACAGTTCTACGTATAGACAGCCTGGTTTATGAGTTAATAGCATCACAATCAAGAAAGTGAAATAAACCAATGGCGTAATGAAATATACGCTTCTTTAACATGTCCCTCATTGTATATACTTTTACTTGAGCTGCACGTCAAGTTTCTCTCTAAGCGCATCGTTTTAACAAGCTTTTTTTGTATTAAATTTATAATTCTATAAAAAAGACGTACTTAAAGGGCCGCTAAGCAAACCAGATATTGATTACCAGGGGTGCTGTTTTAGTAGCGCATGTGTCTACAACGAACATATAGCTGTGAGAATTGTGCTGCTGTAATAGCGGAGTTACACGTGTTGATCGAAAGGCGGTGATCGTCCGTTTCACTCTTCCAATCGCTAACCTCCGTTCGTCAGCTGGTCTGCTCACCGAGAGCCACTTTGTCCTCCTTACCGAGTGCCTGTTCTAACATCACGTGACACGTCATCCCTGACGCACTCTTCAAAACAGTGTACACTTCCGGTTACCGCGACTCTATTAGAGTGTGTTGTGCATGCTTCTCGGCTATACGCTGTTGTAGGTTCAGTTCGCGCAGCTTATCTGACCTCTAAACAAGACTGTGTTGGTACGGTAGCGATTTGGCACTCGCCTTACGGGCAGACTCGCTAGCACGTACACGCGGAGAATACGACCAAGAACAGCCAGGGGGCTGGGCAGCTGCTTGCAGACTAACGGGAAGTCGCAGGTTCTTGTTCGACCAATCACAGCGCCGATTTTCGATAGTATCACAGGTGCAACATGTCAATGTTTGCATGTTGCCGGGGAAGCCGACAACGCCAGGGGATGAGAATGAATCGCTTCTTGAAATTTGTGGTGCACTCGCGGCTTGTAGTGTTGCCTCGTGTGGCATCTGTGATCGCGACGGCCTTCTGAACAACGATGCGCGTGTTTATTTAAAACGTTAGAAAAAAATTTGGAGGTGATTTAAGGGCCCTTTAATTCAAGAACCTCAACATACACTAGTGGCAGAACGCTGGGCCAGTTTAGAGCGATGATTGCACTTAATGTATGATTTCAATTTTACATTACGTTCAAGAACATGCAAAGGACAATGCGGATGAGTAGGTATTATATACGCTTCGTAAATTGCGTATCTGTTGCTGTAGTGGCCACCGAAACATAATCAGGTTAAAATATTTTGTTTCTTTGACGCTCTTTTGGCACAAAAAAGTGCACTTTGAACGTGAAAAAAAAAAACGTTTCCGCTGAGAGGCAATAATTTTTATTTCGAAAATTAGTGAGGCCAGATTTCTGACATTTATACTACGGCATAAGGAACATATTGAAGTAATGATCTATGAGAGCAATGCATCCATATAAGAGATATCCGTAGCTCTTTCTCTTTCTTTTTCCAAGTGACAATAAGCAGAATACTAGTGTAATGCCATTTTCCTGATACATGGAAATAAAGGAGCAAAAGAGAGAGAGAGAAACAGAGAAAGTGTAGGGTAGCAAACTGGACTCATTCTAGTTAACCTATCGATCTTTCTTCTTTCTATCTATCTCTCTTTCCTGATACACGGGCGCAGTCTGCGACGACAGGCCACACAAGAGATTTCGCTTATGATTTTCTATCACATGTGCTACTATAACGCTGGATTAAATATTTCGGCACTGCAACTTGGTGGGGACTCAGTAGTGGTATGCGCGCTCAAAACATCCCAAAATTGTTCGCCCAGTGGCATCACCGAGAACTTATCACTCGTCAATTACACATGTCATCAGTCCGTGACGCTGGATGACACATGCACAGAGCACTTTCTGAATCGCATGTGATTACCGCATTGCAAAGCCTACATGAAAAGACCATCGAGAAGTCTAGGCTAAATGCGCATCATCACGAATTGCAGTAGAAGTTGTGTAGACGTCTAGGCTAAATGCGCAGCATCACGAATTGCAGTAGAAGTTGTTGACTTCCCGAATCGCCTTCGTGCCACAAAATGTGAGAGCTTCAATGTATGCGGTGTATGTCTAAATTTTGTTTTCACCATTTTGCCAGGTTGGTATGCGTAGACATGTAGGTAAAGGGGAACGTATTTGCAGTTCAAAAAAATGTGTTCGCGCATACAAAACTGCGTCACTCATAAGTTCGCGAAACTGACATGTAATGTTGATAGCTTAAGAAACACACTATGCTGTGTCGAAGATTTATTGACATCAAAGATTCAGAAGACCGCAATTTAACGAAATGCTCAGCATATTTCATAAATATTCGGTTGCAATTGTGGTGAAGACTTTTATAGACACGAAATGAATATCACATTCAAATATTTCTCTCGTATTTATTAAAAAGCTTTATTTGCATTTTTCAAATTTGTGTTGCCAATGCATGGGGAAAGCTCAGAAGCTTTTGAGGTGTAGAGCTTCGGAAACATAGCCGAGTGTTTGCTGGTCCAGGGTGCAAATCTTGTATTCTGAATGTGCATCGTGTGCTTCTCAGTGTGATCAATTCTTTATGGCCCTGCTTTATTGGCAGCGAAATAAAAGAAGACGTCACATTTTAATTCCTCCCCCCCCCCCTCGGAATTCACGTGTACCTTAGAAAATTTTCACAGCACCGTAAATATGTACTCATGCATTTACGGCTTTATATGCCTACAATTCTCGCTGTATTTGTCACGTTAGAGCGCGCACCGGAAATATCGCAATGTACAGTCAGGCTACCGTAAGTCGGTGTATCAACAAGAAAAAAAAGTGAATTCCGGGCTTTGAAGAGCCAGAACTACCCGAGGCAGATGTAGAATCAACTTCGACCACACGCGTTTGTTAAATGCCATACGAATCTCAGCACATAGATGTTTTTGAGTTTCCCACCCACGGTAATGTGACCACCAGGGCTAGGAGTTCATTACGGATCCACGATAGTATACCGACGTTTTAGACACTAAGCCAGCTACCAACATGATTATATTAAAGAACAAATAACCAAGTTACGCAGGTTCACTTACAAAATTTTGAAATTACAGTGATCGTTAGAGTATGACAAACAACTGTTCTGACGAACAGTGGTATATTTAGGAACATGAAGCGAAAAAATAGGGAAATAAATAGTGAGAACAGTTGCACAGAAACAACGGGAAACGGAGAGTGACATATAGAAACTCGCCTAACGAGATCCAAAAATGTGTCTAGCAGGTGTGCACTGGCCTTCACTTCGTCCTCAAAGTCGAGCTCAGACTTGAGCTCGGGGCTTCCGGGGTGGATAATGGTGACAAACGACAGGCCTATGAGTGCGGACGTGAAGCTGGTGCCGATGAAGATGGCGAACGTCAGCAGGGCCATCTTGCCTTTGGCCTTGCCGCTCAGGATTGGCGCTGCCTGTTAATGAAAAATGCGTAGAGTACATCAAAAAACAAAATTGTGATTATACACACACAAAAAGAAGAAAGACTTGGATTAGTTCAGTTTGCCCACCTTACCACATTGAGCAACCGATGAAGTTGAATCCTAAGTTGGTTAACGTTTGGAAGTATAGAATTCTTCCGAGCGTTAGCGAAGTCAGGGTTCCAAGAGAGTGAAGTCAGAAAAAAAATAGGCATGAGATTGACAACAGAGTCCGGCCGATAGTTTGTGAAACCTCGTCAATGACATTGTGCAAAAATTTAAGACAGACTGCGTGCATAATTTTCGCGACGAAATTTATGAAGACGAACTTTTCGGTCACTAAGGTTTCTTTCAGAGGAATCCGCATAGCTTTTGCTTGCGCCTTGGTGCTACAGACGGGTGGTTGTAACTCTCCTTTACTTATTCAGAAACGAGCTTCTGAACGTGTGATCGCACTATAGCGACACACACGCACACACACACACACACACACACACACACACACACACACACACACACACACACACACACACACACACACACACACACACACACCAGAGAGAGAGAGAGAGAGAGAGAGAGAGAGAGAGATATGCAAGCATACTAATCGCATATGCGCGAGCGCACACACTCACACATTACACGCACGCACGTACACACACGAACACACACACACACATACAGACACACACATACAAACAGACACACACATACAGACACACACATACAAGCAGATACACATACAAGCAGATACACACATACAAGCAGATACACACACACGTGCACACAGACACACAAACACACGCACACACACAAACACACGCACGTGCACGAGTGATTGAAAAAAATTGGCCCCGTGTCTGCAAAAGACAATAGCCTTGCGTGTGGAGAGAGTGAACAAAGCATCTATTTGATGTTCTCCGCAAGAAAATCGGTGATTGGTATTTTGGAGGCGCTGCGTTAGAGTGCCTCGAGCGTGCAGCGGAGGCGAACAAGCGCATCAAGTCACGGCACACTTGAGACATGAGCGCCAACTGGCAGTTTTTTTTTTTAAACGAAGCGCTTGGCTCTGAGACGGGTGTGCGCGCCCGCCTCAGAGGTGGTAAGGTGTAGAACGCAAGCCGACGGGTAGGTGCCACCACCGTCTCGTCTTAGGGAGGCGTTGGGAACACTCGCTTTTAAAAAAATCGTGAAAGCGCTGCATGGTCAGCGCAGCGTGATAAGCGCTACGATCCTAATTGACTCATGTATGCCTTTTCTAGTAAAAGACGCACATGCAAAATATATACGTGTGGTTATGGTGCCCCAGACATGCACAATAATTGCTTTTCAATTGACACAAATATGAACGCCAAATTTTGAGCAAACATTGGCGGGCGCTGCGGATGGGGTCAGCAGTTTCGACTACCTGGTGTCGTTAAAAGTGGACAAACAGACAAATGTACAGACAGACAGAAAGCAGACAGACCAAACTTTTTGCGTCGAAGGTCCCCAAGAAAGACTATCGTCTTTAAAAAAGCTGCACTAAGTCAGGCGTCCTGCACTAAGACAGGCAAGGCTGAGTCAGCAGAGCTGGTGGGCACTTAGCTGGTCCTGGCTTCGCTTGGTTCTTACCCTCTCACCTCACTCTTTCATACCCACGGCTGTGCATGCTCTGCATTTTTTCTCTGTTCACTTTCTCTTTATCAATTTTCCTTGTTCCCGTTCACTGTGTTTATATTTTATTATCTTTCTTTATCAAGATTTTTTTTTCTTCTACACACTCTCTCTTTGCGCAATCATTCTCCGAGCTTTTATTTTTCTTCAGCCTCTCGTTGTGCCACGTTCTATCAACACTTACGTTCCATCTCTTTTTCACGCTGTACACGTTTTCGCCCCTACTTTCCCTCAACCACACCCTTAATTCTGTCTTCCTAACGTTCGACGAAGTTACTTAGTGATAGAACGCGTCTGTCACTACTAACTGTTTTTCGTCATATTTTCCACGATTCCTGGGACGCTCCCTGCGTCCCGCCTTGTGGCGATGGCAGCGGCAACTTCTACAGGCCCACGTGGTCAAATGTCAGCGCCCTCAAGCTCTTCTGTGGCTCAAGGCTCATGGTCCATCACCAGCGACGGCTCAAGAGATGCTCCTGCTCTCGTGCACATGGACGAAGAACGAACTGCTGGCCCGTCTGGCTACAGCTCAGCATTTGTAAGCTCCGCAAGGAAACGAGGCTCTTGGAGCAGCTCCAGTGAAGACACGGACATCTACTCAGTCGACGGCGACGACTCATCAGATGGCAGCTTCGTGTCTGTGATGAGCCGCAAGGCCAAAAGGAGGCTAATCAAGACGTCATCACCAGCAAGCACGTCAACCGTGAAGGCAAGGAATGAACGCTGGCCGCATACCATTCTCTTCATGCCCATGGATCCTTCCGCCAGCCTTCGAAAATTGAACAGGCAAGCCATTTCTAATGTTCTTGAGGGAATAGCGCAGAATAAAATCAAAGAGGTCCGGCTGAACACACGTAAGAACGTTTTAGCCGTTGACACAACACATGCAGATACGCTGCAGAAGCTTCGAATGATGACAGAGTTTGGAGATGTCAAAGTACGAGCGGTCGTACCGATGACTGGAACCTGCACTGCAGGTGTCATTTACGACCTTGACTTGGCAATCCCAAACACGGATCTACCCATTCTGATAAAACCAGCGTACGAAGGAGTGGGCATTAAGCATATAAGCCGCCTCGGGAACAGCCGCTGCGTTAAGCTAGTCTTTGAGGGCGACTCAATCCCTACGCATGTCAAGGTAGGACATTTCCGGCATGTGGTACGGCATTTTGTCCCAAAGCCGCTTCAGTGCCACAAGTGCTTCAAGATCGGTCATGTCAAGGGCGTCTGTACAAACTCCACCGTATGCCCCCGGTGCGCGGAGGCGCACACGGTAGACACCTGTTGTGCAACAACTTATAGGTGCGGCAATTGTCGAGGTACGCATGAGGCCACGTCTAAGGAATGCCCAAGACTCAAGAAAGAAATGGGTATCCTGAAAGAAATGGTCAGGGATAACTCAACCCATAGAGAAGCTTCACAGAAAATCCGGCGTCGACGTCGCCACCGACGGAAGCGCTCCAGTCATGGTGATATTCATGCACCACTACGGTCTACACCACCATCAACATCTAGTAGAAAGCCAGAGAGTACAAGAAAACCTCCACCGGCGAAGCCTCTCTCCCCTGAAGACTGGCCGGTGCTTGCGAACGCACGGCCTTCCGAGCAGCCCTCCCGCTCTCTGCTCCCAGTGAAAGCCAATGCTGCTGATGACGAGGCTCCAAACGCAGATCGTCAAATTATTCCTATGCTGCGATCCATTGTGAGTGTCATCAGAAGTCTTCTAACAAGCATCGACACGCCAACTGCTAGGAGTGGCCTACAGGTGCTGGACGCGTTGAGTCCGGTCCTTGCAAGCCTCCAGTAAAGCCATGGCCGACAATAACAAGTCGTTCCGTCAGGAGGTCAGAGAAGCGTCCATCTTTCAGTGGAACGCAAGAGGTCTGAGATCTCGCATATCTGATTTTCGCCAGTTCGTTCATCTGCACCGATTTCCCATCATGATTATATGTGAACCGAAATTATCGCACCCAATCAGATTATCCGGCTACGAGTCATTTTTCTCTTCAAGTGACATCGAAAGTAGCAAAGTTGTTGTATTTATTCGCCGGGAGCTTACTTACGTCGTCCAGCCAGTGCAACCTCACGACAGCAATCAGTATGTGTGCTTGTCTGTTAAAAAAGGAAAAGTGACATTCGCACTTCTAGGCGTGTATATATCCCCATCAGGTCATTTCGACGCCAACAAACTAGACGGCATATTAAGGGCACATCCGGGTCCGTGGGTTATCACCGGGGATTTCAATGCGCATCATCCCATCTGGGGAAGCTCAAGGCTTAATTCAACGGGACGACGTCTAGCATCATTGGTATCCAGCCATGGTCTCGTCCTTCTGAATGATGCCAGTCCTACGTTTTTACGAGGACACTACATATAGCAGCTGCCTTGATTTGTCCTTTGTTTCACGCCGATTTGCTACACGGGTAAAGTGGTTTTTGGACATTGAAACACACGGAAGCGACCACATCCCCACTTACCTGAAGATCAAAGGTATTTCGAACACGTACTCCTCTACCACAACACAAAGAATAGATTGGAGTGTGTTCAAGACTCAACTTGAGGATGCTTGTGAAGAAGGCCTGTCCAATGGTCTTCAGCAAGCTATTAAGGAAACTGCACATGCGACTACGCGCACAATAATACGCTCTTCGAAGTACTCTGAATATGACCTCGAGCTGGAGCGACTTCGTGCGATACGCCGTCGTGCCGAAAGACGATACCGACGCACCAATTCCACAGACGATCTACGGACAGCCCGGCGCATCCAAAAGAAGATACAACGGCGCCTTGACAAATTAGACACCCAACGATGGAGGAAATTTTGTGCGTCGCTAGATCCTCATAAACCGCTGTCTCAGATATGGAGAATTGTGCGAGGCCTACGTTCTGTTCCAGAGCAGCGTTTTCCCTTCAAAGCCCTTGCACTTTTTCATCGCCGGCATGAAATTGAGGTAGCAGAAGATTTCTGCGCTATGACCGTGGGCCAGACAGCGTACACAAGCCTCCATACAGTGAATCAAATCCCTCACTCACGAGACCCACGCATGGATCTACCGTTTACATCACAGGAGCTCGATGCGGCGCTCGTCTTATGTAATAAGTCGTCGTCAACTGGCCCTGATGACATCTCATACAAGATGCTGTTCAACCTTGGTAAACGGGCACGAGAAACACTCCTTAACACCTTCAACGATTCCTGGCAAGCTGGCGTCGTTCCGCAAGATTGGAAGATTAGCCGCTTGGTACCGATCCTTAAGCCTGGCAAATCTCCCCTGGACATTGCCTCTTACCGACCGATCGCACTCTCAAGTTGCGTAGGAAAGGTAATGGAGAGAATGATCTTGGCCAGGCTTGAATGGTACCTGGAATACTATGAGATATATCCGAACGCCATGGCTGGTTTTCGCCGTCACCGATGTTCGATCGACAATGTTATAGATCTCGTCACATATGTCCAGCAACAAAAGGCAGGTAAACGACTATCTGCAGCCATGTTCCTTGACGTAAAAGGAGCATACGACAACGTTCTACATGACGCCATCCTCGAAGCCATTGAGTCAGTGGGCCTAGGCGGACAACTGTATTGTTGGACACGCAGCTATTTACAAGGGCGGACCTTGTTTGTGAACACTGCAGATGGTCCAACTTCCCAACACCCAACGCATCGTGGAGTCCCGCAAGGTGGCGTCTTGAGTCCAACCCTCTTCAACCTCGTTCTCATTGGACTTATAGAACGATTACCAAGTGTGGTCAAGCTATCCGTGTACGCTGACGACATCTGCGTCTGGACATCTGGCGTGACAAGGCCTCAGGTACGCGCAAGACTTCAGAAAGCTGTGACGTTGGTATCATTGTACCTCAAGGACCAGGGTCTGAAAATCTCGCCAGCGAAATGTGCATTGATTGCTTTTAGTCGAAAGCCAATGAGACCATACGCTATATCAATCGATGGCCAAGTCATACCGTATGTCAAGACGCACAGATTTCTAGGCGTATTCATTGATAGAGACCTCTGCTGGGGCCCACATGTGGCCCACTTGAAGAAGAGGCTAACAGAAATTGCTAACTTATTCAAGTATCTCGGAGGAAAAACCTGGGGGACTTCAGTACATGCAATGATGCAATTGTACAAGACGCTTTTTCTTGGCTATTTGCGCTACAGTTTGCCTGTGTTGACCAACACCTGTAGAACCAACATTCGGACTCTCGAAAGTATCCAGGCCATGGCTCTGCGAGTTTGTCTGGGGCTACCGCGATGTTCATCATCAGCTGAGACAATCGAGATCGCTAATGACTACCCGCTGAAGACGCATATCATGATGGAAGTGCTCAGAGCACACGTAAGGCATCTTACTCGTGCCCCTGCCCATCATCTAGCTTCACTGCCAGAAGCCCGACCACGTGCCTCATTCTGCCAGACAGTCTTGTCATATCGCACACACATTCCTGCGGGATATACAACTCCATCGAGGATTTCAACTCCCCCATGGAGTATGACCTGTGCACATGTTGAACTCACGGTTCCAGGCATAGGGTCAAAAGCCCGGCTCTCGTCTCCAGCGCTAAAGCAGCTTTCCCTTCTCTTGTTATATGAGAAATACAGTGACCATACTCATCTGTATACTGACGCTTCAACTAAAGTGGATGGGTCTGCAGGGTCGGTGATCTTTCCTGCAACAGCGACAACGGTGAAGTTTCGTTTATCCCACCAGACATCATCGACAGCTGCGGAACTTGCTGCTCTACGTAGCGCAATTGAAGTCATTAAACACCAAGAAGCCAAGAAATGGAGCGTGTTCACGGACTCTAAGGCAGCACTACAGTGTTTGACATTCGCCTTACGCCGGGGACCTCATGAACAACTAGTGCTGGAAATTAGAGAGCTGCTTCACCACCTCTTCGACGAAGGACACAGAATCACGTTTCAGTGGATTCCAAGTCACTGCGGCATATTGGGCAACGAACATGCCGATGCAGCTGCCCGATCAGCACACGAAAATGGTGAAGAAAAATCTATACCATTTTCAAGGACTGATGCTGCAATGACCATCCGAAAAATCGCTAATGCAGAATTAAAATCCCTGTGGAACACCGAGTGCTTACGGCACACGCGACTGCGTAGACTGGACGCGTCTCGTCGACTCCGGCCTCCGTCTGGACTCTCCCGACTCGAGACAACGGTGCTTTGCCGACTATGGCTTGGTGTCGCCTTCACCAAAGCTTTCGCCTACCGAATCGGCATGGAAGACAGTGCTGCTTGCGGTCATTGCGGCAGCGATGAAACTATAGAGCACGTTCTCTGTCACTGCCCTCATTACAGCGTTCAAAGACGGCAACTAGCTGCTACGTTAGCTCGCCTTGACGACAGACCTTTGTCAGAACAATCAGTGCTGGAAAGAAGACATGATTTGTGTGCTCACAGAAAATCAGTGAAGGCCCTACTGAACTTTTTGCGTGGCAGCGGCCTATTGTATAGACTGTAGCACCCCAGCTCCCCCCCCCCCCTTTTTTTTCGCGCGCGTCTATTTCCCTCTTCGCTTTCTTTCCAATCTTTCTTCCCCATTCCCCCTTCCCCTAGTGCAGGGTAGCAAACCGGATGCTCCATTATCTGGTTAACCTCCCTGCCTTTCCCTCATTTTATTCTCTCTCTCTCTCTCCTAACGTTCATTTACTTTCCCTCACCACCTTTCTATGCTATGCAAGGCGTGTTAAACTACCGTGCCCGGATAGGCGAGTGGTTAAGATTCGATCCGAATGCGAAGCATTTCTTTGCGAACCGAGGGCACTTTGAGTTTTACGTTTATGCATCTATGCAGCCCCGTAAGTCTGGCTGCTCTCGTGGTCACTTTCTTAACCTGGCATAGATCAGGATTGGCAGAGGAGGGCACGAGAGTATGACAAATGTTACTATGTGGTTATGAAATGAATAACGCCGAAATTCTGTCGTGTACAACCTGAAATGCTTTCCTCCATTACCCTATGACACATACCCGCATAGCAGGGGCTGTAGTATCTTGGTATGCCCCACAAATGAATCAACTTTTATTTACCCCAAAACGGCAAGGACAGACATTTTTAGTTTTAACGAGAAAGCGTTAAGAAAAATGCGGCATCGACCATGTTGACCTGACTAATGTAAATATTAAAAATCTGGATATTGGCAAAAATTGAACTCAAACATTCCAAGTGGTAGTTGGACATTCTACCACATAGCCATGCTGGATCTTTAAATTGCTTTGGAAAAAGATTCTACATAGGCGTCATGTCGGTCCAACATCTATGCTGGTTGCAATGCTGGCTGTCGAATTTTACAGCGAAGTAATAAACACTACTTATGCACTACTGTGATACAAGCATCGTAGGAGAATGCAGCCTAGACAGCTACTCAGTGACTGCTTCGCATAAAACTGATTTGCACAATGAGTGGGATCAGGCAAATTTTCGACCCAGGAATTTGTGTTTTTATTTCTTTTTTTTTCTCTCTGTAGATGTTCTCCCGCTTATCAGAGTACGTGCATCCTGCCCCAGAGAAATCGACGCACGTGTTCTGGCAGCGAAGCAGAAGATGGAGAGGACGAAAACAGTGCGTGTCAGTTCGTGTCAGACGATAATTTATGTTAACTGAGCCCAGGCTATCGGTCAGCTCAAAAAGCAGCTCAGCCGTTAAAGAACCCCAGGTGGTCGAAATTTACGGAGCCCTTCACTACGGCGTCTCTCATAATCTTATGGTGGTTTTGGGACGTTAAACCCCACAGATCAATCAATCAATCAATCAATCAATCAATCAATCAATCAATCAATCAATCAATCAATCAATCAAGAAACAGCTCAGCGCTTAAGAGTAGTTTAGGCGAGCAAAGGCGTGCGCATATGCATCCTGACGCGGGTGCATTTACTTAGAGATATGCGCATATGCTAATTTGTTTGCAGATGCTCTGAAAACTTCGAAGGCGGGATGAATTGCTCTCCACCGCTATGTACCAAATGATAATCGCAACAAAGACCCACCCGCCATGTGGTGGCCACGTGCACATTATGAATGCATTATGCATTCATAATGTGCACATTATGCGATGCATAAATCAATTCAGGTGCAACACAGCGGGAAATGAACGGTATGTTTCGGACATTCAGTCAATACATCGTTACCGCAGTAGTTACAGGCTCGCGTATCGGTAATAAGAGCACCATATTCAGTACGAGCGCCCGCTTTATTGTGTATAATGACAGTTACTCTCCTTAGTGCTCAATCGTTTAGAGGACAGGGCTCTCTGTGATGAAATGCTTGAATAAACCCGGAATTTTGCCATTGAAGGAAATTCTGTCTTTGTATAGGGATCTAAAAAGAGACCAACGTCTATCTGAGGGATTGTCCAGCAGTGTTGCAGAATGGGCGTCTACATTCCAATCCCGTTTCAGAAAGTTTCAACGTGCCGTATTTCCATTCCTTTCATTTCTCCGGAATAAAAAAACAAAACAAAAAAGCTTGGCCCATTCCCATTCCGGGAAGGGTTGGGCAGTTCAATTTTATGCCTTTAATTCCTCAACGTAAAGGAGACCTCTTGATAGTTTTATCGAGTTAGGAATGAACGCCTTACAAATCTCATGTCATCAGATGGACTAAGAACAACAAAAGTACGCAAAACACGTTACGAAGGTCGAGAGATAGTATAGCTTGGTGACATATCTTTTACAGTACAACAGCCATGCTTCTCCCCATAGGGGCAGTCCTCCCGCTACCAATCGTATTTGTATTATCACTATGTTTGAACGAATCGTGATGTTTTAATATTGCTGAAACTCAAATAAGGTAATGCTGAAATGGCGACATAGCGTATTTTTGGGGTGACAAAAGTAGTGTTCAGAAAGATTAAGCAGCTTTGCCACGCGTATGAAAAAAACTAAGATTTGGTTAATGGGGAACAAAATCCTCTAGGTCTACTGGTATTAGTTGAAACAGTGCACCACTAGGGTACCTTATGCCTTTGTATTCTACACGGAACACTGGACTGCACTGATAGTGAGCCCTTACGCTTGTCAAGCGCGCATCACTAGCATAAATGAAGTGAGGAGAACTTTCTCTGTTCCCCTGCTCAGCCATGCTAGTACTGAAAAGGTTATTTACGCGTGTCAGGTACTAAACTGCACGTGAGATAAAGATAAGGCTGATCGTAGAGTACTCGCCACTTTCGTGTGGGGTTGTCACTGGGAACCGACAAGCAGAGTTAATTTGTTTCTCCATTCAGTATGTGTAGGTGTAATGCGTTTGTTCGTACACTAAGTTATGCCTATGCTTCTCTTTTACAAATTGGCTGACCTCTAACACTTTTACACCACGCCTACCCTTGGCTCTGGCTAACTAAAGGTGGACCTAGAAAATGCGCTGTAACCTTCAATCTTAAAAAAAAACATTTACGCAAGCCTACATGACGAATTCAAACATGATATTCAGTAGTAGCAGCTAAGGGTGTAGCAAAATACGTTTTTTCCGCAATGGTCCTCACCTAACCCTCTATACCTTCTAACGAAGAACTCCGAGACCTCCCGGGTCCAGCGCCACTGAATTTTGCAAGTTTTGTCTCTAGAACAGGCATAGTCGTTCGTCTGTGTATTGATGGGACGGCTTCTTGCTCTCCCGTAGCAGAGTACCGCACACTCTAAACAGTTAAACCCGTATTCTAAACACACTGATTGAACTCGCGCGAGTGTCGGAGTCACCTGTGATGATGCTGGCGATCATCATGGGTAGTACGAGCATGCGTAGACACCGCATGAACACCTCGCCAGGCATGCCGAGCAGCATGATGGTGGACTCGCTGGGGCTCGCCTGTCGCAGTCCGAGGCCCAGCACCACACCGGCCACGACGCCGCCTAGCGTGAAGAGCAGGAAAAAATGCTCCTTGGCGAACTTGCGCAGCTTGGCCCTCAGAGACAGGGCTCGCACCTCCATAGTGGCCATCCTGCACTCCTCGAGTTTCATCTTTCCGTTCTGCGAAAGAGATCGAGAAGGAGGAAAAAGAAATACAGCTCAGGAACCTTCTAGTTAGTTCATTGAGGGTCAACTATAAATGGGCTTCGTACATAATTGCCTATGCCAGATTACCGCGAAAGCTTATGCAGCACTCTCTCTATTATTATGATAAAAATGGTATATTTTTTCGGAAATAACTCGCTGACCATGCTTTCGTCATGAGTTATTGTGCATACCAAATGCGTGTGTGCTTGCGTACTTTCCAGTGAAAGGTTCATGCTCTGATATGAACCTTTGTAGGGTATGGTGTGCAAGAAAAGAAGGGTAGCTGGCACCACACGTTGCCACAAACTTCTCGTTATACACATTTCACACAAACAAAAAATTAAAACCTTGTTTAGGTATATATATATACTGAAGTACAAAAAAGATGGCTGCCGTCTTCGAGCCACCTTGAGCAATGGACTTAGGGGACACGGGATTCCTGTTTTCAGCTTGAAAACAATAGTGACGATAAGAGGAGTAAAGTTTACCTCGTTACGAAACTGACCAATGTCAGCTCTCGAAGACCAGCAGCCAAAGCCAATCCCTTCGCGCGCGCTTCACGTCCAGAAACATGTGTTCACGGTGGGAAATCGGCGAAACATCTCTGACGTGGGAAGAGTACAGTTGCACGCTCATATGAGGCGCATTCAGAGGGAATTCACTGCTGTAGCAGATGGCACGACAGTTTATTCCGGCGACATGGTACTTCTGCAGTTGCCTAACCTCGACAAACTAACACAGTCACACTGCCAGGGAAACACCGCGAACGCAAACACAGGCACAGAGCAAAAGAAAAAGAAAGAATATAGAATCACTACAGACATGGCTAACACGTCTGTCGGCTTAATATGCCGCTGTGAGTATGTTATTCTCGAGGCTGAGTTGGTGTATGCACAATTTAAATTCACGGCTCTGCGCGCAACTGTTGGAACACTTTGTATATGTTCACCAGAGCGCCGCGAATTTAATGCCACGAAAGGGGAAATGTAGAATGAGAGAATGGAGAGGGGGAGTGAACGACCGCACACGGGGATGGGCAGACAGCTGGAAGGGTAAAACACTGCACAGCTTTTATCTATGCAAACAGGAAGCGCCAATTTTATGCGTCAACACGCGAAACACCCTATGATTGGCAATAATAGAGGAAAAAAAAAGATTCAGCCGGCCTCGCTGTGTAAATTAATGCTATGAAAAATATGCGCTGTCAGAAAGCAGACGACAGTCATGGAGCCTCTAGCTGAGACCGATCTCCGTGAAATTATGTCAGAGGCAAACGCGTTGGTGGAATCGCAGTGTACGCACAGGGTCGAACCATGGCCGCGGACTCTTCCGCTCTGAAATGAGTGCTTCGTCAAACCTTACAATGTTGTACTAAGTATTTGGCGCGTTTTGTGTTGCATAGTGAGGGTATAGGTACGGAGGCTGTAAGAGAACGGCGGGCTGTAAACTACATGACCTCGGAATCGGGGCCATCACTGTACGATACAATTGCCATCTACACCCACACACATCCACACTCGCACAGACGCATTACTGTCTGACTTCAGTGATGCTTGGGAACTATAAAGTGCTCATTTACATATCTACAATGATTTTGGATATCTGCATATACCTAATTAATAGGAGTCAATAGCGTTGGCAGAGTAATACATGGTCAAGGTCAGATGCTGAACTCTTTCGCCATCGAGGATATTGTTGTGAAAAAAGGGAACCAAAGAAAGTTCATTATGTAACTGAAGCGCAGCTAACGAGAGTCTCCAAATGATGGACTCCTTAGCTTCATGTTAATTCAGCGCTATACCTCGTGACCACTGATATTTAACCCTTCTAGTGGGCAGCAGTTAACGATAGCTCGGTGTTTTATACCAAATGGCTCATTATCGAGAACTGCAGCCCCAATACAGCGATCACACAGCTTTTGTTGGCACCGCAAATTCTTGATGCAGCTTGTTGGGACAAAGAAAATAAAGAGTCATGTCTGCGCGGTAAGTGAGTGAAATAAATTTATTAGGTCCACAATAGACGCGAGTTAACACGTGGTAAGCGCCGTGCAGTCACAGTGAAAGTTGGGAAAGCGGCTTTCCTAGAGCCAATTATAAACTGTCTCGGGGGCTACAAGTACGTACACAGGCAAAGTATACCACCTATGCCACAAGTAACTTTTGTAAAATGGAGAAGCACCAACTGAGCCATTATTCGTAGAGAAGCGATGTATCCGCAAGGCATTTTGTGCTATTTGTTGGTGTGGTGGCTGATGACTGTGAAAAGTTATGGCTGTGCCGTAATATATGTTTAGGTGTAACCTCCCAAATCCTCCGTATAGTTACGTGGGGGGCCGCACGAAAATGGCGCGGAAGTTTTGACTATCTGGTTTTTTTAACGTGCACTGACGTCACACAGCACACAGGATTACAGCATTTCACCTCTATTGAGATGCGGCTGTGGCCGCCGGTATCGAACCGGCTACCTTTGGGTCAGCAGCCAAACACCATTGCGGTGGACCTGTTTACCTGTTATCTCACATACTCCTAATCAAATCCCGGATACAGTGTCAGCCATGAGGTCTGGGCAAAGATATTTTGAAATTTCATCACGATCCGATATAGAACATTCGGGCAAGAACTGTTTGAGATAAAGGTGCAAAGTACTTCCGTAATTATTGTATCGAATACGATATTTCCGAATCGTATTTTAGATACTTCGATATCTTTGCAAATTTTCTGTTATAAATGTACATATTGAAGAATTAAATGCATTTGTACAGAAGTGTTTATTTCAAAATGTTTCAACTTCAACAAACTTTTTAAAATCTTATAAAACATCTGTTTGTATTGAGGATAAATTTCTTGCTCAGGGCATATTGGTTTCATTCCAAAGGAACCTAACAGGATCTATTCGACTGCTTGACATGACAGCTCTTAATACGCTGCACTATCTGCGGTTATCTTTGACACCTTTGTAATTGATGGGTGTCGCTGCTCGGCTTGCCAACCAGCTAGTGGTACACATCTATTTACAATTCGCACTTAGGTATGCTACTGTGCAGTCCTACTTTGTCCGAAGCATATTAGTTTTCCCGGTACCGGTTTACCGGACAGGCGTAAAGAATAAACAACGCCGGTAGCGATATTTCTTTGTGTCGCGTCGTGCTTACATTTAAGACACAAAACTGCAATGATTTCTCAATGTTATTATCTGCTGGCCTAAATAATGCTGTTTAGAAGAGCCCAAAAGGACTTTTAAGCACCTTTTGTGCGCTGTTTCATCAAAGATCACGAACCCGCAACTACAGCCCATCTATACATATTAAGTAGCATTCGTTAGCAACGTATTCACTAACGTGCATAATGTGTTGCATCCATGGCACACCAAGATTCACAAGAAAGAGTAAAACAAAGTGTTTTGGAGTGTTTATGAAGCTACCATGCGCACTTCCAGTTGACTGTCACTCTGGCAGAAAACGGGTCTCATCTCGTCGAGCGGACCTTCGCCTCCTGACCGAGAGCTGTTTTTGCGATGGTCGACGACTTGGACGAGGATCGACGCCGCCGAAAAATGCGGATGCGATCGAGAAATGGACGCGTCGCCGATCCCCTCTTGGAGAAGCGTCAAACCCGCTATTGAGTCATGCCAACGAGCCGTGGACGCCTTCAACCGACGTGTTCTGGTCCACATAGGTCGGCGAACTCACTCATGAGTTGACTCACTCAAACTCACTCAGACTCAGATCGAGCCGCGAGTCTAAGCGAGCCCGGGCGAGTGACGTCTTGGCGAGTTTGAGTACAATTGGATCTCGTTGAAGAAAATTTTCGTGAGTGCGACTTCTATTGAGTTCGGCTCAGGAAAAGTTCGGTGAATACGAGTCCAAAGCGCACTATATACGTTCTGAATGAATCTCATTGAGGGCCACTTTTTTTTTATCGATCTACCCTACTCAGTGAGCTCACTCCTCCGCAGAAGGACAAATAATGACACAGTTGATGCTTTCATACTTCATAAAACAAGTGTTATTTATGGCGCAGTGGGTACCTTGCAAGTGTAGTTTTATCATTTGTGCCGTGATAGTTCACAACAGGCCCCAGAGAGGCCACTCTTCTAGCTTTCGCCGAGACTGGGCTGCATTTTGCACACCGGCCAGGCCTTTATTACGATCGTTCTTTGCTCATCAAGGTGAAATCCCTAGATTCCCCATCAAACACGAAAATTGAGAGTCGGCGTCTGAGGGATTCAAGAAGACCTAAACAAACTACGCGAGAAGGATGTCGGCGTCAACTCGATTGATGCAAGTATATGAACGAAACATTTCTTAAAAGCGAAACATGTCTTAGCGAACTTTGGCGACTTTGAGCGTATCTATCTATCTAGCCAGTTACGTTTGGGTGCTCTCGCGGTCACCTCCTTATCTTGGCGTGAACCAAAATTAGCATGGAAGGATAAGATAGTTTGACGAATGTGACGCGCTGGTCAAGACAAGAATAATGTCACAATCCCGTCGCGTACGTCGTCAAACACTTCCCGCCAGACAGTGGCACATACCCACGGGCACGTATGTGCCGCTGGTATGCGGGTATGTGCCACAGGTGATCGACACTTGGTATCTACCCAGGAACGACGAGAACACACGTGGGCAATTTTAACGCGTGAGCCTTAATAAATACCCGACATTGGTAGCGTCGACCCGACGAATGCAAAGAATAAATGTCAGGGTCCCAGCTGGAATTGAACCCAAGCATACTGCGTGGCAATTAAGCATTTTACGATAGAGCTACGCCAGGTCTTGGAACTGATTTTCAAATAGACGCTGTAGTCTTTGTGAAACGTCAATAGTGGTTGCAGTGCTGGCTACACAATTATATAAACATTACATATGTACTCCTTTGATACAGCCGTAACGTCGGGTTAACGTCGATTGTAGTTAGTTGCCATGCGCTGAAGTTCATTATAGCGGCACTGTCTATGGCCAGCATCCTCGCGAGCACCAGCGCTTCATGTCAGTTTCTGGTGTGTGCAACATTTGCCCATATATTTAGCGTAATTTCATGACATGTCGCTCAATAAAAAATGCAATATGGTCGCCTTCTCTCCGCATGCTTCTTATAACGTGCATTCCCAGGTATGTGAAATCTGCCGATTTTTTTTTTAATGTCAAATGATGACGTCACTGTAGGGCTCCGTCGCTTTGTGACGTCATTGCTGTTTCATCGACACTATAGTGTTGGTGAAATATCGCAGACCAGTCTGTCACAAATAAATACGGCCTTATTGGACCATTCCCACGTCGCTCCCGCTTTTTACTGTTTCTATTTTTTTTTCGAGGGAACGAGATTTCCTGCAGAGTCAGCCTAAAGTAAAGACGTTATGGCGCGAGCCCTCGTTTAGTGCGCGAAACCGGAACGAAGTCAACTCGCGCACACAATATGCAATTTGTTGCCCCTGGTAATCTTGTTTGGTAAAAACTTCAACAAAGTCCCTTACGAGATACTCCTTAGCTTCCTGCTTTCGACGATCCCTTCAACCAACGGAAGTGTTCGTAGTGGTCTTATTTTTGTTCCCCTCTCGTATCCGTCGCTGTCTCACTTTGAGAGCCTTTTCGGAAATGGGACTTGATCGCCACCATCAAGGGGCACGGAAGAACCTCAGCTCAATATAGGAAGCAGCAGGGCCTCTGAGTTTGCGCGCGAGTGCCCCTGATAACCGCGGCGCATTCCTCACGGCGTGGCACTCGGGCACGGATCTTCGTTTGCGTCACGCACAACGCCCGGAGCAGGCGCAGTCATGCATTAGGACAGCCCACGAGAGCTCGGGCGAACACTACAGCCTTGCCAGGCGATATTTCTGCTCGTCAAGCCGCGGGGGCATTCCTAAATGTATGCCGGATATGCGAGACACTATCTTCGCATTTGAATATTTTATGCCGGGAAGAATATGCGAACAAAACGGAAACCTGTTTGGAAGAAACGGAACAAAACGGAAACGTTTTGTTTATTTATTTATTTATTTAATAAATAAATAAATAAATAAACAAAACGGAAACCTTCAACGTATCGTAATGCCAGCACGGGAAACGATTCGCTCTTTGTGTTCACGCAAAGCGCGAGGATCATGCGTGAGTACAAACTTCAAAAGCAAAATATCAGAAACAAAGGCTCGAAATCGAAAAATTAGAAATGAAAGCTTGAAAGTTGATGCTTTTGAAGTAACAACATCTCAAGAGCTTTCTCAAAAAAAAAAGGACAGCTAACGAGCAGTGTATTTTCGCGAATCGATACAAACACGATTGTTGACGAAAGTTTCCGTCGAACATGTAATATACCGAATGCTCCCAATTTTCGAACAAAGTGTAAATTAAGAATTTGATGGTCTCTTTTTCTCAAAAACGATTGAACTGAATTAAAGAAAAAAGGAGAAAAAGATGACATGAAAATTGATGAGCCATCTCCAACACGCTGGGATCCCGTACCGACGGCTGTCACGACGAGCACGAGCGCATACCGAGGAAGCACGCAGGCATTTTGGCACACTACAGGAAGCAGGGGAAGTGGTACCCGCCAGCACACAAGAGTCTGAGAAGGGAACAAGCGATGACATGGAGAAGACTACAAGCCGGAACGTACCCGCGAAGAACATTGATGCACGCTATGTATTCAGGAACGTTCAGGCGGGACTGCAAGTTTTGCCCTCCAAACACGCGCAACACTCTGCGCCACGTGGTGCTGGAGCATCGAAATAATCCGGACATACCACCGTCGTCACCACCAAGTGCAAACGCAAACGAAGAGAAAGAAACAGATAAAGAAGAAGCATTCGAAGAACAGTGGGAGGCTTTTCTGGTGACGCAAGACCCTGACAACCAGCCACGATTGGTGAACCGTGCTCGAGCGGCAGCAGCGAGCCATGGCTACCTGGGCTGAGGAGGCCACCCACCTTAGGGGTGAAGTACAAAGAGCCTGGACCAAATAAAGTTCATTTCATTCATTCAAGAAAGTTAAGCAGCGAATTGAGGTTAACTAGCATGATTTCCTGACTGTTCTCGCTGCCAAGAGCTGTCGTAAGGACGACCCTAAAACAGTCAAGCACAGGCTGGGGCACTTCATGCCTGCTTGCTACTCGTCATTACATCAGTTTTAGGGGCGAAGCTCTTTATGGCGTGGCTTGTGCGTCCCTCGTAGTACGTAACCACCAGTGGCCAATACCCGAAATAGGTATAACATTTGACCTTCAAGGTGGTGCCGGTGAGAGATTTCTTCTGTGCGTTGTTTAACAATAAAAAATAGTGCTCAATGTACATGCCAATGGCTGCTTATGAAAAATGAGAGACAGGAGCATTCGGCTTTTAGTCAACGCGCGCGCTGCGATCCCCATTAGCAGCCATTGGCATGCACGTTGAGCACTATCGGACAAGAAAGGGTTGCTACATTATATTCGCTGGGTGTAACCTTCTTAGTTTTAGAAAGGTTTAGCGAGCGTTGAGCCGCAGGGCCATGAATACAATGAACTAGTGTATACCATGAATGAATTCGAGGTGGTTAAAGGGGGAAGCAGATACGAAGCGCAAGCCGTAAGGAATTAAAAGCTGAATCCTCCTGTTTCTCATTTCAAATTAGCAGCCACTGGCATGTACATTGAGCACTATCTGACAGGAAAACTTTGCTGCGTTATACTCGCTGGGCGTAACTTCCTTGGTTTTAGAAAGGTTTAGCGAGCATTGGGCCGCAGTGCCATGAATACGTGAACTAGTTATACCATGAACTCAAGGTGGTTGAAGGTGGGAAGTGGAGCCGAAGCGCAAGCCGTAAGAAAGTGTGCGTGTGCCACCTCTCGTTTAGTCCTTGGAATGTCCACTGAATGGCGGTGCTTCTATATGGGGAATATATAATAAAAAGATGCGAGATGGTGGGACTTGGAGTGTTGAATAGATGGACGAACGGACACACAGACAGATGCATCGATGAACGCATGAACGGACGCAGGGGCGGATGCATGAACGAACGCAGGGACGGGCGCACGAACAGACGCATGGACGGTCACACAGACGGACGCATGGACGGACGAATGTTTCACCCCACTCTCCATCATTCACTCCGTGGATATGCAGCCATTTTTTTGGCAGCACGAACAGTCAGGAAGGTGATGAATTTGCAGCACACGAGCGAGCACCCAAACGTATACCATTGCCCCGACAATGCATGCCACGTGGGCCATTGACAAGTGTTTCACCTTACGCCTGAATTCAGGTACGCGCATTTCTATACTCTATTTGACCAATGCGTTCATGTGTCATGCTGGTGTGTCAACGTTGCCATATTTGCCCCTGTAGCGTGTGTGAATGAATGGTATTCCAGAAGGCGCCCAAAAATGGCGGCGCGGGTGTGTTTGATGCTTCGCAACCTCGTCAATTTCTCGTAACGACATTCAAGAGTGATTAGCCTCTGGCATAAAAGCCCGAAATGGCGGCACCTCTAAAAACCGGAAAGGAACTAGTCGCTACATTCAACATCTCTCGTTTCAGTAATGAATGACATCCCTCCAATTGTGCCTATCTTCTCAGTAGCTGTTATCTGTTTGGACAGCGTTGTACCGACTCAATCAGTCAGTCCCCCGGAAGCGCGACTGCTATACGCCGTGCTCTCTTGCTCTCATTTGGCTATGTATAGAACTGATAAGACGATAACCTCAATTGGCAGGCACTTCCACCAAAGGCTCGTGCGCCATTGAATTCCGACACAATTCCTCCAAAGAATCACTGGACACTAGCACATAACTTTGCATCAGATGTGCCATCGTAGTATCCGAAAAGTTAGAAGTAAAGTTACACGCTTTTACTCCGCGTGACTATTGTGTATGTGAATCACTGCCAGTTCAAGTAGCATGCACGTGCGCTTTCTCTTTTGCCGAGGACAGTCAAGCGTGATAACATGAGGTACCCAGAGGATAATATCTCATATATCAAGTTCACTTCACCACCCACTACTTCAATCAAACTATTGAAGTGCGTGCTTGCGGAGATAATAGCACCTGCGCACGTTCAATGCCAGCGAGACGCGCCTTTCATCAACCAATATGTCAAAAGGAGTCTGAACAGGTAGCTTTGCGGCTTCAATGGTCGTCAACTGCAGTGCCAGCGCTAGCGTCCTTTTTTAGATGCGGAGCATCTAATACTCGAGGCTTGTAGTGCGGCGCCGTCCGCAAGCTTCCTCCTCCTTCTTCCACCATCTGTGCATCCCTTCCTCCTCTACACACCGCGCGCGCTTCACTCCTCCACCATCTGTGCACCCTTCCTTCTCTACACACCGCGTGCGCTTCTCCTCTTCACGAACATTCGCTAGCTGTATAATGTAGCGCGCATGCACCGTCACGCTTCGAGAACATCGGCAGCTGACGCGCGCGCATGCGCCGTCGCGCTTCGAGAACATCGGCAGCTGACGCGCGCGCATGCGCCGTTGCGCTTCTCCCCCTTCTCGAACATTCGACAGCTGACAGTGCATGCGCCGTCGCGCTGTATATAGACTCAAGGTCGGCGCTCGCTCGCTCAGTTGCCGCTCGTCGGTTGGTTTGTACGGCGCGTCGACGTCCAAGGTCGCGGTGAAATGAATTCCAACGAATCCACAAACACAATGATTGACGTCCCTTCGACCAGCGCCGCCCTTTCGCATACGTGTGTACGTGTTCACTCATTTAACACCCCCTCCTACAACCACGTTAACCAATTTAGCCATCGACCCAAGTAAGTCGCAATTTAACACCCCATTTCACAACCACGTTAACCAATTTAGCCATCGACCCAAGTAAGTCGCACTTTAACACCCCGTTAACCAATTATATGCTCCGCATCCTCCTCAGTGTTCCCCCGAGGGAAGCTGCGGGCAATTTTTTTCGCTTCTTATTTTACGTCTGCATAGTGCCAAAAAGGTATATCTGCTAGGTTTTAGCGAACCTGAAAGAGAGAGAGAGAGAAAGACAGGGAGGTTAGCCAAGCTTGGCTTGGTTGGCTACTCTACACTTGGAGTGGGGGAAAGGGAGAATAATAGAAAGGAAAGAGATAGAAAAGGAGTAAGAAGAGGAAAGAAGTAAAAATACTTTACCGCGGAAAGGTATCATGACCACGAGAAAACAAAGTGCTAGCGCATGACACCGAATAGAGAACGAATACAAACGCTTGAGTTTAGGACTAAACGTTACAGCATAACCTGCAATATTTTTCAAACAAAGCAAAAAAGTAGTAGATATGCTATTAAAATTCTAGAACCGTAAAAATGCAAGGACGCAAAGGCAAAAATACAGCTGGGATTCACGATAACAGACGGTGAGCGTGAAAACACAAACACAAGAGAGAACTCGGGTAAATAACCTCGCGTCCATGTTTGCACGCTAACCTCCTGTTTACATGAATGGCTCACAACCACCACTGGAACAGGTTTCTGTACAATACTAAGAGGAAGGACATCGTGAGGTAGACGAAGCTGCAAATCGCTCTTACAATGTCGGGGTAATCCGAGTGGCTCTGTTGTACTTCGTTAGAAATGGTAGCGGGCCCAAAGAGTGCCATGACTGCAGAGACGTTTCTTCAAGCGCACACGAAGATCACGAGCACAGCATGCGTGGCTGCTGGGCAGAAATCACCGCCGAAGCGTCGCTGCGCTGTCCGGAGTCGAACACGCGCAAGCCGCGTAGATGTCTGCCGCAGGAATCCGCTCGGACAACACGTCCTGTAGCTTTCCTTTGTCGCTGTCTTTTTCAGTGCTGTGGCCTCAGTGAACGTATCGAGATAACTATGGCTCAGAAGCCTGGACTCTGGGGTAACACGGGCGCTGCCTCGACACCACACGGCGTAGTTAATACCTGCGGCGACGGCAGCTCGCCAGTGCGTTGCTTGTCCTCGACACCCGGCAACAGCGATGTCCAACAGGTTCCCGCGGCGTCGTCAACACTCCAAACTCTCCCCTACTCTCTCCTTCTCGGCGAGCTCTTCCATTCAATAGGTGGCTTTTGCGCATTCCACATACCTTCCCTTCCGCATGAAGGCTTACGTTAAGCAATTGCCTAATGCGACGCGGATGAATTCGCCGCTAGCGAAAGGGAGGAAAACTCACGTCTCGGCGTAACCTATACCAACGGATAAGGTTTGCTGTCTCTACGTGGCAGCCTCGCAGGAATTCCTGAGATTTTCTCTTCTTTACACATACACTCGATTTCAATAGCTCACCGACTGCAGATTGAGGGGAAGCGTTCAATTTTAGAGCAGTGTGTAACCATGTCCAGTAAACCTTGGTACAACAGTGCTGCATGATCGCAGCACAATTGCACGCCGACTTGGCGCGAAAGAAACCGTTCGAAACATCTAATGCATTGTTTGTCAAGAACAATGACCTTACGTTTATGGCAGCGCTAATATCAATAAACGTACAAATAGGACAAGGCTCAAGTCGGTGCAATGAAGTGGGGCTTAGAATTGTGACGACTGCTTTTTGAAATGCTGGCATGGAGTTTCGAGCTAACAATAATATCAGAGATTTTACACCCCAAGACCACGATATGATTATGAGAGACGCCGTGGTGAAAGACTCCAGAAATTTCGACTACCTGGCGCTTTTTAACGTTCATTGACATCGAACAGTATACACAGGCTCCATCTCCTGCACAGAGTTGCTACCCCCCCACCCCCCCCAGCCGCGATCTAATCCGCGGCCTTCTGGTCAGCAGGCGAGCGCCGTAGCCACTGACCCGTCGGGGCGCGCGACGTGAAATAGCATCTTTTCGAGCAATCTGTATTACCCCCATTTATCCCTATATCAGCTGCGTGGATCTTCCGCGAAATAACAAATAACATGTCAGTTCAATAGAAGTACCGGGTCCCGCGCAACAGGTTAGGATTACTCCAGGCAGAGTAAGCTTCACCACTGGGGCGACGCGTCGCAGCCCCTCGAAGCCCGCCTGTACCCTGTTTAGCAAACGGTGGGTGGACGGCCGGCACTGGGGATCGAACCCTGCACCTCCCGTACCGAATATTAACGAGGGACGTTATCAGAGACTTCACTCGGTGACTTTCGAACATTTTCTTATCATTTTGCTGTGATATGTGCGTATAAGTGTGTCTTTACATATCCGTGCCCGAGTGTTCTAGTTTCCATGCACTGCTTTGTATGTTTTTTTTGTAAGATACGTGTTCAAGTTTCATTTAAGGGCTAAGCGGTAGCCGGCGCGATAATTGTGTGCCAAAATCTCCGTATATATCATATCAATAAAAAAAGGCCAATAGAGGCGCGAATACAACCTATGCTAACTCCTGAGTTCATCTTACTACGTTAAATACAGGTCTTTCGCGAGATAGATATCGCAACAATGACGTAACAGGAACATTGGTACAAGCAAAAAACTCATTAAAGATGCATGTCTAACCTTCATCTTTATTGCGCAGCCATCTCACAACGTACTAATTATTCACCACCTTAAATTGCCAAGAATGGCTGCTCTGGCTAGTATTAATTCTAGTATACATAGATTAAAGAAGTCACATATTTGCCGCAAAGGCGAAGCAATGGACGCGATAGCAACAAATTGGAAGGTCACGCACAGAATGGGAAGCAGATAGAAACGTTCCTTTCGTTTCTCACGCACAAGTGACGCATGAATTGTACTCACAGGTACAGAAGAACACGAATAAGCGTCTCAGTTGTTACTTCGCTGTGTCTGAAAAGCGTGGCCTTTTTGCAAACGGAGGCTGTGCAACAATAGCAGTGACCTTTGTGTGCCCTTTAACTACAACAGAATTGTTCCGGCGAAACCCAAAGGCTAGCCAAGACGTACGATCCTCCCCACTGTAAGATAAGGGCGCGTGACCAAGCGTACACTCCCTTATTATCTGCGCGGGCCAAAGTACGCGTGAGAGATGAGAGCCACCGTGCGCTCACTGTGCCATTTTGCTGATAAGGCTGAAAACACGATAGTCCCCCCCCCCCCCCCCGAAATGCCAGATAACAGCGGTAAGTGGTAAAAATATATAACTTGCCGTTTAAACGTTGAAGGAAGTACCCCTCGGCGGACGCCCCGCCGCGGTGGTGTATTGGCTGCTGATCTGGAGGTCGCGAGATCGAATCCCGACTGCGGCGGCTGCATTTCCGGCGGAGGCGGAAATGTTGTAGGCCCGTGTGCTCAGATTTGGGTGGACGTTAAAGAACCCCAGGTGGTCCAAATTTCCGGAGCCCTCCACTACGGCATCTCTCATAATTATATGGTGGTTTCGGGACGTTAAACCTCACATACCATATCAATCAACCCCTCGGTGGCTCAGTGGTTAACGCCTCGCATTCACGACGCGGAGGTCCCATGTTTGATTCTGTGCGCCGGAGTCTTTCTAAATTTTTTTCTTTCTTGCTTGCGTTTATATATATATATATATATATATATATATATATATATATATATATATATATATATATATATGCATGACATCGACGCCGACGCCCATGTCGACGACGGCGGTGATATCCGGCCGAGAGTATGTAATTGCTGTCGAAATAAAACAACGTGGTTATTGTTATTATTATTATTATTATTATTATTATTATTATTATTATTATTATTATTATTATTAATATTATTATTATTATTTCCGCAAAACCAGTTTTATATGAATCAGATTTGCGAAATAAATCAGCACGAGAGAGAAGCCGGGAGAGAGTAGAATACGAGTGCTGAATTGCCAACAGATTTATGTGATGAAAGTGCTGTGGGTTCATCGGCTTGAAGGAGCTGCCACGTTTTATGCCTTAATATCTTGCTTTGTGTGCCGTGAGGAGCACACGCAATGACGTGTTTTAACGAGAGCTGGATGTATAGGCACTAACATGCTAAAATGTGATAATGTGTCCAAGTGTGATTTAATTATTGCCATCGCTTTCCCTCTTTTTCCATCCTCCCCTTTTCACGCCCATTTCTCTTTCCCCAGTGCAGGACAACAAACCGCTTATTTTCTTCCGGTTAACCTCCCTGCCTTTCACTCAACCCTATTCTGTCTCTCTCTTGCCATGCTGACCTGTACAATCTGTCTATGCTGCCCCGCAGCGGTGGTCTATAGTGGTTGAGGTACTCAGCTGCTGACCCACAGGTCGCGGGATCGAATCCCAGCTGCGGTGGCTGCATTTTTGATGGAGGCGAAACTGCTGTAGGCCCATGTGCTCAGATTTGGGTGCACGCTAAAGAGGCCCAGGGGGTCAAACATTCCGGAGCCCTCTACTACGGCGTCTTTATTATTCATATGATGGTTTTGGGACGTGAAACACTACCTATCAATCAATCGATCAATCTGTATACTCTGTTCCTGTATTGTTATATTTGTGCCGATTTCGTTCAAGGGCCAGTAAACCGACTCCAACTTCTTTTTTACACCCTCAAACAAGCTCGCCAATTCGTGCAGTAGACCACTGCGATCACGTTTGATGAATATTACAGCGCGGCGCGTGGCGCAGATCCCCCATTTCGAAAAATAATCACATTCTTCGCCTGACCAATCCCCGAAGTACGCGCAGTCTGACGAAAGCTTGCTTATGGGCAACGCACGACTGAACTCGTCGATTCGTTTTTTGCCTTCCAAAACAGCGGCTTGGCTCTGCGGCGACGCAGTTTCTAGCCACGCTGTCCGCATTTGCATTTTTTCTGCGCTTCTTCTGCCGTTTTGTAGAGCCCGAGACTCCGGAAAAAGCCGTATTGACAGACAAGAAAAGCCTGCGAGATAAGGAGGCGTCTCACTACTTTATCGCGAGTGGTTCCGCGTTTTCTACACGTAATGATGCGGAAGAATTCCCCGCTCGGTCGTTGGTTGCGCGCCGATGACGTATCACGGACGTCGTGTTACGTTGCCGAAGTGGGCGGAGTCACGATGACTGGCTACTGCTCCTTCCCGGAGAATGGGTGTACCGAGAGGCCACTCGAAAATTTGAAACCGGCTAAAATGCATGTTCTATCCCTTGTCACGTTCTCAATATAGCACATATTCACAGAATTATCGCGTCAGCATGTTCGATTGATTGATATGTGGGGTTTAACGTCCCAAAACCACTCTATGATTATGAGAGACGCCGTAGTGGAGGGCTCCGGAAATTTAGACCACCTGGGGTTCTTTAACGTGCACCCAAATCTGAGCACACGGGCCTACAACATTTCCGCCTCCATCGGAAATGCAGCCGCCGCAGCCGGGATCGTGTCAGCATGTTCGCATAACACAAGTGCGAATATTTCTCTTCATTGAAATTTTAAAATTTCTGAGTTGTTTGCTGGTACTTTAAGAGATAGCGTTCATGATTGGTGCTATTATAATAGTTTTCTACGTGTGGCCTCTTGACGGTGGTGACATATGACAATATAAAAAGGGGCGGTCTCCTAAAATAAGTCTCCTAGTGTAGTTCCGTAGCCGTCTTATTGCACTGAGTCTTTCGTCCCATCTTTCATGCTGATTTATTTCGCATTGTTGCACCAACTTCCCCATACAAATTTCCCGCTAAGCAGAATCAGAACCATCAGAAAAATACCAAAATATATGAGATTAAAAAAAATTATTCAGAAGCACACCTGATCACACGTTTCGAGTGTTTTCCTAACTACGCCACAGTTGTTTCCGTGATCATGACGGTACGGGCAAGTGCCCAGCACCTGTTGTAGGATCATCTTAACGAATCATAATGTGTGGACGTTTCATTCGTGTGAACATTTACGATGTGTGGGCTTTTGCTGCTCCGTAAAAAAGTACATTGTAGTACTGTGATACGGAACATGATTGTCCATTCCCGTGTATGCATTTATACTGTTATGCAATTATTGACAACTTCATGACCGAAACTATCATGTAAGAGCATTGTACTGGTTTTCAATACTACTGTTCTGTTGATAAGATAGCTGGCTCTACTGTAGCCTACTTTCCCACGCATTTTACAGCGAAAGCTGTTATGAGATCACTTTTTGGGTCACGCGCAGTTGTCCGCCACCGCCGGTGTCCGTAACCACATCGCGCGAAATTGTAATGTCATAGTAGGGCTTGAACCCGGGTCCGCTGCGTGCCGGCCCAATATTCTACCACTGAGTTACGCCGGTGCTTAAAATTTGTAGGCAAACTTTCTTATTGGCAGGCATGACCTAGCACCAATGGTACAGTGGGGCTCGAACCCGGGTCCGCTGGGTGCTAGCCCTGTATGCTACCAATGATCTACTCTGGTGCATGTGACTTGTGGTCAAACTTGCCTTAGGCAGGCTTGATGTCGGGAAAGCAATCGCATTAATGCGACTTACAAAGCGTTTTACAACAGCGAAAGAACGACCAGTCGTCGCACAATGAGATTAGCGTAACGAGTGGGCCGTCCAATGCTCCAAACCATGACAAAAGCTTTTTTTGTTCCCTTATTAACTGTGGCGCATACCCACTTCAGCCATATTTCCTCATCGTCGTCAGCCACTGCATGGACAATTGGCACAAAATTCCTTGCAAGTGTTTAGCGGACACCACGCTTCTCAGAAGAATGACGAAAAATAGCATAGCGAATACTGGCCTACTCCCCAAAAGTTTATTATTAATGCCCTACTGGGAACTAAGCAATTATGCTTGCAGGAGTTACCCAATGAGTGTTTTGAAAAGGCTCTGAAAGGCAGCTCTTCTAGCTTTCGCTGTGACCGTGCTGCGCCTTCCGCGCAGGCCTGGCGTTCTTTTTTCATATTTAATAGAAAAGATAGTGTAGCCGGAGCCACAAATAGGTATCATCCCTTTCATATATATACATTCATTTAAAAGAAAAAAAAAGGAACTGTAAGATGGTATATCTAGTACACTGTTGTGAAACATGCTACTATTATGTTGATGGGATAGCCAGGTATACTGTAGCCTACTTTTTCACGCACTTTTTATATTTAAGTGGAAAAGGGTAGCCGGAGCCACGAATAGGGATCAACCTTTCAATATAAACACATTCATTGAAACATTCATAGAAAAGAAAAAAAAAGTAGCTGTAATAAGGGTTATCTGGTAGATTGTTGCGAAACACGCTGCTCAGCAGATATACCTAAAATAGAAAACATTTTAAGATGCAGTTTGACTAACTATAACGCCTCGAACACACACCTGTAACGTGCCTCTCATTCAACTTTACAACAGTATATCTTTCGTCGTTTTAGACAAGCGAAAAGCAATGAGTGGTGTACATACAAAGCATTTACAGCGCTTCGTAAACGGCAGCAGCTGATTCACGCGCCAAGTTTACGCAGCTTGAAACAACACAGGAAGAAGTCACGTTCTCGTTGGCCGAAAAAGAATAACAGCAGGAAACAGCAGTGTAAGCCGTTGTCGCAGGCGAAGTGCTCGCGAAAACGCCGCCAAACTCAGTGCCACCACCTCATTATCGCAAGCGGCCGCTCCAGTTTCAAAGACCAGCAAAAAAACTCAAACCTGGAGCGCTAAGTTCTTCAGATAACGCCACTAATGGTAGTGAAATTTGTGCGCCGTATATGTGGTGGACACTCGGGTGTAGTAACCTTCGAACTTCCTTGAGGGGTGAAACTTCTTGGCAACTTTACCTTAGCTCTCTGCCTAACCGAATCATATTATTCCGAAATATGCAGTGCGCAGGGTGTTACGCTACTGCTAGTAATGATATCTACGGTTTTACGTGCCAAAGGCACGATACGAGTGCAAGGCCCGCCGTAGTGGAAGGCTGCGGAAATTCCCTCTATCCAGTGTTTGTCATTGTGCATGCACTGTCATCGTACAGCTCACAATCCTTTAGCATTTCGCCTAATTCGAAATGCGATCACAGCTGCCGGGATCAAACCGACGACCTTCGTGCCATCAAAAGACTGAGGCGCAAAAAACATTGTGAAGCAGGAAGAGCAGAAGAGAAGAAAGAACAGCGCCAACTACCAACTGTTTAATGGCCGTCTAGGAAACGCACGGGAAAGAAGACAACACTGCACATGCGTGCACAGCCAACAAACATTGCACAGCGTCATGATCAAGCCACTAAGTTATCTAAAAACTGCATTTTTGTTGAGTACAACATAATATATGTATCACTGATACAATCGGGCCCTTTCTTTTTGACAAAATAGGCTTCCAAGAGCTCTCTAGCTGTTTGTTTTTTGCTCCTACCAAGAATCACCGTTTTCTCAAACAATGTCACACATCCGCAGGCTTTACAGCCTGCGGATGTGTGCTATTGCTTCTGCTCTTCCTGCTTCACGATATGTTTTTTGCGCCTCAGTCTTCTGCACCAAGTATGTACCAACTAGCCCAAAAACAAGTCCTTTTGGAATATCTTCGGGCCAGGAGCTGAGCACCTGTTTTCACGCAGAGAGCAGGGTGTCATACTTCTGAAGAACGTTACGTGGGAGTGAACGAAAACCGACGGTAGCAACAGCTCTCGAGTATGTGTTACTGCGTCAAGTAGTTCGGTATAGAGTTGAGAAGTAGTAAGACGAAGGTTGTAACGCGCAGTTTGATTTTTACTCAGACCAGGCGTTCCACGAGACGCCTGTTCAGCGCTACTAAGGAGAAACGAAAATCTTAAATATTATGCGTTATTTTGAAAGGATAGAAAATATCGAGGTTTTTAAAAGTTACCGCCTATATACCTGCGTAAACCTCACACAGCTATCCGGTACATGTTTGGAAAAACGAGCAACGTTAAACCAGAAAAAAAAAGGAATGACGTGTTTTGATTGAAGGTATGTTTTTATTTCTTCTTTCGCTTGCGTGTTATAGGTTTATTCGTTATAAGCTTACCCATCTTCATTCTTCTTTGCCCGAGTTAGTGGCGGTGCATTTGAGTACCGATAAGTGTGCGTCCTGAATTGTGTCTTAGAACTGTATAGGGGATAGATTCTCTCAATAGAGAAAAATAAAAATGCATAAATGGAAAGTAGGTTGCCTGTAGCATCGCGTCTCTAAAGAACTTCGTTTAATATTGTTGGGGAACCACTGACGGGGAACAAAGTCTCGAACTACAACTTTGAGAGCACGTTCACGTGTTTTTTGTGCCTTGTTTGCATAATTTGTGCCATTGTTCACTAATCCTTCATTCCAACCATTGCAAGTTGGAGACTATCTCTCTCTTCCACGGCGCCTACAACCCGTCCATTTTTTCTTATCCCGGATGATAAGCGCAGGAGAAAATAAAACAGTGCACTTCGTTGTGGAAACGCAGGTCACTGATGAAAGAGGTACAACAAGCTAACTTCCTCATAGGGTCAAAATCACCATGTCCCCGGAGAGTGACAATGTATCGCTTGCAAGTCTCCACTTTGTGATTTTTCTATATTTATATGAACAAGGTGTTGTCGTGGGAGGAATTCTGGCACCCACACTGAGGAGCCTTAGAGCCTCGCAAATGAGGCGTGTATGCAGACACACACACAAAATGGCTATATCGCTTTTTTTTTTGCGACGAACGAAAGATGCAGCCAGGAAATTCTTCTGCATGGCAGCGTTTATTTTGATGTTTACTCGCCACAAATACATATCGAAGTTTGCGTATATGTTCTTTGTGTGCGTTTTAAATGAGACGCTGTCGCGGGCTTCGGGTATCATCCCGCTTATCTAATTTCACGCGTCGTTTACGTACGCGTACATGTCGCAAAGTTTTGTATAGCTTGCATAGAGATAGTAAACTTTGCATACATGAGTATATTCGGCTTGTCGTCTCCAGTGGTGTACTTGAAAGCCTACCAACTAGGTAACCATTGGTTAACATTCACATTGTCAGACGTAAGGGCGACGAAAGAACGCCGGCGAGTCTGGTTTTGCATGCGATCATGGGTGCTCAAGTGTTCAGGGTCGAATCTTACTTCCCTAAACTAGGGCGAGCTATAGCTCATGCACTTATTTGGGATATTGAACGCTGGTCGATTTTTTTTTTCATAGGGGAACGCAGCAGTAGGGACCTCGAGCATATGTTTTCATAATCAATTAGAATTTTCGAAATCATTGAATAGCCGAGACTTGCATCATATGCGAGGATATCAGACTGGGTATAATAAAATAGAAGTGATCAACAAGCTAACATGAAAATTAACCTTGATGAGATTGATTGATGTGTGGGGTTCAAAATCCCAGAACCACCATATGATTACGAGAGACGCTGTAGTAGAGGGCTACGGGAATTTTGACCACCTGGGGTTCTTTGACGTGGAATTTTGATGATAAAAAGAGGGGTTGGAACATCAGGCGAGAGAGAGAAGTTTACAGTGCATGTGATGTTTTGGCTCGTTACAAAATTCACAATATAAGTAAAGAAAGTAGCGTAATGCGAATGGAAAGATTGAGCGATCTCCAACAAGAAAAAAAAGTATGCGTAGGTTGTACTATAAGCCCCGCAAGAGTTGAAACTGGGAAACAGGAAGGTGCTGAAGACCAACCCGGTTGCTTTTAAGCTACTTCTAGTCCTTAACTAGGCGATGCAGGTTGTTTTTAGGTTGCCGCGCCGTGGTGGTATACTGGCTAAGGTACTCAGCTGCTGACACGCAGGTTGCGGGATCGAATACCGGCTGCGGCGGATGCATTTTCGAAGGAGGCGAAAATGCTGTAGGCCCGTGTGTTCAGTTTGGGTGCACGTTAAAGAACCTCACGTGGTTTAAATCTCCGGAGCCCTCCACTACGGCGTCTCTTACAACCATATGTGGTGGTTATAAAACGTTAAACCACACATATCGATCCATAACTGTTGCTTTCTTCATATTTAGTGAACTGGTGGTGAGTATTGGGATTCACCTTGTACCTTGTATTTTCCTTGTACCCGCTTATGATGATACTTCTCTGGTAGGACGCTCAAAATACGGCTGGCTCAAACAGCGTCGTCGTTAAAACAATACGGATAAGTCTGACCTTGAGCTTCACGCTTGCTACTCGAGCAGACAAGAATCTATAGGTGAAACTTACGATGACCACAAAGACTTTCCACAAAGACTTTCAACCTGTGCACCGTTCACAAGGTCCGCTCACTGGGCATAACTGCGCCAGAAGCTGCCAGCTTGGATAGTTTCAAGGTCCCGGACAGCGTGGCAAAGGCTGGGCTGTCTTAATTGCCTCAGTAATTTCAGCTTTAAGTTTATATATACATATATATATAAATATATATATAAACAATGAAGTGATAACATAGGACCCGGAAGTAAAAGTTCAAAAAAAATCAAGCACGTAGGAAAAATTGTTTTGTAAAGGACTGACGTTTCGGCCGCGGGACCGGCCTTCGTCGGAGTGATGTGAACATGCGACGGTAACGCAATATAAAAAGGCCAGTAACGTATCGTAGCGCTGTTAATGGCTGACGAGCGGTTGTTAAAAGCACGTGGGAAACAGTGCGCGGGATAAGACAAGAAAAAAATGAGATTACAAGCGTGCGAAGACGAAACGAATAAAAAATCATTAACAATGAGTAAAAAATTATGAAGCCACATAACGTGTGTATCACTGGCACAAACATCAATACACGTCATAGGTACAACTGCGAGCAAGTTATCGATAAACATAAACGCGGGTATAACATCTTGTCATGATCCGACAACAAAGCTGAAACAGGGAACTAATCTATCTGCGTGAAAGCATAGCGGCAATAATAGCGGTGGTAGTCAAGGGTGTTTAGGAAGCTAAATGGGTAAAAATGAAAGTTTGCCAGCGCTTTCATTCATACCACAAGTGACGGCTTTAAACTTATAGATTAAATACAATTCTCGAAGCTCTCTTTCGTGGTGGGAACGGAAACCCGATTGAAGGATTGTAGCTGTAATACTATCAAATGAGTGGCCCAGAATGTGCACGTGTTTTGATAGCGGAAGGTTAGGAATGGTGGCAGCATGACACTTGTGGTTGTTAAAGCGATATCTGAAGGGCGTTTCGGTTTCTCCAATGTACTGTAATTTGCAGACGGAACATTCGAGCAAATAGATGCAATTGTAAGTGTCACACGTAAAATTTCCTTTAATTTTATAGAAGAAATCAGAAGCAGTGCTTTTAGCAATGTCTGACGTCGTCATATGCGCGCAAACCTTGCATCGTGGTTTTTTGCAAGGTCGACAACCAACATTATCGGGAACCCTTGTTTTAGATGAAGTTAGGATGTCATGCAGATTGCGAGACCGTCTGAAGACTACCCGAGGTGGCTATGGAAAGATTACTTTAAGATGAGCACTCTGCGCTAGTATGTTGAAATGTTTTTTGAGAATTGAGGAAACGTTTGGCACCGATGCTGAGTGTGTTAGAACAAGATTACTTTGTGCCTGAACGGATGGTTGCTTTTTAGCGCTGAACAAATCCTTGCGATTCAGCGCATCGGCTCTTTTAAAGGCATCCTCAACAATGCGGGGTGGGTATTCCTGCTGGATCAAAGATTCGCGGAGTTCTACGCAGTTTGCATAAAAGTCTGACTGCTCAGAGCAAATTCTCTTAAGGCGGAGCGCCTGACTGTACGGTATACTGGTTTTCCAAAGTTTTACATGTGAACTTTTGAAGTGAAGATAACGGTGCCTGTCTGTAGGTTTCCTGTAAAGCCTAGTGGTTAGTTTGTTGTCAGAGATGCAAACTGTGACGTCCAGAAAGTTAACGGTAGAACGAGAGTATTCATGCGAAAACGAAATAGATTGGTGAACAGTGTTGAAATCAGCTATAAAAGATAAAAGTTCATTTTCACTATGGGGCCAAATAAAAAAAAATGTTATCTATAAATCGCTTATAATAAAGAGGCTTTAACGCGCGGTTTCTCATATATATATATATATATATATATATATATATATATATATATATATATATATATATATATATATATATACTAGAGTCAGTCGAACATTTATGGCGTTGGTGATCAGAGAGTCAGCGAATGCGCAGAAACTATAGTGAAGACGTAATGCCAGCGTACGCTACCTTGAACGTTCTCTGCGCTGGCAATATATAGATTCTCTGTCAGCATATATAGCCAGTGATGATAATCACTGCAACATGAATCGCTGCGAAGGTGATGTAGTATACTTTAAGCTAACGTCCCGAAACGTGAACATTTAAACACACATCTATTAAATGTGCTGATAGCAAAATCAAGAGCTGTGACAGAAGACCACTAGATGAATCCCAGCTCGTGATAAATACCGGGCCCACTTTCAAGGTTCGTTGGTTAGTATAATAAACGGGCGAGCAAGTTGGTTTTGATTAAAACGCAGGGAGGCGCGATTGGCACGGCCCACACAAAAAGGAGGATACGGGAAGACGTGCTGGTTAAGAATACGAACGCTCTACAATGGCACGTAATGCATATACGGTTAACAATATGTAACAATGTTTACTTCAATGAATAATTCGAAGTAATTTGGCTGTGATTATCGAAAAGACGTATTTATAGCTTCAGCTAGCAGCTCCAAGCATATAACGGTCAATCGATAAATTATGACAGGAGACAGGGGGCTTACCGTCGGCCCACCTTCCGGATCGCTGGCACTTGGAACGTACACCTTTCCTTCGCACGCCATCGTCAGCGACGTCTGCCCCGCGTTCGCGTGCCAAGCAAATGACCGGCGAAGGGCGCTCGATCGGCCGCGAATATCGTGAGCGAACGAGTGCACGTGCGCAGATCGGCTCGAGAAAGGCACTAACCGTCCACTTCCCGTGAGATCTCGCAATACACCGTTCGCGAAGAGCGGCCAACCGGACGCCACCGCCAAGTCATGGGCGGCTGATCGGAACAGCCTTGTCGACCGTCCAAGAGATGCCTTCTTTCTACTCGATTGAATCCTCGCGAGCCGACAAGGGGGCTGTCGAAATCGAGGAGGGTGCGAGACATTTTTGGGGAACGAGTCCACTGGACAAAAATGACGCGGCGGCTTACTCACTCCGTATGGCCCGATTCTTTGTATGGTATCTCAGAACAAGCCATTCTCTCAGTTGTGGAGGAGCCTCATGTAAACAAGGCGGCTACGCAAGTGACTGTTATCTCTATCTTTCAGAAGAATGAGGCTTGTGGGAGGTGTGAGGCGTGCCCGATAACGTACGTGTCACACCGCACCTGCAGTGCGTGCTGTGAAGAGCTTGCATGTGTACGTCTAGAACGCACGAGTTCTGTTTTTTTTCCACCTCTTTTAGATGCGGAAGCATCTTATACTCGCGCCTTGTAGTGCGCCGTCCGCGCCGTCCGCGCCGTCCGCACCGCCTTAGTTGAGCTAATTCATTACGTCTGATACAATAATCACTCGTTCTCTGCTACTGCAATATTCACGCGTTCATCAAGTATAAGGTTATTTGTTGCACTTCAAAAGCATACATGTGTCCGAGTTAAAACGGTCAAAGTTTCACATTAAATGCACCAGGAAGGTAAAGTATTGGTACGGAAACCAGTAACACAAACATGAGCTTGTACGGTAAAGTTAGCTATTTAAAACCTACGCGAGCGTCGGTGCACACTGAACCATGCCTGTGTATTCAGGCATGTGTCTAACTCTGTTACCAGCCACTAAACTGTTTTAGCGGGACGGCTCAGTGCTCTCCCATAGTTGAGTACGAAGTACTCAAAATCGTTCAACATATTAGATGCGGAAGCATCTTATACTCGCGCCTTGTAGTGCGCCGTCCGCGCCGTCCGCACCGCTTCTCGAACATTCGACAGCTGACGCGCGCGCATGTGCCGTCGCGCCGTCGCCCACCATCTATGCCGCGCGCGCTTCTCCTTCGAGAACATTCGACAGCTGACAGCGCATGCGCCGTCGCGCCATCGCCATCTGTGCCGCGCGCGCGCTTCTCCTTCGAGAACATTCGACAGCTGACAGCACATGCACCGTCGCGCTGTATATATACTCAAGGTCGGCGCTCGCTCGCTCAGTTGCCGCTCGTCCGTTGGTTCGTCGCAATAAATAAAACACCGCCCTTTCGCATACGTGTTCACTCATTTAACACCCCATTTCACAACCACGTTAACCAATTTAGCCATCGACCCAAGTAAGTCGCAATTTAACACCCGTTAACCAATTACATGCTTCCGCATCCTCCTCAGTGTTCCCCCGAGGGAAGCTGCGGGCAATTTTTTTTTTTGAAGTGTTTAGGCACCAGATATAGAGCATACAGAGTGGAGAGAAGGAGAGCCATTTTCGAAGAAAGAAAAAAATATATGCGCGGTATATCTCGATAAGGAAGCAGTTACACAGTTCTTTGGAAATGAGTAATACACGCGGTTGTTACCTTAGGTATAAATGACACGGGTCACCTCCAAACATGTAGTGCAAGATTACATGATTGGGTACCTTCCGAAATTTACATCGAGCTTCCTGGCAGTAGATGTCATGAGATTCTAAAGGAAAAAAAACGTTAATCTGTTTAAGCAGATTGCCAGTTGGAATAACAGAATGACTGCTCTCTTAAATATGCGAGGACGCTTGCTAGAGAATAAGCCGAAGAGAAAGACAAGTGGCCATGTTCTCGTGACGAATCGAGACACTCTGGCTGGCGAGTCGACGCTCACGACAATCTTCATGACGTTATTGCCGCTGTCACTCAATCTTATCATTGCCCTGGCGTTTCTTAAAATCAGGCTAGCCATTCGTGTCGGATAAATCCATGTGTACTTCACAATGAATGGCGCCTCTGTCTCGTAGATGTTTAACATCAAAATTCCCTCAGTGCGTGATTCTATGCTGTCTGAGTGTCTGCGAAGATATAGTAAAAAGTTCGGAGGAGAAGAGCAACCTGCACACTGACACGAAGGGCGCTACTTGAATGGCGAGTATAGGGAGACTTCATTGCGACATGAATGTTCCCTTGGCGCGTAGAGCACCTTCACATTGCAGATATGTTTCTATAAATGGCAGTCCAAGTAGATGACTTTACAGTAAAAATCCACGTTTGTGTCTCCGATCGTAAATGGAATCCTTGAGTGCCTTGGTCGATCTTGTGGGTAATTCTGACACCACTGCTTAGCCAAAGAATGTTTTAGGCACTAACGACGAACCTTTAAACTTATAATATGCCTAGTGTGAACCGTTGGCTAGTACTGGACTATACCCATTTCTTTTTTTACGGTGCACACCCATTTGCGGTTGACCGTCACTACGACATGACGCGGTGAAGAGCCGAGACACTAAAATGTCTCGCCGCTAACACTAAGCAATTACAGGGTGCGACAAATTTCGAGCTGCGGTCGTACTTCACGGATTCTAAAAATGTTTGCTGTGGTAGATTTGTGAAGAAATAAATGCCCTCTATAATGACGCCATTCGATGGTCACTCGGGAAAGCGTTGCAGGGACACTTTAGGTGTCAGAACGGTGGTTCTTTGCATCAAATGCAGAGGGAAAAGCTGGCAGGAGATTCACTCCAATGGTTTCAATCCCTACTCATGCGAACATGTGCCCACCATGGCCGTGCGTTCGAACGACTTACAAAGCCTTGCAGTCGCTTTCCTTGCATTTCTTGGATGAGTGAAACTACGGCCGCAATCTCGATGGTTCCTAAACTCGGTCCCCGACATCGACTAAATGCAGTCGGGGTCACTCCTCGGGAGAACTGGTCACTGCACTTTTACGATAATATTCCTGCCATCTTGTAGTGTATCACGCGCGAATATGACACCAGTATATATATATATATATATATATATATATATATATATATATATATATATATATATATATATATATATATATATATATATATATATACGAGCCTTTAGCCTTGCACCCTTATCTCGGTTGCTCTGAGACGCCAGGAGGACGTAATTTCTCTTTGCGCTTGACGAAAAGAGTTTTTCACCCACCTTGGAGACAGTGTGGGAAACCCATCCCGGAGGAATAAGTCGCTCTAAACATAAAGCTTTTGATTATGCATTTCGTCGTTAACTGCATTTTTTTTATCTTTCATAAATGGGTATTCTAGCTTTTTCTTCCATTTTTCTGAATTGTACATCTATTTAAGCCTCTCTTTCTTCCTTTCTTTTCTTATGTTTCAATTTTTTCTCAGTTGACCCTTCGCCGTAATCAAATATAGCTGCATTGCAGAAATTCGCCTCTTTGAAACCATTGAAAGTATTTCTATTTCTCTGGAGCGAAATGTTGACCTCAAACGATAATCGGGTTCCTAATCTCTCCTAGTGTGTGTACAGTGCCGTTCGCTTTGCTCGTGTTCCTTTATATCTAGAGCTGCATGGCACTGAGACGCGCAGCTGCGAAAATATCTTCATAGTAAATTAAAACGGAACAACCAACCTGAAACAGGGACCTTGGTCGTCGTTAAAAAGTCTGGTCATTTATCAAGTTTTACCAAAGTGTGTAGTCCTCTTAAGATACGGATCGTAATGACAGTTCGTCATTCGAGCTCCCGATTGATGGCGAAACAGCTATTGACAACTCCTATTTGTTGTAAAAAAGAATCATGGTGATCTAGGGACGGCTACAGCGTAATTCCATGAAGTCGCTGCTAATTTGCTACAATTTTCGGCAGTTCTCAAAACAAAAGAAAACATAACCGCGTACTTCCTCTGTTTATGTCACTATACTTAGCTCAACGATGCGTGGAATGCGATATTGCTTTGATGACATAATTTGCAAGAATTACCTTGTTTTGCTTGCTATTCGCAGTGCTATGAGCGTTGATCATCGTGAAAACAATAAAATCAACGAGCTAGATTTTTGTTATTTGCTCGTGTGTTCCTTTGTATTCAAGTTTTTAATGCTTTTCCGCGCACGACGAACGCAATCCACGCCGACCAGTTTCACACTGTGCTGCAATAATTGTGCGTTGTTGCTCATACTATGTTTGCAGTTGGCAAGAAGTGCAAAGAGGTAAAAGGGCAGGGGAACATTTTTTGGGGTGGCTGCCCAGCTTTTTCTCGCTTTCATGAACTAGAATAAGGTCCCTACGCCTCTGGTTATCTTTCCTCCTGTCTGTCCGTTCTCGTCAGTACGCGATTTTTTCACCTCTGCTCCCTTTCATTATTTTTAATTTTAGTGCCCTTATGAGAACTCAGTTGAAGCAATGCCAATGACGGCAGGCAGGAATGGCAATTTGAGGGCGGGAAATTTGTTTGTGTGCGCGCGTGCGTGCGTGTGAGTGTGTGCACGTCTATGCGTGTCCTTGCGAGCGTGCGCCCGCAAAATGGTAGACGGGCAAGCTAGGGGGTGTGGTAGTGCAGATAACAGCCCCCGCAACTCTTTTTGGCCAGGAACATGGCCTGGTTTCCGCTTTCATCTGTCTCGCTTTATAAAAACGTGTTGCCCGAGTTATCTGCCAGCAAACGCTCACCCGCTCTAGACATTACAGACGGCGAGCTCAGACCACTGCTGGAAAGATAAGGCACCTCTGACGGTTTCACAAGGAGCGGTAGTGCATATCCCCCTGCGATACGCCGTCTGCCGGCCTCCCTTCACAACACTGTTTTCCCAGTGGAAAACGAACTCGGAAGCAGCGGAAAAATTTTCCTTCGCAAGATGAGACAACTGACGTGCTATCACACGAATCCTTATCGCCAAGTTGATCAGGGCGGCGCGTCTTAACGCATGCGTCTTAACGCCTGTCACGGAACGGATCATATAACTGTCGTCCGTGGCGCAAAGGTCGCTAGCGTTCCATCCCGCTTCCGGCGCTAAAGCAATAGGGAGTTTTAGAATAACGTCTGCAGGTGCTGCGGGCGTTGCTGGCATAGCGGGTGCCATAAGAGTTTCAGAATGGCGTTCGCCCTCCTGCAAACCGTAACGCACATTCGCAGCGACACCGTAGCCTCGGAACCAGCGTTTGCGGGCCGCACACGTCACCCGTTATTTCGGATTTTCTGCGGGCGGGCCGCGAACGCGAACGGCTGCTCACGTTACGACGCATGCACAGTGGCCGCGACTGCACCGCAAGGGCTCGCGGTGCGCTATTTTAAAACTCCCTGAGCTGAACGTTTGATAAGACGATGTGTATATTTAACAGTATATTTAACAATTTTGACGGACTTTTGCGCGTACCAACGTGCATGTATTGTTGGAAAAATCCACTTGGCAGGCGAATTTCACAGAAGTGCGCGCCTCTCGTGTTTATATTTACTTTAGTACCATCAAAGATGTGTAGTCAAAAAAGCCTTTGCCAGTCAAATACTAAACTAAGGTATAAGCTTCACGATCTGACAGTGTTGAGTAGTAATAAATGCCAGAAGTTTATGCTAGTCATTCAATGGAGAGCTGTTGCTGGGAGTCAGAGAAAATTTATTCTACAAAAAACATATTTCCGAAGGTCCGCTGCACGTATAAAGTGTAGAGGTGGCCTTCTCCAGCAGCTTTGGTTTCCAGCAGCTTCGGTTTAGCTCGTATTCTTATATGAGACACATGGCCGCATCTAGTGTCACTAGTAGCTCCTGTGTCGTCGTTGTCATGCGCACATGGGTGCGCATGACAGCTTGAAACTGTCTTGCAACCATACCTGGAATGAGTGAGCAAGGGCTTACCCCCGTATTCTAGAACACCCCTTCACTCAACGCTTCACCTTCACTTGAGAAAGCCGACGGAAGCGCCGTCTCTGGACACGGAAAGTCGCTGCATATCAGCGATAATCTGCTGGATTCTTGAGTATAGTGCAGACGGTCATTTTCAGCCGAGCGGCAGCGCAGTGCTCAACTCTGTCAATCGAAGGGTGAAAGTAGAGTCGAGGAGCGTTAGTGAATACGGGGGTTAGAGTCCGAGGATGACAGCTCCTCGTCTTCGTTTTATGGTGACGATGGGTTGCATTATCCTGAGACATCTAGAGCCATTCGTATGTTTGTTTTGTTTGCGGCCTCAAGTTGTTCTCCTCCGCCGAAAGTGTGCAGCTGCCGACCTTTCTGCACAATCTTATAGCTACTCTGGTTACGAGCGAGATCCACACATTACTGACGCGCGGTGTGATCGCGTCAGATGAAATTCTGCTCAAGAAAAGAAGGCCACCAGAGGGCATCTTGGCGCTGAATACAGAGAAGCGCGAAGCATTTTACTACTGCGCGCAATATTGTCAATTTGGATAATAGGATGTGCAAATATGTAAATAAATACGCTTTGACACATATATTGAAACGCCGACGTATCCGAGTGAGGTGACGCCTGGAAAGAGGTGACGATAGACGAAATAATGAAGTTCATTGGACATATGATTTGTTAAAGGATAATTCACAGCACGGCATCTATCTATATTGTAATACGTGCAGGCTGTTATCGCAGAAAAAGAGAAAAGAATCACAGTGAAGTGTACGATTTCACTCAAGAAAAAAAAAAAAACCAAGCAATGCTTCACCGCATGACACGAGCAATGAAGCAGGACCTCGGTTCCGATTTTCTTTGTGTGATAAGAAACATTTTGTACAACATTTAATATTTTGTGCTATTCCTGGGTCATTAACCTCCATAATGTATATTAGGATTAAAATTATTTTTGTACAAATAGTGTTTTTTTGCCCTTCTTATAAGCTGGCCACCAAAAATTACACGATTTTCACATTTTTTACTTATTTCAAAATATTTTTTGTTGGCCTACAACATAATTTTTTTTGGAAAGAGCATTTCATAGTGCGAAACTTGGTAAGCTGCATTGCGTGCTGGAGTGGTTTTCAAGTTTGCAAAAATTATTTTTCCGGAACATACGAAAAATTACCATTTATTGCGTAGTAACGAACGAGAATGTCACTGCCAACTGGACGTTGCACGTTTCATTCCACTAAAAACGGCCGTAACTTCATGAGAAGGTGGGGGGTGGGGAGGGGAGTACGTAGTCAAAATAATTTAACAGTCTTGTACCGTGCCTGAGTAGCCAAAGTGTGCGTTTGTATCAGGCATGACGCTACAAAAGGTGCAACTAAGTTGATTGATTTTATTGATATGTGGGGCTTAACGTCCTAAAACCACCTTATGACCATAAGACACGCCGTAGTGGACGGCTCCGAATGATGCAGGCCAGAGAGAATAAAATGAGGGAAAGGCAGGGAGGTTAACCAGAAAATGGAACATCCGGTTTGCTACCCTGCACTAGGGGAAGGGGGAATGGGGAAGAAAGATTGGAAAGAAAGCGAAGAGGGAAATAGACGCGCGCGAAAAAAAAGAGGGGGGGGGGAGCTGGGGTGCTACAGTCTATACAATAGGGCGCTGCCACGCAAAAAGTTCAGTAGGGCCTTCACTGATTTTCTGTGAGCACACAAATCATGTCTTTCCAGCACTGATTGTTCAGACAAAGGTCTGTCGTCAAGGCGAGCTAACGCAGCAGCTAGTTGCCGTCTTTGCACGCTGTAACGAGGGCAGTGACAGAGAACGTGCTCTATAGTTTCATCGCTGCCGCAATGACCGCAAGCAGCACTGTCTTCCATACCGATTCGGAAGGCGAAAGCTTTGGTAAAGGCGACACCAAGCCATAGTCGGCAAAGCACCGTTGTCTCGAGTCGGGAGAGTCCAGACGGAGGCCGGAGTCGACGAGACGTGTCCAGTCTACGCAGTCGCGTGTGCCGTAAGCACTCAGTGTTCCACAGAGATTTTAATTCTGCATCAGCGATTTTTCGGATGGTCATTGCAGCATCAGTCCTTGAAAATGGTATAGATTTTTCTTCACCATCTTCGTGTGCTGATCGGGCAGCTGCATCGGCATGTTCGTTGCCCAATATGCCGCAGTGACTTGGAATCCACTGAAACGTGATTCTGTGTCCTTCGTCGAAGAGGTGGTGAAGCAGCTCTCTAATTTCCAGCACTAGTTGTTCATGAGGTCCCCGGCGTAAGGCGAATGTCAGACACTGTAGTGCTGCCTTAGAGTCCGTGAACACGCTCCATTTCTTGGCTTCTTGGTGTTTAATGACTTGAATTGCGCTACGTAGAGCAGCAAGTTCCGCAGCTGTCGATGATGTCTGGTGGGATAAACGAAACTTCACCGTTGTCGCTTTTGCAGGAAAGATCACCGACCCTGCAGACCCATCCACTTTAGTTGAAGCGTCAGTATACAGATGAGTATGGTCACTGTATTTCTCATATAACAAGAGAAGAGAAAGCTGCTTTAGCGCTGGAGACGAGAGCCGGGCTTTTGACCCTATGCCTGGAACCGTGAGTTCCACATGTGCACAGGTCATACTCCATGGAGGAGTTGAAATCCTCGATGGAGTTGTATATCCCGCAGGAATGTGTGTGCGATATGACAAGACTGTCTGGCAGAATGAGGCACGAGGTCGGGCTTCTGGCAGTGAAGCTAGATGATGGGCAGGGGCACGAGTAAGATGCCTCACGTGTGCTCTGAGCACTTCCATCATGATATGCGTCTTCAGCGGGTAGTCATTAGCGATCTCGATTGTCTGAGCTGATGATGAACATCGCGGTAGCCCCAGACAAACTCGCAGAGCCATGGCCTGGATGCTTTCGAGAGTACGAATGTTGGTTCTACAGATGTTGGTCAACACAGGCAAACTGTAGCGCAAATAGCCAAGAAAAAGCGTCTTGTACAATTGCATCATTGCATGTACTGAAGTTCCCCAGGTTTTTCCTCCGAGATACTTGAATAAGTTAGCGATTTCTGTCAGCCTCTTCTTCAAGTGGGCCACATGTGGGCCCCAGCAGAGGTCTCTATCAATGAATACGCCTAGAAATCTGTGAGTCTTGACATACGGTATGACTTGGCCATCGATTGATATAGCGTATGGTCTCATTGGCTTTCGACTAAAAGCAATCAATGCACATTTCGCTGGCGAGATTTTCAGACCCTGGCCCTTGAGGTACAATGATACCAACGTCACAGCTTTCTGAAGTCTTGCGCGTACCTGAGGCCTTGTCACGCCGGATGTCCAGACGCAGATGTCGTCAGCGTACACGGATAACTTGACCACACTTGGTAATCGTTCTACAAGACCAATGAGAACGAGGTTGAAGAGGGTTGGACTCAAGACGCCACCTTGCGGGACTCCACGATGCGTTGGGTGTTGGGAAGTTGGACCATCTGCAGTGTTCACAAACAAGGTCCGCCCTTGTAAATAGCTGCGTGTCCAACAATACAGTTGCCCGCCTAGGCCCACTGACTCAATGGCTTCGAGGATGGCGTCATGTAGAACGTTGTCGTATGCTCCTTTTACGTCAAGGAACATGGCTGCAGATAGTCGTTTACCTGCCTTTTGTTGCTGGACATATGTGACAAGATCTATAACATTGTCGATCGAACATCGGTGACGGCGAAAACCAGCCATGGCGTTCGGATATATCTCATAGTATTCCAGGTACCATTCAAGCCTGGCCAAGATCATTCTCTCCATTACCTTTCCTACGCAACTTGAGAGTGCGATCGGTCGGTAAGAGGCAATGTCCAGGGGAGATTTGCCAGGCTTAAGGATCGGTACCAAGCGGCTAATCTTCCAATCTTGCGGAACGACGCCAGCTTGCCAGGAATCGTTGAAGATGTTAAGGAGTGCTTCTCGTGCCCGTTTACCAAGGTTGCACAGCATCTTGTATGAGATGTCATCCGGGCCAGTTGACGACGACTTATTACATAAGACGAGCGCCGCATCGAGCTCCTGTGATGTAAACGGTAGATCCATGCGTGGGTCCCGTGAGTGAGGGATTTGATTCATTGTATGTAGGCTTGTGTACACTGTCTGGCCCACGGTCATAGCGCAGAAATCTTCTGCTACCTCAATTTCATGCCGGCGATGAAAAAGTGCAAGGGCTTTGAAGGGAAAACGCTGCTCTGGAACAGAACGTAGGCCTCGCACAATTCTCCATATCCGAGACAGTGGTTTATGAGGATCAAGCGACGCACAAAATTTGCTCCATCGTTGGGTGTCTAATTTGTCAAGGCGCCGTTGTATCTTTTTTTGGATGCGCCGGGCTGTCCGTAGATCGTCTGTGGAATTGGTGCGTCGGTATCGTCTTTCGGCACGACGGCGTATCGCACGAAGTCGCTCCAGCTCGAGGTCATATTCAGAGTACTTCGAAGAGCGTATTATTGTGTGCATAGTCGCATGTGCAGTTTCCCTAATAGCTTGCTGAAGACCATTGGACAGGCCTTCTTCACAAGCATCCTCAAGTTGAGTCTTGAACACACTCCAATCTATTCTTTGTGTTGTGGTAGAGGAGTACGTGTTAGAAATACCTTCGATCTTCAGGTAAGTGGGGATGTGGTCGCTTCCGTGTGTTTCAATGTCCAAAAACCACTTTACCCGTGTAGCAAATCGGCGTGAAACAAAGGACAAATCAAGGCAGCTGCTATATTGCCACCTGGTGTTCTGTGCCAGTGAACAGTGGGTCAGTTCTGTGCCGGTGAACGAGGAAGACGAAGACGAGCAACCCGTGCCAGCGGAGACGTCCTTCTTGGTCTCTGAGTACACACTGATGCCAGCAATATCGGCCTTGGAGCTGTTTTGGTACAAAGACAAGATGGCATTGAACGGGTAATAGCCTACGCAAGTCGCACACTGTCTCGCGCGGAATCCAACTATTCCACGTCAGAAAAAGAATGTCTCGCGGTCATTTGGGCAATAACAAAGTTTAGGCCATATCTCTATGGAAGACCATTTAAAGTGGTGACTGACCATCATGCTTTGTGCTGGTTGACCAATCTACGAGACCCTTTTGGAAGATTAGCACGATGGAGTCTGCGACTACAGGAATTTGATGTCACCATCGTGTACAAGTCAGGCAAAAAGCACGAAGACGCCGACACGCTATCACGAGCACCTCTTCAATCCGCCAGAACTAGCGCAGAAGAGGACGGCGCCTTCGTGGCAACTGTCACCGGACCGGATCTGATGTCTCATCAACGAAATGACGCCGATCTAAGAGTGATTATAGATCATTTAGAAGGTGGCACCGCGCCCATTCCTCGTCCAATGTCGCGAACGTTGCCATCATTTTGCCTACGAAATGGCGTCTTATACAAAAGGAACGCCGGTGCTGGTGACAGATCTCATCTTCTCGTCGTGCCCAAAGCCCTCCGCGATGACGTCTTATTAGCTTGCCACGACGAGCCCACATCCGGCCATCTGGGCTACTCGAGAACTATGGATCGGGTGCGACAACTGTACTACTGGCCTAAAATGTCTGCCTGTGTCAAACGCTACGTGAAGGGATGCCGTGAATGCCAGCGTCGCAAGACACCACATTTAAAGCCGGCAGGTCATCTACAACCGATCGATCCACCACGTACACCGTTTGAACAAGTGGGGATGGACCTCCTAGGCCCGTTTCCTTTGTCTTCTTCTGGCAACAAATGGATTATTGTCGCAACAGATTATTTGACGCGTTACGCTGAGACGAAAGCGTTGCCACGAGGGACCGCATCTGAAGTTGCCAGTTTCTTTATGCATCAAATTGTGTTACGGCATGGCGCCCCGTCATATGTCATCACTGATCGAGGGACATCGTTCACAGCGAAACTTTTGGATGATATCTTCAGGTTGAGTTACACAACCCATCGAAAGACCACTGCGTATCACCCTCAGACTAATGGTTTAACCGAAAGGCTAAACAAAACGCTAGCCGACATGATCTCTATGTACGTGGATGTGCAGCACAAAATGTGGGACGACATCCTGCCGTACGTAACATTTGCGTATAACACTGCAACGCAGGAAACCACACGCTTCACGCCATTCCGACTCGTTTATGGTCGAGATGTTAGAACTATGCTGGACGCCATGATTCCATATGAGGACATCGACAAGCTCGACCAATTAGCCCCCGACATCAATGAGTACATTCAGCGCGCTGAGGAAGCACGTCAACTGGCCCGTGTGCACATCCGAACTCAACAGTGCGCAGATGCACGGCGGTACAACATCCACCATCGAGAAGTTAATTATGAACCTGGTGACCAAGTTTGGGTTTGGACACCCATTAGGCGGCGAGGTCTCAGTGAGAAACTCTTGAGGAAGTACTTTGGACCTTACAAAGTTCTCAGACGTGTGAGCGACGTGAACTACGAAGTGGTTCCAGACGGAGGCTCACCATCATCCCAGCGCAGGTTACCACGTCCAGAGACTGTACACGTAGTCCGCCTAAAACCATACTTTACGCGGTGATGCGAATTTTCTTCTTGTGCCAGTGAACTCTTCATGTGAACAGTGAATGCCGTTTATTTCCGATTGCCGGGCTCAGGACGCATTTTCTCTCGTGCACTAATTTGTTTAATGTTTTTTTTTTGTATCACCTACTTCGACCCACGGCAGTGCACACGTTTGTTTGAGCATCGGGTCGATGCTCTCTTGGGAGGAGGAGTAATGCCACCTGGTGTTCTGTGCCAGTGAACAGTGGGTCAGTTCTGTGCCGGTGAACGAGGAAGACGAAGACGAGCAACCCGTGCCAGCGGAGACGTCCTTCTTGGTCTCTGAGATTTTTGACAGTCGCGTTCTGTTATACGTTCCTTCGAGCTCTTAGCACGTGACAATATGTAGTGCCTCGTAAAAACGTAGGACTGGCATCATTCAGAAGGACGAGACCATGGCTGGAAACCAATGATGCTAGACGTCGTCCCGTTGCATTAAGCCTTGAACTTCCCCAGATGGGATGATGCGCATTGAAATCCCCGGTGATAACCCACGGACCCGGATGTGCCCTTAATATGCCGTCTAGTTTGTTGGCGTCGAAATGACCTGATGGGGATATATACACGCCTAGAAGTGCGAATGTCACTTTTCCTTTTTTAACAGACAAGCACACATACTGATTGCTGTCGTGAGGTTGCACTGGCTGGCCGACGTAAGTAAGCTCCCGGCGAATAAATACAACAACTTTGCTACTTTCGATGTCACTTGAAGAGAAAAATGACTCGTAGCCGGATAATCTGATTGGGTGCGATAATTTCGGTTCACATATAATCATAACGGGAAATCGGTGCAGATGAACAAACTGGCGAAAATCAGATATGCGAGATCTCAGACCTCTTGCGTTCCACTGAAAGATCGACGCTTCTCTGACCTCCTGACGGAACGACTTGTTATTGTCGGCCATGGCTTTACTGGAGGCTTGCAAGGACCGGACTCAACGCGTCCAGCACCTGTAGGCCGCTCCTAGCAGTTGGCGTGTCGATGCTTGTCAGAAGACTTCTGATGACACTCACAATGGATCGCAGCATAGGAATAATTTGACGATCTGCTTTTGGAGCCTCGTCATCAGCAGCATTGGCTTTCACTGGGAACAGAGAGCGGGAAGGCTGCTCGGAAGGCCGTGCGTTCGCAAGCACCGGCCAGTCTTCAGGGGAGAGAGGCTTCGCCGGTGGAGGTTTTCTTGTACACTCTGGCTTTCTACTAGATGTTGATGGTGGTGTAGACCGAAGTGGTGCATGAATATCACCATGACTGGAGCGCTTCCGTCGGTGGCGACGTCGACGCCGGATTTTCTGTGAAGCTTCTCTATGGGTTGAGTTATCCCTGACCATTTCTTTCAGGATACCCATTTCTTTCTTGAGTCTTGGGCATTCCTTAGACGTGGCCTCATGCGTACCTCGACAATTGCCGCACCTATAAGTTGTTGCACAACAGGTGTCTACCGTGTGTGCCTCCGCGCACCGGGGGCATACGGTGGAGTTTGCACAGACGCCCTTGACATGACCGATCTTGAAGCACTTGTGGCACTGAAGCGGCTTTGGGACAAAATGCCGTACCACATGCCGGAAATGTCCTACGTTGACGTGCGTAGGGATTGAGTCACCCTCAAAGACTAGCTTAACGCAGCGGCTGTTCCCGAGGCGGCTTATATGCTTAATGACCACTCCTTCGTACGCTGGTTTTATCAGAATGGGTAGATCCGTGTTTGGGATTGCGAAGTCAATGTCGTAAATGACACCTGCAGTGCAGGTTCCAGTCATCGGTACGACCGCTCGTACTTTGATATCTCCAAACTCTGTCATCATTCGAAGCTTCTCCAGCGTATCTGCATGTGTTGTGTCAACGGCTAAAACGTTCTTACGTGTGTTTAGTCGGACCTCTTTGATTTCATTCTGTGCTATTCTCTCAAGAACATTGGAAATGGCTTGCCTGTTCAATTTTCGAAGGCTGGCGGAAGGATCCGCGGGCATGAAGAGAATGGTATGCGGCCAGCGTTCATTCCTTGCCTTCATGGTTGACGTGCTTGCTGGTGATGACGTCTTGATGAGCCTCCTTTCGGCCTTGCGGCTCATCACAGACACGAAGATGCCATCTGATGAGTCGTCGCCGTCGACTGAGTAGATGTCCATGTCTTCACTGGAGCTGCACCAAGAGCCTCGTTTCCTTGCGGAGCTTACAAATGTTGAGCTGTAGCCAGACGGGCCAGCAGTTCGTTCTTCGTCCATGGGCACGAGAGCAGGAGCATCTCTTGAGCCGTCGCTGGTGATGGACCATGAGCCTTGAGCCACAGAAGAGCTTGAGGGCGCTGACATTTGACAACGTGGGCCTGTAGAAGTCGCCGCTGCCATCGCCACAAGGCGGGACGCAGGGAGCGTCCCAGGAATCGTGGAAAATATAACGAAAAACACTTAGTAGTGACAGACGCGCAGGCCAAGTTCCAAGGTAGGCTTTGGTTTCATATAAACGCGGTCTCGAATCAGCTAATTACGTTAGCTTATAATTGTCTTCTGTTTAGGATTATCTCTGTTCCTTGTGTTACAAATGGACGCCCTTTAATCCTACGCTGGAAAACACCCGCCAGCTCGTCTTGTAGAAAAAGTTGTTGGTTTTTTGAAGGTCACTCTTAAACTCAACGACGCTAACACTCCCTTCAAAGATGAGCGAATTATTGTCTGTTCAGACAAGGGCCACGCATCATTACTTGCAGGCGAACGTTATCTGTGAGAGCTTCGTTCTCTGCGAGTTGCTGTATTGGTCGATGCGATCGAATAACAAGAACCATCTGCTGCACACTTAATCCAATCCACACAGCGTCCTCACGTGCGGCAAACAAGAGGACTCTTGATTGGAGAACGTGTACGCGGGGCGAATTGCGAGGAAATACTGCTGGACGCTTTGAGGTCTGTGTATCGCGGTGCGGGATCTTCTGGCAACCGCAATGCAGCCGCCATCACTACTACAAAGAAAAAAAAAGAAGTTGCTATTCGTTGCAAAGACTCAAATGAAAGATTGAGAGAAGAAAGAAAAGCGTCTGCTGCTCGATAAAGGTGACATTATCTTTGCTCTGACGACACTGCCTTCCTCCCACTGGACATTCGATTGAACCGTATGAAGCAACGAACGTTTTGCTTCTAGAATGACGAGCATAGTCGTATCATAATTCCGGAAACTTCTGTATCGCGAGCCGAAACTGCTTCGGAGGAAGTGAAGCTCGAACAGCAACGCATCTACAAGTCTGCTGCAGTATACTTACATTAGAACGCACCTTGTACTTCACACATTCATTCAGCACTGTTTCGCCTCAACGTTCATTGTGCGTTCTTTGTTTTTTCAGTTGATACTTTACGTGATTGGTCTGCAAGGCACATTTCGAAAACCCCTGTGCATCACAGCACGATAATGAACGGAATAATGATCATATAGCAAGCTTTATAAAAGAAGTAGATACTGCAAAGAGTCTAAACAATGTTAAGGATATTCCTGCTATGAATCGTGCATTTGTAGCTGAAAAACATAACAAAAAAGTGGGGTGCGACTTTGCGTACAAGGGGACAGCGTTGGCTAAGAACAACGTATGCGATTTTCTTGTTTGAATAGGGAGCATTTACCAGTTCATTACAGCGTGTCATCTGAGCGCACGCTCTTGTACATAATATGGGACGGCAGTAAGTCGTCTTGGTACTAGGATCAGTGCCTGATGTATATTTGATGTTGACAGACTCAATTCTCTTCTTGAAGGCCATGCTCAAGCTTACTTTTCATGTGCTTCCGGTTTTTGTTTTTAAATACTATAGCACAATTGTTAACGCCCCTTGTTGGGTTTTTTATACCACGCTAGATTTATTGGCAGAGTAAACAAAAAACCTTTGTAAACAGTTGTCACTGTTTTAACTTCGTAATTATTTATATTTGGTCGACCATACATTTGTTTGTATCAAAAATGGCAAACTGATTACTTTCAGACAAATTTATATCTGTTCGTTTCAATCTCGACAACAATAAAAAAAATCGTTTTCGCAAAAAAAAAAAGTCATACTTTGGTTTCAAATGTCATTGGCTCGAACAGCTGAGAAAACAATAGTGTGTTTTAACGGCTACAGATTTAACGACTAATAATAATTGTTGGGGTTAACGTCCCAAAGGCACCATATGATTACGAGAGACGCTGTAGTGAATTTCGACCACCTGGGGTTCTTTAACGTGCACCTAAATCTAAGCACGAGAATCTTAAACATTCTCGCTTCCATCGAAAATGCGGCCGCCACAGCCCGAAGTCAATTCCGCGACCAGCGGGTCAGCAGCCGAGTTGCCTTAGCCACTAGACCACCATGGTGGGTAGACCTAACGACTAAATTTCTTGGTTTCAGACTATGTGTGTAGTAAATGACATCCATCATATAGCGATTTGATTTTTTAGAGCGCAGAAAGTTGAAGAAATGAACAGGAAATAATACACAATGTACTGCTTCACACGCTTCATTTGTTCAAATTTCTGCGCACTTGCAAAAGTTCTCATGTGAATGTTGTGTTACCAATGAGCGAAGCTACAATGTTGTATTCCGCAAAAGCGACAATCGGATCGGTGAAGACTTCAAGCTTATGACAGTTTTTATCGTATGTGACGCCTTCTCCGCCGCATTTCGTTTCTACTAGCCTTCAAGCACAGTCCTGGCTTCCATTCGCCGAGAAAGCTTAGTGCGATGTGTGGTTCTTTTAAACCCAAGGACGCGAGTTTGATGCCATTTCAGGGCTGGCGCATTGCAATGGGTGCGGACTACAGTAACGCCCGCATGCTTAGATTTCATCATCATCATCATCAGCCTGTCTACATCCACTGCAGGACAAAGGCCTCTCCCATGTTGCGCCAGTTAACCCGGGCCTGTGCTTACTGCTGCCAGTTTATACCCGCAAACTTCTCAATATCATCTGCCCACCTAACTTTCTGTCTCCCCCTAACCCGCTTGCCTTCTCTGGGAATCCAGTCACTTACCCTTGAAGACCAACGGTTATCCTGCCTACGCGCTGCATGCCCGGCCCATGTCCATTTCCTCTTCTTGATTTCAACTATGATATATTTAACCCCGATTGGTTCCCTAATCCACTCTGCTTTCTTCTTATCTCTTAAGATTAAACGCCTACCATTTTTCCTTTCCACTGCCCGCTGCGTCGTCCTTGATTTTAGCTGAAGCCACTTTGTACGTCTCCAGGTCTCTGCTCCGTAGCTAAGTACCGTCAAGATGCCGCTGCTATATACCTCCATTTTCAGAAAGAGTGGATATCTACCTGTAATTATATGATTTACGTGCCCATTAAAGAATCTCAGAGGTGTCAAAATTAACACAAACACCCCACTTCCCCCTAGGCGTACCTGATAATCATTACGGTACTGGAACGTAAAGCTTCACAGTTAGTTAACGTTATTTTTAGCTTAAAATTGTCAGCAGCATCCTTTCTAAAGGATGCCTTCTGGCTATACACGGACGCTTCGTTGACTACCACTAAAGCTACCTTTCACCGCCGGCCCTCTTTCAAAGGTCACGTGGTTTGCCTCCTGCACCTGAACGTCTAATCACTGTGTGCTAGCGCTCCCGCAAACGTAATCTTGTTTTTCTGAAAACTCTCTATGATGTCTTTTGTCACGGTATACAGTACCGAAAACACGTGCGTCGCGATTGCGTGCCTCGTGTGCTCTCGGCCTTGCAGTTTCAACGGCACTGCTAGCAGAAGCGGTGGGTCGATACTTCTGTTTTAGGTGCGCCCGAGTTGATGATGAAGTCGATCTCCAATCGTTTCTACTTTAGAAACAAGGTGACGACCGGCAGTTATCCGGCTAGTTAATTGGGTTGATGTATTGCTTCATGGATCATAATCCGGCATTCAATAAAACCTTTTCAGCTTTTCGTTCTGAGTACAAGTTTAGCTTTTTCTTCTTTTTTTTACATAATACAATGCTAGCTACGCCCATAACGTTCCACTAACATTGCCCGGGACGCTGCCTATAGCGTCCACTTACACGACAGCTCTGCCGTTCTGTGCGAATATTCGTGAAACTTGGATTTTTTTTCTTTCACGGTGAGCAGTCGCTCGTAAATCCAACGGCGACTTGTGATACGAGGACATACTTTGTTCGCGCACTGCTTGACAAGAGGTGAAAAAATTGCGAAAGGAACAAAACGAAGAAAAAATATTCTTGCACAGTTTATGAAGGAAACTGCGCTAGGGACTGCAGGACTGACTGAAGTTAAACTGTTTTCAATCACTTTGATAGTTCCTGTTAACCTCACAGATGACTTTCGCGACTTTTTTATCTTTGTAACTTATATTCTCGAGCAGCCGGCAGTAGGGTGTAGCAAACCAAAATTTTAGTTCTCGTTAATTTTCTAGGTTCTCTATTTTGAGACTGTATACTTTGACGTAGGTTTTGCAGTAAGCAGAAATTTAGCGTTTCATGATAACCCGGAGGCTTACGAAAGAAATAATGTCCCAGATCACATGACCATTCTGTTTTATACGTATGAAATACTTTGTACGAATCCAGTCCATATCTAAGTAGCTGAACGAAAAACACACGGAGCACAATGCAATTGACCAACGCTTAGTTCGTCAATTTAATTTTAGATGTGTAACACTTTCGACATTGTTACACGAGAGGGATAACGAACTTATTACATTTTAAACATGGGGCACAGAAATCTGTCGTACCTAAAAGTGGACTGTTTCAGGCGTTTAGGAGAAGGCAACCGGTACATGCGACATCGAATCGTACATGTCCCTATAAAGTGAAACAGGTCTTAAAAAAAAAAAAAACTGATATAAAGGCTCATTCTACCCAACATTTTCTTAAGGCAGATTTTGCCTTCACCAGCTATCCAACAGCAGCAGAGATTCTTTTTCATGGCCTTTCATTAATTAATTCATTTATTAGCTCTGTGCTTGTCAAGAGTACCACAAGCCCACTGTAGAATCTTGTGCCTATCTCGTATTGTTCGAACGGCCCAAACTAAATAGGTGTAGTAAGATTATTCGCCTGGAAAATAAAATCAGCATATTTGTGTGATTGAGATCATTAAAAAAGTGTGCTGGCGAGAAGAAAACAAGTCAGCCTCTTGCAAAACTAAAAAAAAGTGCAACGTTTTGTTTTGCATAGTAAGTGTCGTCAAAACAGACCTCAAATGCAAAAGGTAGGCGTGCTGGTATTTAGGCCGCGATGATTTTCACCGTTTAAATCACAAATGCAAACTAACTGGCGTAGTTGTGAGCGATGGATAAAGTAATTCTTCCAGGTCAAATTGAACTGCTTTTGTGCAACAGTCGATTATCAAAAGATGTACTAGTATTCGATCAAGGGAGCCTGGTGTATACAGGTGCTCCGAAAGTAAAACGGAGCACTTGAGCAGTGGCTAAAATACGCAAACGTGAATACCTGCACACTTCATCAAAAAAAATGGTTCTTTACTTTTATGCATAAGTGATGGCACTATGCTTTCGTGCATTTCCGTATAAGAACAACCATTTCTCTGATGGAGCGCGCTGGCATTCAATTTTGTGTAGCTTGCCCACAGCTCGCATGCTGCGTTTCACTTTTGGAGCACTTGTACTACAGACACGGCGGAAACCTAATTACGTTTTATAAAACCACGGGAACCCCACAGGAAGACACGTGCATTTCTTCAACACCCACAGATAATACCAACACCGGCGATAAACTTCTACTTCCTGTTCAGCGCCCTAGTTTGAGCGAGCTTTAGCCCCGTTACTCCTTCTCGCCCCCGAAGAGAGTTCAGTGCCAAGTTTTTTTTTTTTTTTTGAGGTAAGAGTCAATGAAATACACGATTCCCACTCAGTAAACACTTCGCCCGTGGGCAGCGTGTGCCACTTTTTTCTTTCCGCCGCGTGGTTGAAGCCAGAAAATAAAAAAAAAACAACAACAACAAAAGAAAGAAAACGAGCGTGGGTGCCGGTGTTTTACCTCAACCGGAGGATGGGATCGTAGGAGGTGCGTTTGAGCAGGATGAACTGGTTGAAGAGTCGCGAGCTGAGGCCGCGGCTTTCCATTCGCGGCGGCAGATCGGCGCCCGGTGATGGCGAGGACGACGGGTCGAGGACGGCGCACCACCGGCAAAGGTTACTGCGGCGAAGAGCAATGGTGGCGGCGGGGCGGGCGAGGGGCGGCAAACTGGTCCGTTCCGTTTCTTGGCACCGAGGCACGCGCGCGGGGACTTGAACGACTGGCTCGAGCTCCCGCAGCGACGACTCCGGCCTGGTCGCGAAGAAAATAGTAAGAACGGGCGCCACTAGGGAGTCGGGGCGGGAGAGAACAGCGCTCGGAATAGCAAGCTCCGGGTTCTGGGAGGAGGAGGAGATGCGCGTTCAGAACGGCCGCTGCTGCACCCACCGCTGTCGCCTCGTGAAGTGCCAAGCGCAGGTCGCTTAGCTAGCTATCGTGGCGAGTGTATACAGATGAACGGGCGAGGAGCGAATCGTGCGCTGGGCATGCGCGTTGGGAGGAAAGGCTTTTAAAAAGAAAAGCGAGAGAGTGAGGAGGAAGAGACAGAGAGAGTGGGGTGATGCTACGAAAGGAAGGAGGACAAAAGGTGAGAGGAGAGTCGGTAAGGAGGTAGCGCGAATGCAACAGTTGAAAGCGCACCAACGCGTAACATCCGGATTGCAGCGCCGCTGCAATAACAACTAGAGATGACGACGACGATGGTACACTGTGCCAAGTGCCAAAATAAGTGCTCCTCGAACGAAGTAAGGAAAACCGCGAAGTGCCGAGGTGATGATTGGGAAAAAGCTTGCTGCTCGTGTTTATGGAAAGCGCGGCAGACGCGGGCTCTTCTGGTTCCATGGCGTCAGTGCATGGAAATTACCTTTCGCCTTGAAATTAAACGCCTGAAAAAATATAGCGCGTTTTACGGCGCCGTCATGGAGTCAGGGCGCACGTACGACTTGATTTGACTGATATGTGGGGTGTAACGTCCCGAAACCACCATATGAGTTAAACAATGTCGTACTTGCATACAACTACGTTTTCAGCCCCTCCGCCTCCTGCACACACACACACACACACACACACACACACACACACACACACACACACACACACACACACACACACACACACACACACACACACACACACACACACACACGCACGCACGCACACCACACACACACACACACACACACACACACACACACACACACACACACACACACACACACACACACACGCGCGCGCGCGCGCGCGTGCGCAAAATTTGGCATATAGGATTAGTGATGAGTAAGAGTGATAAGAGCGTGAGCGTTATCTAAGGTAGCCCTAATTTCATAAGTAGGTTACGGCTACTTAAAGTGTGGCCTATACACTTATATTTTTATCTGTTTGATGTAGTTATCACAACGTACCCATCACGCGTCGTAGTTTGTTGCATTATTTGCTATTGTTTTGTCTAGAGTGCCGGACTGACGCATTCTGGTCATTGTCAAATGACGCCCGACGTGTTATTGTTTAGTGTTACGCGATCTGACACGCTTTGAAGGCTATATACTGAAAGGAAGCGCCGCTCTATCTAGAGATAACTTTTGCGGCTAAAACCCTAGATGCCTCATCAGACTCAAACGTTGGCAGTCGTCTTCATCACAAATGACAAAATAAATTATCAACACGCGATAACATCCCCACATGACGTTACCATGACATCAAGTTTTGCCAAAATTAGTGACGTCATCATGAAGTCATATAAGGTGACGTTACACAGTGATTCCTTTACGTGACAAAGGTGGGCACGTCCCTGTGGCATTACAAAACTAAGTCAGGCATAGAAAGGTTTTAGGTGGAGGGAGATGGTGCTAATACATCACTGTGAAGATGAAACGTTTGCGGTGTCTCTTTCGAGTGTTCGTGATTGCAAGCTTTGTCTTCCAGAATCAATATTTGCCAACTATCTAAGAACCCACTTGCATGTGTGTACGGGAACCTGTGTCCATTACCGCGGTGTTACCAAGTGTATTGCTATACAAACTAGTTTAATGAACTACCATGAGTAAAAGTCAAGTTTGTTAATAATAATAATAATAATAATAATAATAATAATAATAATAATAATAATAATAATAATAATAATAATAATAATAATAATAATAATAATAATAATAATAATAATAATAATAATATATTATTATTATTATTTTAGGTACAGCTTTATTTGAGACGAGCTCGAGCTGGCACACACTGATGATGGTATCTACAGATGAGGAAATTATACAAATGATGATGACATCTCCAATTGATAAAAAAGAGTCGGTGACTGCCCTGGCATTATTATTATTATTATTATTATTATTATTATTATTATTATTATTATTATTAATTCGTCCCATATGTGTGTTGTCTCCTTCTATATTTAGGCGCAGAAGAAAAGTTTTTGTGATTTGCATCTTCGGCCTTTTTCTCTTTCTGTATCTCGGCTTGCAGGGAAGAATGCTAATGGAAATATTCCAGCCCCGCCGACGCGGTGCTTTTTGTTTCGTTAATGTCCTTCTCGCCGGTCCTTTCTATCTGTTTCACTTGCAGTGATAACAGGATGTGACAGGCCTTCGCTTCCGGACTAGGCATATACGCGTGTTCACACGCAATAAAGATAATATAATAATAAAGGGTAAAAAAGAAGGATAAACTGTCACTGCAGCTCATCACTTCGTACTCGACGCAGTGATATGCGTCACGTGTTTATCCCTGCAATTCCATAAGCGTTGTGACGTATATATGTGACGAAATACGTCATACAAGCCCGGATTGTTCAGTGCACTGACCGCGCAATACTTATAGCAAAACCACAGACAAAACAATGTCTTTCGCCGTCGAATGATGCGGAGAGAATGCAAGGAGAGTAAAAGAACAATGTTTTTTCTTAAAATACTTCAAGGCCTTTCTTCCCAAAGAGAAGTGGGGAAAAGTGTACAGAAAAAAACGGCAAAAAAAAAGAACTGGAGATATTACTTTGGAGAGAAGGACAGAATTCCAAGTTAGAATACAGACGACATCGAATGTTTGATTTGGTAGAATGTGACCGAGGATCGAGATACTAGCTAAGGCGAAATATGAGCGCTGCCATTTCGGTGGTTTCAGTTAAGGCAATCGCCACTGAGCGACACGTGTGCGGGGAGAGGACGTATAGAAAAGTTCAAGACCACTAGTTCAGTGCTGACTGTAAAGCTCCCAGCACTTTGTGACTATTTACGGCCGAGCTGTGAAATACGTACCCGCCACGATGGTACAGCGGATATATATGCATGGTGCTCAATGCGAAGTTTGCGGGGTGGAATCGCGGTTGCGGTGGCCGTATTTTTGACGGAGGAAAAAAAAAATTCCCGAGGCTCGCTTGCTTAATTTAGTTGAACGGTAAAGAACTCCAGGTGCTGGAAATTTTCGAAGCTCTGCTCTATGGCGTCCTTGATAGTAATGTCACGCGTTTGAGACGTCGAACCCCCCCCCCCAATTATTATTATTAATAATAATTACTGCACAGTAGCAGCTGCCTTGACCTGGCTTTTGTCTCACGTGGCCTCGTCAGGCATGCTGAGTGGTTTCCAGACATAGAAACGCATGGGAGTGACCACATTCCCACTTACGTCAAAATCGAAGGATTGTCCCATGTTAAGATACGCGATAGTGTTCAGAGAGTAGACTGGTTGAAATTCCAGCCTCGCATGGAAGAGCAATGTGAAGCAAACATATCCCTTGACATAGAGGAGATAATTAAAAGCACAATACACGATACTACGTGTACCCTCACCTGCTCTCTCAAAGTAACGGAATTTTACGTCGAGCTAGAACGACTTCGAGCAATCCGACGGCGTGCTGAACGAAGATACCGACGCACGGAGGCAATAAAGACTTACGGATTGCTCGACGTATACAAAAGAAGATTCAGCGCCGGATAAATAAACTGGAGTCACAATGTTGGCCTGCTTTTTGTGAGTCACTTGACCTACGAAAACCTTTATCCCAATTGTGGAAGACGGTACGAGGTCTCCGCACAAAACCCACTCAGTGGTCACCATTCAGAGCTCTCGCACTTTCTGAACAGAGACGCGGCATTGACGTGGCAGAAGACTTCTGTGCCAGAGTGTCGGGCCACTCGCAGTGCCAAATAGCCCATTGCCCTCGACTAACTGTCCACAAACACTGGATTCCCGCATGGATATGCCTTTTTCCATCGTGGAGCTCAGAGCAGCACTAGCTTTGTGTGGACGCACGTAGGCACCAGGGCCCGATAGAATTTCTTATAGGGCATTGTGTCATCTGGGTGAACGCGCGAGAATCGTTCTTTTGGAGTTGTACAACAAATCCTGGCAAGATGGAACGCTCCCGACAACCTGGAAGACAAGTCGCCTAGTTCCACTTCTGAAGCCAGGCAAGTCACCGTTGGACCTCTCGTCTTATCGTCCGATCGTATTGGCCAGTTGTGTACGCAAAGTTATGGAGAGGATGATCCTTGGACGCCTGGAGTGGCTCTTGGAGTATAACAACATCTACCCAGATGCCATGGCAGGATTTCGGCGTGGTCGAGCATCGATTGACAACGTAGTCGACCTGGTCACTTATGTCCAACACGAAAAAGGCTGTAAGCGTCTCCGCGCATCTTTGTTCCTAGACGTCAAAGGGGCGTATGACAACGTTACGCATGAAGCTGTTCTCACCGCTCTCGAAGATATAGGAGTAGGTGGTCGGATGTATCGCTGGATACGTAGTTATTTGTCAATGCGATCCTTCTTTGTGAGCACTGAAGATGGTTCAACCTCTCGACATTACAGCCACTGTGGCGTCCCCCAGGGTGGCGTACTCAGCCCTGCGCTGTTCAATCTTACGTTAATTCCTCTCACTGAGCATCTGCCAAGCACGGTCAGGCTATCAATGTACGCAGATGATATCTGCGTTTGGGCATCGGCTGTAACACGCCTGCAGTTACGAGGGAGAATTCAAAAAGCTGCCACTGAAACATTACGCTACCTCATAAATCGAGGCTTGGAAATTTCTTCCGAGAAATGCGCCCTCGTAGCTTTTACACGAAAGCCTATGGATAAGTACACTATAAGCATCAATGGTCAAACTGTACCATACGTTCGATCGCACAAGTTTTTGGGCGTCATAATTGACAGGAATATATCATGGAGCGATCACGTTTCGTACATGAAGAAACGGTTAATGGACATCTGTAATATACTGAAGTTCTTTGCCGGGAAGACTTGGGGAATGTCTCCCAGTGCAATGCTACAGCTGTACAGAGTACTTTTTCTCGGTTTCCTGTGGCACAGTCTACCGGCATTGACCAATGCAAGCAAAACAAACCTTCAAACGCTACAGAGTGTTCAGTCCCAGGCACTCTGGATTTGCCTCGGCTTGCCTCGTAGTGCGTCGACAGTGGCTACTATAGCTATCGCCGGTGACCACCTCATCACGACACATATCGACGTAGATGCACTCAGGACACATATAAGGCATATTGCTCGGACACCATGCCACCACCTAGCCTTTTTACCAGCAGACAGACCACATTCGTCATTTTGCCAAACGGTCACCACATACCGCGATTCTTTGCCAACATGCTTCACACCCGCCGCCAGGTCTTCGACTCCTCCCTGGTGCCTGACTCAGGCTAACATCAGGCTAACTATACCTGGCATCAAGAAAAAGGCAGATATGTCGTCACCTGCTCTTAGACAACTTGCTCTGCTCTTGTTATACGAGACGTATCAAGGCTGTATACACGTATACACCGACGGCTCTGTTTTACAGAAGAGTTCAACGGCATCATTTGTAATACCGATAAAAGACACGACAAAAAAATTTAAGACCTCCCACCTCACGACATCAACGGGAGCAGAGCTCACAGCTCTTCGTGCCGCATTGGAATTCATCAGCGATCAACAGCCACAAAAATGGACAATTTTCAGTGACTCAAAGGCGGCACTGCAATCCCTTTTATCACCTTTACGCCACGGCTTGTACGAACAGCTGGTATTTGATATTGCAGAAAAGACTCACAAACTTATTGACGAAGGACATGAAATAGCCTTTCAATGGCTTCCAAGTCACTGTGGAATAATTGGAAATGAACGGGCCGATCTAGCTGCCCGTTCTTCCCATTCTTAAAGCAATGAAATATCAATTCCGCTTTCCAGAACTGACGCTGCACGGAAACTCCGCATGCTTGCTCACAAGCACACCACGTCACAATGGAACGAGTCACATTTCTTCCATGCACGGTTAGGTACTTTAGACCCAACTCTCAGTCTTCGAATTCCTCCGGAATTACGTCGACGAGACGCTACTATGCTGTGCAGATTATGGTTGGGCGTCGCATTTACCAATGCGTACGCGTTCCGCATAGGAATGGCTGACAATGCTGCATGTGACCATTGTGGCAGTGATGAAACAACTTGGCACATTCTGTGTGAATGGGGGGAGACGCAGGGGGCGCCGACCAGTGCGGACGCGAGAAGATCGGCTCCCGTTTCTATTAATGTTTTCGTTAGGATTTTTGTGGTGCCTGTGCTCGAGCTGCGTTTCATTCGACGCAGTTTCTTCTGAGGATCACGTCGATACCAGACTTTTTTCGGTGAGTGGTCCTTTTGCAGAATTATTGGAACTTTTCTTGTGGAACGCGCCGCGGCTCGGCTAACCCTACCGGGCTAAGCCTAGCGTCGACGGCGAGAGACGGGAGAAAAGGGGCAACATGCCCGAAGTAGCGATGGTGGAAGGAGAGGAAATCTCTCACGAAGAAGCCAATCACCCGGGTTGGACGACAGCGCTGGGCAGGAACAAGAAAGCTCGTGTAGAAACGCCAGTTTCCGCGGGCAACGCATCACATGTGGGCTCGAAGGGAGGCCGCCGCACGGCAGCCCCGCAAGGTGCAATGAAGCGCCTCGCAGCTGCATCGAGGCTCCCCCGGCTGCCGAGGGACCACATACGAATTATCGTCAGGCCGAGGGACGGACTTGACGTCAGAAAAGTAAGCCAAATTAGGCTCGCACAGGCTATTGCCATGGCGGCTGCTCTTGCCCCGGCAGAGACGGAAGGGGACATCGTTTGCCCAAACATCGCCCAGAACATTCTCGTAGTCTCCACACCGGAGCAGAAGAACGCAAACGCCTACGCCGCGATCCAACAGATTCGGATAAGCGAAGGAATGTACCATGTGGCGGCATATGTTGCGGCCCCCGATAACACCTGTAAAGGAGTCATACGAGGAGTGGACACTGACATCAGCGAGGCCCAGCTCCAAACGATGATTGTCAACCAGCGAAATCCGAAGGCCCTAGAAGCCAAAAGGATCAAGAACACCACCACTGTGGTAGTGCTTTTCGACGGCATGAAGGTACCAAACTATGTCATATGCGGCGTCAGCATGCTGCGCTGCACGCTCTACAAGCGCCAAACCGACGTGTGCTACGCGTGTGGAGGACTTGGTCACAGGGCCGATGTTTGCCCCAACCCCAACAAGAGGGTGTGCAGGGGCTGTGGGCTCGTGTCTCCACCCGACGATCACCAGTGCTCGCCGAAATGTGCCCTTTGCGGAGGCCCACATCCGACGGCGGACAGAACGTGCAAAGAACGCTTTCAAGTTCCTTACGTCGTGCGACGGAGAAGACGACGGCGCCGAAAGCGCGTCAAAAAGTCTCAGCAACAGCTGGCCGAAGAGGACCGGTCAAGGGATTCCAGCGTGGCAAGTGCTCCCAGACAGGGGCGTTCCGTCACGCCGGCTGGCCGCCGGCGCGACCGCTCCAGGGGCCGCGCTCGCACCAAAGGGCGCTCTTGCTCCCGGGCACGATTCCAGGAAGTACCTACCTGGGCGGATCGAGCCAAGCAGAAGCCAGCGGCGCCGCCACCAGAGGTAACGCGGGTACCATTGCCAGAGCATAGGGAAGACCCCAGGGTAGCTAAGTTAATCCAAGAGAATGCTTGCCTTAAGGCAGAGATTCAACAGCTGAGGGCTGACCTTGAGTCGTTCCGCAAACATTACTCCTCGCAGGGTGAGAGACAACAGATTCCCGCACCAGGGGACGTGCAGGCGCGCTCGGGAAAACGTAGGGCCTCACCCCCCCAAGGGGAGTGGGATGCTATGGAGACAGAATCCAACAGCAAGGCTCTGGAAAGCATGCAGCAATCGATTCAACAATTGGCTGATAGCATGACTACCCTACTGAAAAGGGTGTCGTCTCTTGAAGGCACACAGGCAGCGCTAGCTACGGGTAGCTCGCCTCCGATAGGCCCGAACAGGGCACAGTCGCCTGCAGGCGCGGTAACAGTCAACCCGACAGGAGATTGGCTGTCTCAAAACAGTAATTATGGCGGACAAAACTAATGAACTGGTCGTGTGGCAGTGGAACTGTGCCAGTTTCAAAAGGCGCAGGGCTCCACTGCTGCACTTTATTGCTTCTCAGGCGGTCAAACCGCACGTAATTATGTTACAGGAAACTCTCGGTGATGCGCTAACTTTCCCGGGCTATCGAGTCGTCTCGGTGCGCGAGCAAGGGAAGCGCGGTTTGGCAACCTTGGTCGCAAAAAAGTGCTCCTTTCAAGAGCACAAACTACAGCTTGGCAACAGCAAGGCTGAGGTCATTATCCTCGAAATAATCCCCAACAGCTGGCTCAAGAACAGCGTATTCCTCCTGAATGTGTACAGCTCGCCATCGGACAAGCGGCAGGGGTTCGCGTCGATCATAGCAAAAGCGGTGGCTCTGGCCAGGGGGGCCCCCATCGTGGTAGCGGGAGACTTTAATGCTCCGCACGACGCTTGGGGATACGCCAGGCAGTCCCCCAAAGGCAACAACCTCCTAAAGGCCGTATCTAGCTGTTCTCTTGAATTGATTACGGACCCGCAATACCCGACAAGAATTGGCACATCGGTGGTCCGAGACACAACTCCAGACTTGGCGTTCGTCAAGAACGTCGCCGGAGCAGGGTGGCAAAATTTGCAAGAGAATCTAGGTAGCGACCACTTCATAGTGGCTATTACCCTAGCAGTCAATGCAGCTCCCCCCAGGGAGTTTAAAGTAACGGACTGGGATGCCTTTCGTAAATTGCGGAAGGAGGACCAGGATGAATACGACAGCTTAGACAGCCTCTTTGCAAGGCTCAAGGAGGATGCTAATGCTGCGACCAAGGTTGTCAAAACGAACCTGAGGGTTGATCGGATGGATGCACGCCTCGCGCATCTCTTAGAGGCTAAGAATTCCATCCTGTCCCGGTGGAGGACGCAAAGGCTCAATCGCCGACTTCGAAAGAAAATTGCGCAACTTAATCGCGAGATCGAAGCCTACTCTATTGAACTCTCCAAACAGCAGTGGAATGAAGTATGTTCTTCAGTTGACGGACAGATGAGAGTGGGGGCCAAATGGAACCTCCTCAAACAATTACTTGATGAGTCGCAGTCGAAGGGAAATCAGCGATTGGCTATTGACAGAATCGTTCACAACCAAAAAGCGAAGGGAGTGTCCGAAAAGGCCCTCCTGAAGAGGTTAGCGGACAGCTATCTTCCGCTGGGCCCTTCCGGCGATGCGGACTATCCACATTACAGGGGTGGAATGGTGGCGGAGCTGGACGCACCTTTCACTGAACCAGAAATCTGTAAGGTCCTCCACGAGCTCAACGGACGCTCTGCACCGGGCCCGGATGGAATCTCAAATAAGCTCTTACGTAACTTGGATGGCAAATCCATCGAGAAGCTTACCGAGGAAGTCAACAAGATCTGGGAGACGGGGCACGTCCCCGAATCCTGGAAGACAGCTTCGGTAGCGCTTATCCCAAAGCCAGGCAAACCTCTGGCTTTGGAGAACATGCGACCCATCTCGCTTACGTCCTGCGTAGGCAAGGTGGCCGAACATGCGATTCACCATCGGATATCCGAGTACATAGAAAGCAGAGAGCTATTTCCACACAATATGGTAGGATTCAGATCTGGACTATCCACACAGGACGTGATGCTCCTTATCAAAAGACAAATAATTGACAACAACACCAGGGATACTAGAGGCATACTAGCTCTAGACCTAGCCAAAGCTTTTGATAATATCTCGCACAAGTTTGTGCTTGAGGCAATTTCGGTTATGGGTCTAGGGCAACGGTTCCACGCATACGTTAGGTCTTTTCTCAGAGATCGCAGGGCTACCATTAGGATCGGTCAAATCCAATCCACGGAATTTACCTTGGGAGCGAGAGGCACCCCACAGGGGGCAGTTATCTCTCCTCTACTCTTCAATATTGCCATGAAGGGCCTCTCGGAGCGACTCGCTACGGTGCGCGGGGTTAACCATGCTCTCTACGCGGACGATATCACCGTGTGGTGCATGGGAGGGTCCGACGCCGGGGTAGAGCAGGCGCTCCAAGAGGCATTAGACATCACGGAGAACTTTCTAGTCGGTTTGGGCCTGAGCCTGTCATCGGCAAAGTCTGAGTTACTACTATACAGACCCACCCGACAAGGACTGAGGAACCTCACTCCTTTAGAACAGATTCCCATAGCTTTATACACACGGGATGGGCAGAAAATACCCAGGGTGGACTCCATCAGGGTCCTCGGACTCCTACTAGAGTCCAAGGGGGGCAACTCACGAACTATAGCCCGCATCACCTCCAAGACGGAGAACATGCTTAGGCTCATACTCAGGGTCTCGAACCGCAGGGGCGGGCTGAGCGAGAGCAATCTCCTTCGGCTCTATCATGCATTTCTCATGAGCCACATTAATTATGTCGCTTCGGCGTTGCGCTGGTCCAAAAGAGAAGAGGCAAGAATTGATGCACTAATGCGCAAAAGCATAAAGCGAGTTCTAGGCTTGCCTATCCACACTAGCACCGAGAAGCTCCTACAATTGGGCATGCATAACTCCCTCTCGGAGGTGATCGAGGCCCAGCAGATGGCTCAGGTCGTGCGACTATCGTCCTCGAGGGCTGGTAGGCGCATCCTGGAATCCATAGGCTGCGGTCCTACGGCGACTAACCAGCGTAATGTAACACTGCCACCCTCGATCAGAGGCACGTTTTCGGTAGCTCCACTTCCAAGAAATGTCCACCCACAATACAATGTAGGGCGCCGCATAGCTCGGGCCCGTTCCTTATTAAAATCAGTTGCAAGCAGACCGCATCTCGCGTCCTTTGTCGATGCAGCCCAGTACGGGCGTTCGGATCGCTTCGCAGTGGTCTCGGTCGATCATAGTGGCACACTCCTATGCTCTGCCTCGGTTAGAAAGGTTTCGGCAATGGTGGCTGAGCAAATTGCCATCGCCATAGCAATGAAGGACCCATCGCGTCCTAATGTATTTACAGATTCGCGTTCCGCAGCTAGGGCTTTCGCCTCGGGCTCGATCTCGCGTGAGGCAGCGGCCATCCTCGGCTGTGAGGGGGCTGCCGGGTTTCACACCATAACATGGTTCCCGGCCCACATGGGGGCCAACGTACATCCTGATGTCCCCAACGCCAATGAGTTTGCCCATGACCGTGCGCGAGGTATCGCTCACCGCGGCGGTCCCGGCGGATTCGCAGGCGGGGACGCCGGAAGATACAGGGACTCGCTACTCACTTTCCACGAGATCATGACTCATTATCATCTATCTCGGAGGACTTTTCCACTTCCTCATCCTAAACTTACGCGACCGCAATCATCGGCCTACAGGATGCTCCAAACGGGGTCTTTCCCTTCGCGTGGCAGGTTCAGCCATTTTTCGCCCAACATCGAGCCGCATTGTCCGGACTGCGGTGAGACGTATTGCTCATTATCTCATATGCTCTGGCAATGTCCTGCGTTACGTGACGCAGAGTTCAACAAAGAAGAGGACTGGGAGGAAGCCCTTAACAGCGGCGACCTCTTGGTTCAACTTCGGGCTGTCCAGAGGGCCTGCGAGAGGGCGGAGGGCCACGGTCTTCCGGTTCCTACGTGGGAGCGGCCCGCGACTGCTACGGATTCCCCCTAAACGGGGCCGTTACAACGCAGTTCCTCAGGACCTGAATAAAGTTCTTTGTCTGTCTGTCTGTCTGTGTGAATGCCCACAATACTGCTCGCAGAGACAGTCACTCTGCTGTGCACTAAATGAACTCGACAATCAGCCTCTTTCGGAAGAAAGACTCCTGCGCTGCTGACAGGACTTTATGTCGCACAAGAAGGCTGTGAAGGCGCTCCTGCGCTTCTTGCGTTCAAACCGGCCTGTCCAAACGACTGTGATCGGAACTCCTTGAATGTGTGCGCATGTGGGTTTTTTTCCTAATTTATTTTATATCTATCCTCTTTCCGACCCTTTTCCCCACCCCCGTAAAGGGTAGCAAACCAGTTCGTCTAGGTTAACCTCCCTGTCTATTTTAATTATTTCTCTCAACTGCACAGTACCTGTGGTAATTTTTTGTACGTTATATGCACTGGTTGAACTGTGCGCTGCTACGTTGCGCAACGGCGTAGAGCAAGGCCCCGACTTCTTGACACCGGATACCCGAGTCCAGGCCATCAATCTACTGGACAGTCAATAAAGCTTTTTCCATCCATACATTCGCCGTACATACATGTTGCTGATCGAGTGTTCCAGAACTGGGCGGATATTTAATTCAAGGCTGCCTACTGAACTAGCGGAAATATTCAGCTTTTTTTTTCTTGTGTCTTCCGGTTTCCATGCGTTTGACTCTGAGTGCATGTACTTACGTGCAGTTACAGACTGCTCTTTATTTTTTATTTCACCGTTGCTCATTTCTCTCTATTCGAAACACGTAACTCTTTCACTCCTTGATATTCACGAAGGAAGCCTCGTTATCAAACACAAGTTCGGTGCACATGTTTCGCAAGGTCGTTAGAGCAGTCGGAGCTTTTATCAGGGCGAGCAACGTCGTGTTCTTCCGCATAAGTGCCCGGAACTTCCAGTCACTCTGTATGTAGGCATTAATGTCGTCTTCAACTATAGCGACATTGTCAAAGCTCGAGTGCGAGGCGCAGAAAGGGCGCGACGTGTTTGGAGAGTGCAGTGGGAGCGAAGTACACTCGCGCTACACCAGAAAGCCATTGGGGAACTTAGTGGCCAACAGTTCAACAATCCAGCGTCGTGTTTTCTGGGCTTGAGACTTGTATACCGTTGTGGCACTGGATTTCACGAGGGGGGACTGCTTGCGTCTGTAGGAAACGTCCTTCCTGCGGTCAAGAGTGAACGTGACCGTGTGAGGTTCAAATGGTATTCAGGACGGCTCTGAATCGCACGGCTTTACTTGTAATCCGCAGTTCCAGGTTTGCTTGACGGCAAGCCCTCTTCGCTTCGGCCTCCCGGGCTGTAACCACAATGTCTTTGCGGCGAGCCCAAGTTGCGGCTGCGTTGGGAGCCCACTGCGCTGCTGCCTTCGCTTCTGAGGTGTTAATGCGGCCGAGTGGTAGCGAAGATATTTAACTGCGTGAGCTCCCGGCGAAGAGAAAGGAAGCGCACGTGCCGAAAGTAGAGAGTTTTAGTACTGCGAACGCTGCGTACGTGGCGGCGTTGCGTACGTAAGGATGCCACGTTCTGCGTAGTGCGCATGCGCAGACCGCAACCCGCACGTATCGCGTTACGTACGCAGCCGCTACGTACGCACGCATGAGATGCGTGCGTGCGTACGTATGAGCTGATCGCACCGCTCTCGAACAAGTTCGCGAAAGCGCGAGACTTCGTTTTGCAAAATGGCGGAATCGAAGGCAAGCACCGACCGGCTCTGTGATTTAAAATATGGCCATAATCTGGCTATAACACTTGGATTGGCTCACATTGGCTGTCAACAACACGTGCTTCTATTTTGATACACCAGATGGTGCAACACGCTTCACGCTCGTTACGTACGCGGGTACTACGGCGTACTAAAAGCCGATTAGTGGCAAACGACGCCACGTAACGCAAGGCGCTTGCGTGATGCGTACGTAGCACCATTCCGCAGTACTAAAACTCTCTAGTATCTCTGAAATCACCGGAGAAGTGTACATGCCGGCGTCGGACCAGGCGCGAGCATAAGAAGCTTGCCGAGCAAGCTCCCAAAATCGACACTACGCGACCGATGTTCACCCTTGCGTGCGACTTATGCCCGCAGACATACAGAATTCACAACTGCTCAGATTACTCTTGCAACACTGAGAAACAAGTTGACGCAATGGCCCTGCACATCTAACCGATTCAGAAGTTTGCCACTGCAGTAGCACGACTGATAAAGATGATTTGCGGTCGAAGCGGTCATGTGCGACCGTTCGCGCTTTGCAAATAAGTTGGACACGCTTCCGCTTTTAGTGCTTATAGTGTGAAGAACGAGCCTTTCGTGCGCAGACGGAAAGCATGTAATCGAATATTTGGCAGATCCCACGTACAGTGGGAATTGATGATATGCGAAGCACGATTGATAAAGGTTGATATGTCACTTTAAACTCAGCAAAACGTTACGAGGTGGAGGTAAATGATGGCGTACATGACTTCCGTACCATGATTATCATGTTAGGATGTGTCGTTCACCTTCGCCGTCTATTCACGTCAGGTGATACCAAATTTAGCATATGTTGAGCTAGTGAAACGCCCGCGAGCATGCTATGAGCGTGGTAAATTGTCATGTTCTTACATGGCACGCGTGTCTGGATTATCATGTTTGCACCAGTCATATATTTCGTCATCCATTGACGCCACGTAACACCTAAATTTGGTATATGTGGAGCTCGCAAAGCAGCCGCGAGCGCATCACGAAGGCTCCATTATATTCCAATGTATCTTTGACACGCGCGCACGCATAGCATGAGCGTCCAGCGCACGCTGAGAGCACACGCTGAGAGCACACGCTGGACGCTACGTTACAGAATGCGAGCACGGACGCCAGGCGCGACCGGTGCGACCAGCGTCCGTTGGCGTGGCCCGACGGCAACCGGCGCGAAATGCGACATGCTGCATTTCGCGCCGATGCGTTACCCAGACAACATTGCGTCTCCCTCTTTTCGTGACGGAGGGACGCGCTGAAGCACGCATGCGTCAAAGCAACGCAGTGCACCACGCGCCTGCGAGTATATGGCAGGACCGGCGCCTGGCGTGGAAACGCCGGCTTGACGCACCGAAATGAACGCCGGCAAGCACGCGCCCCGCGTCACGTCGAAATGTATTGGCGCCTTGACTGTAACATGTAGTCATGTTCTCACATGACACGCATCTCATGGTTATCATCTTTGCACCAGTCACATGCCTTCATCATCCATTGGCGTCACGTAATACCAAATTTGGCATATATGAAGCTAGCGGAACGGCCGTGAGCGCATCATGAGTGTGGCATGTCATGTTGTTACATGACGCGCATGTCGTAATTATCATGTTTGGATGTTTCATTTACCTATGTCGTCCTTTCACGTCTCGTAATACCAAATTTGGTATAAGTGAAGTTAGCAAAACGACAACCAGCGCATCATGAGCGTGGCATGTGGTCATGTTGTTACATGACACAGCATCTCATGATTACTATGTTTGCGCCAGTCACATACCTTCGTCATCCATTCACGTACCGTAATATCAAACTTGTTATTTGTGACGCGAGTGAAACGGCCGCGAGCACATCATCAGTGTGGCATGTAGTCATGTTGTTACATTACACGCATGTCATGATTTTCATGTTAGGCTCTGTCGCTTGTGTTCGCCATGCAATCATGTCATACCATACCAGTTTTGCCACATGCCATGTGAACGAAACCACCGTAAGAGCTGCAGGACCATGACATTTCATGATTTTCATGTTATGGCTAGTCAAATATGTTTTGCATACAGTCATGATATCCCATACCAAGTTTGGTATTGATACCATTATCGAAACAGCCAGGAGAGCTAAAAGTTGTAGGCGGCTAGATAGATAGATACGTTCAAAGTCGCCTAAGTTCTGAGAAATGCTTCGCATTCAATAATTGCTGGTGTTTTGCGTGCTAAAACCATGATACGACTAGGAGGTACTGCGAATTAATTTCAACCAGCTGATGTTCTTTAACGTGAAGCATAAACTATGTAAACGGATGTTCTGGTCGGGGTGAATCTCGAGCTTAGTAGCATGGTAGACCTATCTTCCAATTAGAGCAAGAGAGAGAGAATTTATTTACAGAAAGGTAGGGAGGTCGGCCTGAGCTATAGTTTGCTCTGGTCTGCTACTCTACACTGGGTAACGGTGACTGGGGAGTGAAATAGTGATGAATGACGATGGTAAGGTAGAGAGATGATATGTTCTTATCAGGCTGGGTAACTCTACAGACGTGCATCCAGTCCAGTGGCTTCTAAGAAAGCGATGACGGCTCGTATAACCACATGTGTGCTGCTGTCGTCAGGACAAGGACCTAACACAACCTCATCGGTTAATGGTCGACTAATATATCGGCCAATCGAAGATATCAGTTGCTGACGTTCGCTTGCATATGCTGGACCGTCGCAAAATATATGTTCGAACGTTTCTGGCAACTGACAGTGACCACAATTGGGACCTGTGTCATTACAGCCAATCAAGTGGGTGTAACGTCTCGTGTAAGCCACACCGAGGCGAATGTGGTGGATAATGCATGGAGATGCTTCGCTTTAACTTGTGAGGCATACGGAACTTCATTTCCGGGTCCCATTTGTGCAGCCGCTTGTGCTGGTGTTCTGGTTTCTGCCAGTGCTCTAAGATGGAGTTGCGCATTACGCGTCGAAGTAGGGTGTTAGAATCTTGTCAGGAAAATGCGATGCACACTTCTGGCGCACTATTTAAAGCTCTCTTAGCTTCAGCGTCCGCTTCTTCATTGCCCATTATGCCACAATGAGCAGGTATCCATTGAAATGTTACATGATGTACATTTTTTGTGGCAATGCCAAGAAGCTCTGCAACTTCAATCGATAAAGTATGATATGGACCTTGTCTCATGAAGCCATCGATGGTTTGAAGAGCAGCTTTGGCATCGCACAGTATCGTCCATTTACGAGCGTGTTCTGTCGACATGAAACGTATTGCCTCCCGAATAGCAACAAGTTCCGCGGCTTATGATATGGTCTTGTGATCTATCTTGAAACGTCGAGCTATCTTCATCTGCGGGATGACAAAGGCTGCGGCGGAGGTACGCGACGTGGTAGATCCATCAGTATATACGTGCGCCACACCGTCGTACATAGTATAAATGTGCAGCAGTGTAAGTTGCTTTAGGCCGATCGATGATACAAGGGACTTCTTCATAATCCCATGAATCTGAAGTATGACAAGTGGTCTAGGCAGGAGCCACGGAGGTGTCTCAGGAACACGTGGGGGAGAGAATCTTGGCGGTATGATGTTCTCGAGCCGCGATATAGCTCTTGAATAACTGCAGTCTTGGTGGCTGGCAGGGAGCGCTGATAGGGGATGTTGCCTGTGTCGAGTCAACAGGCGAAGGTGGACTCGAAGAGGCTCGCAAAGCACATATACATTGATTGGACAAGCCCGAGCTTCGAAGAGAGTTCCCTTGGTTGATGTGCATTGAGGTAAGCCCAAACATGTGCGCAACTCTTGAGCTTGGATGCTTTGTAGAGCAATGCTAGTTTTGTGCTCAATGTCAGTTAGAAAATGAGTTACAAGCACGGGCATGGCTGAGTGATAGGCTGGTATGCAGTGGACACGGGTTCGAATCCCATTGTGTCCTTGGTGTCTTTTGTTTACTTACTGCGTTTTTTTATCTACTCTGCAAGCTAGAGCTCTCCACTGACCACATTTATAACTGCGATTCAGATGTCGGGAAATAAATGACTATAAGAATGCTTTCATGAATTACCATATTTCACAAGGGCGCCGCAGTAGAAAGCGCAGATGATTCTAGGAAACATCTTAGCTGAAGTTTAACCCGGTAACATACTTCTGTTGACAAATATGCACTATATATTAGTATATATAGTTATTTTATATACCAAATACTATTTATTATAATAGTCATTACAAATTGCATTGACAATTGGTTTAAAAAAAACTGCTGGGCCTGGGCGGAACGCAATACACAGTCACGGCGAAAGCTGGAAGAGCGGCCTTTCAGAGGCTTTCTAAGCATTCTTTGAGTAACTGCTACAAGTACACTTGTTGTGTACCCGCTACATCATAAATAATACTAGTTTTTGTGTAGTAGGCTGGTAATGTTTGTTTATTTTTTTCAATAAATGAAACGTGCCCACTTTGGGGGATTGGTCATGAATGGCTGGAATTCACCATGCTATCCTTCGTCATTGTTGAAAATTATGGAAGATAGAAGTGGGCCGCGGTAACGTGACACGTACCGGAGTAGAGAACAACAACACAAGCGCACACTCACAACTGAAAGTTTATTGAAGGTGCAACACATATATGACTTACAAAAATTGTCACATGATACAAGTTATTCTGTCTGAAAAACAAAAAAAAAACTGAAAAGCCATCGCCATTCCGCAAAAAGTCATCAAAATATCATCAAGGCGCATACGCATGAACAAAAAATGATAAGCATGAATGTACACAAGTGGATGAAATAAACAAAATAGGTTATTACAGCCATTTTACCAAATATAAGTATACTGACATTTTTTTCTGAATATACTCTTTCTCTGAAAAGTACTCTTTCTATGAAGTTCTGTTAATTCGCGGGTGGTCTTACCCCTGTGCCTTGATAGGACAGCCGTGTGCAAGGTTTCCAATGTTTGGAAACTATTTCAAGAGCATAGTCGTGGGTTACAATTCACAGTGGAACTACCAAAAGTAAAAGAATTACAGTTCTTGGATCGAAGGCTAGCCACTGAAGATAACCATGTGTGCTGGTCGTACTTTCCATGCTAAACAAACAATACTATATTTTAAATCAGGACATTTCAAAATTGCGAAAACGGGGATCGCAGTATCTTGCCACCGAGCAACGATAACCAAATCATGTCCAGAAAAACTGCCCTGAAGTTCCAGCAATCAACTACAAAGGTTAGCACGTGCTGGTTTCCCGCAGACAGTCATGCGCAAGGAAGCCCAGAAGTTATTAAATGGCATGAAATGAGGTTGGGGGCACAAGAAATAGAAAATGAAGTATCGCACACATCTAAATCCGTAGTCATACCCTGCATTCATAAAATGTTCCATGGGTTGAAGATTGTGTATGGTTAATGACTTCGACGCGAAAGTGGTTTTCTCGGCTCCGAATAGACTTAATAATACATGTGAAAAAAACACAGAGAAAAATAGCAGTGAAAGCGAAGTGCTTAGAAAACAAGAAATGCCAGGTCATACACAGCTGGCCTTTGGTTCAATGTGTCATAGGAGTTGGGCACCTGATTACACTGTTATGCGAACGTGTATACGTCGGCTAAACCGGCCGTTGTTTAAATATTTGTTTACAGGAGCCTTACAGGGCGGCAACCTTGAAGGACGGTGCCCACTTGGCGGCACATTCCATTATGTGTGGCTGCTCACCCTTTTTTGTAGACAGGACTGTCTTATATCAAGGCACAGACATAAGACCACCCACGAAATAATGAAATCATTTCACTTTAAGAGAAGCGGTGAAAGATGTGTTAGCCGCCCCTCCGTTGCCATTTCAGAGAAAGAGTATTTTAAAGACGATAGTCTTTCTTGGGGACCTTCGACGCAAAAACTTGGGTCTGCCTGTCTGTCTGTATATTTGTCTGTTTGTCCACCGTTAGTGCGTACCGGGTACTCTAAACAGCACCGGCTGATACTCCGAATGGCCGACCCCATCCGCAGCGCCCACCAATGTTGCTCAAGAATCAGCGTTCATACTTGTGCGATTGTAAATGAAAAAGCAATTATTGCGCATATCTGAGGCACCATAACAACGCATATATATTCTGCATGTGCGTCTTTTACTAGAAAATGCATACACAAGATTTTCTAAAAACCATTGCGTTTATCACGCTGCGCTAACCATGCAACGCTTGCACGAAGAAGCGAGTGCTTCCAACGCTTTGCTAAGACGACATGGTGGTGGCACCTACCCGTCGCCTTGCGTTCTACACCTTATCACTGCTGAGACGGGCGCGCACGCCCGTCTCAGGGCCACGTGCTTCGTTTTCCAAAAAAAGAAAAAACTGCCAGATGGCGCTCATGTCTCACGTGTGACATGACTTGATGCGCTAGTTCACCTCCGCTGCACGCTCGAGGCACTCTAACGCAGCGCCTCCGGAAAACCATTCACCGATTTTCTTGCGCAGAACATCAAATAAACGTTTTGTTCACTCTCTCCACACGCAAGACTATCGTCTTTCGACGACATTTGCAGATTACATGCAGGTACGGGGCCAATTTTTTTATTTCGGGAAATCGCTGTACTCATCTTTTTTTTGATTATTTCATTCGCTTATATATATTTATGTTTATCTTCTTTTGTTCAGACGCATGCGCCTTGATGATATTTTGATGACTTTTTGCGAAATGACGATGGTTTTTTAGTTACCTTTTTGTTTTTTTGGCAGGAGAACTTGCATCAAGTGACAGTTTTTGTAAACTATATATGTGATGCACTTTCAATAAACTTACAGTTGCGAGTGCGCGCTTGTGTTGTTCTTCTCCCTTCCAGTCCGTGTCACGTACCGCGCCCCACTTTTATCTTCCATAATTAACCACTACCAGCTATCCCAAGTGGCTGTTTTGCAACATTCTCTGGAGAATTGACTGATTGATATGTGGGGTTTAACGTCCCAAAACCCCGATCCGAAACCCCGATATGATTATGAGAGACGCCGCAGTGGAGGGCTCCGGAAATTTCGACCACCTGGGGTTCTTTAACGTGCACCCAAATCTGAGCACACGGGCCTACAACATTTCCGCCTCCATCGGAAATGCAGCCGCCACAGCCGGGATTCTATCCCGCGACCTGCGGGTCAGCAGCCGAGTACCTTAGCCACTAGACCACCGCGGTGGGGCAAATTCTTCGGAGAAGCGTGGTATTCGCTACACACTTGCAAGTGATTTTGTGAAAATTGTTACGCAGTGGCTGAGCACGATGAATTACGCCTGAAGTGGGTATGCGCCTCAGGTAATAGGCGATCGGGGATATATATATATATATATATATATATATATATATATATATATATATATATATATATATATATATATATATATATATATATATATATATATATATATATATATATATATGGTATGAAGAAAGGCAGGGAGGTTAGCCGAAAAGCAAAAAAAAAAAACAAGCTTTTGTAAAGTGTAGCAGCATTGGACGACCCACTCGCAACGCAATTCGCATTGTGTGATGCCTGGTCGTTTGTTTGATGTTCTAAAACGTTTTTATAAACAACATTAGCGCGATTCCTTTCCCGACATCAAGCATGCCTAATGCCAGTTAGGAAACGAGTTAAAATCACTGACGTAGCTAACTGGTAGGCTGGCATACAGTGGACCCGGGTTCAAATCCCATTGTGTCCTTGGTGTTTTTTACTTAATGAGCTTTTTTTTCTATTTCTTGATTGATTTGATTGATCAAGGGTGTTTAACGTCTTAAAAACCACCATACTGTAGTGATGCTGATGCAGGCAGGCTAATAAACAAGCGTATTTATTAGGGCGAACTTCTGTCCTCGACGTCTAATGACTATGGTCGTTGAAGTCCGAGCCGTCGAATTCCACAGACCCAACTGTCTTCCTCTTCGTCGTAGTCCGAGTGCACGAGCGCGTGGCGCATGCCAGCCGGGTCTGGCCTGGTGCTAGTGCCACGATGGTCACGGTGGGCTACTCAGGCGTGGCCAGCCTGTCTCGGCAATATTATCATGAGAGACGCCGTAGTGGAGGGCTCCAGGAATTTCGACCACCTGGGGTTTTTTAACGTATACCCAAATCTCAGCACACGGGTCTACAGCATTTTCGCTTCCACAGAAAATGCAGCCACCGCAGCCGGGATTCGATCCCGCGACCTGCGGATCAGCAGCTGAATACTTTCATGTTTTTTAGTTTTTCGCGACACTTGATACGGACACCGGCGGCCGCGGACAACTATATACTGCACCGCACGTGACCCGTGTTCTGATCTCGTAACAGCTTTCGCTGTAAAAAGTAGGCGAGATGCGCCGAAAGGACGGCACACTACGCACTCCCACACGTTTTCCCAATGTCTTTATTGCAGCATTGGCGGGAGATCTCATTTCTCCAGCAAGCACTCTGCCTCCTGCATTCCGAATGATTTGCCACCGCAACACTGCTTTGTTTTTTTTCTTCATCATTTCTTGCGTGGTGGCACTTCGCAGCTGCTTGCTCCTCCTTATTACGAGTTCGTTCACATTGAATCGAGATGAAAGTGGCATACTAAATTTTTTGCATCCAATTTTGCTTTAGTCGCTTTACCGATAATTCATGTTTCTACGGATTAGCAGGACAAGCATGTACAGTCTGTTTCACACTATAGGTGAAATCTCGTAGCGCGTGGTATCTCGTAGCGCGTAGCACGCCGGCAGCGGCTCGCGCGTGCGCAGACGCTTGAGAGGTGTAGTGTTGAACGGCTGAACCAAGTTGTCTGCTACGGCGGCGTGCGCTGGCCGCATGTGTTGGGCAGCTGGCGAATTTCATCGTCACTGCGGGAACTGGGCCGACATCGCTCATCGCGTCACTCTACGCCTCATCACCATCTAAAATGAGCGCCGTCAGCGCCGGGGACATTACGAGGTATTAAGTGAAACTGGAAGCTTCGTGCGTGCATTTAAGACACGGTGAGTGAGTACTGCCTCATGTAATGGATGCTGTCGAGAAAAAAGCACGTTCAGGTTGTTATCTTAACCTACAGTTTTCCTGAACTCATTTATTGATTGGTATGTGGTGTTTAGCGTCCCGAAACCACCATATGATTATGATAGGTGCCGTAGTGGAGGGCTCCGGGAACTTCGAACACTTGGGGTTCTTTAACGTGCACCCAAAATCTGAGCTCACGGGCGTACATAATTTTCACCTCAACTGAAATTGCAGCTGCCGCAACCTGCGACTCAACCCGCAACCTGTGACTTAAACACAACCTGTGACTTAAGAGCCGTGTACCTTAGCAACTAGAACACCACGCCGAGGTGGCTTTCCTCAACTCGTTCTCGATTGTTCTGTTGTGTCTAACCCGCAAACTTGCACGGCAGTCGCTATAGAGTGCTTCGTTTTTTAATGTGAACTAAGTACCACGCACGGTACAGCTATTAGCAAGCTTAACACGAACGCTCCACAGCGTGCCCTGAAGCAGTTTGATTGACGCTAGCATCGCGTAGCTTTGGAATTTGTTTCCGATATGTTACCCATGCATGCCGACATACTATGCAAGCATACCGAGCTATTATCTCGGCAACAGGGCCCAGTGCTTTGCGGCTGACATCAGTCGAAGTAATCCAGGTCACGCGTCAGAGCGTTCACGTTAAGCTTTGCCGAAGACTGTACACTGTCGTACTTTATGAAAGGGAACACGCGAACGCGCGGCCTGCGCTCCGCGGCGGCTGCCTACAGCCCCACCAACCGACAGCAAAAGGAAACACGTTCGCTTTCAGCGTCATCTGTTCCCAAAAAAAAAGAAAGAACGTGTTATGGCCGGTAGACAAGCGCTGCTAGAGTGCACTCCATCTCGGCTTATGCCTGTAGTGCGTAAAGTCCACTGCCAACATATTAAACGTTGTGCGCGACCACAGCGGAAGCATCAGTAATTGACCGATATCGCTCACAGGGCGAGCGGCAGGGAACGTAATCTAGCAGCGCTTGTCTACCGCCCATGACTCGTTATCTTGCTTGGCCATAGATGACGCCAAAAGCGAACGCAGAAGCCAAAGCCTCCGGTGGTCTAGTGGCTAAGGTACTAGGCTGCTGACCCGCAGGTCGCGGGATCGAATCCCGGCTGTGGCGGCTGCATTTCCGATAGAGGTGAAAATGTTGTAGGCCCGTGTGCTCAGATTTGGGTGCAATTTAAAGAACCCCAGGTGGTCTAAATCTCTGGAGCCCTCCACTACGGCGTCTCTGACAATAATATGGTGGTTTTGGGACGTTAAACCCCACATATCAATCAACGCCAAAGCCTCCGCAGAAAGCAGGCCACGCGTGCGCGTGTGACGACAGTGTACGTGTTTGTTGTGGTCTCCCACCTAGTCACAGTATATATATATATATATATATATATATATATATATATAAGGGAAAGAAGTGTATACTTAAGGGCTCGTTGTTTTGTTTTTTAACACAATATTAATGAGATATAACAGACAGTAATGGCAAGGAATGTACAGGGGAAGTTATTAGAACCAATGGAATGTGAATAAGAAGAAAGAAAAGTGGATAAGAAAATAACCAGCCCCGAGCAGGATATATATATATATATATATATATATATATATATATATATATATATATATATATATATATATATATATATATATATATATATATATATAAACAAACATTCAAGGGTTGATATGTCTAATATCTTGCATTCCAGTCCCGAGCATCGAACGCGTTATTCGAAGGTTGTAGGTTCGATTCCTGCTCACTGCTGGTTATTTTTTCATACCTATGATTGACACGCAGGAAATAGTCGTTACAACATTTGGAGCTTTGTAAACGTACTCATCTTTCATGAAAATCACAATGACGCAATAGCTGTCGAGCTTATAAAATTGCAATGCATTGTTAAACAGGTTTTATACGTAAAAAAAGAAAATCAAACAAATAAATAGAACACTGACATGCGTTTTGTAATTTACTGCAGAACAAAAATTTCTTTCTTTTTCTTACGTATGAGATACATTTTTTTGCGAACAGTACACAAGTTTCCCGAACACAATCGTAGAAAATGTTTAGCATGGTAAAACCATACAAATTTCGAGGTACATGAAAACATGTCAGATGACTTTCACAAACAACTGAAGTAAAAGATGTAACACATACCTAAGAAACAAGCAAGAAAAAGGAAACTCATATATGGCATACAAATATTCACATATAGGCACACGGCCAAAAAAATATTCCTTTAGAATGCGACGCGAGCTGATATTTAAAATAATGTTTTTCCCCTCAACATTGTTGAAGGAACACTAAAGTCAACTATTAAGTCGACGTTGATTGTCGAAATGGCGGCCCAGAAACTTCCTAGTGTTACTTTTGTGCCAAGAAAGTGCCTATTTTGAAATGAATTTCTGTTTTAGTCGTCCGCATCGGGTTAGCGCACTTCAAATTACCCGCCTCAAGAAGTGGACCGACCGGTCCGCCTCACGTCACTGTTGCCGTGCACAACGTTGTCCGGCTTTGCTGCGCTAGTAGCAGCAGACCGAAAGCAGCGGGAGTCATAGCAGCAAAAACGGCCATTGATCAATTTCCCTTCATTGGCTCCGAGATTGCAGACGCTTTTGTTTCAACTGCGGCTCGCTAGATAGCACCCCGTGCCCCGTGTAACCACGCGAAAATGAAATTTTTGAACCACTCACGCAATGCCCCATAGTAACGTCCGGTGGTTCTTTTTTCCATGCACGAAACAGAAACGAACAAGCAGCATTTTATTGCGTCTCTTGATGCAGGGAAAGTTCTTTATTTAGTGCAATTAGATTGATTACTAGTGATTAATTGTAGGCGGTCCATCTGATGTCATCGGGATCATTTTCAAAATGTTTTGCTGCAGCGCTTATGTTCTTTTGCATTTACCTTAATTTCTTGGTAAGTAGGGCACTGTTGTTGATAATACTGTCATTTGAGGTTTTGTCATACATTGAGCTTTCACTGTGATGTAAATTGTTATTTGACTTTAGTGTCCCTTTAAGCAGTATAGTTTTATACGGTTCGGTAGCCGGTCTTTTACATGATTGGTTCGCGAAAAAGGGATAACCCAAGTTTCACGCTTTAAAATGTCATAGTTGAGGTGATGTAGTTTGCTTAAGTTACAAATATGAATAAATCCAGTGTGGCCCCGTTTTACGCTTTCTTTACGCTTCATCGCGAGGTTAAACTCGAAATTGCAACGACATGAGAGAAAATTAAACTAAGTATATAATGGACTTCTATAGCTGTCGTTTCCATGGAACACACGCAACATGCCGTAATGCTTTTTGTTGCATAAATAATGTATTGACATTTTTCTGTGGCATTGTTCCCCACACTAAATTAGAATAGTTAGCCTGAGAGACAAGTATTGCATTATATAACCGTAGCAGTATTTTCATGGAAGAACATCTCGAAGCCCACTAAGTGGTCCGCATGTTTTCGCCATACGTGTTGCAACAGGTTCGATATGTCTGTTCCACAATAAGTGTTGATCAAAGATTACACCTAGCGTTTACACGTCAGCCTTGACGCCGATACGTTGTGATCGACAGAATATGTTTAAATTACGATTTATGCGTTTTTTGGTTGATGTAAAAAGAACAGTTTTTTTTGTGTTAACCTGTAACGAATTTGCTTTGCTCTACAAATACAGCGTTTCGGGAACATTGTTAGCTTGTTGTGATAAATAGTCAGTACTACGTGACTGGAAAGAAAGGCTGGTGTCATCTGCGTATACTATATAATGTGATAAGTGGCTAACGTTCGCTTAAATATTTATACAGATGTCGAACACTACGGGTCTTATTATGCCTCCTTCAGGAACACCAGCTTCCAGCTTCAAGGGGTCTGAGGTTTCACCTGAGATGCAAACGCATTGTTTTCTATTCATTAGGTAAGACCTGAGAAGATCCAGTGGTAATCCACGTAATCCACAATGTTCAAGCTTTTTTAGTAAAGTAACGTGGTTGATTCTGACAAAGCCTTTAAAAAAATCAGTACGCTTAATGTTGATTTTGTCTTCAAATCCATTAAGATAAATCCTTCTGTGTTAATAGAGGCAATTCTTTCGCTAGAACTTTACGGGAACCGAATTGGTATAGAGATAATAGCTGATGTTTTTCACAAAACGACACAACCCTTTTACAAATAATCGTTTCCAAGACTTTTCAAATGACAGGGATCACTGACACCAGCCTATAATTCGACACATCATTTTGGTCGCCGGATTTGAACAAAGCAGTTACCTTTTCCTGATGCATTTTCATCGGGAACACACCAGTAGACAAGGAAATATTGAATACGTGGGTAAGGGCATCAACTAAGAAGTCTTGTGCAAATTTAATTGGTTTAATCTGCAGACCATCGACGTCCTTTGCCTTAGTGTTCTTTGAAGATAAGAAAGCAGAGTAAACTTCTTCAGGTGTCGTGGGCTAAAAAAAACGCCGTGTGTACATTGGACGCTCCCATGAAGTTGAGAGCGTCTGCATTGTGAGTGCTAATTTCTAAACCTTTAAAGTGTTGATTGAACTGATTTGCTAATTCAACACCCTTTAGTTGCTTCGCATGCTCATTAACTTCGAGCTCTTCATTACTTACGCTTTAATTCAGAAGGTTACTGAGTGCCCGCCATACTAAATCACCGTTAAAATGCGTATCACTAAACAGTTTTTCCACGTATGCCTATTTTGTATCTGAAAGAAACTTGGTTACAAAAGTACGGTATATTTCAAAAGCAGAAAGATCATCCCGGTTTCTCGAGAGCTCAAAGTGGCGGTATAATTTGTTCTTCTTATGAATTAGCTTTAAACATTCATTTGTTAACCAAGGCTTGGGTAGCTTTCTTGAGGTCTTTACCATTTTTAGTTTAAAACAACTAGTATAGATATTTTTATCATGCACATTAGTGCATCGTAAGTTGTGATAGCATCGCAACAGTTAAATACGCGTGCCCAGTCAACGGCTTCAAGCTGATTTTGAAAATATTTTATTGTTTTTGGATTTATCTCCTTGATTACTAAAGATTTACATTCGCATCGTCTTGCTGTAATTGTGTTGCTTCGTTAAAAAAAATTATGAAAATCGGCAAATGATCGCCTAAATCACTAGCAATGGCACCAGCACTGATATTTTGTACTGGGCTATTCGTAATAAATAAGTCGATAGAACATTAAGTAAGACATGTGACATGAGTGGGTACTTTTTTACGTTTGCACAACTATAAGAGTGAAGGAGTAATGTAAAAGCCTGGGTAATTTAAATCCATTGCAGCAGATTTATATTGCAATCACCACCTATGTTTATGCGCAGTACATTTTGATATCTTTCTTGTCCCCTTCACTAATCCCCCAGTGTAGGCTAGCCAACAAGATGTCTTTCTGGTTAACCTCCCTACCTTCTCCCTTTTGTTGCTTCTTCCTCCTCATTTTGATACACATAACATAGTAGCTGCTCTAAGGAAGCGAAAAACTTTCACTATTACCGTTAGGTGGTCGATACAAAGCAGCGAAAATATTGCCTTCAAATTGTATTGTTAGCGCTTCGTAGTCGGGCGTGGTTTTGAAAAGATTTGCAATCAAGGTAAATGAAAGCCCATGTGACACCATCTGCATGACTTCTTCCCCACGACGGCTTGGTCAACTTAAATCAAAGTTTTGATAACCTGGCGAATAAATAACCTCATCTTCTGAACATTACCATGTCTCAGTTATCGTTATATTACACTGATATCGCTGAATTATAAAGCCACTAAGAAGTGCTTCTATCTGGCCGTGTTTATTACGGGCTGACTGAGCATTGAAAGGCAGAAAAGTAAGAGATCGGCGCAGCCAGGAAGTTCGTTGCAACAAGAGGCCAAAAGATGACTATGCAAAGAAAGCTAGCTGTAAGTTGTTCGGCAGCAGTGCGCGGTCTCTAACGTACAAGTGAACGAGATTATCCCGCAAGAACACCATTCAACTTTCAGAGCAGGGTAATATTTAGCTACTGTTCAAGTGTGCACGACTGCCGAACTGTGTCGTCGATTATTACGATGCAAGTCCTTTTAAGCCGTTGGCCGTTTCTGCATACCTCGCGGAGAGGGCGTTGCTTAGCGCTGTTCCGCACTATCCCAGATGGCGCACGCTAACCTTTGTTCTTGTCGAACCTCTTCTTTTCGATCAGCAGCGCAACACTTTAGCTGTCAAGCTGTCATCATGGGTGGCAACCATGGCGTAAGAAAACGCGTAGTGCAATAGTACGCCAAAAGGTATATTAGGTGCTATTTTGGGCCCTCTCAAAGTCCACCATATTGTCAAATTTCGTACTGGTGATACTTTAAGCCAACGACAGAGTCCATAGCAGATCTCTGGGCCAATCAGCGTTTACCGATGGCGGAATTCGAGAACATGGTCGAATGATGACGGAGAAATTGTTTATTTTCATTTCTAAGCATCGTTGGCATAGCCATTCACTTCCTGGCATTGATTTTTGAAACAGGCGAGAAACAAAAGTGTAGCTTTTACTATACTTCACTACTCAAAGCAGGGATTTTGATAAATCCAGTTTCATTGTCCACGTAATGGCATGAATGCGCGAACCAGGAATGGTTATAAATTCATCTTTATTTGTCCGACAAAGCCCACGAATGCAAAATGGAATTGACGACAGCAGTAGGATATCGGTATTGCGAACCTTTCTAAGCCTTCGTCGTTTTTCCGTACCTGCATCTGTATTGTACAAGTATATACGCTCCCCCCCCCCCCCCGTTCCGCCAGTGCTTCTAACACTTAACCCGACGGGCACGCAGGGTAAATGAAAAGAAATCACTAAAAAATTATTCCTCACGGCCACAATTAGTCTTGAGGTATTTCCATTCACCTTTGGGTTTTTTGGTTGAAATAACGCAATTTATGAAGTTTTTAATTTCTTATGCTTTGTGAAGAACGTAATACGTCAAGTCTTTCGCTTCCACGCACAAATAACACGACCATGATGTAGAGTTTGAATGAACGTTTTATTGAGTCTGAAAATGGCGGCAAAACAAGAGATGTGAACATAACGAGAGAAAAAGGCCGAGAGATCATAGGGTCGTATTGCTGTACATCGCATACGAACGGCCCTCTTAACAGCAAGGAGCAAGTTGGCTGGCAATTCGCTGAGAAGTAGAAGACAACAATATTCGCCGGGTACAGTCAATCAGAAAGTCCGCTACTCTCTCTTTGAAAGTAAGAAGTTGTCATGTTCTCTCGTACTTATCACAGTATATACTGTATTTCATCTAAGATCAAACAGAATAGTAACGTGTTTTGATTGGTTTTCTTGTTGGAGTTTTTTTTTTAATTGCCCATAATACTTTACCTTACAACCGTGTCGGTGTCCTTCAGCTCCTTTCGCCATAGACGTTCGGAGGTCAGGTGGCACTAATCCCATATATTGACTCGGTCAGGCCTCACTTGTCATTGTGTAGTGCGCAGATCGTGCGGGTTTCAGACTATAATGACGGATTGCCGTGGAACCGTTATGTTGCGATAAAAGCATTGTCTGCCTCCCACGTTAACCCTCCCTTCCTCCCCTAAAGCAGCGTGCGAATGGCAGACCATTTTGAGTAGCCTGTCATTACTTCGGGATACTACATCTGTTGATAAGATTTTTTTTCTGTCGGACTAATCCAAATCGGGGAGTGAGAGGGGGGTTTCGCAATACAATTTAGCCCCTTCTCTTGCCTGCTACGAAAGGCCTGCACACCATCAATCCTAAACTTGCGTATTTAAATGCTACGATGACGAGTGTCCGTAACAGTTTCTCGCACTATGTGTACGCAAGAAACGGGTTGCTTTGTCACCCGATGAAGGTTCTAAAGATAAGCTGTCGCTGTGGATATCTTTAGAGCGCATAAATAGAGAGATAACCCATGAAGAGAGTACCCAACGGGCTTATACAAACGTGGTATACGCGTAACAGGTAGAGCTGAACGCGCGCAAAATAACATGTTTCGGCAGCATCTTCACAGAAGCCTCAAGAATATATTGTGATGGTTCTACCCTGTCTTTTAAGTGCACAGAATGATCCACAACAGAATAAGATTACACAGCAGTGTATGAATGCTTTTAACAGATACTGTGTTGCCACTTTTACATTTTGCATTGTCTGTTAAACGCAACGAAGCTGGCTTAAATAACAAGCCGTGTTTTATCGATGCACGAAAAAGAAAAAAAAACAGAGCTAAATTGTGTGTACAGTATTAGCGCTGTGTGAAGATTCACACGCTTACTTCTACCGGTAATGGAACGAGAAGCATGCGACATGAATAGGAAGACTACGCTACATAGAGATGTCGTGGTGTGGAGAAGGGGATTTCATTTTGTATTGCAGGTGCCGTCGTTGAATTATGGTGTCACGGGACTATACATTATTGTTAGGTAGGACACAAGGCGCGACTGCTAATATAATGCGAGCTGGGACACGAAATTGAACGCTACGGGGAACACGTATGAGGATCAGTTCCTATAGGAATAGTGCAGATGGGAGCTTGATAGCCTTTCTAAAACACTGCGGATGACAAACTGAACTGGTGAACGAGGCAATAATTTAAAACGCTACGTATTTTCTAGCAGATCATGAATTGATTTACGCTGCTCTCACAACGAGCAACCCACAGTGAACTATAGCAACGTAGTGACAGCGATCTAATAAAATATAACACGTTCAAACGCTATTGAACACACATTTATGACACATATCTCTTTACTTTCGCATGCGTAGACAACAGTGCCAAGCAACGAATATGACGATTGAAATTGCCGATTGAAACCACAAGGAAAAAAATAAAGAAGAAAATGCAATTGACTGTGTTTTGCGTATGTCCGAATCTTCTCAGTGCACTTTTTTTGTCGTATAGCATCTTCATGACAAATTTAACAACAAACTCTGTTTCTCAAAAGAAAAACCCGAAAGAGAAATAGATAATCTCACATACAGCTTATATTTACAGCGTTCATGTGTAATAAAAGTGCATTGACACGCAGGAAATAGTCGTTACAACATTTGGAGCTTTGTAAACGTACTCATCCTTCATGAAAATCACAATGACGCAATAGCTGTCGAGCTTACGAAAATGTTCGACATCTACGTGCTTATCTTTTCTCCCTTCGCACAAAAAACAATCAGCCCAAACATCAATGCATTCGGGTAGCTTTTCATAGAACGTAAATGTGGCAACTTCTCTTAGGATAGCAGCAGTTTCAAAATGTTCATTTACGAATTTCGCGGTGAAATGAATGGACGTTCGGGTGAACTTCATACACTTGGCGTCTCTCATACTTAAAATTGTGGTTTTGGGACGTTAATCTCCCCAAATATTATAAATGGTTAACCTCCCTGCCTTTATCCATCCTTATTTTTTCGTCCTTATTCTATCTTGTACAATGGTGCCCGGAATCGCGTAGTGTAAAAGAGTAAACAAACAAGACTCAGTCAAAATGTTTTGTTGGAAAGTGAATAAAAAGTGACTAAATCTGGTGGAGACCATCTCGAAACCCCGCTGTACGCACTCTATGAACTTGTTTCAAATAAATATACCTCGCAAACTCAGTGACTGTAATTCGTGAATTCAAATATGAACCAAAATAAGTAGGCTTTGTTCTCTTTTTAGGTACTAAAATATGTATTTATTATTATGTCGCGAATAACATCCACTTCAGGTAATTGAGCTCATGGATTAGAACTTTTTTGCCACAGTCAGTTATGAAAAATAATTTACTGTATCAAAATCAACAGTTCCTAGCAATTTATTTTCACAAGCTTCTGTGCATGACAATAACTCAGCAACTAGTGACACGCTTAATAAACGTAGAAAACTGGCCTTTAAAATAAAAAAAGCAAAAAAAAAGAACGTACACCGTTCACCGTATAGCGTGTTTGTATTTATTCTGAAGTAAGAAGCTGAGACGTAAACACTGCGTAAACGGTGCCAATATGCTTACAAAATGAAAGCCTCTCACTACTTCTTATTATTCCTGTTCTTTCTTCCATGTGTTATATATTATTGCGCCTTTAACCCTCTTCACGTGTCTCCCTGCTTTTCTTCTCCATTTCTCTCTCTCCATTGAAGCCTGCAACAATCTATTAAGGTGCTGTTTTCTTACAGGAAGGTCCCTTGCACTGTCTTCACTTCAAAGTACTTACTGCAGTTGCGAAGAAACCATCGCGCACCTTCTGTGTGAGTGCACCCATTTCAACGTGCAAAGACAAGAACTCACTGCAGCTCTGGATAGACTAGACAATCGGCCTTTGTCGGAACAAAGGATTCTGGGTCATTGGCCAAGTCCATCCTCAGCCCAGAAGGCTTTGAAAGCTTTGCTGCGCTTTTTGCGGACAACTGGCCTCAGAGACAGACTTTAGTGTCTTATACTCTTTGATGTTGCCTTTCCTCTGTCGCAATTTTTTTTTGTAATTTCTCCCTCTCTTCGCAACATTTCTTTTTAACATCTATCATTCCCCTCACCCCTTTCCCCAGCACAGGGTAGCCAGCCGGTCTAAGAACTGGCTAACCTCCCTGTCTTTCCGCTTAAACTTTCTTCCTCCTTCCTCCTCCTCAAAGTACGAGGATTTCTACAGCACTCGCACGAATTTAATCGAATAAATTTAGATAAACAGTGACAGAACTTGACCTAATCATTAGGAAACTTGCTAAAAATGTATCTATCATTTGTTATACTAAGCCACCACATTCACTATTCTGCATTCAGCGGGGTTGCTTATGACACAGAGGAACGGTCTCCGAAGCATATACATCCAAGGAAAAATAGATGAACAGTGGTGCGTTCGGGTTAACTTCCTCGCATGCCTATGTTTTGCTTACTTTGTCTTTTAAACTGCTGCTGGTTTCATACTTCAGGCTTTGTATTAACGTGCTTCTCATTTACATGACTGAAATGAACAATATCTGCCCACAAAAAATGGTATGAAGGATGCTCGGTTATTTAGGGACGCATTTCGGAACATGGAACTCGACAGGAATGAAAGGTGAACGAAAACTCGTTTCATGAGAGTTGTTGTTGAGATATTGTTAGCGGAGGTTTACTATTTACACAACCAACGAAATACTCGCGAAAATTGTATACTGAATCAATTAGGTTGAATTTACTTCCCAATTGCACTATCAATTCGATTAACCGGTATACGCCCGATGGCGCCGAGTTCAAAGAGCTCCTTCAACAGGTATACTCAACAACTCACAGCCAAGTCCATAGACTACAATGCGATTCAAGCGTCTTGTCCAGTGCCGTAACAAAACTTCACTCTTGTTAGTTGCTTCCAACAGTGGTCACTATGCTAAATGTATAGATGAAGACATTTACAAGTGGTCGCTCACATGTACACGGAGTTGCCGACTTCCTACACACTAACTTCTGCTGTTGGTCACTACTGCGTACAGTGTACTCGCGGCGTGCGTCTAACGCAGAACGCAGGCTGAGCGTGTAGTTTTAACAAGTTGTAAACAACAGTAGTCGTAATTAGACGCGAGCGCTCAGACCAAGTCACCCGACGACACACGCACGCTCACAATATTGCCGACGCCCCCAGAAACGAGTCGTTCAATTTGAACAAGCAATTAAATTACTTCCTTTTTTATGAACAAGGATTCAGTGAGGCCTCGACGTATTCAGCGTTCAAGTGCGATGAAAATATTTGACAATGTGTTAAGGGCATTTTTGTGTGTGTATGTGTGTGTGTGATGGGCAAGAGAAATGTCCGCAATGATTCAGAAAAAAGTTGAAAGAATTCACGGGGTCGATTCAATGAATACCGTTCTTCGCTCACGCAACACAATCACAAGCACTTCTCCGAAAGGACGTTAAGGAAGAGTGTCTGAGAGAAACACACAACTCTCTTTGGCACATGCATCTTAATGAACAAAGACGCTATATGTAACATCGTGCACTGTCTTGTCAGCAGTCAGCATCCACTATGCACTCGTATGATACACAGTAGTCGACGCTCGTCTGAAGCAACGCTATCACAATGCACAAACTGGCATCGTGGTGTGTGGCTTCAATTTACATTCCCGCTAAGCACATCTGTGAAGGAGATCGACCACGCACTCGGTACGAATGGATGACGTTAATTTCTCTCCCAAGACACCACAGCCACATCTGCATCAGCGTAGGGTCCATTCTAAGTGACGACGTTTCATCTTGTTTCACGTTACTCTTCTTGTAACGCAACTCGAAAGCAATGCATCAATGACTCGATGAGAGAAAAGCGTAGCACTTCGATACCGATGATGAGTCCTCCAGAAATAATACGCGCGTGTCCGTTCCGCAAGGAAGTTAGAATGGCACGAAGTGGAGTTCTAGCCGGGCGAAAACAAGATGTTTGCAGTGCTCGACGTTCAAACGGGGTGATTTAGTTCAGGGGTTCTTCCTCCGGTGTGCCGTTGCGTGGAAAGCTGTTCTTCTTGACGGAGCCGTTAGGGTTGAGCGAGTCTGCTACTGAGGTGACATGCGTGGACACGGACATGCGGGTCATGGCCAGACTGTTGCCCCTCCTGCTTGAGAAGCCTCGCTGCAGCCGGTAACGACCGTACGAGCGCTTCAACAGGTATAGCACCTGAAAGAACAAGCAGTGGAAAAAGACGGAGAGTCACTGTATCGTTCGTAATAGACTGAGCATCAGCGGAAGCCTGGGCACTTATGAGCACTTATTAAACACACATTTAGACTGATTCACCGCGTGAAAATGTGACCAAACTAGCTCTTACGCGACGGGAAAAGCTGTCTGCAGTAATTCTGCTTGTCACGTGATGTCTATTGCTGCAGCTGCTCAATATTTCCTGTGACATATGTCCGTTTTGTATTACCGTTTATTTGAATGAAGCCCTTCTAACCTGCTATGCAACGTTTGCTTAAGAGAGTATGAGTGAAGACATGAAATATGATGCAGAGCGCGCCTGCAAACACATAAAATATTAATGTACTAATGAAATAGTGCCTGGGCTACGCGTTGGTAACAGAAAGAACAAATCTAGAATGAATGTTGTGCGCCGACCTCGGGAAAACTTGCGCGTGGTTTTAAAGCTTATTATCTGGTATATATGTAATCAGCCAAGCATGAACAACATAATTAAGATAAGCTTGATGATAGAGAATATTGCACCACCCACCAAGCAACAGCGCCATTTCGTTTCACTGAACGCCAAAAGCTATCACATAATGCGGACACCGCATGCTCCAAAATTTGATAACGAAGGTGTGTCTTTGTGGCTTCAAATCTGCCGTAAGGTCAAGCTGCATTTTGCAATGAAGTAGCAGATGATCTGATGTGGAACTATATAGTGACTACTAAAACCATGAAGTGATAATATCAGACTCCACGATTTAGCTTCGCCTTAAACTATGCTTTGCCTCGAATGTACATAAAAGTTGGATTCAGCGCGAATGGTGATTAAGCAATGATTTAATTCCCGCAATGGGTATTAGACAGAAACATTTTGACAGAAAACGACAGCAAAAACACGTAACACATTGTACAATGATATGAACTAGCATCACTACGTTTGACATTTTATGCGCTCACTTAACAGTTTGTTGCGCTCAATTATAATGTGTGATAACTTTCTAGTCATAGAAGAAGCTGTAGCCCAAGGTCTAACTATGTTTGGTAGTTACGGAAATGATATCTTATGAAAACGTTTAAAGGCCAATTGCTTACATATTTAAAGAACGTAATTTCTGGTGAAGTCACTGACTCGAAAACAACCACTGCAAGGCCTTTTCTCGTGATAGCAACATTTGGATACGTCGTACTATACCTGTTCTAACGTGTGTTGACGCAATGCCTTGACTAAAGGTGAGAGAAAAAGAAAGATATATAACGGGTTCTGTCGTGTACCAGTGTAATGACAAGTGGTTTTTTGGCATTGTTTGGTTTCGTTCTCTGCAAACAATGGTAATGAATTGACGACTTTCGCTTCAGTGTTCCTTTTTTGATACAGTAATCTAAACGCACAGACGTAATGTTATATTTGGCCGAAGTTAGATTTAAATACTATGTTACTAACATACAATGAAGACCGTGAATAACTCAGCTCAGCTTTTTATTACTCACATTATTTGAATGGGTTTGAGGCGGACGACAAACACGGGCCGCAACCGAAGCCACGTGGGTGGAAGTACTGTACTTACTTGCATACTACCACTACTCGTTAGCAGTGACCAATGTTGAACAAACTTAGCCAAATTGTAGCTAATGTCGGCTAATGATCACTGCATGGCTGCTGAAGTTGATTGTTTACCTGTTGGCCAATATCAGCTATTGTTGCTAAGAGATGGCTAACGTTGACTAGCGCTGACTAATTCATTTTGGTTATCGAGTGCTATAGCGACAACACTGTCCTTATTGAATATCAATCTGGTCATTGAGTTGTACAGCTAACATTTCTAATACATCCATGAAAGGTGCAGTGAAATCTAAGGTGTACAGCAGGAGACACCAGGAAAGTGGGCGCGGACAAGAGAATACATCTTGTGTATTTGGGTTTAAAGACCTGTCAATGGCGCGGCCGTCTGGTGTCTAAGGTCACGGTCATAACCGAATGACACAGGCCCATAGTAGGGTAAGGTACTCGCTTTAACGGTAGGGAAGTGGGGTGAGCAAAGGACCCCTCGTGGTGCAAATCAGGCAGGCACTGATTGAAAGAAGGTAAGTGGGCATTCGACTCACAGGGCACGGCCGACAGACAGGGACAACGCCGTGCACGACAGCCGCAGCGGCGTCCTGTCGGAGAGGAGGGCCCCCGACTCAGCAAGCTAGCACCTGGGTGCGCGTCGAACGCCGCCGGTCACTCGCTCTGGCCAGTGAAGACTCCAATTTCACGAGCTCGATGGACCGCGTGATTTGGCCCTGAATCTGTCGGGAGACGGTGTAGCAACAACGCGTTAAGAAACGACAATGCATCGTGCTCTTTTCGGTCGCTCTTTTTTTTTATTTACAAAGCGTGTTGCGTGGTACAACGCGCACTTCGCGTTTACATAGCTACAAATTAGTACTGCGGCTGTGTTCAATACTAATATAATGGCTAAAAAACGGTGAATATACAGGTCACATCCATTGCAGCGCAGGATTAACATGGCCAGACGGTTTGTCACTGCGGCTTCACCAGGTTTGGCGTGTCTGCTGTGTGGAGTGCTCCGAAAAATGGCTGACGTTTAACACTTCTAAGTCAAGCTATCACGAGGTAAAGGTATGTTTGGCTTATTTTTGAGATGATAGATAGATTTGTGGGGTTAACGTACCAAAACCACCATATGATAATGAGAGACGCCGTAGTGGAGGGCTCCGGAAATTTCGACCACCTGGGGTTCTTTAACGTGCACACAAGTTTGAGCACACGGGCCTACAACATTTCTACCTCCATCGAAAATGCAGCCGCCGCAGCCGGGATTTGATCCCGCGACCTAGTTGTGAGATCGATATGCAATCAGTGTTAAAACACTCGCCTAGTCACGTGGTATCGCAGGGACGAGGCTCCGAATGAACGTAACTGTGACGCCTCAGCACGGCGGATCACGTGTCGCGATATCACGCCTACCACAATCGCGCTCCTCTTGCTCACGATGTTAATGCGACGCGATGTATCAGCTTGAGGGACAACATAGTAAAGATTTCATGCTAAAGGCTGCTCGATGCTACGAAAGCCTGTGCCACAGCTCTTGACGACGTAGTCAATAAACACCTTTTGCTGGCGTTTATTTGAGCAAAGTGCGAAAAAAAAAAACGTTGACAGGGAGTGCGGCTCAGCACAAGCTTCCCTCAACATCCTCGTCTTTCAATCTGCTTACGCATTCTTCAATGCCACGTAACCAATCGCACTTAGTTTTGACGTTTCTACCTTTTTTCTTATGAATTATGTTACTTTCTTTTTCTCTCTCATAAGGCTTCCACATGTTATGTGTTCGGAAAACCACTTGAACTTTAGTGACTTCGCTTACAGCCTCTGCAGGATATTTGTCCTAACTGTACTAATATGGGATGCATAACACAGCCAGCCAGCATCACAGAAAATATGGGTCTCCTCGAGGTAATAGAGTGTCTTGCGGCCTTCGTGTTAGTGAGAAAAAGTGTTCCCTTATCATCGCTTGAAGAGCTGTACAACTATTATAACTGCTCGCCCGAAATAGAATATAAGAGTTTTTCATGAAAAGGAAAAATTTCATGCAGGATTGTTTATGTGGGGCGAAAACACTGAGCTTATTTACAAATTTACGTCAATTTAATCTTCTACTCAATTTTTTATCAGTTGTGATGCTCATTGTAGATTGTGGGAGAGAAGGATGTTGTACTGGTGTTTTGCCACTTACTATTTGTAGTACATGACCTAAGCGGAACTTTAATTCAGAATTCAGAAGTGTAGCAACAAAAACGAAATGGCGCTGTAACAAAACCGAGGTTGTGCAACTGATGGCGCTGCTGAAGTTGTGCATGCTTTTAATTTGGCATTACAATTGTGTACAGTGTTAGCTAGGTAATCGTTTCTGGTCGTACAAAATAGATAATTTTAATGGTTGAAATTTACATTCAACCCAGTTTTATTTCCTACGTTGCAGGCAAGAACGTACTGTCCTCTCAAGAAAAAAAAAATGAAGAAGAAAAGCACTGCTACCGAAGATTACGGTAACTTCACATAAATCTTCGCACAACTAATGTCAGGACCTGTCTAATACAAAGTCAATAGTGCATTTGAAGGATTGTACACGCTGCAAATTAATGCGAAAGGGTTAATGCAAACAAATGTTGAAAACAAAAACGCAGTGAAGGGATCAGCACCTGTATTGAAGTTTCCGACGAAATGTACTTTAAAAAGTGCCATTTATTACAACTCGCCCGATTTCATACTTTACGCCTGCCTACTTGTTCAAACTGGCTTGAAATAGTGTAAATAGGTTACAAAAACATGAGCGACGCGCGACGTTCACTGCACAGTTTGAAAATTTTGTCCCGTATTTTTGGACGCTCACTACCCTCGTCCAAGACATGTAGGAGAGGTAGAGGTGGATGTCGATCCTCTGCAATTTGCCCGCCATTTGACAAATTGTAAGCATGCAACCCAAGCTCATGACATGCACGAATGCAAAATTCATTGTTTAGGCGGTGGTTAGATGAAGAAAAAAAAAATGTTCTGCTGCAGTGATTTTATTAACACGTGTGCAGAACGTGGCAAATATTTTGGACCGAGACGTCTACTTTCGCGTATTTCTGAGATTTAATTGTCCTTTTAGTTACGTATGCCATAAAACTAGGGGAGCAACCGGTGCCAATATACTGACCGACATCGCCCATAAACCATGTCGTTATATGCCTTAAAGAAATGCTGAGCTTCGTACCTAGCAAATGTCTCCAAATAGGCACCGTGGATGTGCTGAATGAATAAAGTTGCAGTTGAGAACAATATACACATCTGCGCTATTATGAAATATTCTCTTATTTGGAATATCAGTGTTCAATGACAGCATTTCTTTTTATTTTTTTTCTTGCGTGATACAAAACTTCTCCTGTCATTAATATATTAGAGCTACGACTGAACAGTCATTTATGACTACGTTTGACCCAGTGGAGACGCATCACTTACCTCTCCATTGAGATAGCAGAATATCACAGCTACAAAGAAACCCTGCAGAGAGAGAAAGAGAGGCATATATATATATATATATATATATATATATATATATATATATATATATATATATATATATATATACATAGCGAAAAACAATCAATTTTAAGCCACCAACTCTTTAGTCATTTCCGGTAACAATGTAATCAAATAAGACGACAACATGTTCCCTTTTGCAAGCATTCATTGAGCGTCGGTGAGAGCGTAAAGTGGCTCAACAGCTCTCTGTTTGACGCAAATTAGAGCAAGAAGGCGGCGTGATGTTCTGAGTGCCGCTAGGAAAGATTTTTTTTGAAATTTGTACTAATATTTTAAGGTTTGTTCGTCCTTGTTTAATGTGCTTGAAAATGTCGCACACGCAGGACAAGCTAGGCCAACGCTTGAATTTGGGTGATACTAACGGCCTTTTTAGTCTAAATACTTCTTCCAACTGAGTTGTTTTGCAGGAAACCCTACAGCGTGACGTATTCCACGTGACTTATTCTGGAAGGCTGGGCAAGAATTTTCAACATGCCTGTAAGGTCCTGTCCAGCCGCAACATAACCAATGTTCCATGTTGTAAATTCCCGTATTATTTATTTGGATTTTATCTAGTGACATGTACGGCAAGCTAACATCGTAGATGAGTGCACGTTGACGTAAAGTACGTCAGAACTTGACATCAATCCGAACCGCGTCTGATGCGTGATGTTCACATTGAAGGGGGCATAATATCGATGCATTCATTGCTGCGTAGCGCTGTCAATCCGCCATACTCTCAGTTGGGTGTAAGGGAAGTGCACGAGGGATGCAACCTGCAGATGCATGCTTACCAACTCCTGCATTACAAACCTGCCATTTACCCCGCAGTATACGGAGGCGTTTTCCCGTAGGAGAGGTTCACCAGCACTCGTCCAGATTACTGGGCAAATCGAGCTCTGGTCGTTCAAAATTAAAGCGCCCCACATTCCAGCGCGAGAATCGCGAACTGGGCGATGGGAGACCGCGTTCGCCAGCGAAGAAAGGCAGGCCCATGCGGCTCTCCTCGAGCGAGCATGGCGGGTTGCCGAGTCTATGGAGCTCTGAACCAGGAGTTCAACCCACACACTTACCCAACCCCTACTTTTTACGGTGAACGTATTTCAACGTAAGTAGTACCTCTGCACGTATTGATTTGATGATAAAATCAAGCTACTATTTAACGTATATGTATCGACTAGCACTCTTTCTTGCTTTCTCTGCAATTATGGGTAGAGTTTCTGACGACATACTCAAGGCATCTTTGTTAGCTCACTTGGCAAGTAAAAATGTGCAGCGAGCAGCGTTTATGCCGAATATCGCGCTGACATTCAAATGAGTCAGCAAGAAAAAAACTATCTAATGCCCTGTATAGTTTGCATTTTCGATGGAAGACACATTTTGTATATTACATAACCGATATATACTAAAAAAAAACGAACAGTGAATTTGGGTTCTTTTGTGGGAATGGTATGGTAATCCCTCTATGAAAACGCAGGGTATTCTGTAATTTGTCGCTTTCCTTCCGTTAATATAGCTGTACGAGCAGCAATGCATGCTAATTTCGCCGGCACATGCGCAGTGACATTGAAATAAGTTGGCAGCAGTGTGTGACTTTGTGCGTGACTGTGCGCGTGACCCTGTGTGGCGGCAATGTCTGACATCGTGGAACAATGGCTTTGAAGCAGTTCCTTTTACATTTAAACGACACGTTTTCTTAATGGCATGAGGGCGAGCAGCAGTGAGTACGTTGTCTCAACAGCACTCGAGTGAGTGTGATATAGAAAGATCGCGACAGAGCTTGCGCGCAATAAGAACACCCACGTGTCGTACCTGCAGGCCATCGGATGCTTTGCTGATGTACTGGTAGATCTCCCAGGCTCCGCAGTTGGCAGGACTTCGGTACACCGTCATCAAAAAGTGCATGCCGAATAGGGGGAACAGCACCAGCACGGCACGTACGGCTTTTCTGGGATTGAGTATAACGTTGTGCAGGGCATAATGACAGGGATGTTTTTAAATTTAGTATAAAAGTGACAAAATGCGTTGTGACATTAGTCGATGGTGGACGAGGTAGAGTAGGGCAGAGTGCAATAAATGGGAATGGATGAAAAGCGCTTTCACTACACCAAAATTAAGTGCATTAAGTTGCGTAGTTCTCAGAAAACCTGAATTTACGAACATCAAAGATGTGAGCATTGGCCTAATGTGAAGCGCGAAGCATGGCATTTAGTTTTCTCAATTCGTTTCTCCTAATAAAAACAAAGCTGGGAGCGAAGTTTGTAGTTGTAGTCTCGTAAATGAATTGCCGAGTTACAGTGTGCACTCTACGGGAGTCCCCACTTAGAGGGTTTCATCAAAGAAGCGAGAAATGCTTCGTGTACACTAGTGCATAAATGAGCAAGCGCTGGAGATTCATTCCAGAAAGACTAAAAAAGCATATAAATAAATGCTTACAAACAAAAGCGTAGCAGCCAGGGCATGTTGGTCATTGATTATTAAAAAAAATTAAAGTGCAAGAACAAGAGCGAATTCTTCACAGCACGGCTTGCATGCCTTTTTTTTGTTGGTGTTTCTTTGCTATTTTGCCTTTATTAAATGTAATAGGTACCTGGCAGGATTTAGAATATTGCACTCTTATATGCACTTACTGAAACAGGACCACAATCTCTTATTGATCCAGATCAAAGCACTCGCTAAACAGCCTTGAAGAATGTTTTTTCGTATAGGCAAGACATGATTTAAACCAACAGAAAGAGGAAACTTTTTTACGTGTTTTTTTTCTCGCGACTTGATTTATTGTTTGGCTTAACCTCACAAATTTACGCTTACGACGTGAACTCTGTCAGATAAAGAAGCTCCTGTCCCTCTCCAGAAAGAAAAAAGAAGAAATAAAGGAATGTGCTAGACAAAGAGGCAAAATAAAAGTGCAACGTGAAACCGTGGCAAGGTTTCCGTTCTGCCTAGGTGGGCGACTCTTAAATTCAGAAAGTAGGAATATGAAGTCTGCGAAGAGCTCACCGAAACTGGCTCGGCTCGTTTGCATGGGTGCTCCTAAGCTTGGTGACGAGGACGCGGATAATGTTGCACAGAAAGACGAAGTTTGCCTGGAAAAATCAGGCAATGGTGCGGCGGTAAGGACGCTGAAATTCAAGCTTTTGCTTGGGCTGACAGTCTCCGAGAGCATTTGCCGAAGTGTTAGGAAAGCTGCGAAACACCCAATAGAAATTGTGCAAGCTCTCATGTATCACTACAGAATAAGCCCTACTTCTATGAATACACGTTTAACTTTCTGTTCTACCAATTTCTATGACGGAGGGATCAGCCATGTTTTTTTTTGTTTTTCTAATGTCATGTAGACAATCCCGTGTAGCTATTTAGTATCACTATCGATTTCAAAACGACGATGTTGTAACGACAGCTTAAATTGAAGAGGCTGCAGAAACGTTACAACCTATTTCATTTTGACTTGAGAGAATTTGCAATGCGGTAAAACTTCAGAGAATGTCTCTGTGTTCGGTGTGCAACAAAACAGGCCACTATAACGGCAATCTGAGAGGCTAGCCATCGCATCAGTGCTGGATCAAGCAAGTGCGCTGGTAAAACAAGAGAACAAGTGTATCAACACTTCTCTGCAGGCGATGTGACAGCGAAGTAAAACATCACACGACCACGTACAACGTATATTAACTGCAAAAAAGGTAACAGTAAGCAACATACATTGCTGTATTGCTGGAACTTGCTTTTCGTGTTCCGCATAGACTATAGATAGCAAGACTTACAAAGAGGCAAAAGAGGCCAGGAGCCAGCGTGATCCAGTTGTATCCTTCTACGTTGTCCATCCAGCAACTGCGTGGACAAAGTGCGTCAGTGGAATCGAGAGTAGGTCAGAAAAGTGCCCATTTCAAGTGCGCATGCAGACTATGCAAAAAGAAATTGTGCGGCAACGTAAGTTGCTTCATCACCGAACAATGGGCCAAATCAATCCTCTGGAGAGCTACGAATGCAGGAATAATGCCGTGCATCCGTTAACATTGCACCAAATGGACACTAAATAAAAACACATTGCGCCAAAGAGGAATAACACTTAACTTTGACTATCTGTTTTTTCTTGAAAGCTTTTAAAATTTTGCCATTGTTCATTGATCATTAGAAGCGAAAAAAGAAGTGCTTGTCCACCTTTCATTTTAAGAAGCTTTGGGCCGAAACCATGGCAGGTACACGCCACTGAGACTTCACTCTAGATACATACGTCTTTTTTTCTATTGATTATTGCGATTGGGCAAATTCGCCTGAGTTTGCAAAGTTGAATGTATGACATTTTATTTCAGTAGTTATACACTTATTCGACCTCCAAAAATAGAAAATTAGATGAACACAAACAAAAACCATATACGTCAGTGGGACGTCACGGTGAACTGTTGCAGTAGTATGACGATTGAGTCACCACCAGTCATTTATATTCCTGGGATTTTCAAGAACGCAGGACGTTTTCTCGAGACAACAGAGATTTTTTCAACGCATTTTCGTTGAACGGTAATTTACGAATATCAAATAAAATTTCGTCGTTTTTCCTTTAGTGTCCCTTTGGGGCTTCAAGCCTACAGTGGCACGAAGCACGTATGCATCCGCATGCAATGATCGTTTTTTCATGCAGGGTATAGACTATCGGGTTGCATTAACCTAATGCGTGTGTGATTGAACGTGGGAGCAAAAACTGCGTTTTCAGTGCTGAGTTGTCCATGTTCACGTGTACAGTGCTCGCAGAACGTTCGGTGAAATTGTGATAATAATAATAATAATAATAATAATAATAATAATAATAATAATAATAATAATAATAATAATAATAATAATAATAATAATAATAATAATAATAATAATAATAATAATAATAATAATAATAATAATAATATCTGTGTGCAGTTATTCTCACGAGACGATTTATTTAGCACAATTTGTTTCGTCTTTGCACATTGCACTATAGGCTGCTGTCGAAAAGCTGCATTAGGTAGCATAGTCAAACGTAACCACCTGGAGATTTGTATATTTATCCTCAGGTTATAAAGGGTGGAAATATGATCACAAATGAAGAATTATTCAAGCTTTCAGGAAATACTCCCTTACACAATTTATAAGATCGAGGCAAACGCAGCCCTCTGGAAGCGTGTCTACATTTGTGGTGACACCTTCTTTGGAAATAAACATAGCTGGTTTCAAATAAGTTGCGTCCCGTGACACCGCTGATGATACTATTACGTTTGTATTGTATGCGCGCTATGAGTCACGTGATGGTTACGTCGTTGTGACGTCCGTTGAAGCCAATTGCTTCTGGGTGATTCCTCGAGAGATCGACACGGTTCCAAAAGTTGATATTTTAGATTTCATTGAGTATTTTATACTTCATGTACCTCTCACCAGGGAGCCCGAAAGTCAACTTCGTTTTATGATTAACGGCATAACTTACGAGAAAAAAAAATCAAACTTCACCAATACGGAGGCACCAATTTCGTCACCTATCATTTTGAAAATTGCGGATGCTATAAAAAGACAAATATTTTTGTTTCAAGGAAGATGTTTTTTACCTGAAATGCATGTCTAATAAAGAATCAATTCATATGGTTTCACGTTTGTAGACTTTAAGGAAATAGCTTTTAAAAATGTCTAATTTTGCGACAGTTGAAAATAAGTTACATATTCCCCATTTTTTTCTCCAAAAGGAATGCAAGCAGCGTTTTCAAACTTGACACGTTTTAAGAATATAGTGTGTTCATTAGGTACATAAATTATTGCTGCCGTAGGGCAAATGTAAATTTTTATATATTGCCTCAAATTCTCATACTGGCAAAAGTAAACTCCACTGAAATTTGAATAATAAAAAAACCCATCTTAGATTTTTCTTAAAATCTCGTAAATGGACAACCAAAGGCCATCATACAGTAATATAGAAAAATATGCTGCATTATTTTGTTTTTAGCGACAATATTCGTGGTACAAATCAGAGGTTTTCGAGGATGCGCTGATAAGTTGAGAAATCTAGAAGTCGGAACGGAAAAGTCACTTCTGATAATTTAGCACGCACTTCTTGGGTTGATCTCGTTACGTGCATACCGCAAGCATGCTATTCATGCAACGATTAGAACGTCTTCAGTGTGCGAGTGCAGTGACATAGCCAGGGGATGACACACCAAACCCATACCCCCCCCCCCCCCCCCGAAATATTTTTTCGCCATGGCACACAGAGCAAGAAATGACCACTTCAAGAGCCCCCCCCCCCCACCTTCAGACCAAGGAGGTACCTCTCCGCCCCCGAAAAATATTTCTGCCCGTGCCCCTGTTGAACCGGTCCTTAAAAAATCTAATGCTTCTCCCGATTCTATAGGCTTTGGAGAATGGAAACTAACACCCTTTTTAGCATGATTAAGATAAACTACCAATATGCACTAAAGTAAAATAGTAGCACAGAAGTACAAAGTTCGAGTCATGCACAAAGAAAGGATGTACATCTACATCGTAGGCTGTGGGATGTTCCTCTAGGTCTCTGAATATCACACGCGCGAATAAAGCAACCCCAACAAGGTGCAGGAAAACGTAGCATCAGGCAGGTCAGGCACTCTACCCAATCTGAGGAGAGCCGAGAACTACTTCACTTCCCTTGCGCACTTACCTAGAGTCCTCTCTGGTGGGGTATGAAAATGAACATGAAATACTCATTTAGACAGACACTTCTGTTTTCTTAGCCAGCTTATTCACATCGCAAACACTCATCTGTTCCCATTGTGTGCTAAAGGAAAGATCTAGAATTGAAATACTTGTGATAAAAGTGTTCTGTTGAATAGATATATATGCCTATGGGCTTAATGAGATTTCAACTCCACTGTAGGCCCAGAGGAGCCGCAGGCATAGATTTAGAAGGCAGGTGTCGCGTTGCAAAACACATGATGGAATGCACAATAAATCTTTTCACTGAATGAATGTTTACGTTTCGATGAGTTTGTTTGATAGGAATAGAAAGACAGATAGGCTAGATTCGGGTGAAGAAATACGCGAAGCTTATTTTGATTTGGTAGCTTGGAAGAAAAGGTAATGTGTTTTTCAGTGGCTATTTCCTGGGAATACATGAACACTGACCTATTCCTATAGACCGAATATCTCTGCAAAACTCGTGCTTACTACAATGGCTGTGACACGCTGCAATACACAATAGCCGAATTTGTTTTCTGGTTTTCGAAGAACCAATAGCTTTAGCACCTTTTTCTTACTTATTCGCAAAGGCGAATAAGTAAGAAAAAACCTCTTGAAACCTCTTGAAATGTTTGTACACCTACTATATTTAAAAAAAGAAAACGATTTGCTAACTGTCAGTGGTCGTGAACATTTTTTGAACATTAAGATCCTGTTTTGTACATGTGATATTTCGGAATTCGCTGACCCCAGATGAGCCGTAATAACTGAAACTGTTTCCAGAATATGATCATTAGGCACCACTTCCTTTTTTCCGTGAGCAATAACTGCTATGTTATTTTTCTTGAAATTCCCGGCAGTCATAATAGCTTAAAAGTAATGGAAGCTTTGCCAATGTATATTTAGATCAGGTTTGTTAGCACAATTCGATACCATATAAGCTCCGCGTGGCTGTAGCTTACTGAGCAAACATGGCATTACGAAACGACGACGACAACAACAACAACAACAACAACAACAACAACAACAACAACAACAACAACAACAACAACAACAACAACAACAACAACAACAACAACAACAACAACAACAACAACAAATTTGAGCGGCGAGACTGTCCGATAACGTTTTGTATAGCCAAGCTTAACGTCACATTCATTAGCCACAGACAAGCAATCTCAATTAGTGATTACCATAGAACTCTAACTAGCAATTAATCAAGCCCAGTTAAAGTGATTACGTCAACTCTTGAACAGTACAAATAAACAGCAATGAAAGCAATTAACAAACACAACTGCAAACTTACGGGTGTCCAATCCGCACGGCTCGAAGGACGGCGCTGATAGTGACGAAAATAGCGGGACAACCTGGACGTAAAAGACGTGCGATTATACTCGGGCTGTCCAACTTCAGTGACGCAAAGTATAAAAAAGAAATAAAGCAGCAGGACGACGACGACAACAACAACAACAACAGAAGCAAGATGACGCATATGTTGCAATACTGCAATGAGGCTGTTTTGATGTTGTCGTCGTGGTTGACGAAAATAGACAGAACAAGGGAGGCGGCCTATATGAAGTCGTGCTCCTCAGAGCAGCGGCGGCGGTTGAAATGGACGCTCTCCTGCCAGGACTGGATGTTTTCCAGTCACCTGTGGCGAAATATTTGGCTCTGCATTCGTGTATACGTTGGGCCATTTTAATCTTGTGCCTTAGGATTGCACCGGCTTTCTAACTCGAGAAGGTCATTAGTTCTTATCGACTCGCTTAATGTTCTTATGCATGCACGTGTTAGTGCGAAAATAACATATGAGAAATAGGTTAATGAGTGAAACATAGAAGTAATTAAGACTACTACAACAACAGCAACAGCAACAACATGGCGGCTCACCATAGGTCATCTATACTTGGCTGCCCTGTACCGATATAAACGAGATGAAAGATTGAACAAAGAAAAAAAAGAGGAAATAACACTTTCTGCGTAGGTACTGTGACACAGTATGGCAGGGTGCAACGTGTTTAGAGACGCATTGACTGTGTCCCCTGCACAGACATACAATGTTAGACAGCGTCACAAACTGTCACACATTCACGCTTGGCTGTGCGATTTATTTTAGCAGCAATATGACGTCACCTTTAACGGTCGCTAGATCTAATGCACAAGCGGTGTAGAATTTCGGTTGCTATGTCTGAACAACACATGAAGGATAATAGATAGTCAGCACATCATAATTACGTACAGTCGTCAGCAAGCTGAAATCAAACGCTCTGCAGATTGTCCTGGAACAGTTCGATTGACGCCATCACCGTGTAGCTTAGGGTTCTGTAGCCGAGACGTAACCAATACCTACCGACATACTATCCGAACATACCAAAGTATCTCGACAACAGCCTCTAGCTCTTCGAGGCTGGCATCGGTCAAACCATCCGGGGCCACGCTGCGAAGCGTTCGAGTTAAGCTTGCTGACGACTGTACGTTAGGATTCTCAGTTATGGCTACCTTGCTATTAGTGAATGTGTTAACACTTGTGCTGTGCACCTTAAGGAACGCCCTATAAGAGCTACAAGAGGTCGTGCAGTGGCTGGTGTAGATATTGTCACTACACAAATGTATAGATACAGCGGAACGACAGCATCGAGCACCAGTCTTTTTTTCTGGTGAACATTTTTTATGTACGACCGCCCATTCTCGTTTAATTCTGAATAAAAGTGGGATGACGAAGAATAGCAGGCTCAATTTCTGTAGACTATCTTACGCATGACAAATGGCAGCTTTAAACCACCATATCTTTAATAAATACCCATGATGCAACACCTGGTAGAATTCTACGCTTCTCTCTCGCAATAATATATTACTGCTACGTGGCATCTCCTATTTTCGGGTTATTTTCCTGCGCAGATTCCTGCACTGACGTGGCTGCGAGGTAGAATATTTGACCACCAAGGAAAATTGCTGGTTCAATATCAGCTCCATCTCTAATTTTTATTCTTTGCATCCATAAAGATTTCTTGCTCTTGAATAATGCCGCCACCAACGACGACACGGAGTTTTCTGCGACGCGAGCTCCCCATGTAGCAGTCGCGTTAAAGTTTTCAGATATGGTCGCAACTCAAGCCAGGGCACTAAAACTTCGAGATGAAACGTTGAACGTGAAATGGGTGGATTCAATTGTCCGTAGAACATTATTGTAAGCTTTCGACAGTTATTACTCACCCCAACCGATGACGTAGAAGACAAGCAGCGACTTCTGCTCGGCGAATGCAGATGCAATGAGCTTGTGCAGGTAGAAGCCTTCGCAGAACATCCATGCGTACTGGCACAACCGGAAGTAGCGTGATAGTGTGTACAGCACCTTGCACAGGTTCTGCAAGTAAAAACGCCGGTATATAGAGGTCAAGTCACAGGAGCGGTAACCCGAATATGCGCCTGAGCAAAAAGAAGGAAATTTGAGTGTATCATGTAATTTCCCTCCGACAATGTTCGTAAACTCGATCACTGAACCTCACCAGAAGTTCTTGTGAAACTACGGCAGAACAAGCGTATAACCCGCGCCAGTGGTCTTGCGGTTATGATGATCGGCTGTGAACCCGCAGGTCGTGGGATCGAATCTCAGCAATAGTGGTCGCATTTTGGATGGAGGCGAAATTCTTGATGCCTGTGTGCTTAGATTTAGGTACACTTTAAGGAACTCCAGAGGGTCAAAACTTCCGGAGCCCTTGATTCTCTTATAATCATATTGAAGTTTTGGGACACTAAACCCGACATATTATATTTAGCAGACTGAACGCAATTAACACATCACTATTTCTAGACATCATCATTGTTTTGTAAAATTATTACGTTTTTTTATTCAGCGCACTTACCGGGTTCTCGTTGACTCGAATGTTTTTCTCCTCACTGACGTGGTCCAGTATGAAAACGGCGTCCACTAGTATGACACTAATATCGTACAGCACCATGGCGACGCAAAAATTCTTGTGCAGGGAGATGCGATGAACTTGAAGCTGCCTGCATGCACCACGAGAACGAAGCAGTAAGACATTGCGCGCTCGTTGCTTGAAACCACAACACGTACGTTGGCTTTTCCTGCCATTAGGAGCTCTTAATGAAAATATTTTTCTCCTTCTTCGGCAACTACACTACTCGTAGGGAATAGCTTTATTGCCACCTTATGTATCTTTCCAGTGCAGTGAATATTTATCTCTGTCTTGCACCACGAGATGTATTAATAGCTTCGTGCGACTTTCCTAGAGAACGGGAATGAAATATCTTAAGCAGGTTGTATAAGAGGCTCATTTCAGTACTTTCCGACCCACTTCAGTCTTACATCTACCGCTGAATGCAAGAAAATAATTTGTCCTGAAAATGGCGGCATAAACCATGCAGCTTTTTTCGATGCTGTTCCTGTCCCGCACTTTTGTGCTTAATCGGGGATAGAAGTGACACACCCCACGCGTCATCAGGGGGATAGGGCAGTCACGTACGGTGGATGGCGACAGGGACGTGGAATAGAGGAACAGGCGTCATTGCTACATATGTGGAGTGGATTCAGCGTGATAGAATGAGGACTGGTGTAAAGAAGGGACATGGACAGTAGCGCTGGTCTCACAACCAATTTTATTAGCACAGAAAAACATATCTTAAAGCACAACCTATCACCACGTGAACCGACGCCGGTGACGCCGACATAGGAGATAAAAAACAAGATCAAGGATGGAGTAACCGTAACTTTATCAGGTGACAAAACTTATCAGAAAAGAAATTTCTCTGCCATGCTGGATAATGAACGGGCCGCTTTTTAGCCTTTTAGTATTCCCCCAAAAAGGCTCTAGTTCTGGAACCATGCAGACTATTGCTCTGCATGACAGATAAATTTTCTGAATAGTTTTGTCATCTCATACAATTGTTTAGTCCACCCTTAATGTTTTTTCCATACTCTGTTACATGATGAGCGAATCTTCACGTAGTTATAGATTGTGGTGTAAATATGTGTTTCTGTGCTAATAAAGCTGTGAGACCACAGTGTGGGTGTTCGTGTCCCTTCTTAACCTCTGTCCTCGTTGTATTGCACTGAATCCACCGCACATTTTTAACAGCATCCAACTCACCCAAGGTCAGTTCTTTTGTTTGTCATTGCTACATCAGAATGCTTGGTTGGCACGATTAACGATTACATTCAGTATAGTAAGGAAAGCCTAGCTAGTTGGCACGAATGCATTCTGGAACAGCGCAAATAAGAAACAGGGACACAGGCTCACTAACCCGTGTATCGTCTCACTCGACTGTATCGATGTGTCTTATTTGCGCTGTTTCACAATGATTTCATTCATTCGATTAGGTCTGTTTATTGTGCAACACTACGTATCCCACCAATGCGAGTGATAGAGCACAGGTAGAGCTCTGCTGCGAGAACCAACGTTTTTGAGTGGCAAAAAAAGTATTGCAACGTAACCACCTGGACAGCATCCCTGGTAATTATTGCTTTACATGTTAAGCAGTTTAGCTGAAAAAACGCCAATCTACTCACCAAAGAATGCGGAAGAAGCATGCTGATTAGATTTTGGTATCTTTAAAGAGTGAACCGTAAAGAAAGATAAGGTATACGCACTTGTAGATAGAGAATATGGCTATCGCGGGAACCAGGACGATGACGGACAGTGAGTGCAGAACGATGGAAAAGATGGTCATAGAGCGATGGTACTGCAAAAAAAAAGAACATGGAAAAAAAGTAAAAATAACAATAAAGTTTACATAAGCACGGTACTAATGTACTCAAGCTGTAGTTTATAAACCGCGTACAATTATATCTGAAGGCAGATGTAAGTACGGGAGCAGGTTGTACCGAAAGAACGTCCGGTGGACATTCATGTTACAGGAGTTATTAGGTAAAATAGCGAATTCTGGTGACCAAATAATAAAAAAGAGAACAAAAATATCCTAATGAATAGCTGAAGATGTTTGCCATACACGCTACTTAGGAAGATGGACAATAATTGTGATATATAACACACACAGCCACACATATGTAGATTGCACTATTTACAAAGTTGCATATAAGCTTCTGACCCACAAGGGAGTCGACAGCGGTTTCGTGGCGCGTAACGCACTGGTGTTGCTTTGCCTTGGGCTCAGAGAATATGTCACAACTTCAAGTTACAGTTCCATGGAGATTCAATGACTAGTATGTAATTGTGCCATATTTAGCCTGGCAATGTGCCCGCCTAAAGTATTAGACAAGGCAGATAATAACCAATTGCAAAAATAAAATAATATACAAATGAATAGGAGAGGGTGACTAAATTGAAACCGTAAAAGATAATATTGCGGTTCAACGTCATTCGCCTGACCTATTTGCATGAGCACCGATAATGCTATTACACACATTCGCAGCGGAATACCCTTCTCACATTCGTAAGACAAAGAAATGCAAGTAGGAACACGCATACTGAAGTTTGACAACTATGATTCTACAACTTAGTCTACTAGACTTCTAGCACTAACTTCTTGCTCAATAGTAAAGGCGATGAGGAAGGCTCAGTATATAGACTTCCGCCATTAGTAGGAAGCCTTAGATTGAACGCATATCTGACGCCGCCTTATTCAAATACATGAAAAAAATGCGAAATGTTTTTATTGGGAAGGTTCGGCAGATGTCGATGCAGTTTTGTGCGTGTGAGAGTCTTTAAGAATTGCATTTCTTATATAGTGCAAAAAAGTTACATAACATACCACAGAAAGTGGTGGCAACAGCAGAGGTGGTAAAACTTGCTTACGTTATTGGAAACTGTCTAACCAGAGACTCGCCTGTGTAGTCATAAGTAACTAGCCATCCTCGACATGAAATTTGCCAAGTTTAAGAGCCCACATTTTTTTTTCGATGAGAATACTTGTTTTCTGGGAGCACAAAAGTTGCTTACCTGTGCATTATTACGTTACTGTTTGGGATGGTAACATAGCTTCTCAATATAACCTATCACACACTACCCTTTAAAAGTTCCAGTGAGTGCATGTTATTGGTGGGCGTTAAACAGAGCATATAAGTTTGTGCGCACACCTCCAGTGAGCCGCAGTCGTAGAAAGTGTACTCCTTTCCATACTCTTGGCTGTAGAACCACGTGCCATTCTCCCAGCATGTTTTCTTCGACATCTCTGCGTTGAAATAAAACGTGTAAAAAAGACCATGAAGTCACACACCACCTGCCAATATGCATATCTGCATCGTGCTTGTGAAATCCTCGATTTAATACACGAGTTTAGGACGAAAGTCTTGCAAATAGAAGAAAAAGACACACAATAGTATTGGCAGCCCAGGAATCATTACAGCGTGACGTCGAAACCAAAGGCTATGCGCCAATTACATGTATTTTCTTTATTTAGGCAGTTTTATTGAACGCAATCACCATAATAATAATCAAAATAATGGTATGGGTGACCAAAAATTATCGGGGATTTCATGCGACACACACACACACACACACACACACACACACACACACACACACACACACACACACACACACACACACACACACACACACACACACACACACACGCGCGCGCGCGCGCGCGCGCACGCACAAATGCAGATATAACCACATAGGTTATGAACTTATTTAATAATTTAAAGATTGGCAGTCATGCGTATGACGCGCATTCTTTTTCGGAAGTAACGCCACTTTGGATTAAGATAGAAGGAAGCGTCCACATTAAGCTCTAGAAATATTGGAATTACGTAAAACCTTTTTGTTCACAGAGTTCAGAGCAAGTGCTCTCTGGACTTCTGTATGAGCGGGTCTTTCGCTCCCTATACATACCCAAGAAAGTGAGCCATTTGTGCTCCCCAATTCTCTTACAAAATAAGAATGGAAGCATCTTGCCGAAGTAATCCCATGCACGACCTTGAAAACCACTGTGGTTGGCGGGATATCCAGCGCGCCGTATTGCGCCTCCGATGGCGAAATAATGCCTTGTAAATTAAGCACACAATAATGAACATATAGGTGCTCTCTGACTCATCGATGTAATTTTTTTATTCTAGCAGCTATCTTGGACATTGCACATAAAAAACGCGAAAGCGATGTTATTGTAATAGTGAATGTACTTCGCAGAATTCCTCCACGTTATGGGGTAGATCAGTGCCATCTATAGGCTGTTTACAAAGCTCTAATAAAACAAAGAATTACATACTCTGCAGCAATTTTACACGACCTTTCGCCTTCGCCTGAACAAAGACTTCAAAAACTCTTAGCCGCAGAACTACGCATATGCCTAGGAGTTTCACGAACGATTTACAGCTCCCTTGTAATATCAGAAACTCGCCAATCACTCTTTATAATCATCGGATGTATAGAAACATGTCGGCGTTTTCTTTCCATCAGACACAACATAAAAACCACCATTGGCTCTGGAAATATTCCACTGAGGAATCGAGGATGCTACCAGTGTATAGCCAACAAGTCGTTTTTTTCAACTCAGACATCGATTATCCTCCATGGCTGCTTACGCTGCCAAAGATAGAAGTGTCAGTGGATGGCACGATCAGAAAACGTGACATGATCATTCGAGCTACCCAGTAAATCGCGCTTTGCCAGATATTCATGCAATATCTGGGTTACATGCATGTGTACTGGCCTCGATATCTTGGAGTGGCGCCCTCTTACGTGTGGCGTCAGCTCGAGGACTCCGCTACCAACCGCGCTGCAGCAGCCACTGCACCTGTACGCGGATCATCTGCCTCTGGCGGGAACTTTGTCGAACGAACAGCCTCGCGAGGGTCGACTAGCGCTCGCAATTAATGTTTTCGAGTGCAATTATGAATTTGTTTTAGTTGGGGCCCAATCTACAGGGCCGAAAAACCTCCCAGATGGCCGAAGAGCACGCTGATGCCGCCGCCCGCATTGCGGGTAAGAAAGGGAAACTATGGTGTAATTGTTCTCGCTCGTCATCTGCAGTTGCTGCCGTGTGATATAATTAGTTCGCGTGCTTTGAAATTTCAATAACCGTGCCTTTCTCCAGCCTCTACAAGCATGCAGATGCAGATTGCGAAACGTCGTGGTGTCTCAACGACACCGCGGTGGTGTACGACGCAGGCCACGTTGTTGAATGCACAGTCGGGGCCGTCAACGGAGTTCGCATCACCATCGCGGCCACAGTGGTCGTGGTGCTGCCAGTGCTGGTACTGCAAACAAGTGTACTTGCGAACCCTCCACACAACATCTCCATGGCGTTCGAATTCCGGGCAATGGTGAAGTACTGCTCTGTGCCTCAATGCGCTTCACCCGCCCGAGAAAAAGGACGTTAGCTTTCACGACAATGCTAGAAAGAAGGGCACGCCTGCCCTTTTCCTTAAGTTTTTTTTTTTCTGCAGTTCAACAATAGCGACAGTGAACATGAGTTTATGTGTGAGAATTGCTGATTTCTACTAATCTGCCATTCGAAAACAACACACGAGATAATTACTGCAGAGCGGTTGTTTAAATTGTAGCTTCGGCACTCAATCGACCGTTCATGGCACCTGCTAGAAATGCAATTGAGCAGCATCAAATTACCCAATTTGAGGTAATCGTGCTCGCGGACTGCACCGATGGGCGTCGGGAGGGCGCAAGCCCGTGTTGTAACGCAGTAATAGGAGTCTTAACGGTTAGGTGCTGGTGTGACTAGGGGACGGGACAAGTTTCAACTTATCGTACCCCTTGGGCGATGCAAATGGTTGCAGTTTGTATCAGTAATGTTTATCCAGTGAAAGCGACATCACGAAGTAGTGCATGTCAATACCACACAGGGGCGTTGCTTGGGTATCAGAATATAACAGTTATCGCTGATTATATATACCGCGCACATGGCCTCTAAGATTAACGTTGCAAAGGCAAGCTGGGTGAGTTCGCGTTCACGCCTGCAGCCTAACAGAAAAAAAAACTTAAGGAGTTCTGCTTAAAAAAGAGATTAAGGTCGACTTAAAGGCAGGAAGGTTAACCAGAAGAAAATTTCCGGTTTGCTTCCCTACGCTGGGGAAAGAGAAATGAGCGGTGTCTGCACTGCCTTATGTGACAACCTTTAGTGAATGTGCACTGAATAGATACAGCAGGTTTTGCTTATGAATTTATGGTAAGTAATATGCTAGGTGTGCGCTTGTGTTGATCAGTAAACTACGTATATATGTACGTATACACTAACCATATAAAACCATGGTCTCGGATGTCCTGCACCACTCAGCTGCGCTCACGAGGTGGTATTAGTCGATGTGATTCGGAGGCCGCAGCTCCCTGTCTAGGAGCCTTCGCGGTATACGCTTTGGGACGGCACCTCACTTGGTGTAAGTCGCCTATGCTTGCAGCCTGCGTGCAATGAATTACTGAAGCATTGGCGAGGTGCTGAAACAGGGTTACAAGCTTACAGAAGAGTGGCGCGTAAGGCTAGTATTGCAAAAGTCACTGTCAGTGAAGTGCTTCCTGCACACAATCGGTGAAAGTGTGGGGCGCTTTATCTCACTGAGTTTGACTATCCACTTCTTCCTCAGCTTCGGATCTTAGGATTGTTGTGAAAGCTAACGCCCCTTTCACGAGTGGGTGATCGTATAGAGGCACAGAGTAGTACTTCACCATTTCGCAGCCCTCACCGCGGGGACAAGCGGCCGCAGTTTTGGGAAAGGAAGGGCTCTACTTTGAAAATGAGCGTTAAAAGTGGACACCTATGGTTGTTAGAACAGATTCGGTAGTCACCACGCGCAAGATTAGTAGTTAAAATGCTTTTTGTCGAGTCGTACCACGACGGTGGTTTCTAAATTGCACTGCGCCTGAAAAGTGTGCGAATCCTCGAACTGAGGTCATACAAGAGCGGTTCGCAGCGCCGCCATCAGTCACACACCAGGCCGATACAGACAATTCCAGCATACCAACATCTTCAACTTCAGCATTTATTGTACTACCTCTCAACCTATGCAAGATTAATTTGTATCGCGTGACATCGCCTACAACAGCTGAACTTTTCGCAATTCTAAGCACTACTAAATTTATCAATTCTGTTGGACTCAAAAATGGGCATTTCAAGTGACTATTGAGCGGCACTAACAAAACTCTGTAGGACAAAAGCGAAAACAATAAATGAGAGCCCGATTTTCGAGACACTTAAGTTCTCACAAAGGCAAACCAAAAACACAATGAAATAATGTTCCAGTGGGCACCGGGACATAATAACATACCAATCAACACAGCAGCTCATGAAGCAGCATCACAAGCATTTTACGAAAAAAATTGAGGCGATCTCTACTCCAAAATTGAAAAATGAATTGCACCGTATTTCAAAGGCAGAATCCTTCAATATGTGTAACATTGCGTGGTTTGAAAAAAAAAAACTACAAAAGCGTTGATTTACATCGTATAAATCTGCTAAATGGATTTCAAATCCTGTTATCTTTAGACAGAAATGGGGGAATGCTTAGTCACTGATTAATGCGAGACACTACCTACAGCAAGTACTTTTCACACAAATTTGACCTCGCCGAAGCTATGGAATGTGATTACGGATGGTGTATAAACGCCGACTTAAATTATTGTAAACGACATTATGTCACGGTTCACTAGGTTTAGGGAAAGTTTTGGGACCGTGGTGAACAAGAGGTTTCAGAAGTGTGCTTCAAAAGCACCGAAATTTTTTCTTGTCGACTGTTTCATTCTTGGCCAATACTAGCCCATTAATTTTTTAGTTAGCCAGGGTTTAATTATGTAACTGTTGGCTATTTTGTGTCTTCGTAATTCTATGCATAGCGGTTGCTCTTCCTTTATTTAACATCACAATGTGTATGCCTGTATGTGGCGATTTAATATGGTGTTTTGGTTGCTATAGTTATGTGATTACTGCAATGCTAAGTTGTAGACTGTATGTGCTGTGGACTTTTTATGCATAGAAATTTAGATCCTATGTATGGACCCTAAGTGCACTATGTTAGACACTTCTAAGGGCTAAGAAGTAGCCGGCTGCTTATTTGTGCACCATCACCTTGCATTAGGCCAATAATAAAGAAAAAAAAGACAACGTGACTGACTTTAGAATAAATGAATTGTTATCATTGTGTGACGTGCACAAAAAAATCCTGGAAGAACATTAGGACGTTGTGAGTTTTGTTATCTGCAGGGTATGCGGCGTTTTGAAATACTGAATTATAAAATTTTGACTCATTTATCGATATTCAATGAGTCAATATACTCAACAGGAATGTTTTTTTTTTAGTGCCAGCCAACAATAACTGCACCAGTGAAATTCAATACCTCTGTTTAGATGACAGTGGAACAGACCAGAGAAACAAAAAGCATTAGTAGAGCATCAGATAGGCCTTCACCGAAATCATTTTATTATGAAGCACACGCACGACGCCTAAGCTCGGAAGCGTAAGCGATAGGTACCCTAACTTTATTTCATGTCACACGCTTTTACGAGGACGACAGGCTCCAGCGCTGAAAAAAATACAGCAAAAAAAAGAAGAGGCTTACATTCATTTCATTTTTCAAACGATGCAGCTGCCACCCGTAATGGTCTATATAGAAGAAAGTATCGAAATTCGTTGTAATGTTCTCTACGGGCCAAACAGAAATCCCGGTTGGCGCGTCGGGATGGGGATACGAAACAAAATGGATAATCGATAATAATAAACCCTTCCTCGCTCCACGAACACGACAAGACTGCACTAAGTGTGCTACGTACCCTCGGGAAGCTGCCCCTCTGCAACAAAACAAAATGTTTGTGACGTGCTCTCCCCCAACCCCCTCATATATAAAAAAAGAAAAGTTTTGACCTTTGAAAGCCTGTGACCGGCAATAGTGCTTTATTTATGTTTCTTATTGCTGCTGTTATTGTCGGAGAGATAAAAGATATGAACGTTTCAACACAATAGCTTTTAGGTCGTAAAATACGGCCGTTCAGGGTTTCAAGCACGCTCATGATCCCTTCATCCATGAGGCGAAGCACGCTTCGCACTGTTGCCGAATCGGCGCCGACGTCTTTTTCTACTCTACGCTGGGCGATGTTTGCCACCAGCCGTGTATGAGAAGAGGGCAAACTTTCAGATAGAAACAATAGGCGATATTTGAAACGTAGCCGCTGTTACGCGTTATAGACTGCGCAGTCACTTCCGTTGTATGCAGCTCATATAATCGCTAACACCCATTTCGGGTATAAGGAGCACTATTTGACACCTTTTACATGCAGTAAAAAGACCTGGATGAAAAGTATCTGTACACAGACTAAGCGCAGCTACGGAGGAACAGTGAGAGTCTATCGAAAAGCACGCACCAATGATCTCAAAAGATATGAATAAACCGTGTGGCATCATAAAATTCAATTCCACTAAAGGCACAATCGCGCTCAATGTAAGTCGCAACATACTGTCTGTAGTCAAATGACACCAACACTGCGAAGTAGCACCTACATAGAAAAAAGAGAGGTGAATTTGAACTCTCTCAGTTAGCAGCGCATTCTGAAACAATTTAGCATTTGTCGGTGTCGTTGTTCAGCATTGGGGGCACTCTAACCACAGCTCGCGTGTGTCAACTCATATTAAGCATGAATGTACATTCGGAGTAGCGTGTTTTCTTGAGTGGAATGTTTCAGGATGAATAGTGAACTTATCGACATGACACAGCCTTGAGCCGAGCGTTATTCGACAAAAGTTGCGTAGTGTGTAGATGAAATAATACAGCGACTGCGAGCAGTGAGCTCCTGTAAACGCTGACGTTTGCGGATATCTCGGATGTTTTCATTCAGGTAGGACATTTAGCTTTTCCCGGGGAATTCATATAAAAGAAATGGCAGTGGCTTAGCTCAGCTATGCCAGGATATACGTAGCGTTAGCAAAGGTTCAGCTGATTATTCTTAGCTTTCCAGAGTGTCTAGGATTAGCTTGATTATCATGCTTACTGCTGCTGCGATGACACACGTATATTTATTTTGCTGGGCAACTACTTCGGGATCCGATGAGTTAAGCTTCTCCGCTCTACTGCACCGTTGAGCAGCATTTGCACTCTCCTTCTCCATGGCTATACCACAGTGGCAAACGCCAGTCAGAGGCGGTATCAAGCGGCTTCAACGCAGTGTCAGATGGCGACTGCACAGGGAAGGTGCGCGCGTCGGCGTCCATATGTCTACCAAGGCTATGACGGCACTCCTCTGGAAAGCGCACACCAGCGGCGGCAAGTCGCGCGCGGCCGCGGCCGAGTGCGAGGGAGGTGCCGGCTCCGGTGCGTGACACCACTGATCGTCTGCGCAGCGCATCGAATTGCGCGCACACCGGTGGCGTGCCGCGCGCGGTGGTGGCGGAGTATCATTGCGCATGCGCAGACCAGTGCCACGCAAAATTGGCTCAGCGAAGCCAGTGTAGCTAACGCTACAAAAGAGAGAGGTCACGACAGCACTACAGCGCATCGTCGGAGACGAAGGGATTATACGAAGTGACTGACCGAATGAGCACGTAAATGACGATAGCGTGTTTGCCCCCCAAGATCCACAAGTTTAGGAAGTTCGGAGACAGCTCTGGGAAATGAATCGCAACGACGAGATTTACTCATTAGGTGGCCGGAGAATTTGCCCGGCCATTGGCAAACATAAACTATATACTGGCCAAAATAAATGCCACTATAAAGAGCGTTACTTGCATGGATACCAAACGTAAAACTGTTATTTTGCGGTATAAAAGTATAGGTACTATACACGACGAACAGCAATAAGTGAACAGCAATAAGGGGGAACAGCAATAAGTGCATGCAGAATATATAAGAAATAAAAAAAAACAACGTCAGGAAAGCTTAAACATTGCTCGACACTTCGATGGTGAAATTGTATTGGATAGATGGATAAACGTTATTGGGGTCCCGCGGAATGCGCAATAATAATATTGAAACGTGTTAGAGAAGATTTGAGGAAGGACAGGGGAACGAAACTGAAGTGGCTCCAAATCGGCTGCATAGTTTTATTTATTTATACTTATTCACATATTACTAACTGCTTGAAAACTGGCCGAATAGCACAGCAGTGAAAACAGCACATGTAATCTTAATACCAAGCCAGGAAAACGCTTGCAGCTGGAGAAATTCGAGACCTGTATTTCTCCAATCTCGTGTGGTAAAGGTCATGGATCACGCTATTTTAGCGAGACTAACCACCTACCTCACGGACAAGGACTTGTTTCCCTTCAGAATGCTGGGTAACAGATACAATATTTCGACGCAGGATGCGATGCTCCAGCTTAAGCACCAAATCATAGACAACCCTGGCTTATACACTATAACCATAATTGGCCTTGACAACGTAACGTACACAAAAAAATGGCAGCATATCCACGGAGTGAATGATGAATAGTGGGGTGAAGCATCCGTCCGTCCATTGGTTCTTGCTTCCGTCCATTCATGCGTGCGTCTGTGTGGCTGCCCGTGCGTCCATCCGCCTGCCCGTGCGTGCGTCTGTTCGTGCGTTCACACGTTCATCTGTGCGTCCGTCCCTGCTTTCGTCCATGCATCCACTTCTGCGTCCGTCCATGCGTCCATCTGTCTGTGCAGCCATCACGTGCGTCCGTCCATGCATCTGTCTGTGTGTCCGTTCGTCCACGTATTCAACACTCCAAGTACCACCATCTCGCATCTGTTCATCATATATTCCTGATATAGAAGCACCGCCATCCAGCGGACAATCCAAGGACTGAACGAGAGGAGGCACTTGCACACTTTCTTACGGCTTGCGCTTCGTGTCTACTTCCCACCTTTAACCACCTCGAGTTCATGGTATATACTAGTTCACAGTATTCATGGCACTGCGGCCCAACGCTCGCTAAACCTTTCTAAAACCAAGGGGGTTACGCCCAGCGAGTATAACGTAGCGATTCTTTCTTGTCTCCCGTGCGTTGTTGAACAATAAAAAATTTGCAGCGTGCGCGTTAACCAAAAGCCGAATTCTGCTGTCTCTCATTCCCCCTTAGCAGCCATTGGCATGTACATTGAGCACAATCTTTCGCTGTTCAACAACGCACAGAAGAAATCTCTCACCGGCACCACCTTGGAGGTCAAAATGTGATAGTGGTTACACACTACGACTACTACTACGGCTACGAGAAACGAACGGGTGCCGCTGTAAGGAGCTTCGCCCCTAAAATACCCTGCAGTATTGAAGAGTTGGGATTAGAAAAAAGAACAAACAATTACGTTCGTGACTTTCTTACTGAAAGATAGGCACACATTACCTTGGGAGATCTTTTCTCGGAAGAGATTTAGATAAGTAACGCAGGCACGCCACAGGGGTCTGTGATATCAGCAATTATTTCTAAAGTGGCGATAGTAGAATTACCAGCCAAACTACAAGAAGTTGAGGGTCTCAATCACACTCGCTATGTCGATGATATTACCTTATGGGTAAATGAAGGTAGTTATGGGCAAATAGATCAGTCACTCCAGAGCGCCGTTGAAACAATCGGAAAATATCTACAGGGCACCGGAATTATATGCTCGAAGGTAAAATCAGAAATAATAATTTATAGGCCGCAACGCAGGGTACATAAACCAAACGGATACAGACTCGAAGGCCATCTCGATGCGGGCATACTGTTAATGACCGTCGAAGGTGAACTTACACCTAAGCTGAATAAAATAAGTCTTGGGGCTACTAATTGACGCAAAAGGAATCCATAAAGACAACCTTCGAAGCTAGAAGGGGAAGTATCTCAAGTTATGAGGTTGATCAAAATAACAGCCAAAAGACACAGCGTGATGGACGAAGGAAGCGTGATCAGACTGGTACAGCCGTTTGTTATTAGTTGGGTACCACATGTGGCTCCCCATCTTAGGTGATACGGTGCGGAAAAGATAAAATTAGTCTGCCTAAGTAGGAAGCTTTATGAACAAGCCGTAGAACTAGTAATCAGTGCTACTACTGACAATTTTTCAGATTTCGCTGGAAGGGCTCATAAAGGCTCAAAGAGTAGCGCAGTACCAACGCCTTTTTAAGACCAAGACGGGAAAACACATACTAGAAAACTGGGCATTGGGCACAATACACCACACGAAGCAAAAGTGGGCATTTCAAAGAATGTCAGGGATACGATAACTATTGTACACATACGAGAAAAAAAAAACGCACCCAGCCTACCACAAAGGTAGAAGAGAAAGCAGAGCAATAGATAGAGAACAAAAATTCAGAAATTGTAAAGACGTAGTCATTGCAGACGCGGCTGGATACAAGGTCAGGCGTGGCTGGCTTTAAGACCATCCTGATTGACTACGGAAAGATGCACAAAAAGTGCGTTATGGCAAGTACAGAAAAAACAAAACAAAAAAATAGACTGCGGAGAAAGTAGCTCTTGCACAAGACTTACCGCAGACAGTAGCGGATTCAGTAGTTAATGACTCTTATACAGACAATACAAAATTTTGCAAACCGTCCAATTTCCCCCAAGTAATAGGAATATTGATGGCAGGTACCACCAGTTAAAAAAGAAACATTATTTGAAATGGGCACCCGCTAACACACCCCATCCCCCTCACCAAGAGAAAGCAATAATAATAAAACGGTGCCCGATGTGGCTTGCACGTTTGCGAACCGGGCTGATAGCACATCCGGCACCTCAATGTATAGAGAGAAAGAGAATGGAGAGAAGTGGGAAGGGGAAGATCACCTGTCAAGACCTAATTGTTGCAAGAATTTTTACGTTAAGGCACACTGGGAAACAAGGTGTATGTACAATGTATTTACACTACGCCCAAGCGTAAGCCAGGACAGAGGAGAGCACTCCCTACACATGAAAGTCGTGTCGTCTTCGTTAGGGCCTTTCTTGCTACTTCAGCGTTAATAGTTTGACCAGTAACAATGCAACACAACACTGCATAATGCATTTGTGTGTTTTTTTCACTTCCCCATTAAAACTAAGCAAAAGGGAGTGTGTTGGCTGGTGGCGATTACAGACCAGAACCCATCTGAGCCCGGTGATCTCACAATTCTTCTACCCAGAGATATGCAGGACAGATAGGTGCAAGAACTGCGGCTTTAGAGCCACTCTGCAGCGCATGCCATGAAATGTGCAGGGATAACGATCAATACGGGGAAAACAGCCTCTGGTGATCGCCTCTGCGTGCTCTGGCAGACTGTTGCACAGCTGTGCGACATAAACGACCAACTTTGGGCTGTACAGCGGGACGTTGAAGCCGCCAGGAGTGAAGACCTCTTTGCCGACACCTAGGTGGGACCTTTGGCCCGAACCACTAGCTTGCAGGACGTTTCAATAAAGTTATTTGTATGCTTGTACGTATCAGCAAATAACGTTTATCGAATGCTTTCCGTAACTATAATGCTAAGCACTTCTAACGAATATTTTCAGAACTGCTAAGTATCTAAGCATGAAATTTAATGGCAGGAAAGTGCTTTAACGCTAAGGGCTACTGTACCGTTTTTTTTTTTCAAAATGTAATTTACAATGCGTCAACTTCATTTTAGGATAACGTGCATTCGTTGTAAAACAGCCGAAATCCAGAAGTAGTTACTCGACCTAGTAATTCACCTTGCGCGCATAACAAACACATTTTTCGTCCGATGCGGGCGCTCTATAATATATCGAGCGATCGCGAGATGACGCCGCTTGACGCCGCTTGACGCTGCTTGACTTCATTTGGGGCATGCTTCACTGCGATGCACACCGCAGGTGCAGCAAAGCCTGCGTGCCGAGCAGCAATCGTGTTTTTCACAAGCAATGTTCGAATACAGAAATTAATAAAGGTGAAAAGATGAATTAGAATAACGAAATATTTTGTGCTATAAACAATCCGCAAATTTTCTCAATATTCAACGCATGAATGAGGCCCGGCACTATAGGCTGATTTATAATTAAGTCGTAGCATACTGCTCGTCGTCTACACTTGCAACAAAAGGTACAGGCCGAAAAGAGTGAGGTACAAGCATAAATGATAGAAATAAATAAGTCGCTGAAGATTATATGTATAACCGCCGCGTAAGAAAGACACTGCAAGTTAGGCAGGTGTCATCAGTGTGGTTGATTATAGTAATGAGCTAGTATGAGCTGACGTCTTTGATAACTTTACCTTGAGTATTTCCCGCGCAAGACATTAGAGAGTTTTAGTACTGCGGAATGTTGCTACGTACGCATCACGCAAGCGCCATGCGTTACGTGGCGTCGTTTGCCACTAATAGGCTTTTAGTACGCCGTGGTACCCGCGTACGTAACGAGCGTGAAGCGTGTTGTGACATCTGGTAGATCAAAACAGAATTGTTGACAGCCAATGTGAGCCAATCCAAGTGTTATAGCCAGACGATGGTTATAGCGCGAAAACTATAACTATCGCTATAACTATCGTCATGCCATGCCAACTAGCCCAAGCTGCCACACTTCTATATTATAGCCAGATTATGGCCATATTTTAAGCCACAGAGCCGGTCGGTGCTTGCCTTCGATGCCACCATTTTGCAAAACGAAGTCTTGCGCTGTCGCGAACTTGTTCGAGAGCGGCGCGATCACCTCATACGTACGTACGCACGCATCTCATGCGTGCGTACGTAGCGGCTGCGTACGTAATGCGATACGTGCGCGCTGTGGTCTGCGCATGCGCACTATGCAGAACGTGGCGTCCTCACGTCCGCAACGCCGCCACGTACGCAGCGTACGCAGTACTAAAACTCTCTATTAATTTGAGAGAACAGATGTTATAACTGTGGTAGATCCGAGACAGCTTTATTATGCAGGCCAGAATGCACAAAAAAATGGAGAATTGCTGGGATACTCTTTCGACCACAAGATCTACCTCATTTTGACGCCGCAGTTTCTACGGTGTCACTTTGTGAGACTTATCTTACTTAATATCACTTTCACTACGAAGGATCAGATAAGGCGAAACAGATAGCTATACTAAAAAAAAGCTCAACGGAAACTACCGGTGTAGTGACTGAGCACGGACAGAGCAAGGAACGTCAAGATCGTAGCGGATGAAAACACCAACTTACCGCCGTCAATTTTCATTTCTCCTATCCTTGTCAGTTTTCCTTTCATTCATGGGGCAGTCAATAATATACCTCGCGCCTTTATGCGCTTCATCGCCTTTTGACGTGATGCTACATGACAGAATAGAAATTAGGCGAGCTCCTAGACTGTCCTTTTTCTTCTTGCTGACTGCTTTGAATATACAGTGCAGAATGAATAAATTTACTTATTGCCGAGTAAAGTAACAAGTACGGGCACAAGAATAGTTTCGTAAATGTTCCTTGCTATCAGGATTTCAGATCCAAGTCATATTGGCGTTTGCTATAAATATAAGAGACTCTACTGCGAATTTCATGAAAAGTGGGCAAATTTAGCTGGAATTCATTACGCGTGATGATTTCACCACGCTCTATGCACGCTGAAAATCAGGAAGAACGTGAGAGGGTCCCAGAAGGTATCTGGGAGCAATCGCTCAGGCCTCATTTAATTTGATTTTCGAAACTAATCGTACGCCCGTCAATCAACTCCGAATGCGCGAAAGCAGTAGAAGCATAATTAATGGCGGGAATACCGGTGATCGCGTTTAGCTACTCCGTTTCTCATTTCGCGGAATGAGATTTTGCGGACATCGGAATCTGCGAGAAACGTTTAATTTCCGGTAACTTTGTGGCTGTAGCCGGCAAAAGACTGCGCGTGCACGACAGCAGATGCTTCGAATGCAAATGTTACTCTGCTTGTGTCAAAGTTGTTGAACTTTTCAGCTTGTTCAACGACACACGTTTAACGTATTAGGCCTTAACATTTAACGTAGAATGCCTGGAGCCCCATGTCGAGATGGAAATCAGAATCGAAATTAGAGTCTGTGGCTGAAATAGAGTCGTAGTTAGCGGGAAACGCAGAAAGCGAACTTTATATTCGGCTATGGAAACGGTCATCGCCATTTCAAATTCTTGGTTTTTAATTTTTTCATCTCAGGAAATGACGTAATGACATGGCCTGTTAGTGGAGAAACTAATGCTAACGTTTTTCTTTTGGAACTATACTGCCTAAACGAGTGACGCTGGTGTTTTCAATATGAAATCCAATCATTTTGTTGTATTTAAACGAAATGATTTTGTTGTGTTTTAGTAGGATTCATTTTGCGCTGGAAGGAATACCATACTGGGCTTTCGTTTATAGTCATTTCCAGTGTAAGGTACAACACCATTTTTTTTGTCAATGAACAGAAAGTGTCACTCGCCAGTTACGACAATTCGCAGCCTGATGATGACCTTCTGATAGCCATTCAAGACAGCAATAGTAATCTTAACCAGCCCTTCGGAGTCGCATCGTTCTTTCTTTAGCATAATAAAGCTACCGGTTTTCGTAAAAAAAGTTGTTTAGCAGCAGTGATTGTACAATGCACCAACCTAGCTTAATGTAACTGTATTAACGCGACAACGTTAAAGAACTCGTTTCGCAGAAATTCCAGCGTCGATATCGCTGTCGAGATGGGCATCGTTGGTTGGGAGCGATAAATCGGCGTTTTGGCTATTACCGAAAAAAAAAGAGAGAAAGGTGCAAATTAAATATACGAAAAATATTTCCTGGGCCACGTGAGGGTGGAACAAAGGTCGTCTGCGTGTCAAGCAGGTGTTCTATCACAGAGCAATAACATTTCTATGGGTAAAGCTTGGGCGAGTCGGTTCACATACACAGTAAAAAACGAAGTTTTTCCACATCAGTTTCATCAACACTGTTAGTTGAAACTGCCGTGGAAATAAAACACTATATGAACGTCATGTAGATGAAGAAGTCTCCTTAAAGCATCGTATATTGCATGACAGAAGCGTAGAATCGCGCCAGGTGTCGAAAGATGTGAATTGAGCAACGAGTGTGTGGTTTAATGGCCCAATCATAACAAAGTGCTAAGGCATCTTCAATCATCACCAGCAGAAGAACCGTCCACAAAATGAACAGCTGCGTCGGTTCACGTGTCGCCCTACGGACGCGTAGACGCCTAGTTGGCCCTTCGCTGGTTCACCAATGGAAGAATTGTGGCATAGAGGGTACTTAATAAGTGTTACTCACAATAGGCATTGAATGATACATTGAAACGGCCAATGCTACAGACACAGTCATTTGTTTCATACTGAATGGTTGCTTGGTAACCAAAGCAGGCTAGCAGTTCAGAATGCGGTGCGCATGAGGCCCAATGACGCTATCGTGATCTAATCCTAAAGGCGAAGCTCAAGTGCCCTTCAAGTTTTTAAAAGACGATAGCCTTTCTCGGGGTACTTCAACGCAAAAATTTTGATCTGCCCGTCTGTCTTTCTGTCTGTCTGTACATTTGTCTGTTTGTCCGTCGTAAAGATGCCCCAAACGGCACCAAGCGATATCCCTAACTGCCAGCACCGTCCGCAGCGCCCACCAATATTGCTCAAGTTGTAGCGTTCATACTCGTGCAATCCTCAATTAAAATGCAAATATTGCGCATATCTGAGGTACCATAACAACACGTCAATGTTTTGTATGTGTGTATTTATACTCGAGAAGGCACATACAAGTTATTCTAAGGACCGCAGCGTTTATCACGCTGGGCTGACAGTGCTACGTCATGCTCAAAAAGGCAAGGGTTTCCAACGCTTTGCTAAGACGACATAGTGGAGGCACCTGCCCGTCGATTTGCGTTCTACACCTTATCACCTCCGAGACAGGTACGCATCTTTCTCAGTGGGCGCGCACACCTTCCTTCCTTTTCGAAAATAAGTGCCAGGTGGCGCTCGTGTCTAACGTGCCTCGATGCGCTCGTTCGCCTTCGCTGCACGAATCAAGAATCTCTAACGCAGCGCTTTCAGAATACAATTCACCGATTTTTCTCGCGCAGAACATCAAATAAGCGTTTTGTTCACTCTCTCCAAACGCAAGACTATCGTCTTTCGACGACATTTGCAGTGAAACATGCAGATAGGGGTCCAATTTTTTTTTTAGTGTCTCTCTATAAGATGACCTGACGCATTGTGAGCTACTCAGTTGACAGGGCTGGGTTCATATAGGACACGCAGCTTACTGATGCACTGTGGCGTCTCCGTGAGGAAGTATGCATGCGCTGGACACGGCTTCTGTACAGTGGTTCCCGCGGGAGTGTCCTTATAGCACGTCCAGCCATCCCATGTTGCAGGACAGTGAAGTCCATCTGAAAAAAAAAAAAGAAGTGACAATCCCTAACGAAAAACAGGATGATGGGGGCAGGTTCGTTTGCAGCCTCGTGCATACTGTGTGAGCGGGAAAAAAAGGAGAAATTTATAAGAAAGAGAAAGAAAGTGGAGAGCATGAAGTCGCACAATTTCACTGGCATTCGTCATTCGGTTTGCGTCATGTGAGAATGAATTATAGGAAGAAATTGAAGAAATTAGGTCTGCTGAAATGCCTGTTTTATGTGTAAGAAAGGCGAGCACACACGCAGTTAACAAAATTAACTAGTTTTGTTCTCTCAGCTTGCAGAGGTAAGAAGTACCTGTCACAAAATATAAAACATGTTGAAGAATAATTTTGTGTTGTGCATCTGTATAGTAGTAAAAAGCTTACTATACTGCTTTAAAGATGGAAATGTTACATAATACAACTGTTAAAGTAGCTTTGTGTCATCAAAGCGCTTTGGAGAAAGTGAAAAAAATCTATAAGTAACGTAGCAAGGGATCTTGCGGTATCAAGCAACGTAGAACTGGTTTCTTAATGTACAGTTACTTGTAAAAACAAAGAAAGATAGAAGCAGTTAGCTCTCGCAAAAAAAAGCTGTAAAAAGCAGACTTATTTCTGGAGAAGTTGGTGCGCGTGCATAATACCGGCTGCTCATCTTACGTGATAGTATTTCTCGTAAAATTGTAAGCAACAAAAACAGTTTAGGTGACAACACATGGAGCCTCGTTCAAACACTGTCTGAGTGCTATAATACGAGCGTTCACGCAATAAGAGTTCACACAGCGTGATTTCCACAGAGCTTAAATTTTGTTGTTTCATTGATATATGAAAAAATGGAAGATAATATAACGTGTATAATACTGCAAAAATATCCTAAATGACGAGGAAAAAAAACAAGAAAGGCGACAACAAACTCTATAAAAAAACGCCCAAATAAAGTTGGCTCTGTTGCATAGCGCAAAAGAATTCCGTAAAGCCCGCTTTTGAGTTGAACGTTTGCTAGACGGGAAGCGCATAGTTGGACAGTTCGTGAGATAGAGCGCATGTTATAAAGACAAAAGTACTGAAAATCAGCTTTCCGAGCAACACCGCCATCCAAACGTGAGGCAGTTTCCAAGAGTTTTGAACTGACTCTGTGAGGCATATAAAGCAATGACGCGTGTACGAAAAATTGTGTACCATTGTTGGCACTAGAAGCCGGAACCACGCCATTGAAATGCGAAGACGCACAGAAGCGTAAGAACATTTTAACCTAGCAATTTGTTTTCACTTCATGGAGCGCTCCTAAAACTTTAGTTATATGCTGCAGTTTTATGCAACCTGCACTCTGCTCAGCTGTTCGAGTTTTGCCATTTTGATGGTAGTTTTCTAAAGCAGTGATTCTTTAAGTGGCCACATGCAGTGGTGTTTTTTACTTTTGTTTTTACAGTCATTCGCCGCCTTCTTTGATGCACAAATGATGCTTATGCTACCGGATGCACGTTTAGGGACGTGCACATTGTCGCACTTTGCGTTTCTAGCATTGTGGTCTAGCATTCTAGCATTCTAGTTTCTAGCATTCTACACCCTATGCTATTCGTGACGCTTCCCTGAGCGAACTGCCGTCCGCCGTATTCCTTTTTGTTCCGCCTTTGAATCGTTCTGCACAGCACTTAAGCAATGTGCTTAAACTTCCTACTTTGTGATCACTGACTGTTCCTGTGACCATAGACGTGTGAATGGGGGAGATGGCCGCAGACGCCCCTCCCCCCCTCCTGGTCAGATAAGAGGGGGAGGGCGCAAATTTAGCAGCATGCATTGACATACTAGTGAGGGGGTGCGAAGTGTGCCCCTTACATTTACCTAATTAGGAAAGAGGGGCAATGCGATGAAACTTCACCCACCCCCCTTTTATTAGAAGGAGACTTCTGCTCGCGCCTATGCCTGTGACTGCTTGCAGTTCTGTGCACCGTGGTAGGCGTTAATCTGACCGATATACTACCTTTTTCCATGCTTTGTCCGGCATGGTTGTTGGCGAGCATCTCCTGGCAGCACTCGCGTGCCGCCGAGCAGCAGCTCTTCCACCGGTCAGCAAAGAGACCTTTCTTGAAGGTCTCCAGGACCTGAACGTCACTGTCGTTTCCGTAGGGCTGGAAGCACTCGCCTTCGCAGTCGCCGCGACAGAGAGAACCCTTGCCGCAATACCTGAAACAAGAGAAATAAAGTTTAGAGAAGCTAGTCTCTCGGTAAAAAGACGAGGCGATTGAGCAGCACCGTATAAAAATAAATTGTCTTAAACTTATACGCACGCCGGTCCTATTTCGGTGCTTAGACGCAATCATTCTTTTATTAGTAAGATGTGAGCACATATTTGTTCACAAATAATAATTCCTGGAATTTTACGTTCAAAAACCGTGAAATGAACATGAGGGGAGCCGTAGAGAAAAAGCTCTCAAAATTCCAATGACCTGGGCTCCTTTAACGTGCGTCCTGATCTAGGCACACGGGCATCAAGCGTTCTGTATTCATCGAACTGAAACAGCCGCGGCCAAGATTCGGTGCCACCACTTTCGGATCAGAAGTGGATCACCGTAACCCAGAGACCAACCCGGGCGTGGCGCGGAAATATGATGCAGACTATTGTAAATGGCCCCTGAAACTCATGCGAAAGAACATAGTATAATATTTCAATGGGCACCGGATTCGTACATAAATGTGGTTTTTCTAAGAGGCTGTTAGTGCTATTAGGCGTTTGCCGTTATAAAGCAACGTTGTTATGCCACCTCTTGATCGGAGGGGCACTCACGAAAGCTTACTCATTCATACGTATGTCATACCTGCGTAACACTTCTGCCAGGTAGAATAAATTATTGAAATTGACCTGTGTTTTTTTTGTTCCCGTTATAACGTCTCACTGGGTCTTTTAAGAAGGGCGTTAGAGCGGCTGAATTCACAATTAACTTTACAAAACAGGGTTCGAAAACCATGATCGTGTGAGCTACTAGAACCGAATGCCTTGCTACAGTACTTGAAACTTATAGTGGTCTGTAATACATTATAGACATGTCTTGTACCTATAGAGGTGAGCGCTTATAGTGCGCTCTCAATTTTCTCTTTCTCTACCACTTCTTTAGCTCCCGTGTTCAATGTAGGGTAATGAATGCGTTTGGTAGATATTTCTGGCTTCGACAAAACTTGAAATTATAGATAACAATGTGCGTGAAACAATATCTGCTGTCAAAATATATAGTTATATAGTGCATACTATGAAGCAGCGTACCCACCCATATTAGAAGTTATCAGTTCTCCAATACTTTTCAGGAGGGAACAAAAACTTTTCAAAGTTACGCTAGTCAAAATTCTCTTCATACTTAAAGAATTGAATAAGGGTGCACGTGGAAGTAAGCACGCATTTGATGAAAAGTACGATTCACATATATGCTTCTTAGAAAACTTCGCAGTTTCAAGAAAGGAAGTGATCCTTGGGCTGGGATATAAACGGTGACGAGTGCCTGTTCGCCGTAGTGGATCATCCCACCGGCCTCTACGATTATGGTGTTGTCGATTGATATACGGCCTCTCGCTGAAATGTGTTAGCATCGTAGTTAGTTCATGTATAACGCATAGTGACTATCTCGGAAAAGAATTTGTCCAACATTTGTTTCTGAGACTGTGGAACAAATTTTTCCTTGCCTGCTAAATTTGCCTCATCTGGAAGCTTCCATGTGTACCTTTCGTAGATACCTTCGTGCTGCTGTTACATGGAAAACAGTTCGCTATTTTTGGCACCTTCTTCCACCTTGCGGAATTTCGCAGATCTGATTTGCTCGTTTTGACAAGTTCGCAAGTTATGCTCCTTCTTTGTCAAATTTTTCTGCAAAATGCGGTCTTTTTCTGAGAGAATTAAATCTGTTGACTGCAAAAAAAAAAAAGGCTAGGCTAGATGAGAACATCCAGTGTGAAAATTTTCTTTCAAAGGCTCTACAAGTGCAAAAAAACAACAACATTGCAACAAACATATTTTTCAAAGGATGAAACATGGGTCTTCACAAATATCTACATTAGTTGCTGATACCGTAAGAAACGATAGAAGCGACAACAGAGGCAGTAAACAAATACAGCAGCATCAAAATAGCAAAAAAGACACTTTGTATATACAGGAAAGAATTAAATGCATGCTGTGAAAGACAACCAGAAAAATACTATTAGCAAATTCGTTGATATATGTTTTGCGACAGATGAATCGTACGCTGAACTTTACACGCTCAAATATTTAGTTTGAATATGATTCATGCAATATTGAGTAAAATTGGCGATGAGGAATTCCCATATGTAACAACCAGTCAGGTTAGAAATGCCATGCGCAATATGCCTTGAGGAAAAGCATCTAGAGATGATAGAACAACAGCCGAAGTAATTAAAGATAAAGCAGAATTTACTTTGTGAGATTTGTTTCATTTTGGTCTCCTACTTTACATTAAGCAAAAAGAAACAGTGAATTTGAGCTTGCCACGTTATCCGTAGAACAGAGAACCGGTGGACACTAGCAGCTACAGAATCGTCACCAAGGGATGGGAAATGCTGTAGAGGAAGTAGGAAAATTTGATGGAGGAATGAAATTAGGAGGTTCGCAGAAAAAAAAATGGAATCAGCTCACACCCTATAGAATAATATAATATATAGAATATAATTATAGAATATAGTTGTTCTGCTTCTGCGTTGTCGCAAATGCCTAGTCGTGATTTTTTACCCATGTATCCTGTTACCGTTGATGCCGTTGGAGTGCAAAATTTAATTCACAAGCTTAAGTTATCCTCTTCTTGTGGCGTAGATGAAATCAACTCAATGTTTCTAAAAAAACACTGCATTGTATTCATCAATTTACTTGTCCTTAATCTTTTCGCAATCTATTCAGACCTCCACTTTGCCGCTTGACTGGAAAGTGGGGAAGGTGGTCCCTCTGCACAAATCTGGTAACACACAGTCTCTTCTCAATTACAGACCAATATCCCTAACCAGTGTTCCTTGTAAAATGTTAGAACATATAATTTACTCCAACCTTGTCTCATTCCTAGAATCAAATTCTTTTTTTACTCCCTACCAGCACGGATTCCGAAAAAGTTACTCATGTGAAACCCAACTTCTTTATTTTACTAATGACATAGCATCGGCTTTAGATCGCGGCTCACTTGTGCATTGCATTTTTCTTGACTTTCAAAAAGCTTTCGATAAAGTACCTCACCAATTACTCCTCCTGAAAATTAGTGCCTTAAACATTGACCCGAACATTCTTAAATGGATTGAATGCTTTCTGACTAATCGCACTCAGTTTGTAACAACTAATGGCTATAACTCACCTCTTTCTAAAGTAACATCCGGCGTACCCCAAGGTTCCGTATTAGGCCCTTTACTTTTCCTTATATATATTAATGATCTCCCAGACAGCATTAACTCCGCTATAAGGTTATTTGCAGATGATTGTGTAATTTACCGCGAAATAAACAATGAATCTGATAACCAATTTCTACAGTCAGACCTTGACACTGTCTCAACCTGGTGCAATAAATGGCTTATGACTCTCAACTCTAACAAATCTAAATGCATGTCAATAACCCGGCGATCTATTTCTCCCCCCTGTACCTACAGAATTAACGCCGTTCCCCTCCAGCATGTCTCTTCATATAAGTACCTCGGCGTTTACATTACCAACAATCTATCTTGGCACACGCATGTTACCTACATCTGTAATAACGCTAACCGAACGCTAGGATACTTACGCCGCAATTTTTCTCGCGCTCCGCTGTCCCTCAAAATTCTATTATACCGATCACTAATTCGCCCAAAGCTTGAGTACGCGTCCGCTATATGGGATCCCGTGCAGCAAAATTTAATCAACGCGTTAGAATCTGTTCAGAACCGCTCAGTTCGGTTCATTTGTTCTAATTATTCCCGTACTGCTAGCATATCAGAAATGAAATCTAACCTTGACCTGCCCAATTTAACTGTCCGGAGGAAACTGGCGCGACTGCATTTTTTTCATAAGATATTTTTTCACAATCCATCAATGAAGCGAGACCTCATTTCACAACCGTCATACCACTCATCGCGCATTGATCACCAGCATAAGGTTGCCATTCCGTTTTGCCGCACCAAATTCTTTTCAGCAGCCTTCTTACCGAAAACAGCCGCCGATTGGAACCACCTTCCCTCTTCCGTTGTAACAATAACAGACCATTTGTTATTCAAGACTGCAATTTCTCAGCAATGCTTGTAACTATACGCAGTTTCCATTATCTATCTTTGTCTTGTATGTGCTTGAATTCTTACTTATACATTTTTAGTTGACTTATGTTGCCTTCCTGATTTGCGCATCTGACACTTGTTTCTTTATTTTGTCTTTTTTTCTTGTGTGTTATAAATGTTGTACCCACCCCCTCTGTAATGCCCTACGGGCCCTGAGGGTATTCTAATAAATAAATAAATAAATAAATAAACTGGAGATCATTGCGAAAGGCCTTCGTTCTACGGTGGACTAAAACAGGCTGAGAATGATGATGACAATGATGACTGTAAGATGACCCCAGATAAATGTTCAGTCTGGAAAGCAGAGCTCCAGATATTTCTAGATGATTGTCAGAGTACAAGAGCATAAGTCGTTCTCACACTATGCACATTGTATGAAAATAAATTACGAAACTACAAGTAGTTAGGCCTAAGCAGTCTCGCGCTGCGCGAGCTGCTCACCACAGTTTATATCTATGCGCGCAACAGTAACTGAAGCAGATTTCAGCTGTTCACTCGTGCATGATGGGTAGAAGACATTCTGGGTGATGAAGGTATGACTTCTGAATAACACTGAGAAGTTTGATGTTTTGAATTTGGCTAAAGAAATCATGTCCGCGAGCGTGAACATAGGTGGCGAAGAGGTTAAAAGATATCCTTTTAGAATGGCACCTTTAGTAACACAGTGTATTAAAGAAATAAATAGGACACAAAATTTAATATGAATCTGCTACATTGACCTCAAGTTACATAGGCGAACGTTTCGTGGAGGTTGCCGTGGTGCTTACGTGAGCCTGGAGCCATTCTTGAAGGCCAGGCTGGGCATGTACTTGTAGCAACGAGCGGACGTCAGCCTGCTGAATATGTGCGGCTCCAGGTAGTGCTGAGTTTCCATGCGGCACGTGTCGGGAGTTTTCTCGTACAGGTTCCTCCGCGCCGAGACCGAGCACACTGCTGCAGCCAGCAGCTGCGAGTCGAAAACAAACAATAAAATGAACGCAATTAAACAAGGTTCATGATTGAAGCAACAACGTAAACTATCTGGCCTACAGTTCATTTTAAAGACAAGGTCTTTCCATGTCTTTTCCACCCGCGTAGTGTGTGTTGTCACTTGTAGGGTAAACTGCCATATTTGCATACATATTGCAATAACTTACTCATAATGGCCAGCACTAGATAAGTATAGTGCTAAAATAGGTGCTATTGGCTAAAAGCTGGTTATGAACGACAAGTGCAGCCTTCTTAGAGTTCTAGCGGCTTGGGCAGCATTCAACGGATACTGAACGAGACGTATTAGCCACCGTTGGCTTTCGGTTGTTAGGGCATCAACAAATGTGTGAATTTAATCCGAACACGGTGATTTTTTCAACGCTTCCGCTTCGAATGTCGTTGAACTGGGTGCTGTTGCGGGTTGACCAAGAGGAGTTACAGACGATCTCCAAGCATGTTCTTATGGTACGAGAACACGAAAGCGTTTGTTATAAAGTACGCCAATTATAACTAACGTTTTCCTTTACCCATTCAAGTCGGGACTTTTTTTTTTTTTGCTGCGGGGATTCCAATGCTTCCGACTGCAGGTGGTTGCTGCGGCATAGTGGAGTGCGCACCGCCTGTCGCTGCCGCTGCGTCAGCTGAATGTACGGTTTTGCCAACGTATAGACAGGAAACGTGACCACGAGGCGCCGAGGTCAGTTCCGGTGGGAGAGGTAATTTGTGCTAAAGGACAGGCCATACAAGCGTGGACACGCCAAGAACTCAAGACACCGCAGATCCCGGCGGCTGCAGTGTCTTGACGCCCTTCTCGTGTCCGTGTTCGCACGAATTGTCTTCCAGAATGAATACCCCCTAACTAGCTAAGTTCTTTGTTATTGTAAGGTCAGCTTTGCGGGCACTGCTTTTGCGGAAGCGTTTTGAAAACAAGTTTTCGCCAACTTCGCCAAAAAAGCGCTTTCGCGTTAAAGGATCTGTGGTCGAATTTGTGAGCGACAATTCAGTTGTGTAGTCGTAACCCTATACGTTAAAGAAAATTTAAATGTTGGTCTTCCATGAATTTGCAGCAGATAGAACGCGCTAACTTGTTGCTAAGGGGACCGGAGAGAAAATATCATGAACCACGAACTAAAAGTCCCCTTGAATCTGAATCCACTCTTGAGATTTATAGAATCCGGAGTAAGCGCATGTCTTGAACGAAAACACAGTATTTCTATTTCGAGGATCAGTAGTATGTGTGATGTGCGAGGTCTTACAGTTTTCCTTACAGTTGCGGTCGTCTGTTGTAAGTGTTGCTTTAAGTGCTCATGTTTTTTTGCTCAACGTTTTACCTTCCGGTATTCCACACCAACTTGCCAGCATCAAGCTTCGTCTGCTTACTATTTTCGTAAGAAAAGGAGCATAACTAAGAATGTCCTAAACTGCAGTGTACTTATCAGATCGCCTGTATTGGTTTCACTTCAGGATAGATGTATATGCGTACTTGCGCGACAACTATGGATGTCATACTCTGGCCAGGTGGCGCTGCGGAAAACGCCCCCACCAGCGCTCTCGTCACCGCCCTGGCCATAACTGGCTATTTCAAAGAGAGCCGTCCGCAAGTGAATGTGCATATGGGCCACTAAAGAACACCCCTGTTTCGTTTGTGTTGAGGCGTGGCTTCATGAAAATTAAAGACCCGGAAAGTTTCTTCCATCGATCCACCTTCGCTTCAGAAAAGTAGAAAGCCCATCAAAGTGAACTGCGAGTGCAATGCAAAAGATGTTTCAGTTATTTCGGCATGCTGAAACTCGCATGTACAAGCCAGCCTCACTAGACTATTGAGTTCAAAGTAAGCCCTCTAACATGCGTTCAGTAACGCTTAACTGCGTTAAAGTTGGACATGCAGATATTGTAAGAGCCATGAAGTACGTACACGAGCAATATATGTTACGATAAGTGGTACGAAGCTCGCTTCGTCACGCACGAATGGAGCCGGCGATTTTCATCTTTGCAGTTGCATTCACTATCCATCACTTCCTTCCTCTGCATCAGGCTATTTTATTACGCATCTTCGCGTGCTATGTTAATGACTGTCTTCCACTTTTACCGAGAGCTCCGAGATAGCTCCGTCAATCGCGGAGACCACGTGCAAGAAAAACACAATAGTGGTCATAACCAATATTGTGGGATTTACTTGTATGGCTCACGCAATAGCATTTGCTAGTTAAAACCGGAACTTTGAGCCTTGAAAGCGTACACGTGCGATGCTGTGTGGTGGCGACCAGTTCCGAGTATGAGTGGTCACAGAGTGAGTGATGTTTATCGCGCGCATCACCAGTCTGCATTTAACTGTTGCAAGGCGCGCATCGTGGTCATAGGCTCTGCAGAGTTTCATTGTCTAGGGTACCATGGTTCTGCATCAAGGCCACTCAGTACTATAACCCGTGACCTACATTATCGCAATTTTCTCACGTGACCGGCTGTGAAAAACGCAAGTAATTCACTTACTCAACATATTTGCAAGGGCCCGTATCCAGCCCTCTCACCGTTATGTTTTGCGCGACAGCTACGGAAAGAATTTTACGCAAGTGGCAATTGACAACGCAAGAGTAATTTCGACTGAGGACTTTCTTCATAATGCACGGAGCTGTTGTGTATACTTTTGTTTTTTCTGTCGTTCCAGCAAGTGATGGCCATTCGGTTGCACTTTTAATTGGCAGAGAGAAAGTCGCAGCTGTTTTCCTGAGTGTTCAATGCTCAAACACACCTCATACTTAGAGAAATTGTTGTTACGCACACAATAGTTAATACTGGCTGCACAGCAAATTGTGCTAGGGACGTCGGACTGTGCAATACGAAAACTGCCTCGACAGTTGGTGCTACGTCTGTGCAAAGCTACAAAGCCTGACGACTATCAATGAACTCAGTTGTGTGTTTGTAGTGAGACAGTTCTCGCGCTGCGTTACTCGCGTTCAGCAATGAAGAGTCCCAGTGACCCTGACTGGACACAGTTACAATGTTCCTGATCGCGTAAAGTACAGTGCCACCAGCAAGTGCCAGGTAAAACTGCTTGTCGGGGACATTATTTGGCTTGGGAAAACTTACCAAGGAAGCGGTGAAGCGAATGCGAAGATTCCCTGGTAGCATGCTGTTTTCGGATGACGATGAAGCCACCAGTGCAGGTGACGTGAACTCTGTTTCCTCGCCTACTGTTCAACTCCGTGTGCAGTGAGCCTGAAAAATAGCACGCGGTCATATTGTGGTTAAAACGGACTGAGATAACGATTGTCCCCCACACAAGCCACGCTCTCGCACTATGGTAGCACATAAATCAAAACAAAAGCATTCAGGGGTTTCTTACAGCTTTCTAATGGTATATTGCTACATGGCACTTTAGACCATGACCCTTTCTTGAATAAACACACAAAGACACACACTTTTATAAGAGAATGGCTCATTTTATAGTTAACACGAATATGACCAGTGGCCGCAAGCCGAGTTACATTGCCACTGCTCTTCTCTTTATGGCTTACGGCGCGTCCAAGCGTATTTTCTGCTTAAAGAAAGATGGCAGTCTTGCAAGCGCTGCCAAACCTGAAGGAAGAGCAAACCTGGGTGGCCGGCCTTCCAGGTTTCTTTTTATTATTTTAATTTTTTCTTACCTTTTTTCTCTTTCTCTCTGCCTCTTGTGTGCGTTTTTATGTTATACCATTCTTTATATGTTTTCCGGTCTCTTAATTTTCTGTGCCTTTATTCTCTCTTTTTCTCTGTATTTTTTTCCTGCCTCTTTCCTTCTATCACTTTCTTTGTCTCTCTTTTTCACGTGTTCTTTCTCGTGTGGCAGTCGCATCCGCTGCACGCATAGTGGAGTTTTCCCAATACCTGTGGCGCATACCCACCACTGTAGCTTTATGTTCTTCTTTTGTTTCAACTAACTCTCCTTCACCTCTTTCCTCCTTATTCTTTTTAGTATGATTCTGTTATTCCTGTGCACCACTGCTGAAGTGTCCCCTTTATAATGAGCGACAGTTGCGAGGTGCCCAATCATTTTTTTCTTTTCCCCAACTAAGGATAACTACCCCCTCCCCAGTTTGAAATCTGCACAAAATGCAAGAAATCACTGTAATCAAACTGTTGTGCCCTCCCATGTTAGCAGCCTGCTTTTTCGTGTTATGCCCGCGGGTAGACAGAAGGAGATGGCAAGCAAATACCTTGAAATAAATTGAGATGCTGATTGGAAAGCTGAAGCTGTTGTGAGAAGGCCAAGGATGCTTCTCTGACCAGCAAGCGTTCCGGCAAGTCCACGGAGCTTTCTTTGCCGATCATACCGATCGTGCTAACTCTGTTTTATCGTGCTTACGCTGCGCGAAATGCACTTTACGTGTCACTGCGTGAAGTTATCTTTACGCAGGTTTGCATAAACATAAATGGCCTATCGCATAAATATTGAGCACTCGATTGTCTACGCCAGCCCCCCCCCCCCCCCCCACGGAAAAACTCCAAAATTGTTTACGTCGCCTTTCACTTGATTTCAGTGGCGTGACATTGTTCCCATGGTTCTTTACTACTCGCGAAATATACGAGTGCCTTTAAAGAAAGTAATGTGTTCCTGAATAATTGAAAAATTATGATATTTTGACGTAGTGCTGGCCTTACCCTATGGAGGTTCTTGCATTCAGTCGTACTAGAACTTGCGCAGCAGGGGGTGAGAACTTCACCAACAAAGGAGCCTGCTTTGTGGTTGCATTTCCCCATGGTTGAACCTGCGAGAAATGAACTACTGTGAACAGGCAGCAAAAAACAAAAAAAGGAACAGTGTCAGCAGCAAAGGCAAACGAAATGAAACGCAATGGTGCTCCTGCGTTTTCCCCTAGTTCTGAACTAGCTAAGTGTGAAAATAAACACGATCATCTCTGCAAGCCCGCAACGGCCCATGCGAAGTCTACGGTACTGCTTGCTGTGGCTTCCCAAATAGCCGCGCCGGTGCCATTTTTTTTGGAGCCCTCCTGACGAACAAAACAACGCACAAACTTCGAAGTGCTAATGCCGGGTGTCAGACAAAACGTCAGACAATAAAGAACTCGTTACCCACTGAAAATAGCACGGATGGACTCGTGAGCACTCCCGTGTGAAAATCGGCGAACTTGATATTAGGTTTCCCAAATACCTTTCCTAGCGTTTTTTAGATTCGTTCCCATAATTTTCAATATTATATTGCAAACTCAATTGCGCTGTTTTATTCAATATAAAGCAGGAATTGTGTTCATGTACTAGGTACGCGGCCCCACCGAGGTGTTCTAGTGGATAAGACAACCGGCTAACCCGAACGTCACGGGATTGAGTCTCGGCTGCAGCTGGTGCATTTTCGATGGAGGCGGAAATATTTGAGGCCCATGTACTCAGATTTAGGTGCACGTTAAAGAATCCTAGGTGGTAAAAGTTTTGAACCATATGGCAATTTTTGGGATGTCGAACCCAAGGTAATATTGTTAAAACAAACCAGAGAATGAATACAGGAGCACGTTAGAAAAACATTGTACAGTAAAAAAAACTATACAGAGGACTAGGTAGTGTGTGGGATACAAATGGAGGACAGCAAGAATTATTTGTGCTAACAATCAAGCTATCATTAAATTTTTCTTGGTCAATTTAGAAGAAAAAACAAAGGAATAGTTGGCCAAATCATCTTCTGTTGCATAAATGTTTGTTCCATCGCATCTAGGGTCGACAACGATGGTACAATGGTTGTTGGAATATTATTTGCGTTTAAGTTTATGTGAAAGCAGCGAGACACAGAGCTACCCCATACTTCCATCAGTGAGGAATGGCTAACCTCCCTGTCCTTCCTCATTTATTCCTCCTCCTCCTCCTCCTCCTTTGCAACGAAACACGATAAAAGACAAACATCGTATCATCATCATCATTATCCTAACTACGACCACTGCAGCACAAAGACCTCTCCCATGTTCCGCCTATCAACTTGGTCCTCTGCTTGCTGCTGCCATTTGCTGCAGCCATTTCATTCAGTTGAGATATCAGCAGTCATACAGACACTGCGGAATCAGGGCGTCGATGAAGAAAATTTAAACATCCTGGAAGAAATGTACAGCAGTTCAAGTGCCCCTGTAGCGCTCCGTTAAAAAAGCGACATAACACCAATAAAGAATGACGTAAAACAGGGGGATACGATTTCTTCAGTGCTACTTACCACGTGCTTACGGGAGGTTTTCAGAAGCCTAGAATCGGAACAGTTAGAAATAGCAGTTAACGAAGAGCACCTTAGTAACCTGCTCTTCGCCGATGACATTGCATTTCGGAGTAACTGGGAGGACGAATGACAACAACACTATAGCCGCATGCAAATTTGTGTCATAGACACTGCACACAATAGAGTACGCTACGCAGTACCGTGGCTTCAAAGAAGGTTCATGGAACCGACAATGGTAAAAAGAAAGAAAACATCGAGAAACAAAAGGACGGCTTCACGTAAACGTTCGCGTGCTCGTTATTGTCAAGGTGGCTCCAGTGCCATCACGTGACTCTGCAAGCAGCAATAGAGGTGCGCACTGAGCTAACTTTCCGTGCTCGCTGGAGAGCTCTGGTGGACACACACACACACACACACACACACACACACACACACACACACACACACACACACACGCACACGCACACACACGCACACACACACACACACACACACACACACGCATGCACACACACACACACACGCGCGCGCACGCACGCACGCACGTACGCACAAAAGAGATCTTCGTTAGTATTATTGGGATGGGTTTGTGGTAGCAGTGTCAGCTTATGATGGAACATTCGACTGACGTTTATTGCTTGGCATGCTGGCATTTTTGTGGCAGTATCTTGTATTTTAATATACACGATACAATAATGTATGCATCGGAAGTACAGATACAGATACTCGCTTTGCGAGACTTACGGCGATACAGATGCAAGATACTCAAAGAGTGTCTAAGATACCTGTATATTCGATATTGGCCAGCCCAGGACTTATGTACGCTTTCCTCACGGATGTTGAAGGCTAGGAAATTTTAGAACCACTGACATTTGTTGCTATTTTCGTATCATGTTGGTGTTGGGGACGTGCTTCGGGAGGTCGAAATTCGGAAGTTTACCGTGCGAATCGGAGGGTGGGAAGGTGTGCATGCATGCCTGCGCTAGAATCCAAGTGCCCGCGCGTGATTACTTTCTTTTCCGTGACATCATGGGCAACGCCTTTGTGTACCTTGTGGTAGCTTACGTTTGTATCAAACATCGCAGGGTGAAAATGAGATAACAACAATCACACTCTATTCCATTGCAGGCTTAAAGGCCATGGTCGGGACCTTAGAAAAATTCGCATCACGCCTAAATTTGTGCGAACCATGATCGTATCACCGGGGTTCGCTTGTACATATTCGCTGTGAAAAAAAAACGATTAAAATGTAGTGAAAATTTTTCTAATTCATTTGCTATCGAATTCTCGTACTCTCCGCATAAGTGCACCGGATCTCACGAGTCCTCAGGGCTACAATGCGTTTTCTTGAAGCTTTCAACACTCACGTTTTTCTCTCGCATATCCTACGCCGACCGAGCAAGAGGAGGAACGCCGAGACTGCTGATGGTTGCGAAGGTGCGCCACGCAACTAAACCTTCTGTTTTTCCAGTAGCGTTTTAAAGGACGACACTGAAAATCTTTACTATGCATTGATTCTGTATAACGAAAGGCATCGGCTTATTTTCTCCATTATATCCACGCATGGGTAAAGATTACTGTGAATTGAATTCCAATGGCGGAGTCGGTGCAGCCGACTGACTTCGCGAGTGAGCACTCGACTCTGGCGTAGAGCAAATCCTCCAAATCCACCATCGCAACACAACCCGCCCTGCTGGAGCAAGGCGGAAGCTGCCGCGTTACCCAGGATACCTTGCGCGTGGTCTTTTCCGCTGTCTGTTTCCCACGTGGTTTACAAGCATCAGCGCATCGTTCGTTTGCTTGTTCAGCGCTATTCACCTGTGTGGAATGGATATCACGCCAAGCGTGCAACAGCTATTGTCCACGATGTCTGCTGTCGCTATCGAGTAGCAGAAGCATTGCCGCACGCTTTGCCGAGGCAGCCGAACCGTCCATGCCGTCCGCCATTATCAACACAACTCGCCCTCGCGCCGCGCCCCCAAGCAAGCAAACGTGTTAAAGGAAATGCGTCACGCTGAGTTCCGGTCCACTCCACCGATTTCGGCGGAGCAGTTTTTCTTGCTCCACGGAGGGACTCCCGCTCTGAATCCCCTCCGGCTCTCTCATTGGAACATTTGACTCTCGCTCTCACTCTGTCATTGGAACACACTTGCTCTGAAAGGAGCAGAAAAACTTGCTCCGACTCCGCCATTGGAATTCAACATACTGTGCGCGACTCGTTTACCGATACTTGCATCGTTTGATGCAGAAACGTAGAGAGAAAGAGAAAGAAAATGCAAAATGTAAAAAAGAAAGGAAGAACGATAGATAGAAAGAAAGAAAGAAAGAAAGAAGAGAGAAAGAAACAAACAAACAAAGAAAGATAAATGCCTTCAATATGAACCTGAAATGAAAGGGATTCAACGTGTCGATACGAACCAATAGGCATCTTACGCAGCCTTGAAAAACTGCTCGTCGTGCAGAAGGCGAAAGACGCGGGTCGCTTGATTAAATGCGCGATTGCGAAATGAGACAGCAAAGAGAAGTAAGAAGAAAACGATGGAGAGGGTGGGTAGATAACAGCGGGAACTTCTTGTTAAGAAGCGGCTAACAATTAAATGTACACGTGCGAAGCATCTGCCTTCTATACTGGCTGACTGTGCCGTTAGAAGGACGCGCGTCGTAGCACCGTTTGCATAAAGAAGCGAGCGGGGCTCAAAACGAATATTATATTCTATTATTGAAAAAAAAAAAAACTGGCAGACTCGAGCGGTGGCCTTGAAGCAGTGCGATTTTCCGCGAGTACGAGATGGCGTGACAGCAACATGTTAACCCAATGTTTTATAACACACATACCTCTGAGACGGCGTCAAGAGCGAAAAGAAAAAAAAAATATCAGGCGAAGCTCACACTGAGCCGTGCAAGGCTTAAAACATCTAAACTGGACGATTTTGTAGACTAACATGCAGTTGCTTAACTTGTTTCTAGACCTTAGCTAGGTGATGCATGTTGTCTATACGTTGGTCATCCCCGCAAAGAGGTTCTATAGTTGAACCACAAAAAGTCACGTATATACACAACACAGATCACCCAAAGACAAGAGACACAAGAGACTCGCTGTGAAACCAAGCGTTCAAACTTCCCGTAGTCGGCACGTAGTCATTGGCGTAGGCTTCCATCGCGTCATGGTGTTCTTGCAGCCGTTGCCTTTCCAGTTTTCTGACGTTGTAAATTACTCGAGGTCTCCAGCTCGGCGTGGTCACTTTGTATACATTAGTTGGTCTGACTGTTGCTTTCTAAATTTTTAGTAAACCAGTGGTATGTAGATTCGGCCAATTTGTTTTGTTTTGCCACCTAGAAGATCTTGACTCATACCCTCAAGAAGGGGGCACCCTATACCTTGTAACAAAAAATATTTATACAATGCTTGCTAAAAGAGAGAACAATTGGATGAAAACGAGATGAATAATAACGTATTTTGAAAAAAGAACGTGAAAATGGTGAAAGGAATCAGTTGACTACTTTTTAAATAGCATAAAACAGGGGGGGGGGGCAAAGAATTGAATTTATCTAGTGGTACCACTAGCAGCGTATCCTTCCGGTTCCTGTGGCACGCACCCGGTTATGATGATGATCGTTTATGGTTCACTGTTAACCGGTTTGCTAGGCAGCCTCACTGTTAAGACTCAGTGTCGGCGGGCGCAGAGAGATGCAGAGCTCTCGAACGCGCGCTGATCGTTCGCTTATATGTGTGGACTATTCGGCCGCTAGGGGCCGCAATTTCCATGAAGACAAAAATGCTTGAGGTCTGTGTACTTATACTTGGGTGCTCCCTAAAGAACACCCAGGTGATTGTTATGGGATACTAAACCCCATCTGCCATTCGAATTTTATAGTTAGTGAGCGCCGTTTTGCAATAAATTAATGTTCTCCCGACAGTGGATGTGTCGGTGATCGGCCGTTTCTGACGTGGCGATGTGAACGTTTACCGAAGTGATATGCAAATTTACGTTGAAAAATTTGATCGTTCTCCAGATGTGAACGCGCGAATTTTGTAGCAACTGAAGAGCTGCGGTGATGGTGTTGCGCGCGAATAAAACGCACGATTCATAACACGAAGAAAGGAAGCAGTTAGGGGGGAGCGTTGCTCAACGAGAGATAGATAAAGAATTAAATGAAGAAATAAATGAAAAAGAAAGAAAGAAAGAAAAAAGACAGAAAGGTGGCACGTCACGCAACAGACGCACAGCTTCGCTTTCCCCCATTTTCCCGCTAGGGCAAAAGCTCCTGCAATTTTTGTTCGGTAATGATCGATAATCCGGATATCTTTCATTTTTCTTGACAGCGTCTACCTACTACTGTAGTTGATCGTAGTGTGACTTGTTGAGTACGTTTGCATATATTGATGTGAATGTTAATGTGCACTGTGAATCAACCGATATAGCACATGTGTCTCGTGCCTTAATCGTCCCGCCCCGCCGCGGTGGTCTAGTGGCTAAGGTACTCGGCTGCTGACCCGCACGTCACGGAATCGAATACCGGCTGCGGGGGCTGCATTTTCGATGGAGGCGAAAATGCTGTAGACCCGTGTGCTCAGATTTTGCCGCACGTTAAAGAACCCCAGGTGGTCGAACTATGGGGAGCTCCCCACGACGACGATTCTCATAATCACATGGTGGTTTTGGGATGCTAAACCCCACACATATATCATTAATCAATGCCTTGATCGTTCCGACTTCCTAACGTATCGACATGCGACCAAATATTGAGCCCCGCCAGCGTGTTGCACGAGTAGGTTGTGTCGGAATTATCGCATTGAACTACGCTGGTGACAGTGCTCCAGAACATTTTATGAAATACCTCTGGGGAAAGACAGTAACCATGATTGGTGCGCCATTCTCCCAGATTACAATGACTTTGGTTACATGAGAGCAAGGGCCTCTTACAGGGTAGGCTCTTTCTTCCAACTGCATATCATAGGCGCAGAAAGGCGTCGTATATTTCCTGTTGTAGAAAACAAAAAGTTCGAAATTGTTCAGGAGGTGTAAGAAATTGATCAGACGTCACATGTTGCTGGTCATTTTTCCGACTAAGAAGCTAAAGGACAGACAGACAGACAGACAGACAGACAGACAGACAGACAGACAGACAGACAGACAGACAGACAGACAGACAGACAGATAGATAGATAGATAGGTAGATAGATAGATAGATAGATAGATAAATAGATAGATAGATAGATAGATAGATAGATAGATAGATAGATAGACAGATAGATAGATAGATAGATAGATAGATAGATAGATAGATAGATAGATAGATAGATAGATAGATAGATAATGAAGTGACAAATACAACGGATATTTACATATACTGCTGTCTCATTGCGAGACATGGCAGGGGTGGGTACAAAATTTGCTTGGAAATCAGGCATAACATTAAAAAAATTAGCACACAAACTGAATGCTAAACTGCGTAAATTAGCAAGCATATAAAAAAGAAAGTTATACAAGTGCATCAACATTGCATCAAATATCGCTTGTTATTTGGTAGAAAAAATTGCACCAATATACAAAAATTATACAAAAAGCACACCACACATTTAGGACTCCAGAGGCACGTACTGATGAGTTCTTTCTGCAAATTGAGCGGGAGCTAACTGGCGAAGTGCGCCGTCTAGACCATTTCATAGTTCGACTGTAGATGGGAATTAAAACAGTGAGTATTTAAAACGATTTAAACGTGGACGGAATAGTTACACATTCGAAAAACGCACCGGACGAGTGCAATTGTTCTACACAACCAAACGCCTTATTTAGAACAAGTATATCACAGTGTCATAAGTGACAGTTGAAACTGTGCTGCAAAGCCGTCTATATTCCGCAAATACGGCTAACCGTTGCACGAGCGCTTGAACTCGTGCGAAGACGAAGCTTCGTCGGGTGACAAGGAATCACATACTGTTACGCAATACGTCTCGTTGTCTACCTTGACGCATCTGGGCTCCACACACCCAGCACCTGTCGGTTTCCAAGGACTCTCATTTCTGCCTCACCATCACCCTTCTTCAACCTCGCCTGAAATCCTAGAGACACGGTGCAAGCGAGTTCCTAATTAAAACTTTCGCATTTCGCGAGTGGCGTTAGCGTGTGAACTTTTCCAGCGTGAGCTGGAACCTGAGGGAGTCGGCACTCAATTAGGCGAACGATGGTCTCGTCCTCGTCTACCATTTCACTTTTTTTGAACTGCAACGTAAAGCAGTAAATCGATACCAATAAGTAAAGAGGGGGGGGAGGGAGGGTGCGGGGGGGCGATGGAATACGTCGAAGAAATAATATCGGTTTCCCCTGGGGGGCACACATCAAAGCCTCCTCCCAACGGGATAGCGAAAGTTTTCTACTCGTATGGCGGCCAGCGAACTACGTTCATTAAAACCGGTATAACGAATGACTTGAAACCGAACCTTTCAGGTATATCATGCTTCTGTACGTTGGTTGGTTGGTTGTTCCGGGGTGTCCCCAGTCTTGTTCGCTATTTATCAGTCTCCTTATTTTTCACGTAGATATATTATTGGACACAAGAACACAACGAGAACAAAGAACAAACGGAGCGGAGGCGTCTGCAGCCATAGCGTCGGCACGATGACAGGTCACTTGGATACAGCAATAATTGGCATCCTTTACGGTTGCCTTTCACGAGGTGAGAGAAAAAAAATAGTTCGCTGAGAAAAAATACCAGAGAAAAAGAATACCAGTGAAACAACGAATAATGAAATGTAATAGCGGTTAGCTGCTATACCGTTGTTACTGAAACAGGCGAAGCAATAATAACGACACCCGAGTTACCCGCATAACGAGTGGAGTCGTTAAGCGGGCCACGAAATACTATATACAAGCTGATTTTGAGCCGTCGAGAGCAGAAAGTAAGAGATAAAGGCGGAGAGAGTAAGGGGAGATGGAGAATGCCACTCGGTGTGGCACGAAACAGCAAACGAAAGAGAACATACAGCGTTAATGTGAAAGGTGGCTTCTTCGCAGACGAGCGTCAACTTCAATTCTTTAGCTTAATTGTCATTGCGTGTGTGCGTGCGCACCTGTGTGTTCTTTGCAGCCACTGACGTTGCGAAAAGCTGACACCGCGCTTAGTTGCATAAGCGCATACGTCGTTTCCAAGAAAAAAGAAACAAATAAACAAACAAAGATGGAGGGAGTTTCATGTCAAGCCGCTGCAGCCATCGCGACTCAGACTATAGCGATTACAAAGGCGCTGCGCATCCTTTGTTCCTTCTTTTTTCGGGTGTCATTAGCGGGAGCGCACATAGTTAGTTGCTGGTACGAGGAAACGGCGACTACCAACTGGAGAGATTGCTTTTTCGAGTTATCCGACCCGTTTGTTTCGGACCGGCGCCTCGAGTATAGGATTACGAGGCGAGAACAGTATAATATGTAGAATGGTAGGGGGCTGAGGGACTGAAAGTTGGGTGTTAAAGGGGGAAAGCGAGAATGTCTTCCCCTTCCACATCAACGACATTTATTGGCTCCGTAATGAGGTGACTGCTGTTGTGAACGCTAACATGCGTGTTGCGCTATAATTGAGCGCTAAGAGCGGTTGCTTTCCCGATAACGTTGCACGAGGCTTCTATGAAACTGAAGAATGCCGCGATGAGTGGCGCAAAACTAAATGGAAGAGCGCGCAACATGCTTCTGGAGGAGAGGACCTGCATGTTTCTTTTTTTTTTTTCAGATCGCACGTGACATCAAAAGTGTAATTCAAGAATAGCTCTGTGGACGCGTGGCGATGGCTTGTGTAATGCGTCTATATACGTACGAAATAGGATAGATGAGGTGAGGATGGAAACTTTTTCTTGATTGTTGCGGTTTGTTTAGGTCGTTGGTTATACGACAAGCCGCAGGCTAGTGTAGATTAGTTTGCACGTGGTCTTGTCTATGATGTCTTGTTCAACAAGAACTGTCAAAGTGGTTAGGCGTGCACCCGCATATGTCTCAAAGCTGTGCCCCTTGACCTGTTTTTCGATCTATATCGTAATGTTTTTTATTTACTTGCGAAGGTATTGTTGAAACTATCATACAGAGTTCTCAAGAGACGTGTGGTGTACACCAAAGAATGCGATAGTTGTGTTCATAGACGGGTCTTGACACTGCGAAGGGTTTTCCGAAGATCATGCAAAAACTCTGCTCGCATGAAGCGTTTTCGATAAAATGTGCACTTCGAAGAGGCCATGCGTCGTATGATAACATGTTATGGGATCTAAGTGAATGCCCAGGCTGATGTCGAGTCTCTTGCCAGGAGCATGCAGGGCATTCGCGATGTGGCTATATGTGCAGTGTACATGCAGTCCTGCCGGAGAGGAAAATCGGTGCCTGATGCACAACGAAGTGAACCACTGTAGAAGTTTAATGAAAAGACTGAGGAAAGTGTACGAAAAAAAATGAGACCCTTTCGTTATTGTTAAAGGGGAAGCCAATTCATGTGGCTGAATTTTTTGCGTCAGCGGCTTCCCGTCGTTTTCTTGCTGATTCGCGCTTCTCGGCGCACTGGCGTTCCTTCACATTCCCCTCATCTTCTTCCAACTGAAGGACACGAATCCTCCCAAAAGAGTTCCAAGGGCAACTGCTGATAGGAGCTCTAGCGTGGACCACGACGATTAGTGGGATGCACCGGCACCGAGTATCTCGCCACTGCGGATAAAGACATAGGTGGTGGTTATAGGAGCACAAAAAATTGCTCTTCTGCGTGTCGTTTGGTCCGTGGTCACGATCCGCCATCACCTGTAACCACAAAGAGCTTCGCTGTAAAAATGCGTGCGAACAGAGTGGGTTGGAGGGCAAGGTCATACGTTTTCATTGCGATATGGACACTTTCAGCTGGATTTTGCAGCCGACGTCGACGTTAGTGTCGCCATCATTCACCATATATGTATATGTATGTATATATATTAAACGCAAGAAAGAGAAAAAAAAACTTAAAAAGACCCCGGCACGCGGAATCGAACCTCCGACCTCAGCATTGTGGGTGCAATGCGTTAGCCACTGTGCCACGAAGGCGCACCTCTTTCAACATTGAAACAGCAAGCTGTTTGTATTTACCATTTCCCGCTAGCGAAAGGGGTTTCGGCGGAACTAATATCATGTTTTTAGCCTTACCAGCGAGATGGGGCAATGAGCGCGCGTGACCAGATCATCACGACGCGGCGGCGCGCGCTCATCTCCCACGCGTCATTTGCCCTGCGGAGAGGAGACGCTTTCGCGAGTGCCCGCTTATCTCGTGGTGGGGCCCATCCTACGCTTTTGGATTTCACCGGGACGATTCTGTTGTAGTTACCGGGCGCACAATGGTCACTGCACTCGTAGCAAAGTCTCAGTTTGCGAAAAGGGCGTGCTTTTCAGACAACTGAGTAACAACTGAGATGCTTATTCGCGTTCATTTGTACATGTGAGTACGTTTCGTGCGTTATTTGTGCGCGAGAAACGTGGGGAACGTTTTGATCTGCTTGCCATTTTACGCTTGACCTTTCAATTTGTTGCTATCGCATTCATTGCTTCACCTTTGCGGTAAAGCTGTGACTTTCTTGACGGAGAGTCCTGCTTTTAAGATATGGGCAGCTCTGAGTGGACATGGTTTAATTCCTTTCTACGTCTAAGCGAATGAACCTTTTTATGCTTTCTTTTTCTGATTTTGTAAGGCTGCAGCACCAGCAAAATCATACAGTCATCGCGCAACCTTTTGGGTGCCACGGTGCTCTAGTGATTATGTTGCTCTTCTGCTGACCCGAAGTCGCACTATGAAAGCACGGCCACGGCAGCCGAATTTTCGATTGAAGGGAAAGTGCATGCTGCGCCAGCACTCAGATTAAAGTGCATGTTGAAGAACCAGATCTGGTCGAAATTTCTGGAGCCCTCGTCCATACGGCGAGATCATGTCACGGTAATCATGTCATGGTTTTGCAACAATAGACACAAACAAATATTATTTTAAATATTCTCTGTCTTACTGTACTATTAAAAAATCAATATAACTAGCAAGTAATAAAGAATTGTAGGCCGATATTTTTACTTCATATACGCTCTATAATTTTGAAGCACAACATTCATAATTACATTCTTGAATACCTAAATTCACACAACATACATTTCCGATCACAGCACGGCTTTCGTACTGGCTATTCTACTGTCACACAATTACTTAAATTTACGCACGACATTGCTTCTTCTCTCAACGATCGAAGACAGATAGACGTCATACCTATAGACTATTCTAAGGCCTTTCACTTGGTTTGTCATACAAAGCTTTTGGTTAACCTTAGGGCCATTTTTTGGTGAAAACAAGCTAGTTGACTGAACTGTAGATAACTTGCAGTAACGTACACAATCTGTAACAATAAACTGCAGGAAGTCATCCGACGTACAAATCACTTCAGGGGCGCCTCAAGGCTGGGGGTTCGAGACGCTCTTGTTTATTATCCATACAAGTGACGTAGCAGAAATTATTGGTGACATCTCAATTAAACTCCAATATATGCCATTAACCCTCTTGATTATCTGTTCACACCAACGTACGTCTCCAATCGTCAAGACCATCCACAAAAAATACTAGAATACCGCTACAAAACCCCCTCTTTCGGTAGATCGTTTTTCGTAAAAACAATACAGGAATGGAACCGTCAACCGGATGATCTCGTCAATGAAATTGATAATGAATCATTTTTTTCTTCCTTGTAACAACTCCTACAATATCACTGCCACTAAGAATGGTTTGCTGTCTCGAAGCGTGTGGGTGTTTAAAAATGCATGACTGTGACGTTGTTTTCGCTCACCAATATTCTAGTGTTTATTTTCTTCTCTTAAAATATTTTGAGTGCTGTTTTATTTGTTGAATCTATTGTTTCGATTGAAAACTATGTAGTGAAATTATTATGTGTACCTCCCCTATGTAATGCCTCACGGCGATGTAGGTGAAATGTGAATAAATAAATAAAATAAATATGCAGATGACTGCGCTATATATTACACCATCTCTAATGTACAACACCAGGAAGCGCTGAACAGTGTATTTTTATTGTTTTGTAACTAGAGTAACACTTCGCAAATGTTTATCAACTTCAATATAACTGTAGCCATGACCTCTTCAAATAAGAAAAAACCTCTTTTATTCGCCTACACTAATGACAGTGTCAGTCTAGCTCGTATCCTGAAGTTTAAATATCTCGGTATTGCTCTCACAACAAATTCCAAATGGCACTCGCACGTTGAAGCAATCTGCAACAAGGCTCTTAAAAACCTTTGCTATCTCCGAGGCACGTTCAACAACTTCACAAAAGAATGCGAACTGACGGCGTACAAAACCTTGGTCAGGCCCATACTCGAATATGCGTTGTTTGTTTGGTCACCTCACCACAAAAAATGACATAGCTATGCTAGAATATGTCTAAAACAAAGCTATAGTGTTTATATTTTGTGGCTATGATCGACGGTTATCGCCTAGTTCGCATGCGCACGTTTCATCGATGCTGTCTCCCGAATGTCGGCGCGCTTGCGATCGTGTCATTTTCCTGCATAAAATAGTTCACACCAACTTGAATTCTCTAACGCCCCGTTCTTTTGTTGCAGCATCCGCACGCCGTACCCGAGGATTCAATCTCCTAAATATTGAATGATATGTGGGGTTTAACGTCCCAAAACCACCATATGATTATGAGAGACGCCGTAGTAAAAAGCTACGGAAATTTCGACCACCTGCGGTTTTTTAACGTGAACCCAAATCTGAGCACAGCGGCCTACAGCATTTCCGCCTCCATCGGAAAGGCAGCCACCGGAGCCGGGATTTGATCTCGCGACCTGCGGGTCAGAAGCCGAATCCCTTAGACACTAAACCACCGCCATGGGGCGATCTCTTAAATATTACCCCATTTAGAGCTAGCCTTAACTGTTTTAAGTTTTCCTTTTTTCCGCAGACCATGGATCTATAGAATGAGCTTTACGGGTCTCTGATCAGACTCGACGCTCAGCAACTTGAAAAAGAGTTCCGTAATCATGTATTTTGTTAAATTGTATTTTGTTTTCTGAGATAAACATTTGTATCAATATCTGAGGCAGCAGTCTTTGTAAGTAATAATAGGTATATACTGATAACGACTGCTCAAGGGGCATGGCTAGATAGAACAGCCCGCCTCAACTTATCCGAGTTTCGTGCAGCCCATCATGATTGCAGTTTTCTCATGGCGCTGAGCCTCGCCGCGGTGGTCTAGTGGCTACTGACCCGCAGGTCACGGGTTCGAATCCCGGCGGCGGCGGCTGCATTTCCAATGGAGGCGGAAATGTTGTAGGCCCGTGTACTCAGATTTGGGTGCACGTTAAAGAACCCCAGGAGGTAGAAATTTCCGGAGCCCTCCATTACGGTGTCTCTCATAATCATACGGTGGTTTTGGGACGTTAAACCCCACATATCAATCAATCATGGCGCTGCGTACGTACACGTGACAGGTGCGTAGGCAGACACCTAACTCGGGGGGAGGGGGCACTTGCTTAATTTTAAAGGGGGGGGGGTGCACCCCCTTATAATGGTCGCTTTTCACTCTGTATTTCAAGGAAAAATAATGACGGGGGAAGGGTGGGGGGCCCGGTGTGTCATGCCCTTGCTACGTCACTGACATGATGATGAATGCCCAAAACCCTCTCGTTTCTTATTTCAAGATTTCGATTAAGGTATAAAATGGGTGGGAAATCGCGGTAACAGAAAACCTGTGCAATAGACATTATGGAACGAATTTGTGCACTTAGCGCGTTCGTTAATTATGGCAAGTGTCCGTAAATTGTACGCGGGTGCGCAATTTCGACGATCGACCATAGTCAAACAAGATTATGCCTTGTTGAGTTATTAAAAACGATGTCAGCTGTTTATAAAAAGCAAAATAAACATTCTTTTCATTCTTCCAACTGACTTCAAAAATTGAAGTATATAGCTTCTCTGACAACGTCGAGAAGTCTGACTACGCTGCAGCAGGGTCGCAGGCAGAAATTTTTCCGGTGTGGGGTTGTGGGGCGAACAGACGCAGAAGAGATGCTGTGGGCAAGTGTATTAACAGCAAGGTACTAGGGCACTTCTTGCTAAGGCAGCTGCACACAACATTTTCCCAAATTGTCGTATTCTTCATTGACATGTTTCTGTTAGGTGACTGCCCATAGTTACATTTGTCTTCTCGAATAAACCTGTGTTCTAAGGCAGTTTGCCAAAAGAACGTTCAAACTTATGCTCATATTTTATAAAGACTTTCAGAGAGACAATGACCTATATGAAGCACTAGCATTTGATCATCAGTGATCTTCTTTTTTTTTGTCTAGCACTTTCCACAGCAGCGTTCTCTTCAATCGTTTATTTCCTATGCCCTTGGCGTACTGTTCTGCGACACGTAATATTTTGTGTTGAGTTTCATCAAGAGTTTTTAAAGATTTCGTGGAACAGGATAACCAATATTTTTTTTTCTTTTTTGGCACTGAATATATAAACGATGCGTGATGGAAGGCTGTGTGTCGGAATAATGTGATCGAACATGGCTCTGTCAGTTTCCAGGGCACAGCACAGCCCGTTAGTCTGCACAGCCTTTATTCTTGCAATGTTTTCACCCCAAGACTGCAAAAGTTTATGAAAGCTTGCTTGATTGTTTGCTCTGGAAATTATGCCAAGCCTCATAAATATCCACTCTTGAATTCAGGGCTAACCTCTGAGCTTTTCTGTCACAATAAACCACCCCGTTTCTCTCGTTTTTGTACACAAGGCATTTGCTGGTGGAAATAAAGTTTTTTTTATAGTACAATATTGTCATCGAGGCATGGCATGCGTATAAGCTTGTATTCAGTAAGCCCGTGCTCAGATGACTAAAATCGAACATAGACGTCAACACACTAGAAATGCAGTGTCATTATTATTGTGACGGGCTTTGCTTGTCTGTATTCATGCTTCAAGGAAAAAAATAACACAAAGTAGTTTTTCACTGTTTCATACAGCCCAATGCCAGCATATAATTTTTACATACAACGAGATTTTCGTTTCAGTAAGAGACGAAGAGATAAAGCAGTTTAGAAGGTGCACTAGTGTTTACATCGAATGATTCGCGTGAGTATTGTTTCACAACACTCCTGTTTATTCAATATCGAAAGAAGTTCGGAGCAACAGGAAACAAACCCAAGAAAACAAAAAAGTAAAGCCAGACCACTGTTCGTCTACGTTTGCGTTACTAAGTCCTCAGGCAAAAAGCACCGATCCATAAACGTAAACATCGGAGCGCTCACGAGGTTCTGACGTAGAGAAGACTTTGCCGGCTCTATCAACTTCGGAAAAATTTGATACAGCAGTGTCCGCGCGAGAGGCAACTCGCAAAGCTGTGCTGTCGTGGTCATTTCGGACATTGAATTTTATTACGGGATGCAAACCAAAAAATTGTAAAAAAAACTATGCTGAGGGAAAGAGGCCACCCTCCAGGCACAAGTTGTCTTCATGCGTGGTGCGTTCACATAAACATGGCCCGCCGACCGTCAAACGTGGCAGTTTGTATCAAGCTTATTTGACTGTAAAAGAGCGTAGGCGATGCTGCCGCCCTTTACCGATGTCGACAGCCCTTTATGCGACGAAACTTCAGACTAGAACGGTGCGTTTATGAAGCCCCCTGAAGGATGACTTTATTCCTTTCTCTTTCTTTAAAGCTTGCCATGTCGCCGGCGGCGGCGCGATGGAAGACGCTTACGAAAGCAGTTTGTACACCCGCGTAGAAGAGATAAATATATATTGCGACGACTCACGTGACACGAAATATTGAGAAACGACCGGTTCGCCTTGCTTTTGGTCCGAGTTCTCACGATGCGCCTCGTTCACTCCTTTTCGATCACAGTTGAGAGACTCACAGAGCTGGAAACGCTGGAGCGTGACCAAGCGGAGGAGAGAGTAAACAACAGATGTACAAGGCAGATAAAGAAACGAACAAAAAGAAAATGAGCAAAATACACTAACAGATAAACAAACACAAAGACAAACAAGCAACGAATAACGCGCAGTGCTGAGTACGCTAAAGGCAGTTTGCCCGCACCCCATGAAGTGTGAGCATCGGTGTGAACAGGCTACACTGAAAGAAGTGCAAATAGACGGGAAAGACACACGTTTTTTTTTTTTTTGCTTACACCTACCTGCGCAAGTCAAACGCAATTTAATTTTCGCGTCACCTTACATACGTATACGCTTGGTGTGGAGTATTGAATGTACCAGAAAACGGAGGGATAGACGCGAGTAGATAGGAAAAAAGAAAGAAAGAACGTATGATACGCAACCTTCAATGACATCAAGCACGAAGTTTACTCGAAGTCTTCTTCTCCCTTCTCCTTGTAGGTTTCTGCGCTTCGACTGGGCACGTGACGGAGAGATGGAGCAAGATGACAATAATTGACGCATCAGCTTATGCAAACAATCTGTACAAGTGTATGCGGCAAACGTTGGAACCCGAATACTTGCACAACCTAAAATGAAATCTTTCAACGCAAGCATGGCTGGGGCTTCGTCGTGCAGTTTATATTTGGGAATACATGCTACGCAAAATATATGCAGGCTGTGATACTCTGCTAATCATAGCCCTACAGTCATGGTCATTTGAAGATTGGCAGAATTTATCGATAGTTGGGGGGGGGGGGAGATGGGCACTGCAACTCTCGCGTGGCTCAAAATACATCTCAACTGTGCACTTAAAGACCTGCTTTAGATAGTACAGTTAATGGGTAGCCTGTTAGTCTTGAAGGGGGTGGCCCCGCATCTTTGTTTAGTAAATGCGATGTTCTTGCCGGGCGTGGACAAGCATTAAACTTGATTGATTGATTGATATGTGGGGTTTAACGTCCCAAAACCACCATATGATTATGAGAGACGCCGTAGTGGAGGGCTCCGGAAATTTCGACCACCTGCGAGTCTTTAACGTGCGCCCAAATCTGAGCACACGGGCCTACAACATTTCCGCCTCTATCGGAAATGCAGCCGCTGCAGCCGGGATTCGAACCCACGACCTGCGGGTCAGCAGCCGAGTACCTTAGCCACTAGACCACCGCGGCGGGGCAAACATTAAACTTTATAATCAAATGAGCTTCCAGGTGAATTTGTGTAATCGTACTGGAACATCCTAGCACTACTTTTATTTAGGACAGAACAACGCCCGCCTTGTCAAGCACTTCTCTGTACTGCTCTGACTGCTTACACGGAGGTCGCGGGTTCGACTCCAGCCGTGGTGGTTGCACTTTTATGGGGTCGAAATCTGAAGGGCTTGTATACTGTGTGATGTTGTTGCACGTTGAAAAAAAATTTCACATGTTCGAAATTCCCTCCACTCAGCGACTCTCTTTATCATACCATGGCTTTGGAGTGAAAGGCATCAGTTATTATTATCTGACCTGTCCTAATCAAAAGTAGGGCTGGCGCGTTTTGAAGGGACACTAATGGCAAATATTAGGTCGATGTTGATTTCTGAAATAGCGGTTCAGAAGCCTCGTAGGGATAATTTTGTGACTTATTTTGACAATAAACCACGTTTTAGTTGTTGGGACACTTCAATCGCGTCAGGACACTTCAAATTACGCGCCTCTTATTGGAAACTTTCACATCACTGTTGCCGTGCCCATCGTTGCCCGGCTTTACTGCGCTGCCATCGACACTAGTAGCAGCAGTGCGAAAGTCGCGGAAGCCACAGCTGCTACAATGGCCTATGAGTGAGTGAAACAACTTCATTCGGTCCACAATAGACGCGAGTAAACTCAGCGTCACCTGGCTAGGCCCACTCAGGGACCATCAGGTTAAACCTGACGGCCCTCGCGCGGGCCCTCTGGACGACCAGGATTTGAGAGGTCTGGTCCTGGGCCTTAATGAGTCGCTTCATTTCCTCTTGGGTGAAAGGGGGACCGGCAGAGGCGCAGCCCCACAGTACATGCTCGAAGTCCGCATAACCACCACACAGGGGGCAGTCCGGGCTTGGAAACCGTTCAGGGTACATTGTGTGCAGTGCCGCAGGGCTCGGGTAAGTGTTTGTTTGTAGCAGTCGGAGAGTAACAGCTTGGGCCCTGCATAGCGAGGAGTGTGGTAGAGGCAGCAGTCTTCTTGACAGATAGTGGTGCTTGCATATCTCGTTGTACGAGCAGAGAGGCTCAGGTCGCCCAGGAGATGACGCGTTACCCGGCACACGGTCAGTCAAACCTCGTGCAGCCGAGTGCGCCTCCTCGTTGGGATTGAGCGAGGCACCCTCAATGGTTCCAAGGTGCGCAGGAAACCAGACCAATGAGTGAGTTTTGAGGTCTTTGACTTTTTGAATAATCTGTAGGACCTGGGGAGCCACCATGCCCATCTGGAAGGCCTTGATAGCGGCCTTGGAGTCTGAATAAATTGTGTCATGTACACCGTCCGTCAATGCAAGAGCAATGGCAACCTGCTCTGCAACGCTGGAACTAGAAGTGCGGATGGTAGCGCAGCTGATGACTCTGCAATCACAGTCGACGACCACTGAGGAGAAGGCTTCTTCTTGAATCTACGAAGCAGCATCGATGAAGCAGGCTCGATCCTTGTCCAAGCGGGCACTGGCGAGCAGAGATTTACCCCTGGCTCGTCTTCGTGCTTCGTTGTAGGTTGGATGCATATTGCGCGGCATCCGCGCAATCTGGATCTTGGATCTTACGTCGCTGGGCAGCTTCACAGCGTCAGGACCGACCACCGTGGGGTTTCGTCCCAGCATGCCGAGTATGGCTCTACCCGCTGGGGTGCCAGACAGTCTGACAAACTGTGCAAACTCTTGGGCTTCGACAATTTCTTCGAACGTGTTGTGGATTCCCAACTTCAGGAGGTCTTCCGTGTGCGTTCGAACGGGAATGCCAAGGGCCAGCTTGAAGACTCTTCTGATTAGGGCATTGATTTTGTTGCGCTCCGACACGAGCCAGTTGAGCATAGCCGCCGAATAAGCGAGGTGGCATAGCACGAATGCGTGGATAATCCGAATCAGATTGTCCTCCCTGATTCCGCGGTGCCTGTTAGCGATTCTTCGAATCAGTCCGAAGGCGCTTTCGGTCTTGGAACAAATGCGTTTGACGGCGGCTCCATTGGCTTCGTTAGACTCGATAAACATTCCAAGGACCCTGATAGTGTCCACCCGCGGAACTGGGGAGCCGTTACCGGTGAATAACGTAATGTGGCTGTCCGTTGCTGGCTTCCAGGACCGGTGAGAACCGCCTCTGGGCCTCTTCTTATACAGTAAGAGCTCGGACTTAGCGGGCGAGCACCTTAGCCCGGTGGGGATGAGATAGCGCTCCGTCACATCGATGGCCTCTTGCAAAGCACTCTCGACCTGACCCTCACATCCGCTGAGGCACCAGATGGTGATGTCGTCTGCATAGATCGTGTGGTTAATGTTCGGGATTTTGTTCAAGGCCCTCGACAGGTTGATCATGCAGATATTGAACAGCGTCGGGGAGATAACCGCCCCCTGAGGTGTCCCTTTTGGCCCAAGGGTAATTTTGTGGGTCAAAAAATCGTCAATCTTCAGTCTTGTGGACCGCGACGAAAGGAAGGAGCGCACAAAATTGTACGCCCGCTTGCCGACGTGAAACTCAGACAAGCTCTTGAGAATAAAGGCGTGCGATATGTTGTCAAAAGCCTTTTCCAAATCCAATCCAAGAATCGCCTTGGTGTCGGCGGAGCCGGAGTCAATGACCTGGTGCTTGATCAGCTTCATGGCGTCCTGAGTCGAGAGCCCCGACCGAAAGCCAATCATGTTGTGGGTATAGCATTCGTTAGACTCGAGGTGGTCAGTGAGGCGGTTGAGCATGGCGTGCTCGGCCACCTTCCCGACGCACGACGTCAACGAGATTGGCCTAAGATTCTCGATGCTCGGTGCCTTACCCGGCTTGGGTATCAGTACTGTGCAGGCCGCTTTCCAGCTCTTGGGAATGAGACCGCTGCGCCAGATTTCGTTGATCTTGTCGGTAAGAAACTCGATCGAGTCGTCGTCGAGGTGCTTGAGCATTTTGTTGGTTACCCCATCTGGCCCAGGGGCGGATCTGCTATTGAGGGATGCGAGAACCCGCTTGACCTCAGCCACGGTGAAGTCCTCGTCCATCGATGGCGCGTCGCGCCCCTCGTAGTCGGGAAACTGGGGAAATACCGGATCGTCCGTGGCCGCCAGGTACTTGTCTATGAGCTGCTCCGTGATCGCCTCATCTGGAGTTGAGTCGGTGGCCAAATGGACAGCTTTCGCCAAAGCTCTCTTCTGATTGGACTTGGTGTTGCCGCCGTGCAGTAGGTGTTTGAGGAGTCTCCAGCTTTTACCGGTCTTCAGTTGGCCCTCCATAGAATCACACAGCTCATCCCATTGCTGCTTGCATAAGACCTTGCAATGATCTCCTACGGTTTTGTTGATTTCGGACATTTTCTTGCGCAGTCTTCTGTTATGGCGCTGAGTCTTCCATCTCACGAGCAGTGCCTGCTTGGCTTCCAACAGATGCGCGAGCCTACTGTCCATCCTGTCCACCTCCAGATCGGTTGTCACCTCTTTGGTGGCACTGGCGACATCTTCTTTTAACCCGTCGCACCAAGAGTCTAGGTCCGCATCCGGGGAAAGGGCGCGCTCGGAGCGGTTGGCTCGGAACAAGTCCCAGTCGATGAACTTAAAGGTCCTCGTCTTGTTGCGGGCACCTCTATGAGCACTTCGATGATGCAATGATCGCTACCGAGGTCGATAGCTGTGTTGGTCCATTTGACGTTTTCCAGACTCTTGACAAAGGTGAGATCCGGGGTTGTATCTCGGCACACCGAGTTCCCTCTCCTGGGCGGGAAGTCCTTATTGGTTACCAGTGTCAGATCTTCCTCCGTTGCCGTGAGCCATATGTCTCTACCCTTCTTCGTATTGGTGAGGTAACCCCACGCCCGATGCTGGGCATTGAAGTCCCCCATGACGACAAGAGGTTGACAGCCGGCAAAACGCACGGCCTTCTTCAGAAGACCACCAGCCCTGGCTCTGTGTACGCTGGGCCTGCAGTAGACATTTAATATGAAAATACTGTTCCTTCGTAAGCACCGCTTAGGGGGGTCGACTAGGAGTTCCGTCATGACGTACTCGACCCCATTGTCCGCTGGACCGAGGTCTCGCTGAATGCACGTGAACCTTTTACTGACCAGAGTGGCCACCCCCCTTCCCCCTTCAGTGGAAGCCACAGTGACGAAACCAGGGAGCCTGATGTGTGATGATGTGATCGTTTCTTGCAAGGGGATAACTTGGGGTTTATCCTTTATGCCTTTTAGGTATTGTCGCAGGGTCGCCCGTTTGCTGACGAACCCTGCGCAATTCCACTGCCACATTGTTATGACGTTAGTTTCGTTATCCATGTTTGGACTTGGGGATGGGTTTCGAGAGGGCCGCCTGCAGGATGGCACCCTCTGTCGGCGGGGCAATGACACTGTTCAAGTTTGGGACTGGTGTTGTCGATGTGCTTGGCAAAAATCCGTGGTGGGTCCCCTCCAGTCTAAGTATTCTCTCGCTGAGGGCGACCAGACCCAGCTGGGGGTGCGCGATCATTTCTTGTACTTGAGAGAGGCCTGACTGTATGTTGGAGATGGCCTTCTTGAGCTCCGAAAGGAGCTCCAGAGTGTCGTCTTCCCTTGAGCTATCCAGGGCGCGCCTATCACTGGCACGCCTCACTATCATCATTGGCACGCCTAAGCTATCATTGGCACGCCTAACTATCATTGGCACGCCTATCATTGGCACAACTATCATTGGCACGCCTAAGCTCTTTGAGCTCGTTCGTGAGACGCGGGTCGTGCGAGTCTTGGGAGTTGGACGCTTGCGCTTGGTTGCCACGGGCCATATCGGCCCACGTTAGATAGGACTTGCCTTTACCACCGGAGGGGGCGTTGGATCTTGGCCTGTTGGACGAGCCGCTCCGGGTGCGGGACGTGGAGCGGCCTCTGGAGCCGGAGCGCGCTGGAGAAGGCGATGATGGTCGTGATCTTGGGGCAGAGCGGCTTTTGGAGCCCCGTCGGCTCATGGAGCGACCTCGCGAGCGCGAGCGTCGTTTTCCCCTAGGGCTAGGACTACATGAGGCTTGAGAATAGGAGGATCGAAGGATCGACTGCGGGGGGAGCTCCTCTTGCTGTCTGGCGCGCTCGAAGCGTCGTCGGTGAACAATGTACGGAGTCTTGAATCTATGCGCACATTCTTTACTGGCAGTAAGGTGCGGACCGCCACAGAACTTGCATATTGGGGTGCATTGGTGCTGCTCATCAGGGTTTGGAAGGCCGCATCCCCGACAGACGACGTCACTAGGTGTTGGACAGACATCGGCGCGATGTCCGAGTCTTCCGCAGGCGTGGCATACGTCCACTTGCTTTCTATATAGGGAACATTTCAACAGGAGCGTTCCGTACCTGACAAAATTCGGTACCCGGTGCCCGTCAAAGGCGATGATCACAGTCTCCGTCTGAGCAATTCTCTCAGCTGCCAGTGCGAGCAGGTTTTTCTGGTTAACGATCTTGCCATCCAGCGTCGCAGGGTCGTCTTGCAACGGTATGCCACGTATGACCCCCTTGCACGTGGAGTGTGGGGCAGTCTCGTACGCGCAGAGTTCGTGGATGTTGCCCGAGATGCGGATTTGCTTGAGGCGGGAGTATCGATCGGCATTTTCCCGTCTAGGAGTGCTGGCCACCATGATGTTTTGCTGCAAGTTCGGGCACAGAGTGTCTTGTGAGAGCTCATCGGGTCTGATGCCGGCGGCTGCAAGTATAGCGTCAGCCACCGCAGCCGCTCCAATTTTGGAGATATTCAGTCCACCTCTTGGCCGAATGACGATTTTGGTGTCTTCTTTGGGAAGAACCGGCATTCGGCCTGCCCTAATAATCTTGGACTTCAGCGCTGCGCCGCTATGCTTGTCGCCACGGGACGCCGAAAGCGTTGCCGCGGCGTTAGGGCCACCTCCCCGCGATTTGGCGTTAACTCTTCTGGCGCCCGCAGTTTGCCATCCCTGGTCTTGAGTGACTTCCTCCGGGGAAATGTTTTCTCCCTCTACTCGATATTCCATCATGGTAACGGACGAGTGGCGCCGAGCCAACCCTGAGGCCGGCTGGGTGGCCTAGATAAGCTAGGCCTAGGCCTGGTCTCCGAAGTGCTCGTTAGGTGAGACGCCGCCGACGGAGGCACATAAATGTCCGTAAAATGGTGAAAAATCACTCACTGTGGCAAAAGAGGGTGTCCGCGTGGTCCTTAGAACTTCGCGGAAAAGATTTGCACAAATAAACACGGACACTCGACGACAAAATGCTAGAAAAGTTGGCAAAATCCGGGAGCCGACGCGAGCACGTCTTGACTCGCCGCCGCCAGCGTCCCTGCCCTACAATGGCCTATGAAAAATTTCTTGCCATGGCCTCTGAGATGGCAGACGTGCTTGGTTCAACTGGGCTCCGCTAGATAACGGAACCTGTCTAGCTACAGTCACTGTATAAACGGCCTTCAGTTAGCAGAGTAGCGCTTTTTTTTTTCCAACGCCGCTCGCCACCATGCAGGCGGCTTGTACCGCATTGCCGAAAGTTGTTGCCGTCCACCTGGAAATGTCGTGCTCTCTGTAGCTCGTTCGCTACGAACTGTTGCTTTTATTTGCTTTCAATTCATGTCCTTAAGCTTCGACAGCAAAGTATTTGCGTGGATTTGGCACCATTTTAAAAAAAAACATACTGAAAAATAATCAATGCTGCAGGCTTAGAGGGGCGTTCTTTGAATCTCGAGGGACCTATCTTTCGTGTTTGTGAGTTGTTGCTTATCGTTCATAGCTGGCGCCACTTGATCATGTGGCTGCGGCGGTGCATGTTATTCGGCCCTACGCTACACCTTTACGGTTTGCGTTACCGAATAGACAAAAAAAAACGCTTTTCGACTCCCGTGGCATGGTCCCGAAAATAGGCGATCCTTTCTTCGCCGGTCGTTGACACGTCAGGCACGTCGAATGGCGATCGGCGACGCGCTCCGTCGACCAGTGACAGGCAAAAACAGAGCGTGGCTTCGCAGCGTTGTTATGGTAGCTACTCAAGCTAAATGGCGAACCTATGCGCTACTCGGCCCCCGTAAGGAGAACATACAGTGACCCGAAGTTTAACCAGGCGAAAATTCATCTCTTGAACCACTCGCGCCATTTCCCAGTGTAACGTCCGGTGGTTATCTTTTTCCATGAAAGAAACAGAAACGAACAACAAACAACATTTTATTACGTCTCTTGATGCACGGAAGGTTCTTTGTTTAGCACATCTAGTTCGATTACTAATGACTATTGTAGGCGGTAACTCTGACGTCATCAGGATCATTTTGCGAATGTTCTATTCGTGGTATGTATTCTCGTACCTTAAGTTCTCGGTAAGTAGGGCTGTTGATAACATTGTTGTTTTAGACGCTGTAATACATTGAAGTTTCACCCTGACATAAATTGTTATTTGACTTTAGTGTACTTTTAGGAAAGTTTCACCGACAAGACCAGACTCGGCTGCTGACCCGCAGGTGGCGGGATCGAATCCCGGCAGCAGCGGCTGCATTTCAGATGGAGACAAAATGCTCGAGACACTCGTGCTCAGATTTCGGTGCACGTTAAAGAACCCCAGGTGGTCGAAATTTCCGGACGACGTCTCTTATAATCATAGGGTGGTTTTTATATGTGAGATTTAACGTCACCAAACCACCACATGATTATGAGAGACGCCGTAGGGGAGGGCTCCGGAAATTTCGACCACCTGGGCTTCTTTAACGTGCACCCAAATTTGAGCACAAAGGCCTACAGCATTTCCGCCTCTATCGAAAATGCAGCCACCACAGCAGGGATTCGATCCCATGACATGTGGGTCAGCAGCCGAGTACCTTAGCCACTAGCCCACCGCGGCGGGGCATAGAGGATGGTTTTGGGGCGTCAAACCCCAACAACTGCCCTGTCGCGGTGGTCTAGTGGCTAAGGTACTCGGCTGCTGACCCACATGTCATGAGATTGAATCCCTGCTGTGGTGGCAGCATTTTCGATAGAGGTGGAAATGCTGTAGGCCCGTGTGCTCAGATTTGGGTGCACGTTAAAAAACCCCAGCTGGTCGAAATTTCCGAAGCCATCCATCACGGCGTCTCTCATGATCATATGGTGGTTTAGGGACGTTAAACCCCACATATCAATCAATCAAACCCCCACAATTAATTACCCTTTACTGACAAGCCAAGGAACGCGCTTTTGTACGTGAACTGTGTAATATTCGTTATCAGTACGTCACTGGACCTGTTTCATGCAGAAACCACCTTTTCGGAAGGAGAATGCAGATTGCGTTCTGACCAACGATGATGTGCTACTGGTACGCATTTTCTCGACTACAAAACACGAGCATCAAAGTCACGGATGTCTACGTCATCGCTTTCTGGCTGATTGCTGGCGGTAAAATGCTTTCCCGGTTTGTATGCTGCAGTATGTCCGACATGCAACAGTACGCGAAGGCTTGTTTGACGGTACGTGCACGCGTGCGTCACCAATAAGGAAGGTCGAAAGCTGCTCTGGCTCTCGGGACTTCAAATACGTAAGGATGAATGCTCCCAAGTTCGTCCCTATAAAAAAAAAGCAGAGACCTGCTCACATTGCGTAGCAAAATAAGATACAAAACAAAAACAAACAAGAGAAACCGGGAGCACGTCAGCGCTCTTCACAACGCGGTATTCGACGTGCAGATATTGAATGACACAGACGGAGGAACCGATGAAGCGTTGCAAGGAAGGAAAAAGATATATGATACGAAACAAGAAAGAAAAAAAAATGAACGGGACTCACAGAACTGTCGCATATACGTCCCAGGCCTAATAATATCGCCATATAGCGGTAGCACACACGTTCGCAGGCCAAGGAAAGTGATATATAAAGAATGCGCGAGTGACGCTGTGCACATTGGCCACAAGCATTCCGCGCATTCGCGTGGTTTCCTCATTCCAGCGTTCGCTATAAGTGAACGACTACAGCAGCGTCGTGCATTGATATCTTCAGTGTTGCGCCATTGAAGGGCGGGACACAGGAGCAGAAAGAGCGACAGAGAGAGTGAGAAGACCGAATCCATAGCGAGTAAAGACAAAAATAGTGGGACACTTGTAATTACCAATAGGCGTCCTTTAGGGGGCCAGAGCAATCAGCGTCTCAAGTGGTGCGGCCCAGAAATGGCCGTGCACGTCATTTCGTTTATCTCGGCTTGCTTACCGCATGCACTCGTGTAAGAGACGAGCTTGTTTTTCAAGTTTTTTTTGCGAATATTACGAGTTGTGGTGCTTGTGTGGGAACCATTTGTTTCTCTTGCCACGTGTAATCAACGTAGCTCATATATAGCAACAAAGGGCAGGCGTAGTCCTTTTCACAATGCGGCTATTTATTATTAATAATATTTTTTACGTCGTACACATCACCGTCTTGTTTATGCTTTCTCTCCTTACCAGCGTCACTGTGTTGCTGAGGCTTGATCCTTATACGTAAGTTGATAGTATCGTCGGCCACGCAGTGTGCGGAGGCGGTTGATTCCAAGATTTGTATTGCTCAAGGGCAAGGCACACAACGCACGCAGAGTCCAAGAATAGGGTAGTTGCAGTTAAGCTGTCTTAGTCATGGTCTTATCTTTTTGAGTTTTCATCCGCCTCCGCCGAAGACTTCGTTTGCTGTTACCAATTATGCTCTCCGCCGCTCCTCCTCTTCTTTCGTTACAACAACAACAACAACAACAACAACAACAACAACAACAACAACAACAACAACAACATTATTATGAAGTAATAATAATAATAATTATTATTAATCTTCACTAGCAGATGCCAAGTAAAGGATAAACTGAGAAAGTTGCGGACTTGTTGTTGCGTACTAAAACATTAAGAAAGCGCTGTTTCATTGCTGCTTTACTGTGTACCGTCTTAGCACCCATTTATTAAGAGTGGGTGTGTTTCTTAAGGCAAGGGCACCTTACAATCGAGTGTATGCGGTTCTTCCCGATACGTTGTCTCGCCCGACTGGGCGCGTCGCCAGATCACAGGCCGAGGCAGCAGCAGCAGCAGCAGGCGGCCCGTGTGAATGAAATGCATGTACAAACGGGAACGTGACGTAATAACTCGCGATTGATATGTCGGGACGAAGGAAAGCGGGAGTTCTCAGCTGTGCGTTTCGCGATGTTTCTCTATATGTTCAAGAAATAGCTTTTGTCATTCGTTCTTGTATTGAATGGACGAAATAGAAAAGATTTGCGGGCTTAGAATAACACAGACTACTCGTTTTGCAGGTACAAAGAAACGAATTCGTACTCCTCCTCCTCCTCCTCATCCTCATCCTACTACTACTACTACTACTACTACTACTACTACTACTACTACTACTACTACTACTACTACTACGACTACTACTGGTACTGCTACATCTAACAATATTATTAGTAATAATAATTATGACAACAACAACAACAACAACAACAACGACAACAACAACAGGATTTAACGTCTCAAAAGAAAGATATTATTATGCAAATGCTGTATTGAAGGCTTGCGGAAATTTCCGCATTCTGAATTTTTTTTTACCGTGCAGTGACACCACGCAGTACAATGGCTTATATCATTTCGCCTCGATCGAAACGCGACCGCCATGGCCGGGGTCGCAACCGCGGCCTTGGGGTCAGCATTTGAGCATGTAACCGCTGCACCATCATCGTGGACACAAATCCACAAATAACATAGGATATAAAACATTTGGCGATTTCTTGTCTGAATTTCAAGAACTGCTACTTTGTAATTGTCGCGCGTTGTTTATCCACAAGCCATAACCCACGTGGTTCGACTGCAATGTTTATGTTTATCGTACTATACCATACGCGTGCGTTGAACAAGTATGTTTATTCATATATGTAACGAATATGTAACCACCCTCTCTGCATGAGGAATGTGCTATTCGACTATAAATGAATCATCACTTCTTTATGAGCAAAGTGCATTACAACTCGATGACGACGAGTGTACTGATTCGCATGAACTTGAAGCCTGCATATAAATAAGCGACATGACGCTGTCTCAGTGTGATCTACATTTTCGCCACCCTTAGTGAATCAGATGCTGATGTCACATTAGAGGTACCGTCTACAATAGGGGGTTTTGAGCTCCGATAGTTTTTAACATTGTCTTTGTTGTTTACAGAAAGTGTTGTAAGTTATAATAAAAAATCGTCGTTACAAAAATATAATTTCAATCTAGATGGTTCCCATTTCGTATTCTACTGTCCCTTTAAACATGAGGTATGGCTGTTAACCGTTATTCTTTACTACCTTGCTACTACTACAACAATTACTCGGTACTGCACCAAGTAAGAGTTTATTGCAAAATGGTGATAACAAAAAAATGTACGGCCCGCTGGTACAATTGGTATAAAGTGCTCGGCTGCTAACTAGAAGGTCCTGGGTTCGATCCCTGTCATGACAGTCGCATTGCGATGAAGGTGAAATACTAGAGGCCCGTGTACTGTGTAATTTTGGTGCACGTTAAAGAACACCAGATGGTCGAAATTTTTATAGCATTGGACTACGGCTTCTATCATAATCATATACCGTGTTTTCAGGACCTAAAAATCCAGATATTATTATCATTAGTGATTACAAAGTAATAGCCCATGCTAGGAGTCCTGCAGATTACATAACAGCGATGATTGGAACGAAAGTAGTGCCGTGTAGTATTTTCGCGCTCGCTAGTGGTAGATGCGTTGTAACGTCATCGGAATCGCACGCCCTCAGAATCGCTCCAGTGTACGTGATGTTTACCATTTCGCATCGATTTATGGCGTCCGCTTGCGTGATTGAAGAGAATAAATGCAGTGCTGTCGTAGTTTGGGCGTGTCACCAGCCGACCAGATGTCAGGGTAAATAGTGTAATGCGAACATCCAAGGCGTAAGCACTTAAATATGCAACATGTGCACTTATCTAAGGTCATGTCATTTGTTTTGCATATGCCAATGGCTTTCGCTACGTGCTGCGTCTGTGAGCTGTGTTGTTCACTGTAAAGAATACAGTTCTTTCTTTCTTTCTTCCTTTCTTTCTTTCTTTCTTTCTTTCTTTCTTTCTTTCTTTCTTCCTTTCTTTCTTTCTTTATTTTTTTCTTTCGTTCTTTCTTGCTTTCCTTCTTTCTTTCTGAGCACGTGTACAGGAATCAGTCGTACTTAAACCAGCAGTAATAACTTTACTAGTCGAACAAGGAAAAGTAATGAAGAACCTCACTATATGCGTGTTATGATTGCAGAACACAGTCGAAATAATCTAGCAGTAACTAACATGTTTCTGACAGTGTCATCAAGCACTACATCTTTTTGGCACAGGTTGTGTCGGAGAAAGTTTTATTGATATTACAATTTTATGGCATACATAGCAGGTAATATCATTAATACGTCCCCCGTATTCAGCAGGCATTCAAAGTGAAATGTGAAGATATCTTGCTTAGTGAACACAAAACAAATAGAAGGTGTTATAAGACTGGCGTACCGACGAAGAGCGCGTATAAAAGAAGGCAGAACGTTTCGTGCCACATACCCTTTCGCATCGATGGGCCTCCCAACCCGTGGTTCTCACTACCGCCAATTAAGCAGGATCGTGTGGACACACTAATATCGAAACCACCACACATCGCTTATTCCTTGCAGACGCCGCCGCTTACATTTAATTTAATCAATAGGTATGGCTCGCGGCATGGCGCTGAGCTGCGTGAAGTGCCATGGGCACGCACAACTGGGATATTGAGAAGCAGGGAAGATGTTGAGGAAACGCAGGCTGATTGGGCCTGCGATGCGAGGGGGCACATTGAGCCAGAATCCTTCAGTTGTCACCCAGTTCGTAGGATTGTGAAAAAAAAGGCCCCTTATCTACATGTTACACTGCAAATGTCGCCGAAAGACGATAGTCTTGCGTCTGGAGAGAGTGAACAAAACGTTTATTTGATGTTCTGTGCAAGAAAATCAGTGAATGGTATTCTGAAAGAGCTGCGTTAGAGTACCTCGATGCGTGCAGCGGAGGCGAACGAGCGCACCAAGTCACATCACACGTGAGACATGAGCGCTATTCGGCAGTTATCTTGGAAAACGAAACGTGTGGCGTGCGTGCCCGTTTCGGAGGTGATAAGGTGTAGAAAGCAAGGCAACAGGTAAGTGCCACCTAGTTGTCTTAGGAAAGCGTTGGAAAGTCTTGCCTTTTCGTGCAAGCGTTGCATGGTCAGCGCAGCATGATAAACGCTATGGCCCTCAGAATGACTTATGTATCCTTTTTCTAGTAAAAGACACACATACAGAATATTGACGTGTTGTTATGGTTCCTCAGATATGCGCAATAATTGCTTTTTAATTGGCAATTGCCCAAGCATAAACGATGAATCTTGAGCAATATTGGTGGGCGCTGCGGATGGGGTCAGCCGTTTAGGGCATCGTCTGAAACCTTTTAGGGTACCGTTAAGGGCGGACAAACAGACAATCGACAGACATACAGGCCAAAATTTTCGCTTCGAAGATTTCCAAGAAAAACTATGCCAGGGACGACGATCCCGCCGTGGCCAAGGTCAATCTAAATAGGTCACGAAAGTCAAAACGAAAAGTGCTTTGAAACCTGTTGCGACAGACATCAACAACCGCGTGATTATTGAAGCGCACCTAGGTGCGTGGGGGACAAAATGCGAAAACAAAGAAATAATTAAACCTTTAATTTTCAGTAGTTGTTGTTGTTGTTTTAACTGTTTTGCTGTGGAGAGGTTGAGGAGCCTATTGCCTCGGCTACTCCATATCACAGAGTTCTGCAGCGAAAAATAAAATAATAATACAGAACGGTACCCAAAAATTAACAATACGGAAAAGGAGAAAAAAAAACATAATAGCACACTGAAACCAGTTCAAATAACCTGTCAATACACAGTTTTTTTCACGCAGTTCACTCAGTCATAAACTACTTTCACGCACACCTTAGTACTCTAATGCCAGTATATACATGACCACACTTTACATAATACTCATTTCTGGCTGTCAGTCATAGGCGCTTGTCCAGTCCGGTCTCCACTAAAAAGTCTGTCAGGAAGATTATTGCCTTTTTCTGAAGATGCATCTCAGGCCATGGTCCAAGTAGTTTCTTTATTGTGAGGGGCCGTCTGTCCAAACTTGCTAATCTGTTCTTTAATTTTTCTCTTTCTTTCGCGTATTTAATGCACTCCAAAAGAATATGGCGAACATTTTCTTCTGCATGACCACAATGGCATTCCGGTGAGTTGGATCGATGTATCTTGTGCAGGAAGCTGTTTGTGTATGCTACTTCCAATCTAAGTCGGTGGATCAATGTCTCTAGGTGTCGTGGAAGGTCTGTCGCTATGGAAAATTTTCTGTGTGGATCAACCTCATAAAGTACCGTTTCCTTTGATTTAGGGCTCTCAAACCACTTCTCTATCGAACAATGGTTAGCCCCTTGCGATAAAAAATGTCGAATATCCGTCCCAGATATAGGGATTGTGTAATCCCGTCCTTCTTTCAATGCTTTCTTCGCGAGACTATCAGCATCTTCATTTCCCTTTATTCCAATGTGGCTGGGTATCCATTGGAATACGATGTTGTGACCCTGCGATGAGGCATATTCCACAGTTTCTGCGATACATTGTGGTATTTCACCATTTCTGTAAGATGATCTCACATTTCTGATTAGCTGAAGCGCAGGTTTGCTATCAGTGCATATCACCCATTTTCGTGGATCTGGATTCTCGCAGATAAGCTTAACTGCTTCAAAGATAGCCACCAATTCTGCTGTCGTCGATGAAGATTTGTGCGATAATTTGTACATCTTCTTTTCCTGAATTTCGGGTATAAAGACCGCACAGGCTGACGCTTCTTCTGTGCATGATCCATCTGTATATATCTTCGTTTTTTCATTATGCATTACATGAAGCTGTTGAAGTACCAACTGTGCCGCTACTAGAGGTGCCATGGCTGCTTTCTTCTCTATGCCGTCTATTTCACGGATAACGTTGAGAAGTGGCAGCGTCCAAGGTGGTTTTGAAGGTTTCCATTGTTTAAATTCTGGTACTACTGCTTGAAATGATGATATAGTATCCTGTAGTCTCGTTGCCGTTCTTTGTGTTAGTGCACCAGATAAAAAATGACTTTCATGTTGCGTGAAAATTCTAAATAAATTTCGAGATGTTTCTTTAGTTCGCAGTACTGCCAAAGGTGGCTCTCGAGCCTCCGCATACACTAAATCACTGGAAGTTGACCGTGGTAAACCCAGACATACCCTCAAGCTCCTTGCCAATAACAAGTGAAGTCTCCTTTCGGTGGAGGCTGGGAGTCCGTGCAGCAGGGGCAGTGAGTAAGTTACGATGGGGCGTATCCAGGCAACATGTAGGGCTAATAACGACTCTGTAGTACCACCCCATTTGGCCCCGCAGAGATGCCGGAGGATTCGAATGGCCTGATTCACTTTTTGTTCCAGGGACTGGACATGAGGCAACCATGTTAGTCTCCGGTCTAAAATTACTCCCAAGAATTTATGAGTTTTAACCATTTTAATAGGCTGATTTTGCAGAATAATCTGGAAATTTCCAGGTCTTTTTAATGTAAACGGAAGTATGGCTGTTTTGGCCAGACTCAGTGCCATACCTCTTTGTTTTAGAAAATGGTCTACATTATCCAATCCTTCTTGTAGAGTTTGTTGTATATCCAAAAACGATGGACCAGACGTCCATATACTTATATCATCAGCATATATTGAACATCTGATGTTGGGTGGAAGATTATATGGGAGCTGCGCCATGACTGCATTAAAGAGAGTAGGGCTTAGTACGCTGCCCTGTGGCACTCCTTGGTTGACGACATGTTCTGACGTTGGGCCCTCCTGCGTAACTACAAAAATTTTCCGGTGCTTCAGGAAGTCAGCGATCCAACGCAGTATCTTGCCCTTGAATCCCTGTAACGCCAGGCCTTCCAGAACGTGAACGTGACTCACTGTGTCGTATGCTCGGTGGACATCAAGGAATACAGCGACAGTGATGTTTCCTTGCGTTCGTTGGTTTTCCACATCTGTGACCAAATCCAGAATGCTGTCCATTGTGCATCTACCTCTTCTGAAGCCGGCTATGCTTTCTGGTAGTAGTTTTTTCATGTCTTGCCACCATAAAATTCGTTCATTGATCATTTTTTCCATCACTTTTGAAAAACAACTCGTCAAACTAACCGGCCTAAACGAGTCCAACTGCATAGGGCTCTTCCCTGGCTTTAGCAACGGTACTACTTTTGATATCTTCCAACTTTCCGGAACTTTTTCTTCTTGCCAAATTTTATTATAGATGTCCAACAGGTGTAATTTTCCTTTTTTGCCCAAATTAGCAAGAGCAGCGTATGTAACTCCATCTGTTCCTGGTGAACTTGTTCGTTTTACTGAAGACAACACATATTGGAGCTCCTCTGGTGTGAAGCTGTCATCCAGGTCTGATGAACTGATCGCAGAGGACTTTGTTACAACCGCCGAAGCTGATTCTGCCGAGGATTTATATTCGCTCGTTTGGGCGGTCTCTCCATTTCTCAGTATAAGATTGCAAAATTCTTCGGCAATCACCCGTTCGCTAACTCCTCGAGACAGCGCTAGAGCCTGTAGTGGTCTCGAGTGGACTACTGGCTGTCGGAGGGCGCGTACCATGTTGCACAGTTGAGTCGCCGAGGTAAATGGGGAAAGTGAGGCACATAAATCTTGCCACCTTTTGGTTGAAAGCTTCTGTAGTTGGTTACGCATTGTAGTGTGTACTTTCTGTGCAACCTTGAAATCTTCTAAATTACCTGACCTGCGATATCTTCTTTCAGATCGGCGTCGTATTGCCCGAAGCCTCTCATACTCAGCGTCAACACCCGAATACCCATCTGGAATGGGTACTGTACGAGTTGCTTTTGTTAGAAACTTTTTTATCTTAGATGCATACGTTTCTGCGTCAGTACAGGGTTCAAGATTTTGTCTCTGTAGTTCTCCAAAGATTGCCCAGTTTGTAATTCTTGTTGTGCGGTTATTTCTTGTTTTCTTCAACTTTGGGTGATATATGAATACTGGCAAATGGTCACTTCCTCTTGTGTCAGCGTCTGCAGTCCAGTCTGCTCCAGCCGCTAATTCAGAGGAGCACACCGTAATGTCTAGTACGCTGCAGTAGTTATGCCCCCGTAGAAACGTTGGAGAACCATCATTTAGTATAGTGTAACCATAATCTTCGCATATTTTTGCTATAGCAGATCCCCTTACACTACAACGCTCACTACCCCACAATTCATGGTGCGCGTTAAAATCACCACATATAATTATGGGATCATGGTCAGATCTACACACTGCAGCCAACTCTGCGTATGAAACGTTTGCTTGAGGGTGCACGTAAACACTAACTACAGTTACAGTAATGTTACCAAACTTCACTTTGCATCTAACAAATTCCGGCGCATCTGTTTTTGAAGTAGCCACAAGTGTCGACGGAATATCGCGTCTCACACACAACATCACTCTGCTTTTTGCAGCAGGACGGTCTGCTTGGTACACCACATAATTGGACAAGCGAAAGTTAGTGGATACTCTTGTTTCGGAAATACACAAAATCGGAAACCCGTGCTGAGCGACGAATTTCCGAAAATCTCCACTCTTATTCTGCAAACCGTTGCAGTTCCACTGGAATATTGCACTTCTTTTGTACCAGTTAGATAGTCCGGTAGCCATGATTACGACAAGAGAAGATGCTCAACATCTAGCAGCAATTTCACTTCTGGTAAAGAACCTGCTTGTGGCAGGGATCGTAAAATTGCTTTGAGAGCCGCAAAGATTATTGGCAAAATGACTTGCTCGCTTCCGGCTGTCTCCGCCGAGATCGCATTTCTCGAAGAAGTTTTGCTCAGCAAGCTGCTGTGACCCTTCTCTTTGGTAGTCAGTGGCTCCTTGGCTGTGTCTGGCCTGGTAGAAAGTTCCACTTCAGCATGTTCCTGGGCCCGGACTTCTTTTCCAACGCGATGTTTTGGTGCTGAGCGCTTCAATACTTCCGAGTAAGAGTCGTGGCGCCGCTGTTTTGCACTTCTTTGTGCCGCAGGAACATCTTCGACTATATCCGCATTGGGTGCTGGACCTTTTTGTATCTTATGGTACCCTTTTACAATTCTCTCTCTTTGTGCCGCTGATGCCAAACGATTTCGAGAGCAGCCTGAGAACGACGCCGGATGTGGTCCAGCACAGTTTGCACACTTAGGTTGACGCTTCGAGGTGCATTCTTTGTAATCATGTGCGCCCGCACATACCTTGCATCTCTTGGTTCCCCTGCAAGTCTTAGCCTTATGCCCATATCTCTGGCAGTTGTAACACCTTACCGCCGGCTCAATGTATTCTTCGACAGTGTGGACCGTAAAGCCGAGAGCAACTCTTTTTGGCAATGGCTTGTCATGTCTAAACTGGAGTATTACATTACGTATGGGCTGCATTGTGGCACTTCCATCTTCATTTCTTACCCATCTCTTTTGTCGTGTGACCGAGATTACTCCAGCATCTTTAAGATAATCCAGTAGGTCATAATCACTGTATTCGAGTGGAACATCTCTTATCTTTGCTAGGGTCTTCATGTAAGACTGAGGTATCATCACTTGTACAGGCAATCCAGCCAGACTCTTGATCAGCAGTAACTTGTTTGCCGAGTACAACGACCGTACTCCAACACAAAAACTTCCGTCTCTGTTGATTCTTGATGATGTCACTTTCTCATTGATAGCAGAGATTATCTCAGACGCTATGCGATTGGGATTCACCTTCCAGAAAGAATCCTCGGCAGCGATTGGTCTGAATACCACCGGTATCCCCGTAGCTCTGTTCTTGTGATGGGTGACCACCGTGTAAGCTCCCTCGTCTTCCTTGGGTGCTTCTGTATCCATCTGTGTCATGTCATTGAGAGAGTACGTCGATGTAGCGTCATCGTTGTCAACCTCTTCCTCCTCTGTACGCCTCTTCTTGCACTGCGAGGCCTCGCTGCTCTCTGTATGGGACGTTGATATTGTTGCTGAGCCTGCAGCAACTTGAAGTCGAGCGGGATGGATAAGTGGTGCTCCTCTTGGCGCTAGCGGCACCTCGTTGTCCCCCATACCCGGGCTTCGCCAGGTATGAGGCACGGGCCCGCTAAGGGGCAACTCTGATCGCGATGCGTAGTGAAACTCCGACTCACCGATGTTTAGCTGCCACTCTGGAGACAGTCCACCCACCACACACACTGTAAAAAGATCCTGAACTCAATATAATAACTGAATTAAGAGAGCGAAAAGAAGCTACGGGCTTCTTCCATTCACTTCTTCTTCCTCCTCCCAAAAATTACCAACTGTGAGCAGTTTTAATGTTGTTTGTTACAAAAATTTGTATATTACTTTATTAAAGCTTTGGTCTTTGGTATATATATGTGGTCGAGGGCCATTTTTTGTTTACATTCAGAAACAGCAAGCACCCGCAGGCAGCCGGGTAACATGGGCCAATGAATTTGGGGGCGTATCTAGGCAATATGCTATCAGAGCTTGTGTTTAGTTCGGCGTATCTAGGCAATATGCTATCAGAGCTTGTGTTTAGTTCGGCGTGTTCCTTGGCGCGGTGCATTACCAGGCCATTGAGGCCTCCCTCATTTTTCCGTGGTGGTTTCGTGCGTACCTTGAGAGGTTTACCTGATTTTATGTGCATTTAATAGCTCAACAAGCTCACAGAATGCGTAAATAGCCGCTCCTGTGAATGCTGACTGCTTCATGAGTTTTCGAACTATTAGGCTATTGTGCTCGTGAACAGTTGTCTTACAATTGCCTCGACGAAGTTTCTTGTACATATTGCAGCTACGTCATTTGGCTAATAAAACAACTTTGCTTTCTTAATCTTTATATTCGTTTCTTTTCTCTCTCGCATGGAATTAACGAGACACAATCAAGGCGCAATAAAATCTCGCTATAATAAAGACACGTAGCAGGTCAGCAATAAGGAAAAAAAAATTCAATTTCGCACCGTGTATGGGAAATGCGCGACATTGCTACTGCTTCCGGCTGGGACATCATAACTTATTATTTATTTATTTTTTTGCTCTTAGTTGTCCCCTCTGCATGTAGATGGCGACGGTGACAAAGAGTCGCCGACTACTAGATCCATGGGCTTCTGCGTAAGTTACGTTACCAGTTTACATATGCCTTGCCGTGGCATGCGGCCGCCGCGGTAAGCGACAAACGGGGAGAGCAGACACGGGCCGGGCCCTCCAGTGGATTTCGGCTGCCCTCGAAAATCAGCGCTCGAGCGAAAGCGCCAGGTGCTCGCTACCACACCAGAATGGGGACGGGCGCGACTGCAAGAAGAAGGTGGGAGTACAGCGAGGGCTGCTCGCCGAGAAGAGAACGACACGCCGAAGTGATGTGTGACCGCATCGCGATGACCCTCTCGAGGCTTGGATAATCGTCCACCGGAATATTGAATAAAGTATTTTCGCTCTCTCTCTTCCGCCCTTTTGCCTCGCACTCACAGCGTAAGGAGCGTGAAAACGCGATGTTTTGTGGTACCTGATGTTCATAAGAAAGACTATAGAAAGAAAGAAACAATATTTGCGTCCATTAGAGCTTTTGCTCGTAATTGTCGTTTTTAACTGGTCATCCCCATTTGCCGCAGGAGTTTCTTTGAGCCGATTCTGATGCTGGGGATTTCAGCGAGCCTGGCGGACCATACGCTAAGAGCACTTGCGAAAAAGCTGAATGCAGGTTCGCGCCCCGATTAGGAGGCAGGGGACGCTGTAGTGGTTTAAAGATAGGCAAGACGCTTATTCCTGCAAACCACAAGAGAACACGGGGTAACGTAGTTGTGGCGTAGCGAAGAGGAAAGCGAATAAAGTGTGTAGAAAACAGAGACTGCTTTTTCGAGATATGATTACCAGAAGTTCCAGTGCAACGTCGGCATGTACCTCTCCCATATGGACGTTAGTAACCTGTGTTTACTGCCGGATTCCTTTTAAAAAGTTGGCATCTTTTTTTAGGTACAATAAATAGAAAAAAAAGAAAGCAGTGGAAAGATGAAAAGCGCACATCACGCGACACCTGGTGAAGAAAAATAAAACTTTTAAGCGGACATCTTTTTTTTTACTTTTATTTTTATGAGACCTGTGCCTTTGCAGTAGATAGCGAGGTAACCGGCATCATACCTTACATTTCACTGCACGTCTGCCCCGCTCCTCTTGAAGACACTGATGATCTTTTCGCAATGCTTTTAGGTACCACCGATGTCACAATAACTTTTTTTTCGGCCAGGACAGCCAAATTTTATCCCGTAGTAGAGTACATCGTACACCGAATCGTTGAGCATTTTTTCCAAAACACCTTTTCTCGCTTCGAGTGCCAGTTAGCCATCATCAACGACAACAAGTATGTGTGTTGCTGCAGGAGTCACATCATCGAACGTGTAGCATCGCAACTGAACGCACTCGCACGGTTACCTGTAAGCCGTCTTTCTATCGATCTTTCTCCCTGCGTATCGTTTAACTACAGACCATCGACCTCATTGGGTGCGGATTTGTTTCAACACACAAGTCTGAAGGGTTATGGTGGTCGCCCACACGAATCCCAGATTGCACCTGTCGGGGACACCATGCCATTGTAGTATGGCCGATGTGTCCAGCAAGAGATAACGAGCAAATGAAAGGCTGTAAAGGAGCTAGAACCAGACGTGCTCAGAATCTGCGCGGCTTGTAGTGATGCAACGGACACTCATGGCTTGTGCACCTCTGCGATAAATTTTTTTTTACTTTGTCTTCTTTGCCTATTCTTGCATTACATTTGTCAATGGCTTCGGCTGCTTTGTGACGTGTGTTGTAGAAGCTATATTGTAGTTGCAACACTGGCATGAAAACCGCTATTCTATACTTTGGCCCCGACGGCTCGTGAGAATTACCTGTGGTATTAAGAAAAAAAATCTATTTCCTTGCTGTCTCCGTCACTTCACCGGGGACAAGTTGAATTCCTATGCGTCACGGATGTCGCAATGGCAGGTTCATCAAAACTACTTCGGACGTGACAGTTTTTCGAAGTCAGCGCAGTGTCTGACCAGACTTTCCGCAGTAGTTTGTGTTACTGCAAGCACGAGTATGTTGCCTGATGCTCAGAACAAGCCTAGTGCGAAATGTAGGAGGTCTATTGCAAAAACATATACGCTTCACTGAGTGGATTGGTCGGCTCGTAGTTTTGCATGTGCTGTAACTGCTGGCCGAATGATTGGGCCTGGTGTTGTATGACATATTGCGCCAGTTTGACGACCCTTCTATCATGCTCAAAGGAGCCATGAAGCCTTTTTTCAAGTAATCATCGAATTGCTTCAGCATCAAAGCTTACGGCCTCACGTGTCTATTGCCGCAATAACTCCTCTAATAGTATCTCGGCTTAAGGGGGTATGCGACGCACGTTAATCGCTTTCTCCCTTTTTTCTACCACATGGTCACACTGGAAGCTAAGCAGTGAGGGATGGCCCTTGCGAAAGCAGTTACGTCAGCGCGCGTCATGACCTTGAGCGTGCTTGATAAAACACGGTTGCTCTCTGCCGTTGTTATTTCTGTGCAGCAGCGTGTCTTACTGTGTAATGCTAGCATACTGTGGAGTGCTGCGTCAGAAGCCGGCAGCACTCTGTGACGAAAACCGTACGTGATACAAATGCCACACCTGATTACTGCCGGCTTTTGGCCATTAGCATGCTACTCACTGTGTGACGTCAAACAGCGGCAACCTGACGCTCCGAAGAGAGTGAGGAGGAGCCTCTGAACAAAAAGAGAGTGCCAGAGGAAATTTTAATATTCCTCTTCTGTATGTAAGCTCTCCTTGATGCGAATGACTGCATGATTTGGCCAAGATGTTAATTAGCAGTGCCTACTACCTGCAGCATGTGTTTTCCCACTTCTCGGCGAGTTGTTTGTCTTCCATTTCAAATAGCCCTCTTCCTTCTGAAATGTCGATGTTCTTTTAATTAGGATCACTTGTTTGTTTAGTGTGTTCATCGCTGCGTCATTTAGATGTTACAAGGATAAAAGAAGTGGCGCAGCGTTTGTGCGGCTCATTCACTACAATAGTTCTAAAACGAAACTACTGCCTTCGCAGTAGTGTCAGGTCTATCGCGGTTGAGAGCGAGGAAGAGAGAGTAATAACGAGAAAAGGCAAAGAGGTTAACCAAATTTGGCTCGGCTGGCTACCCTACACGTGGGGTTGAATGGTTCAAAGCTCTGGTCGGCTACGTCACCAGATTGTCGCAGGAAGAGCGTCAGTTGAAGTGGAGCTGAGTGCAGCGGCTGGTCGCACGCCACTTCTTTTTACGGCTAGGACTATGTAACCGAATTATGTAACCGAAGAAGTTCAATCTGACTATTGTCACTACGGTACTAAATGAATCAAGAGTTTGACTGCAAAGTTCAGGCCGTTATCTGCCAGAATCAAGGATGAGGTTGGGTGGGCCTTCGTCGAGCGCTGCCTTCCAGGCCTGAACAGGCTTGTCACATTACAGGCTTGTTTCGACTCGTTTCGCCAGAATGCGAAACAAACTACGGCGCCAAAAACAAACTCAAGCAGAAGAAAAAATGCACACATTCAATAATGTGTAAACATTGTTGTAAATATCATCCATTAAAAAAATAAAGACGCACTTATAGCTCTGGCAAACTGCAAATAACATCGTGTAACAGTGCAAATACACTTTTCAAATGTACGTAGCGGTGTACAACATATATCGCGGGAAACATAGCAGTCAAGGAAGCAATGATTTAATCTAAACAGCAACCACAACAGAACAATTAACAACTATGTTAACAGTGTAGAAGAGGTTGGTTCTATTATTCATGGGATTGAATAAGTTACATTTCAAGAGATTTGTTCTGTAGTCAATTCAACGAAAAAATAAAAATAAAAGATAGCAATAGGTTATCTTTCATTACAATTTGTTGTAAATGTTAACAACGGACTCTGAGAGATAGCAATAAGTTAATACCTGAACATGAGCTCACCTAAATGCGAAAACACCTAGTTTGCAGTAATTTCGGTGGGAAAACGTCCTTTTGAGTTTAAATATTGATGACGAACGCGTTTATAATGTGGCAATGAGACGTGCAATCATGTTTTCATATACCCATGTCACGTGTATAGAAAGAGCATTCGTCTTGAACCTATGCTGATATGCTTATCTATCTTCTTCCTTTCAGCATACCTACTGCCACGCAATACGTCCTCATGAAAGTCCTCATCCCTATTCAACGTCTTTTCCAATCCAGGTGAGACAACACCTCAGTCCTTTACTCTTAAAAACCTGGTTTCCTTTAAATGATGTGTTTGCTATAGAAGCACATGAATAATTAAAACAGAAGCCAGACTGAGTATTCATGCGCAGAAAACAGATGAGCGTAGAAGCTGCAGAGCTGAAAAATAACTATATGGTTCTTATAACGCCTTCAAAAACTCTAACAAGCAAACAAAAAATTGAAGTAAAGCGCCACAAAGCTTCTCGCACTTCGTAGTGACTACTTGAAACTGAACCCAGATCAAACAGTCAGATGAATGGTGGAGATTTTATGCGGTCATTCTCATGGAAAGTAAGAGAGATAGGTCATTTGATTGCCAGTAAAACAATTGTCATGTTAATTGCTTGCTTTCGCTTGACTCCAGTTTAAAGAACCTATTATCGTTTTACCACCGGAGAAAAAAATCAGATTACTTTTCTTTTTTTCTCAATTTGATATCTGAGACATAACCTTGACAGGCGTCCTACTCAAATGTCTTTATCCCGTAATTTATTGGGCGCAGTTAGTTAAATGTTTTCACCACATCTGCTCATCATGCGTCGTTCTATACTTTTTCTTAAGCTTATTTTCTCAAGGCACAGTTATTCGATGCTTTTTTCTTTTATTGCGATAGCGTTGAAGGCCTCGTATCGCTAGAACTTCGGTGTCGGCGTCGTTGGTTGTAAGCGAGAAATCATCATCTTGTTCGTGACCGAAAAATTGAGAAAGATGCAAATCAAAATTATTACATCTGCGGTCCTAGAGAGGGTCGAACCTCGGACGTCGACGTGCAAAGCAGCTGTTCTACCACATACTTATGCTATTTGTTAAACTTGCTTCAGAAAAAAAAAACGTGGTTATGAATGTCATGTAGTGGAAGGCGTCTCATTGATGCATGCAATATTATACAGTTATAGTATACCGGGCTTACCGGGATATTGGGCGTACCGTGATAGGAGGACCGAAGTGCGCATGCACAGATACGTATGTTACTCGTACCGCTTACTGTACGTGCGCTATTTTTCAGATTTAACGTTACTGTGTTAGCGTAGGTGTACGTAGTGTACGTAAAACATGGCGGCGCTCTCGGACGCCCGCTTGGAAGTGATTTTGGCGTAGTTGTTTAAAGATTCATTTTGTTCGCAGCAAACTACTGTTTAAAATGACTTCGTTTGCCTTCAGTTAGCTTTGATGACCGAGTATTAGGGATGAGCTGGCGTAATGTTTGAGATAGCTTCCTATTTCGAACGTCTCTAGGCATAACTAGAAGATAGAAGTAAACAAATCAGCAGCATAAACCCTTTCGCGTTAGGTTCGCGGCTCATATTTATTTACTTTTATTATTAATAAAAAAAAACTTGCAACAATGCTTCGCGCGGTGGCATAGGCAAACAATCTCGTTTTTTTGCTGTTCTTATTAATCATTCGATAGGCGACGCCACCGTCCCTGCTGGGGCACGTAAACCACGTAAACGCTATCCCGCTAAACTATAAGACGCTGCCCACAACGAACGTTTGCTGCACGGTAACGCCACTCCCTTAACCTCCGCTATCACCCTAACGGTAAGCCAAAACTCTCTACTGCGTGGCAGAAGCGTAAAATGGCGCCAGACATCAAAACACGCGAATTGCGCAACAGTGCGAGTTTCAAAGTCCCACCGATTGCAATGCGATCAGACGTATTTATTCTTTATCCGCTATCAAAGCGCCCACAAAGAGGGCATAATAATAATAATAATAATAATAATAATAATAATAATAATAATAATAATAATAATAATAATCGTACTTATCATCATCAGCCTGAACTTTTTAATCTAATCTGCCCACCCAACTTTCTGTCTCCCCCTCACGCGTTTGCCTTCTCTGAGGACCCGGTCAGTTAACCTTACTGACCAGTGGTTATCCTGCTTACGCGCGACGTGCCCGGCCTACGTCCATTACTTCTCGATTTCAACTATGATATATTTAACACCCCTTTGTTCCCCAACCCACTCCGCTCTCTTCCCGTCTCTTAAGGTTCCCCCTATGATTTCCATTTCTATCGCTCACTCGGTAGTCCTCATTTTTGGAGTAGTGGGCACTTGACCACGGTATAACCATTCTAGGATAGTTGAAAAAAAAGCAATGTTTCGCACACAGTCGTCGTTTACTTCCATTCGACACGGTTGTGGTATGCACTGAGAACCGAATCTACGCTAGCAATTGAGATGGCGAAGCTCAAGCAACCTCTAAGGTTTTTATTTTTCATTTGGGAGCTTGTTAGGCAAGCTTTTTCTGCTCGCGCCTTGTCCGGCGGCGGCAGCCGGTGGCCTGCGTGTACACCAGTGTTCCTAGTGTACACTTTTCTGGTCGCCGCTCAAGCCCTCCTCTCTCGTGATTTCAACGATGCTCAATAGATGGCGCGATGCCACCAAAGGCGTTACTTGAACAAGTTGGAGCACTACAGAGAGCTTTGGACATAATAGACGCAGACAAAACCAGCAGCCACGAGAACACCAGTGCGATGAGGAGGGTAGAAGTGACCAAATCTGCAGAGGATGTAAGCGATGTGAGGAATGCGGTCAAAGCCACGGCAGTCGATGCTGGCAGAGAGATAGTCCAATCCCAGAACAAGCCCAACAGTGATCAAGAGCTACTGGGTGGCGATGACAGGAATGCGGTCAAAGCCGCGGCCGTCGATGCTGGCAGAGTGATAGACCAATCCCAGAACAAGCCCAACAGCGATCAAGAGCTAGTGGGTGGCTCTCCCTCGGATGCCGTAGGATGGCAGGTCAAACGCAGCAAGCGGGCTCAGAAGCGACTTCGCAAGGAGAGGGCAGAGGATATCCAGGCCTCCATACCATCTTCGCGCAAAAAAACAGCCAACGGCCCCGCCAGAACGGCCAGCAGGACTTCCGGGTGCATTCGTCTACGGGGATGGCAATGCACGTAGACTCAAACGAGCAGTCCTCCAAGCCAGTGCATGGCACAGAGGTGTACACTGCCGTACGAAAAAAGATGCCACGCTTGTGGAAACAATGAAAGCCATCGAGACTGCGATGGACGTCTGGGATTCAGCAGAGGCCATCGTGGTTCTGCACGCCGCTCTCAGCGACATCCAAGACGACACATCTCCACATGATTCAACTGAGAAGATCAAGTCCCAAATAACTTCCTGGAAGGCAAGAGCCAAAGGCCACTTTTTTGTGGTGTATGGCGTCCCAGAAGTAGGACCCAAAGACGATACCATGCGGATAAAGTGCGAGTTGTGGAATCAAAACATACGTCAAATTTGCTCAGACATTGGAACGCGCGTGGAGTTCGTCAGTGTCACAAAGGCTCTCCAGGATAAGATGAATGGAACTTCCTACAGTGAATACGTTGCCGAGCAACTAGGACAACGATTGGGACGCAGACTATGTGCTTTTTTAGGGCTTTGCCCGTCGGGCAACTACAAGCACAGGGCATGGAGGGTGAAACCAACAACCTCAATGATGACTGCCCTGGGACAGGCAATCCTACAAATGGCCAATACACAGAGGAGGCAGAAGCGCTCCTGGCACAGGACGTAAAGAAAAAGTCGGCCCGCCGTCGCCGCAGCCGCAAGAAGAACGAGGACATACATGTAGGCTTCCTTAACCTACATGGTGCTCGAACGGCGAGCAAATGGGAAGAACTATACCAGATGATGGGTGATGAAGACATAGAGATATATGCCGTGGCTGAAACACACCTTCGAGTCATGGAAGAGCCACCAGTACATAAAAGTTGGCAGTGGGCTGGCTTGAACCGTTCAGGTGAATCGAGGAAAGGGGGAGGAATAGGTTTCCTGTGGAAAACTAGGTCAGCTTGGAAGAAACTGGACAGCCCGTGTGTTGAGCATATGTGGGTCGAGGGCTACCTGCAAGGGCTTGCAGTCTTGGTAGGGGTGGCCTACTTTGCCGTATCTGCAGGAGCCGATGCTGGAAACTCAAGAATGGCGCAGTGCATCAGGGAAGACGTGGCAAGATGGGCAAACCAGCGAGAGGTTCTCATTATGGGCGATTTCAATGGGTACCTCCAAGCTCTGGATGGCTTCCAAGATACCAATGGGGAACTACTACTGGCACTGGCACGAACACTCGCCTTAGATGTGCTAAATCTTCGTCCAGAATGTGAAGGACAGTACACCTGGAGCGCCAGGAACAGTCGCAGCTGTATTGATTACGTGCTTGCGACACCTTCTTTAGCACCACGTCTCACCCACATGAACATTAATGAAAAGGGTGAATCCAGCATAGGAATTGACCACAACCGAATCAAGTTGAGCTTTTCTCGATCCTCCTGGCGAACCATTGCGAAGGAACATCGCAACCCAGCTGAGAGGCACCTCCCGCAGTCGGAGTATGCGGCAGTCGCGGAAGCATTCGAGCAGAACTTTCAACCGACGGAACCACCAACATATGACCAATTTGTGCTCGAACTGAGACGCATCATGAAGAAGCACGAAGTTCGCGTAAATTCCCACGGCGGCCTAAGGCGCAAAGGCTGGTGGGACGAAGAGGTACAGGGGGCCCTTATTGCAAGACGAACGGCGAATCGCCTACACAGAGCGGCTGTTAGGACATCACCCGGAGAGGAGTGCATGAGTACCTGGGAGGAATACTTCCGCCTCAAAAGAGAGATGCGGATCCTCGTACAAAGCAAAATAGCTCAGTATATTAGCAAACAATTGCGAGCTATCACAGAGGCAGTGCGTAACGGTGCAAACAAATTTTGGAAATATGTGTCTTCGTTAGATCGCCAAACTCCGGCACCTGAAATTCGACACCACTCTAGCAACCTACCGGTCACCGACCTCGCAGCGCACCTCACGACCCACATGCAAGAGCTCTTCAATCCCACACATGACGAATCGACCTCAGCAGTAAACGGCGACCCGGATGAGCCTCACCAGCCAAGTGAAGAGGACCATTGTCAGATAACGAGGATCGCTCTTGAGCGTGCACTCCCGCGTATCAGTGCAAGCACTGCTACCGGACTGGATGGCATACCGGCGGGCCTTGTGAAATGCTTGGGGAAGTCTGCTCGAGAACACCTCGCGGAAATTTTCAATACCATCCTCAAGAACGGCCCAATTCCACCCGACTGGCAATGCGGCAGAGTAAGCCTCGTGTGCAAGAGAGGAGGCGACGCTGGACTGCTGGGCGACTATAGACCAATCACGGTGACGAGCGTCCTATATAGACTCTTTGCTCAAGTCTTGAAGGTGTGGATGAGCGGCTGGGCGGAGAAGAGGGGCATACTGTCGGAACTCCAGAATGGCTTCCGACGGAACCGACGCTTGGAAGACAATCTTTTCGTGCTCACCCAGACCATCGAGGTGGCACGGAGAGAAACCAGAGGTCTGCTTGGATGCTTTCTGGATGTCGCCAAGGCTTATGATAGTGTGCCACACGAGGAGTTTTTCCACCAGTTAGACCAACGACAAATGCCGAGCGTGTGGACAGACTTTCTCCGGCGGCTCTATGCAGATAGCTCAGTGGTAGCATGCTTCAGAGGCACCAGAACACAGCCTGTGAGAGTGACAAGAGGACTCAGGCAGGGCTGCCCTTTGTCTCCGCTGCTATACATGCTATATGTGGCGGGACTCGAGCAGGCACTCGTTGAATCGGGAGTTGGCTTCGCGTTCCGCCTCATGATTGGTGGGGTGGTGCAGACATGGATGCTGCCCGGCTTGGTGTTCGCTGATGGTCTTGTATTACTGGCTGAGTGCAGCAGTGATCTTCAGAGGTTGGTAACACTGGCGGCCGACCACCTGAAGAGTCTGGGCCTTCACTTCAATGCCGAAAAATCGGCCATATTGCAGTTTTCAGGCGTGGAGACCATTGATGTGCAGCTTCCCGATGGAGGAAGCATTCCGGTATCAAACCAGTACCAGTATCTCGGTGTCAACCTTTGCACCTCCGCAGATATCTACGACAAGCAAGAGGAGCACGTTCGACAGGCTTCTGTGAGGGCCGCCAACGTGCTGCGACGGCGGAGTCTGTGGGGGTGCAAACGGTTTGTACTGGTGCGCGAACTGTGGAAGGCAGTACATGTGCCAGTGCTGACATTCGCCAACGCCGTCATCTGCCTGTCTGCAGCAACACGCCAGTGGTTGGAAAGAGGGCAACGTGAGGTCGGGCGACTAGCACTGGCATGTTATGGACGTGTGGCTGTCGAAGCTATACAAGGCTACCTCGGATGGTCAAGTTATGAGGCACGCGAGGCAAGGAGCAAGGCGGCCTACGAAGGACGTCTTCGCCTCATGAACGACCAGCGGTGGGCCCGTAGTGTTTTAGATACACAGCTATCAAGGGCACGAACACACCGAGGCGCAGGCGTCTCCACAATCTGTGCCGCAAGTGCTCCCTTTTTACTGACCCTGTCCAGGAGGACAGTGAGAGGAAATGGGCAGTAGGAGTACGAAATAGAGTGCAGGAAGCTGAGACGTCGATGTGGCAGGCGGCTATGGAGAAGAAACCCAGCCTGGCCCTATACAGAGCTCACAAGACCACCATCTCCGCCGAACGATTTTACGACAATAATGTCGGCAGTGCGCTTCTGTTTGAGGCCCGTGCTGGAGCGCTCCGTACTCAGGTGTATCGCTGTCACTTCGACCCGTCGTTGGCCGACGGCACTGTGCAGTGCAGGACATGCGGGAAAGACGAGGAGAACATTGAAAACCTGGTGCTTCACTGCGAACGCCTGTGTACCCGTCAGACAGATGGCGCCACACTACTGGAGGCACTCGGCTTTGTGAAAAACTGCGGCGCACCGGGAGGCGACAGCCGCAATACCAACGTGCACCCCCTGGCAGCGACAGCAATAACCAAAGCAAGGCTTCTACAGTAGTGGTCAAGGAGACAGTGAACAATTGTGATGTTCATGGACCTGGTGTGATTTTTCTTTCCTTTTTTTTCTCGTTCCGGTCAGGACACTAAAAGGTGCCCCCCCCCCGGTACAAAGTGGAAGACCACAGAGATCATCATCAGATCATCATCATCATCATCGTAGACTTCAATAGACATTAAGCGGGTAGGATTAACTAGAAGGAGGTTATCTGATTGGTGGCTAAAGTCAAGGCACGAGTGAAAATTGAACCCTTCGCTGCAAAGTACGAATTCTCAACCTCACTATTTAAGGAAAAAAAATATATCTAGTTTTTGTTTCATTAAGTATTACGGCTTGGTGGCGCTAGCCACCGCCCGATTTAAAGGGTACAGCAATATACATCCATCCATCCATCCATCCATCCGTGTAATTTTCGATGGCACGCGTGCTTTTTTCTTCGCGACTACGTCCCCTTCGTTCTCTTCGCTTCGTAGGCACAGCAGCACTAGGGTGGCTAAAAGGGTAGGTGTGCTGAGCGCGGTGGTATCGTGGCTGGAAGGGGAGGTGTGATAAACGGGAAGCAAAAGTTGGCCGCCATTCGCGTGAATGCCATGGGGTGGCGCTGCGGTCAGGGGTGCCGTTAGCGGTCACGGCCGTTCCGTGCGCTCGGCCGGGACTACGCTTCACTGGAGTGGATATAGATAGATAGATAAATAGATAGATAGATAGATAGATAGATAGATAGATAGATAGATAGATAGATAGATAGATAGATAGAACTGAATACCTCATCAACGTCATCCCATCTGTGCTCACCGCGGCTACTCACTGGCTCTCCCTTACCGACTTTTGCCCTGCTGCTTTCCCTCCCGCTTCTCTTCCCCGCTCATCTCCTGCTTCACTTTACCGTCACTAGATAAGACACTTGTAAAGGGGCAGCAGCAAGCACAGGACCGAGTTCATTGGCTTGAATTTGGCTTGAGAAAGTTTGCCCGCAAAACAAAAAAAAAACGCACAAATTACGAAAAGCAGGACATTAATGACAAAGTTTTTTAATTGCTAAACCCTCACGAATCAAATATAGACTTTACACTGAAAGATAAACCATTTATATCTTATAATTAATCACTTCTTTTTTCGCCTGACGTCATTGTAGACGCATAGTTATTCACACGTAAGAGTACTTGTATGCTTTGTTTTGTTTATTTCTCTGATTGTTCACCATGATTATAAAATGGGATTGGTTCTGACAGTATCCTTTTTTTCGCAGTACTGAGTGTCCCCAGAATTATTCTGAATGTATAATATGTATAATTATATTGAATTATTTCTGACTGTATAATATAACAAAGCGAGTTTTAATACGTGTACTTTTGTTTTTATATGCCGAAAATGCATGTTCTGAATGTTTGATTACATTGAAGATGTAAAATAAATATATTATGGCATCTCAGTATTTTCTACCAATAAAATGTGTAAATACGTGTGAAATATGTAACCGGTGTATATAATTGTGTGTTACTGGTGTGTCAGTGTATATGTCACTTATGCAGACTGTTTTGATTAATAGGGGGTGAGACCTCGTCAGGCTTTTAGCCTTTAGTCTTTGCCTCCCACAGAGAAATTCCGTATTTTTTCCCTGCGAATAAACTATGTTGATGTTGGACATATGAGAGGCCTTTGTCCAGCAGTGGACGTAGTCAGGCTGATGATGATGATAATGTTGATGTCAAGACACTTCTGTGCTTAGCTATGTTTCATGCTCTCGCACCTTCTTCCTAGCCCCCTCTTTTTCTTCCTCTCCACTTCCCTCTCACTCTTCTCGCCACAGGAGGCTTCACTCTCAGCTTTGCTTAGTTTATGCTATGCTATCCTTCTCGTGATGACCTTTTTTTCTCTCTCGACTTGGCTATGATGCGAACACCATTAGGCCCAATCTGGAGGTGAGTAGCGCAGCTGGTCCATTTTCTGTTGCACATAACCGCTTCGCTATTACATGAACGTCAACGAGCCCGTTCAAGCTGGGCTTTCAAAGCGGGGGTGTTGACATTTTGCAGGGATCTTTTGTTATCTAGCAAACTGTTTCTGAGCGCGTGGACACTCAATAATTAGTTGTAGACTGTTGACCTAATTATGTCGGGAGAGTATAACAGCCCGTTTCTTCGACACCCTCTGTATGACACATGCACTCTTATTCAAGTTTGACCAACCAACCGTCGCCGCAATATCCCGACTCTGAGCCATGATTGAAGTCCTACACTGGGATCTATCGTATAATCTGTGGCTTCGTTTTGACCATGCGCGAAAAAGGCAGACTTTCTTGATTCACTTTATATCACCCGAAGTAAGGCCGGCACAGTGAAAGAGTGGCAACAGCTGGTGGTGGGCGTTGTGCCATCGCGGCGATTCTCGCGTGAATTTGCACAGTATTCAGCCCTGTTGACAAAAAAAGACGAGAAACAATATTACAAAAACAAATCTCCTTAGAGTTCGAAATTTCATATTAAGCTCCCCACAAGAGTTTCATTATGAGAGTCTCTGCGTTTTGAACTCATTTGAAATTTTCAATTTTTGCGGACAATGGGAACTTCTTATATTGTGACCAGCGCGATATTTAATTCTCCTCATCGTAAAAGTTAGCTTTCAATATCACTCTGCTGGCGTGTGTTTGAAATTGAAGTGACGAGCATTCCAGGCCCCTAGTAAGCGCCCGTATGGACACTTATTTGATGACAGCAGAGTGTGAGTATATCTGACATTGGGCGTCTTTCTTCCTGTAGTGGCAGGGATATGCATGGCAGCTCCACAACAATAACTTTTCGTAGGAGCCAGATGTTAGGTCTTTACAGCAAACCGAGCCCTAGCCGTCAGTCGTCGCAGCTGGGAACGGAGTAAACAAAGGGTTAATAAGTTCGTTCCTCAAAGAAGCGCTGGTACAGTTTGGCGTAATGTGCCTTGAATGGTGAAGCTGTGGTGATGAGAAATACATTGGCACATTTTGCCAGTAGTTAATTATTATTCTCGCTGCTCTCCGGGGCAAGTCTAAATTGAGAGTCAGTCACTAATTGCGTTTCATTGGCGTCATTATCACCTTCGCGCTTGAATTATAATCTGCTGCCCGCAAATTCATCAAACGGGCATGACATGATTCGGAGACACTCAGTATTACATTCCACCAAAGGTAATGAAGTGAGTTTTAGTAATTAATGGTCCTTAGCACGTCCATAAATGTATAATTATTCTACCAGTCTCTTCAATCTCTGGATAAAAAAATCAAATATTAAACCCATAATAAATGTAAATTTAGTTTTTTCTTATATGTTGTTAGAGCGGAGAAAAAAAACTTTGACGTTGGTCCTGGAACGTGGCACGCCGAATGATCGCTGAACATGGTAGTGTCTCCAGAAAATTGATTGTCTGAGCACAGTATAGCATGCAGAAGTGCGAAGTAAAATGGCCGCTAGCTGTCCACTCAAGATGCCTGTACAAGCGTGCACACTGGCTTTCAAGCCGTTTGAAGGAATGCATTGTGCCTGAAGTGCCTGTGAAGTTTATGTGCACAGTTGCACGCATCATCGCTCAGCGGGCTATTGTTTGCGTGAGCTGTACGAGATGAGTAGTGTAGTTGATTGCACAATGAACCGCTACCGTCTATGTCTAGAGTACTGCAAATAAGCATCCTCAAATAATTTTGCAACAGGTTCTCTGGGGCCCCCTTTTACGAAAATTCCCGTGGTTGTGAAGCGTTTTTTTGTCTATGCTTATTCTTTTTTTGCACAAGGAAGACGCCCTAGTGTAATGAGAAGACAACTATGGGCAGCCAACATCGCAAAACGTTTCCTTTGTGAGCTCTCATCATCAGTTGGCTATTCCCTTATTCCAATAGTATGTACATAGTCAGGATTGATTTGCCTTTTATGAGAAACAATTTTAGTAGCGTAGCTTGCTGTTTGAGTAGGTAACAAGCGGAGGAAACAAGCGATTACAAATCCCTTCTCCTGCGTGGTTTTTCTTCATCACCATCGTCGTTTTACAATCACTGGTTCTCGAAAACATTTGTAGCGTGATAAGTCATCTTTATTACGGGACCTGTAAATTATCGTCCTTTAGGCAAGCAACAAAAATTTTCAGCAATATGTCTCAATACTGTATTGCAGGTCGTTGATTGCGCTATAATTTTGCCCCTCAGGACTATGAAGCGGTTCAATATGGCCTGCCCTTTGATGGTGCAAGGGTGAAGATGCTGTTCCTTAAAGAAAGCACTACAGCTGCACTTTGACGTTATAACAGCAGTATTTCTAAAACAAATGACAAAGAGTCGTATTACATGCACTATTCGCTGTCGAAAAGCCGCCGTTAGAACCTCCCGCTGACATGTTATGCCGTGAAGGTAAAGCAATGGCAGGTTTCATACTACCTGGTTGTTGTTGAGTTGTAAAGGTTTTTTGTCCCTGAAAATAAAATCTCCTCTTTTGCAACTTTCTGCTTATTTTACTTACAAAATATATTATCCAAGAATATAAAAGCCATATTTTAATTTGATTGCTATATTGCGAAAACGGAACCACAATATGAGTTAAATGCTGTTTTTCCCCACTTTCTCACAGTATTTTGGCTATATCTTTGCTTTGTTTGCTCCTGAAGTATTTTAGTAATTTAATGGCAGAGCATATAAAGCAAAAATGTAAAAAATAATACTAAGGAAAAAATTGTACTTTTTGGTAAACATGCCACATATTGTACTTTTTTGGCAAAGCGAAAAACAAATAAAATTAAAACACAACTGAATACACTATCATTGTCATGCAAGACTAGCGCCTTGGTATAAGGGTAAAATTATTTCGTAGCAATTGCTCAAACAAGCGCCTTACATAAAATATTTAGCGCGACACAGTTTCACTTGGGTGACCAAAGTGGAAAGCGCCCTCTAGGCAACACAAAAAAATTTGTAAAGTATAACACCACATTAACAAGTACTCATATCCACATATACCTCCACGATTTTTTTCAGCATGATCGGAGATGGTCGAAAACTGACCGAGTACAGTTGATATGGGATGAGCCTTGGAAATACCCCAGAGAATATACTTATATTTCTAAATATCCTCAATATACACATAGGAAGTATCCCAATTATATAAAATAGAAATACTACGAAGTTTACACAGGCATTTCTTAATATTCCATATATACGTACTCCAAATACCTTTAAGTTTATGCATAAATTTGGAAATATTTCATACACATAAAAATATTTAAAATTTTTGACAAAAACGTTATTGATTTTTGTACATAATAGAATCAAGTTGAAGTTTATTGTCAGTGTAGTAATCGGCTACATGTCACGCCACAGCAAGCGTACCAAGAATAGAATCACGCACATTGCTGACATTGCCCAGGAAATGAAGTATTTCACGCACCGAGTCTATGCACCCTTTCTTCGAGTGTACGGCACACCATCAGCAACCTACCGTCAATATTTATATTATGCAACGTTACACAAGAGCGCCAGTGAGCTGTAAACTGCAGACGCAAGCCGGTCTATTCTATAGCCTTGAACCTTAACCTGGTAGCTTCAGTGAATGGCAGCTGACACGGCGTTATTTTTACACACCTCTTGGGAGATATGCAAGTTCGCTGAAGAGAGGACTTCGATGTAAGCCGTAAGCGAGGCAGATAATCGCCTCACGCTGGGCATATATGCCGACGTTGCCGGGCGCCAATTTCGGCTGCATCGCGTGCTTCGCTGACCCAACGCCGAAGCGATAAAGTTTACGGACCGTCTGCCACCGAGCTTTACGACATCCGCTAACGCCATCGCAACGCCGCTCGGATTCCCAATGCTACTTGTTCATAGAGAAAGAAAGGGTTCACGCACGAATTCATAACTGGTCTCTCTTCTCGGAATACCGAGCGCATTTCCAAACCATGCTTGCATCATTCAGGCCGTATGGCGCACGAAATTCAAGGGCAAACATTTCAGCACACTGTTCCAGCCAGTTGACCCCGACGATACGGCACCGTAAACGCGATAGCGTAGGCAGTTTTCGTCAGTGTGGAGTGTCCCTCACTTGGCGGCACTATGCATAACCCACGGGCGTATATGCCTCGTGCCAATGTAACAAATAAAAAAAAGTGGGAAGTCCAGGTGGTTTTTATAAAGGCAAGTCCTCAGCCGCATAGCAGGGTGTCATCTCGGTACGCACGATGGTGTTGGCGATTAATAAGCTGCGAGCTTAAGTTTGGGTTGATTTGTTTCATTACAGAAGAAAGAGAGAGGAATGAAAAGTAAAGGGGTGTCTGCCGCGCTGGTACTGTTGTTACAGCGCTCCGCTGCTGAGCCGAAGGTCATGGGTTCGATTGCAGCTACGGTGGTCGCACTTCGATGGGGAAGAAAGGCTAAAGACCATTCTACTGTGCGATGGCGCAGAATGTGAGAGGACACCAGATGACTGAAATTTCCCTGAGAGTTTTGCTACGGGGTGTCTAATGGTCTTATCGTAATTTTGAACGTAAAGCCCCTTTATTATTATTATTGGTCGAAGGATGCTGTCAAGGGAATCTAGGAGACGATTACAGTTGGCTATCTCGTCCTTGGGGACGGGAAAAGGAATGCGAGAGAAGACGAGTCTGTGACGGCAGTGCACAGCCATTATGACTGGGCCGATGTTTAAGTGTCAAGGAACATTGTCACCGAACAGCCAAAATCTGTCGTGCGGTCCAGCTTATTTGTAAAACTGTAGCAATACCCTCATAAAGACATTATAGAAACTCGTTCACTCAACCATGGCTACAACTCAACTAACCCTACACAATGGATACCAGTAAGTGATAAAGCCGGAGAAGTTAGCTTAATTATTACGGTCAAGAAAGAAAGAAGAAAAAAAAAGTCAGCGGACTCTAGCCCAAAGCCAAAATAAAACTCATGGTACGAAAAAGGAGGAATTGTCCAATGGCTTGTTTTTTTTGGTTTGTGTGTGTTATAAACAACCGACGAAAAAGATGGATAGTTAAAGCAAGGAAAGCATAGGGAACATTATTTGTGGGTTCTTAATTTGATTGTACATTTTTTACTTACATATAAAGAAATTCAAATCGAAAAACTTACCATTTCGTTTGTGAGATCTTAACCCCCGTTTCGTAGATCGTGCGTATGGATCCCCCCAACAAAAAGTGTAATTTGTCATGCACTTCAATTTCTTTTGATTCAATTAGGAATCATTAGATTACACTTAACAAACCACCAAAAATGCACCTATAGTTTCGGAACTGTATGCCATTTTTATAAGTTGCCTGTAAGGCTACTCGAGTGTTGCTACACAACCAGCTGATGGTGGCTTGACGTCATCCAATAACCTCATAGAGGGAAGCACTTCAGTAAAGGGAAAGTATCGTTTCGAACACTACAAAGCCCCTTTGTACTCAAAAAAATTTTTTTTGCATTGACAGCCCGCGGCATGCAAGCGAACCTATTTCATCAATTCACTTGGTAGTGGTGTCCTAAAAAAAAAAACGGGTTGGGTTTCGGAAGTTCAAGAAGTTCAAGGACAGCGAACAAACGCGCAGGCTGCCTGCGCCGTGACGAAGACATGGCCCGAAGCTTGCGCAGACTTTTTCTGAAAATTTGCTTGCTAAACGCGACTAAAATTAGATGCGAGTACAAGAGAGTTTCGCCAAACCTCTTGCGCCACTGCGTTGACGCACGCTTTCTAAGGCCACAGAGTATTGCTCTATGCATGAGAAGACACTAATAAAAGTAGAGCAAAAAAAGATCAAGAAAAACTTTAAATGTGCATCGAAGGCGTGTCTTTGAAGAAGTGTCTCCTCTTATATGCACACGCTCTGGTTGCGAGCGTATACACAAAGTGACGTTGTTTACACTGCTTATAGAGAGAAGCAAGAGAATGAACTCGTCTGAAATGTTGCGACGAGAACTAGAGAGCATACATAGTTAGTGATTTTTTTCGAAGCGCTAAACGGGAGGTCACAAACTGCTGTAAGCGCAAACAGAGGAACCGTATATTTGGTAGGTCTGTTAATCTTTTTCTTTTACAACACTTCTTACCAGCAAGTGGCTTAGTTGGGAACCTCTCAGAAAAACATATACTATAAAGAAAAGCACTACAAAGGATGCTTTAGTGCATTTCTGACTGTTTTTGGATGACGAACAGCAATAATTTGAAGCTTGAGACAATTTAACTTGACGCGAATTTGCATGGAGTGGTATATACGTTTGACTTGTTGCATAGATGCGCAATACTGGCAACACCAATGGGGCACTCTGTACTTTGAATATCAAGATCACAAAGTATGGAGGAGATATCCTCCACTGGCACTATTCATATTTCGGCATGATAGTTTCCGAATATGAGAGATAGCTCAAGCTTTTTCAGTTGTCAAAAATAGTGACCCTCGTGTAAGCACCTCGTCGAATGCGCGGCAGGACTGTGAATTTGCATATACAGAAAATATGGGAGTATTCCACCAGTCATTTTAATATTATTTTTTCGCCTGTAAATCAGCAGTCGTATTGTGCAATCTTTTCACTGCATCGTATTTTACTCTACTAAAACATAAGCCTGCAGTTCTTATTACGAGCTACTCTTGTTCTCTTTTCATTTCACAAGGCATGGCGTTCCTTAGAAAGATTACATATTCTCTGGAGCGGAAAGAACGTCTGTCAACAGCAAATGCTGCGAATGTCTTGCGCCGTTGTTTTCTTAAATGACCATTAGATGGTTTGTCGGCTGTTTGGAATAGTTTGCATACGCGAGCAAGTGAATGAAGTCATAGAAGGAGTGAGTATATGAAGTTTCAGATCTACCCATCGAAGTGTGATCTGCTAAAGGTTAATCATGGGTTATATTAAGTCATCTGAGTAACTCAGTCGACGCAAGGGAACAGCATACACAAGAGTCAGCTTAATGTTTCCCGCATTTGTACAACGGCAAGAAAGACGACATAATGCACATGACGCAAGTCTGCCTCGCGCTCTTGCTGGAACAACGCGTCTTTCATTGTTTTCGAAGGTGCCGCATCTGCGAATAACCAAGTGTGCAGGGGGACGGAATGAAACGCGAACGGCGCTAAACACTGTTTTAATCCCACTCTAACTTTAGCCAACAAAAAACAACATCAATAAAAAGCTATAATGACTCTTTATTATATTATGGATGACTCTTGCGGCTCTTTATTATGACCAATGCTACAATCACTTTAAAAAAACGTTCCATCAGACAATGTAGATGACTCACTGTTCACGCTTATTTGCATCCAAACTGTAGTTACCTAGATTTAGTCTCGCTTCTCATCATGTACGAATTATACTGTATAAAGCTTCACAAAGTTATTTGCAGTTGCGTAGATGCGAACGGTACATCTCACCTGTTATCGGCGCACCTTACGTTATATCTTTACTATGAGTTTTAAGAGCATGAGTTACAGTTTGGGGTATAGTAAAAAAAAAAGAACAATCTCTTACCTTATTGGGGGGGGGGGGCTGTTAATGACTGGTGATCTGGTGGTCTGCGCAGAAAAAAAACGGAAAATCTTTCTCGGAATATAAAACAGTGAAAGTAATAAAGCAATGCACCATTCATTCATTCATTCATTCATTCATTCATTCATTCATTCATTCATTCATTTTGCACTGCTTTCAAATAGCTGCAATGTAGTCACCAACACTGAGTATTATATTAGTGTCAAGAGGTACGCTGCGTCAATTCTCACGACTGAGGAAGATTTTGATAACTAGAAGCTGGTTTTCTTGCAGCAAATTGATGCGTGAGGCGAATACGCCTTCTTCGTTATTTTGAAGCTTTTGATGTCAGCATGATGGGTACGTGCTAAATACTTGCTCATGTGGAGTGTCACCCCCAAGAGTCTTCAGATGATCACTTTTTCTAGACATGTAAAGCAACGAATAAGGCGAACCTAGGCACCATCTTTGATTTGACGGTTGCGCGTAATTATTGGTTTAAATTGTATTCTTGTTTGAAAAACTTAACATTGATTCTTAATATTACATTCATTTATGGTGTCATTGTGCTTTCAGGGCATACATACCATAATAAAAGAATTGCAATAGTGTCGCGCTATTTAGTGCGATTTTACAAGCTTCATTTTTCGTTACTTGTATCGTACCTCAAATTTAGAGTGTAACTTGCTTCGCAAAATTCACTCATTTACTTACAGAGGGCGCATCGACTAATACCCCAAGTTCAATGGTGGCTTGCCAATCAGTACTACCAAGAGAGTTTGCCTACATATTCTAAGAAATGGTTGATGACATGATGTACCGGTGTCGTCATCCCACGAAGGAGCTTAATCTCAGTTCCTCACGTGATCGTAAGTTCTTGCAAGCGCAGTACAAGTGTGCCGCCCTTTTTCCAACACCAACCCGTGCAAACGGCTGAGGGGCAGTGTGGGTTGACAAACACAACTTAACGAAATCCTCCAGCTAAATCTTTTGTGAAGTTGTGCAATGGCTAACTCACATGCGTCACATCGGTGATACCAGACCTGCTAAAAACATAGAGCCCAACTATATGGGTCCTGTAAAGATAACGTTAAGCAAAAAGCACCCATGCACAGCCCTCGAACTCAAGCACAACATTAGGCTAGCGCAACTAGTGCCAAGAAGGGCATCTAAGTCATCAACCGGATTCCAGCAATATCAGTTTGGCACCGTAGAACATTACTATTGGGTTATTGCAGACAGAAAAACTGTTCGCCCCACAACGGGGGAGCAAGTAATAGAGCACAAAACTCCCCACGAAAACCCAATATGGAGAGTTACGAGGGTATTTCCTTTAACGCGCTGAGACTCGCGTCTTGAAACGGGCAGAAGCGTTATAAATAAACCTGCTCAACGACCACTGATATCCGCAATATTTCGATACCTGCACAGTACACACGCTAAGTATAGGTACTCAGGCATAGACCACGCTAACAAATTCGTATATACTTTTTTCTGAATTTGTATATGCTATTACATCTACCCATCGTTAGTCCACGTTAATTAGCATTGCCGTATGAGCGGACACGACCAATGTATCAGACTTACAGCCTCGGAAAATGACACCGCAAGGCGCAAACATTTTCTCCGGCTTCTGACGAGCAACACGGGAGTGCTGAAAGACCGCGTATGTAATGCTTTTTTGGGGATACGTATCATGTCTGGATTTTGAGGCTGACGTTGATTAACGAGGTAGACGTCGTACATTGTGACTAACACAAAAATTACAAAAAAATAAGAAACAAGCAAAAAAGAAAACGCGCAAAGAGAAAACAAAAAGAAAACGAGAAAGACCAATCCCTCGAGAGCTAAACGGTTTTGTCGGCGAAGGATTTCTTCAAGTATTCCTGCAGACGCGACGGCAGTAACATAGTGGCGGTAATTTCATTGCCACCTAGTAACTTTCTTCGCGAGCTGGCTGTGGAGGCGAGGGAAGAGCTGACACGTTAAGCCAAAGCTAACTTGGATCGCAAGTGTTCATTCCTGGGAGAAATGGCGAACGACGTCGTCTCCGAGAGACGCCGCAGGAAAAGGGTTAAAGCACTACCCCGGAAAGAAGCGCAGGTGCCGTAAACGTCGGCGAAAGCGTAATTAATGCGTCCTCGGGTGTATATATATCTATACCGTATAGTTACGACAGCTTTTTTTGTGTTATCAGATGTGTTCTATATTTGGATTTGGCTAAGGGTTACTCATGAACGAGGAAAACGAACTAGCAAACAAACAATTAAACGAAAAAGACACCAGGAGAGATATGTGCTCTGCATGCATGAGAAAATGTTCGCTTTTTAAATAAACAGGATACTTTGTGTGTAAGCGTCACTTGGCAGCAGTTTGAGTTCTTGATACACAAAAGCGTAAATTCTTTCGGATGACTTCTATGCCAGTGCGGGTATGGACCTGCGGTATACATAAGTTTATGCATGATCTTGGTCGCATTCGAACTGTCACTTCCGAATCACGTTTCTAACAATTTGTTGCAATTCCTTGGTTTGCCTTGAGCGAAAAGCTTTTCCAAAAAGTTTTGGCACGAAGCCACGCTCAAGATGCCCAAAATGGAGAACTGAGGGCAGTGTACTATAAACTGAGATATCTTGTTTTATTGAAAACGAGGTTCAGGGTTCCACCTTGTCACTTCTCATCCAGAATGTAAATACGACGTGAATATAAGCGACGTGTTTGGAAGCACATTTTTTTTCACGCATGAAATCACACAGTTCTTATCGTGCTGCCTATATAATGCCTAATCTGCATGTATTCATGGAGATACATACGCGTGTTTGCGTTGTTTTTGCAGATAATTGGAGTAAGAAGAGATGTACATCCATGAAAACGTTGCTCCTGTGTTTGTTGCACGTTGCTGCTATAGTCTTGGCTCGAGGTATATCTGTTAGCACCAGTACCGTCACCAAATAAACTGGCAGGCTGGGAACTGAGGTCAAAATTGCGCATGCTCGCTTTAAACGAGTAGATAGGAGTAGGAAATAATGGTATAACTTGGTCTATGCACTTATCACCATCGGCTTTATCATTAGTTTAGCTTTTAAGTGAGCACTGATAACAGAGGAAACACTTAAAGAGCTGTTCACGTAGGCGAGCTTTCCAGTCAGGAGCCCTGGCTCTGGTTTATATGTAGCCAGAAAAGCCTCCCAGGATCTCGTTTGGGAGTTGTCCAAGTGATGTGAAAGTGTCACGTTTAACTGTTTGAAAGTCTCTGCTCACAGCCAACCCTGCCAACTTTGGCACGACATGGTTTCGTTCTTTCGTTTTCTTGTATATTCGTCAGTGTCTGAAACAGCAAAACAAATAAAGTACACCCCCTCCCCCGCAATAACTAAAATGCGTGGTTGGCATTATATTTTCTCAATGTCTCCAATTTGCGGACATGTGCAACACTTAATGTCGATATTTCACGTTGTGCCAGAGGTGGCTTTTGTTCCCGTTTCACGAAATAATTTTTTAAAATCAAGGCCTTCATAGCAACTGCTCTCCTTTTATATTTTTATCTGTGCTTAATGGAAGGCGGCTATGCGTAGCACCTGTCTCGAATAACAGCTGTATGCAGTTTAAGAATCACGATGCAGCAGATTTGTTCTTTCTGTTCTGGCATAGGAGTGACCCACTAAGTGCTAGAACGCATTAAAAAAGACCTTGACGTTTTCCCATCCATACTTTGATCCCCTACGACACAATAATATGATTGAGATATATCTGTATAAAAAAAACTTAGTATGTATGTCGCCACGCCGTGGTGTCTAGTGGCTAAGGCACTCGGCTGCTAACCCGCAGGTCACTGGATTGAATCCTGGCTGCTGCGACTGCATTTTCTATGAGGTGGAAACGCTGTAGGCCCGTGTGCTCAGATATCGGTGCCCGTTAAAGAACTCCAGGTGGTCGAAAGTTCCGGACCCCTACACTGCGGTGTCTCTCATAATCATATCGTGGCTTTAGGGCGTTAAACCCTACATATTGCCGCATTCAACCTGCAGAGGAGAGCTCGCACAGCCAGAGAGGAAGACGAAGCTCTTGCCCGGTCCTCTTTACGAGCGCCTTTCATTTTTAATTAAAGTGAGCTCTTCTATATCAAACTCCTGCTGTGTCTGCGTCGTGACACTGGTGGAGGAGCTGGGTACATGTCCAGGACACCTTCCAACAGCCCGGGATCTAGTGCACAAAGACTTCCGCTCGTCGAAACACCCGTTCACCACGCCAGCCACCGCCTGTTAGGCCTGAGCCCAGAGTTCGGTCCTTGGACGGAAAACATGACCGCGCCGGGAAGCAGTTGCCCCACCATGACGAGCCCAAGCATGACACAGGGGACTGATTTCACCCCTAAAACTCCTGTGGACTTCCATGGCAACACATATGAGGACGCAGATGACTGGCTTGAGGAGTTCGAGCGCACAGCCAACGTTAACGGGTGGAACGCCGCACTGAAGTTGGGGTACGTGTATTTCCCTCTTCAAGACGGGGCTCGCACGTGGTTCACGAATCGCGTGTGGTCAGCGTGGGACGAGTTCCGGCGGAAGTTCCTGGACACCTTCGCAAACACCGAAAGGCGGGAGCATGCACAACGACTCCTTGAATCACGGATTCAAAAGCCCAACGAGTCTGTTGCTATGTTTGTTGAGGACATGGCTCGTCTCTTTCATCGAGCCGATCCCGATATGTCCGAGAACAGAAAGATCAGCCACCTCATGCGTGGTGTTAAAGAGCAGCTGTTTGCTGGTCTCGTACCGAACCCACCTTCAAGCGTCGACGAATTTTCGAAGGAGGCGACCGCCATAGAACGCGCACTACAGCTACGGTACCGCCAGTACGACCGTCCAAACAACAGCGGACAAATCAGCGCAACCACCGTGACCACTGTGACTCCTGACGAGCGTTCTTTGCGTGAGCTGATACGCGAAATTGTGCAAGAAGAGGTGAAGAAGCTCGCCGCCACACCGAATGACTGCGCGATTGCGTCAGTCACAGAAGTTGTTCGCCAAGAAATAAGGCAAGCGCTTTCACTTCCCGAGCCGAACACTGAAACAGTTAGGCCAACATATGCAGATATTCTCCGTCGACAGCCTAGAGCTAACGTGCCGCCACCTCAACAGTACCACCAGCAACAGCCGCCGACAGTGCCTTGGTACTACAGGGAAACGTCGACGCCGATGCGACCCCCACTCCGCAAAACCGACATATGGCGTACCCCTGACTACAGGCCCCTGTGCTTCCATTGTGGGGAAGCAGGCCACATCGTGCGGTATTGTCCTCATCGCGTTGCCGGGTATCAAGGATTTCCGTCCACTACCCCTCGGCGCTATTTTGACGGAAGACGCAACGTTGAAACGAGCGCGACGATCCCGCGAGACGTTTCTCCTGGGTTCCGGTCACGCTCGCCCTCCCCAGGTCATTTTCCCCGATCTAATAGAGGTAGCACCACGGACATGGCGAGAGGAAGGTCTCCCAGTCCACGCCGGGGAAACTAAAAGCAGCGACCTTAGGGGGGAAGGTTGCGAATTGCCGAAGATTTGGAAATCCCTCATTACCGCCGCATGAAGTGCCGCACATTTCGAATGAACCGACGAAAGACGATTGTCACCGCCGACATTACACTTTCAATTGACGGTCACGACGTGACCGCACTGGTCGACACTGGTGCGGACTTTTCAATAATGAGTGCGAATCTGGCCGACCAACTTAAGAAGGTAAAAATGGAATGGACGGGGCCACAAATTAGAGGAGCCGGAGGCCAGCTGCTGACACCTACCGGAAAGTGCACCGCACGAATCAAGATCGGGGATTCATCATTCGTGGCAACCTTCATTATTCTTTCCGAGTGTTGTAAACAGGCCATCTTGGGTATGGATTTCCTGCGGGAGTACGGTGCCATTATAAATATACCGGACGGTGTACTGACCTTCTCAGTGGACCATAGCGCAGCGCTGCAGCGCAAGCCCATGCGCGTGATTGACGACGTGACCATGCCACCGTTGTCATGCCGCCTCGTCTCTGTCACGTGTAACACGCAGCATAGTGGAGAAGGTGTCGCGGAACAAATATCGACGCTTTTACTCTCTCGAGGAATCGCTATTGCCAGAAGTCTCGTCAGTGTAGTGTCTGGGCAAGCAGAGGTCCTGTTGACAAACTTCAGCAACGAGCGTCGACACATTGCAGAGGGTACCACAGTTGCATACTTCGAAGAAATTGTAGAATTCCGCGAGTGCTTCGCAGTACAACAGGCAGAGACGCCGGCCGCTTCAACACCACTGCCTGTCGACGTGAGCACAGATTTATCGCCAGCGCAGAGGCAGAGTCTTCTAGATATTCTCGGCCAGTTTGAAGATTGTTTTTCGTCGACCTCGAGGGTAAATCAAACGCCACTGACAAAGCACCGAATTATAACGGAAGAGACGGCAAGACCAATTCGACAAAACCCATACCGCGTGGCACCGAAAGAACGCAAAGCAATCCAAGAACAAGTCCAGAAAATGCTCAATGATGACATCATTCAGCCGTCAAAAAGCCCTTGGGCATCACCGGTAGTGCTAGTTAAGAAGAAAGACGGCAGCTTACGCTTCTGTGTGGACTACCGCAAGCTGAACCGCGTGACAAAGAAAGACGTATACCCACTACCGCGTATTGACGATTCACTTGACAGGCTGAGGCATGCACGCTTCTTCTCGTCGATGGACCTGAAAAGCGGTTATTGGCAAATCGAGGTCGATGAGCGGGACAGAGAAAAGACTGCTTTTGTTATGCCTGACGGGCTTTACGAATTTAAAGTCTTGCCCTTCGGGTTGTGCTCAGCCCCAGCAACATTTCAGAGACTGATGGATACCGTCCTATCAGGCCTTAAGTGGCAGACGTGTCTGGTATACCTCGACGACGTCATTGTTTTCTCACCAACATTCGAGGAACATCTAAGACGGCTGCTATTAGTATTTCGAGCAATACGGTCCGCTGGCTTATCGCTGAAACCTGAGAAATGTCATTTCGGTTTCAAGGAACTCCGATTCTTAGGACATGTGGTGAGCCATGAAGGTGTTCGTCCGGACCCCGACAAGATCGACGCCGTCCGAAAATTTCCGGTGCCAACAAAAAAGAAGGCCGTAAGACGTTTTCTTGGCCTTTGCGCCTACTACCGCAGATTTATCGCCGATTTCTCGCACATAGCGTGGCCCTTAACACGCATAACGAGAGACGATGTTCCATTTTTATGGGGCGAAGAGGAACAAGCAGCATTTGACGGTCTACGACAGCGCCTGCAGACACCCCCTGTGCTTGCTCACTTTGACAAGGACGCTCCAACCATGATCCACACTGATGCGAGCAACGTAGGTTTAGGCGCTGTACTCGTCCAGTGGCAAGACTCAGCCGAGAGAGTAATTGCATATGCAAGTAGGACGCTTTCCCGTGCCGAGTCCCATTATTCCACAACGCAAAAGGAATGTCTTGCTGTAGTATGGGCAGTTCTGAAGTTTCGCCCATACCTCTACGGCCGTCCCTTCCACGTAGTCAGCGACCACCACTCTCTTTGCTGGCTGACCAACTTGAAGGACCCATCCAGTCGGCTAGCGCGCTGGAGCTTACGCCTACAAGAATTCGATATGACGGTCGTCTATAAGTCGGGACGACAGCACTCTGATGCTGATTGCTTATCCAGGTCGCCTATAAAGCAAGATGATGTCTCAGAAGATGATGACATGGCATTCTTAGGAGTGGTCGACACGGTCACCATTTTGTCTAAGCAGAAAGAAGACAGTGAGTTGCTCCCTCTTATTAATTTTCTTAACGGCCAGTCTACAAGCGTTCCCAAGATATTTGCAAGGAGCCTGCCATCATTCTGCTTGCGCAGTGGTGTCCTATACAAGAAGAACTTTGCCCCCAGCGGAAATGCTCACTTACTTGTCGTCCCGACATCATTTCGCGATGAGATCCTGAGCGCTTGCCACGATGAGCCAACCTCCGGCCACCTCGGATACACGCGCACATTGGCCAGAATCCAACAAAAGTACTACTGGCCGAAGCTTCCAGGCACTGTAAAGCATTACGTCCGCACGTGCCTCGATTGTCAACGACGAAAATCGCCACCTTTAAAACCAGCCGGATTGTTGCAACCAGTTCAAGTGCCCACCATGCCTTTTGCACAAATTGGAATGGATCTCCTTGGACCATTTCCGACTTCGCATACTGGAAATAAGTGGGTAATTGTCGCTACGGACTATCTTACTCGCTACACAGAAACAAAGGCCTTATCAAGTGGAACCGCAGTAGAAGCGGCACGATTTTTTATTGAAAAAATCGTTCTGAGGCATGGTGCTCCTAGAATTATAATAACGGACAGAGGTACCACTTTCACGGCCATGCTCCTCAAGTCAGTGCTTGAGTTGAGTGGAACAGCGCATTGAAAAACTACCTCCTACCACCCACAAACGAACGGCTTAACAGAACGCCTCAACAAGACAATTGCTGATATGCTTAGTATGTACATCGACGTGGATCATAAAAATTGGGACGACGTTCTACCATACGTGACATTTGCCTATAATACGGCGCAGCAGGAAACTACACGGAGCACGCCATTTAGTCTTCTTTATGGCCGTGAAGTGACGACAATGCTTGATGTCATGCTGCTGCACGACTGCGAGGATACAGACACGGATGTTCAAGCCTTTACCCAACGAGCTGAAGAGGCACGGCAGCTAGCACGCGTGCGAATCGCTCGACTGCAGAGTTACGACGCACAACGTTATAACCTGCGACACCGATACGTCACTTATCAACCAGGCGAGAAAGTGTGGGTCTGGAGCCCTATTCGTCGACGCGGCCTTTGTGAAAAGTTACTGAAGAAGTACTTTGGCCCCTACAATGTTATACGGCGCCTAAGTGACGTGAATTATGAGGTCATCCCTGACAGTTCCTCGCGAGCTCAAAAATCTGAAATCGTACACGTTGTGCGGATGAAGCCATATTGCAGTGAGCCAGTTGCGTAATACGTCAACTACATACACCGCGGATTCTGTAGCCGAGCATCGGGTCGATGCTCTTCCTGGAGGGAGGCAAATGCCGCATTCAACCTGCAGAGGAGAGCTCGCACAGCCAGAGAGGAAGACGAAGCTCTTGCCCGGTCCTCTTTACGAGCGCCTTTCATTTTTAATTAAAGTGAGCTCTTCTATATCGAACTCCTGCTGTGTCTGCGTCGTGACAATATCAATTAGTATGTATATCATTGGTTAAAACATTAGCATTCAGAGTGGGAGAGGGGCCGGTGCTGACTTCAAACTTCAGCAGTGGCAAGAAAACATATTTTGTTTTATAGATTAATTTCTATTACGTGACAGACGGGGGCACACAGTCACAGTCAACTATACTCAGATCAAGAGAGATAGTCAATAATCTTTGACAAAATTTCCAGAGTAGTTAGCCTCGTTTATCACCAGGCTTGGCACTCCAGGGGCCCAGTGATGACTATAAAACAAGTATCACACATGTACACACAAGTAATAAGTCATTCGGTCGCAACACCATGAAAGCTGTGCAACAATTTGGGCCTGCAAAGTGTATAACTACGCTCGTCTCGTGGTCGGTTTCTGCCATTTGAAACGTTCGCGAGAGCCGAGCACGAGTACGCGCGTAACACGCCGCGAAGGGGCACGAATGAAATAAAGAAACAAAAACAATGACTGGAAGATATGGTAAACAACCCAGCCGAACCGTAACAAACGTACAACGGCTCTTTGATTGTAAGGCACCAAATACCTTAGATTACCACTCGCAGTAATAAAGAAGTAGGAGCGTTAGTAGGGACGGTAAGAATATTTAAAAGCCCTGCAAAACTTTGATAAGTGACTTTAGAATTGCTTGATTGAAGAAGCCTATTGCCTTACGGATAGAGCATTGCAAAGGTTTTTAGAATTCATCAAGTACGAGGGCAGCTGGAGAGATTGGTCGCACGCAATAATTGCTTCCTCTCTTTCGTCTCGACGCGCTCGTTGTACGCTAAACGGGGAGGGCTGGAACGGGTTAATGAAGTTAGGTCACGCGTGAATCATTGCCTAGAGCGCTTTTTGGGGGCGAAACTCCGAAAGCCGTGGGCCTGTCCCTCCTAGCTCGTCGTGGTTCGTGGCCACCTAGTTCGATAACTCACTCAGCAGGTGCAGACAGACAGACAGACAGACAGACAGACAGACAGACAGACAGACAGACAGACAGACAGACAGACAGACAGACAGACAGACAGACGGACGGACGAACGAACGGACGGACGGACGGACGGACGGATGAATGGATGGATGGATGGATGGATGGATGGATGGACGGACAGACAAACGGACGGATGGACTTAAGAAAGCAAGAACAAAAGGACGGACGCACAGATGGACGGATGGACGAACGCATGGATGGGCGGATGGAAGCAAGAATGAACGGACGTACGGAAGCACGGAGGGA